>CM021105.1:431752545-431861982 GCA_007115665.2 Sequoiadendron giganteum
GTTCAAATGTACACATGTTAGTAAGATAGGATGAAAATAATCAAGAGGGTGGCCAAGCCCCTAGGATCATGATCTTATAGAGAACCAACATAGGAACAAGGGAACATGATTGCAGATGATATATGAAGCCAAAATCAGATCACAAACATACACCATTAAAGACATGAAAAGGAAAAAAGGAAAAAAACTGCAAGGAATCAAGGTTTGACTAGCCATCCAACATGATGGACCGGGTCTAGGATTGAAGAGGGTTTATAAATGGAATGCAGTATCCACTATGCAAGAAAAATGCACACTCACGAGGGCTAGTGGGAACTAGTTGTCCACTAGGTGAGCCCTAAGAGGGACCATATCAAATCCATACCTCCATTAATTTATTAAGGTACAAAAATGAGAATGCACACTCACACAGGCTAGTGAAGCTTTTTGTTCCCTAGGTGAGCCCCAATAGGTCCATTTCAAAGCCATACTTCCATGATTTTAATAAGGAAAAAGAGAGAAAATGCAACACAACATGAAAGAGATATGTTCAAAGGGATTTTTCTTAGTTGATGTGAGGTCTTACTCTTAGTGGACATCATTCCTAACATCTCCAAGAGAGGACTAGTCAAAGGATAAAAGACTCAACACTTAGGGGATGTAGTTTGTCACACCACCACTAAGGGGAATATAAATTTCTAAGATAGGTCAATCTCTTAAAGGACATTACTCCCAATGTCATGACAAAGTGGAAAATGCATTGTATGAAGAAAGAAAAACACATCAAGGAACATGGAAAGACAAATGAAAATAAAATCATGCCAAAATAATGCTAATGAATTCCCCCACTTTAAAGAATTTTCTAACACCATACTATGATAAATTACTTTAAAGTAGACAAACATGCAAAATAAAATGAAAAAGAGAGTTGCCCCTAAGAAACACATAAGGGATCTATGGATTCGGGGTTAGTATCTATCTTTACTTCAATGATATTAGAGACCTTGGAACTATCATCATTACCCAAATACACACAGAATTAGAAGAATGACACAAAGAGAGTGAAAATAAAGAATATCCTTTTGGATCAACATAGAAGAGACATAGGGTGTCTCGATGCCTTGCAGATCATCCCCAAAAGGAAAAATCAAGAAAAAAGAGAAATGAAAAGAAAAATATTTTGGATCAATATGGAAGAGACATAGGGTGTGTCGACGCCTTACATCATCCTTGAAAGGAAAACACAAGACAAAAGTGAAAAGATAAATGAAAATAAAAAATCTTAAGTATGACATAGAGAATAATGAAGGTTAAAATAGAGGAATGCACAAAGAGAGAGAAAAACCAAACGAAACATCATGGGGGATCACAATACACACATGCAAGAAAAAGAAAAATATTAGTAAGGCATAAGTGATTCAACCTAAGGTAGGCTATTTGCCTCCTAATCTCAAAATGCATAAGTGAAAGGTAGATAATGAACCGAAGGGACAACAATGAATGTCTGAGTAGGACAAGCCCATCTACTTCTTGTCCCCAATGAGTGCAAGACATGAATGGGCTGAGATAGGTGATGAGAAGGGTCATGTAATGGTGAGAATTGCAAGCTTCTACAATGATTACATGCCAAAGGGTCCCATTTTAGGGGACTATTTCTATAATTTCAAATTGTTGAAGTATTCTTATTGCAGTTTTGAAACTCACCCATAAGGTGTCCACGAATCCTATGATATGTACAATAATTCACATTATCTTTATTGAATTTTCTTTGAGTGTGAGGTGGGATTTTAAGTTGACCTGTGTCTATAAGATGTTTTAGTTGTCGTTCAATTTTTGTCTAGGTGTGTGAGATCATGTAAGGCACTTTGTTGTTGTTAGATTCACCAAATTCTTTAGTTGAATGAGGAGGAGGAGGACCTAAAGAGATCCTATCATACTCGTCATTATTATGAGTTATTGGTTGTTCTTTAGGAAGGGGGACATTCATATCAGGAGGTGAATCAGAGATCATCGTACCATCACTATGAAGCTTTAGGTATTTTTGCATTGTGAGGGGGGTCTTGATATCCTTACCCTTTTGTGTTTTCAGTAGTTGGAAATTTCTCTAGGAGTTGATGAATTTCATGTTCAATTGTTGTATCACATCCTTGTTTACTCAAGATTGTGAATCCTTTGCCATATTTTTCTTCAAGATTGATTCGAGTGTTTGTTACTTGGTTATCATAAAATGGTTGAGTGTTTTGTAGCTTAGAATAACCTAGTTCACCTATTGTAGGGAACTTAAGGTCAATTTTTTCTTTATTTTCAGGATGTAAGTAACCAAATGTGTCAAGAGGTGGTATTGCAGGGGGATTTGGTTGTTTCATTGATGGGTAGAAGGATTCATTAGCTTCAAGGTTATCCAAAAAATTGTTTAGGAACTTATTCACAATGTCATCATCTTCTCCAATGATGTCAACATCACAAGGAGGACATGCATTAGGAGTTGAGTGAGCATGAGTGAGTTCAATGTGATTAGGATCACTACTAAAGGCATAATTTGAGACATCTACTAAGGATTTCAGGGACATCCACAACTTTCTAAAGTACATATCCATGATGCAAGATTAAGAAAATACACTTGAAAATGAAAGAAAATATGATAACATCAATTTTGGAAACTGAAAATAAAAACTAAAAGCAGCCCACAAAAACACACAAAATCAAGTACAAACCCTAAAAACTGGAGAGTCAAAGTCAACATGGACTAAGATTCTAGTAAGGTTGTTTGAGTCCTCTTGGCGAGATTCTAAAGTTCCAGAGGTTGAAATAGGTAGCAAATAGCAGAGAGAGGATTTTGAGTAGAAAAAAATTGAGAGGGGCTAAGACACCAAGAAGGGAATTTTAGTCCTAGTAGAGGTTTTTATGAGAGAAAAAACAAATTCTAGCTTGATAATAACTTTATTAGGTTTCCTACTTAGGGACCTAATCTTTGGAAAAAGTAAACTCTGCAAATGGATGAAAAGAAAATAAATGACTAAGAAGCAACTGAATACAAGATTTGAAATGTAATTTTTAAATTTTGAATGCAAGAACAATGTTTCTAAATGCAATTAAGAGAATGAACAATTCACTTTTCAGTTTTCAATGGCATGGAATGATGAAAGAAATTAAAAATGCAACCTATATGCACTTTCACTAATGCAAAAATAGGAAACCCTAAATGTAATTTCACTAATGCAAGATGCAAGAAACCCTAGATGCACTTTTACTAATGCAAGATGTAATGAATGCAATATAGATCTAGGAATCTAAAGGACTCCAAGTTAGAAAAGGAAGAATGCTCAAAGAATTCATGCTCACCAAAATGAACCATAGATAAAATAGGGTGGAAAGGGATATCTTTCTTATTCTATCTAGGTCATTCAAATATGTCCTAAAAACCCTAATAGGATTGACTATCAACCTCTCAAGGTGAGTTAATTCAGAATTAGGAGGACATAGGAGGGGGTTCCTTTCATCTTTAAGGGGTTCGCCACCAAGCAAATGCTTGGAAGAGACAATGTTGGAAAATAAATTATGATATGCAAATAACCTAAAATTAGCTCAATGGAAGACGAAAATACTAAAATTAAGCAAGACTAAGTTAGGGTATGTGTACCTAGGAAGCCTAGAGATGCTATAAAGATTTTGGAAATACAAAAAAGCTTCCAAAATACACCTTTGAGGACTAAGATGCCTAAAATGGCATATTAGTCCTACTACTATTTTTCAAGGAAAACATAGAATCTTTAGATATCAGAACAAAATCTTGAAGAATCTCTTAAAGATATGTTGTGGACGGCTAAGATTCCCAAGATGGAATTTTAGTCCCACTCTAAATTTTTGAAAAGTCTGAATGTGGTCCTAAGCTCCTTGGTCTGCACTTGCTTCCTTTTGGATCTCAGGTTCTTAAACAACCAGATCTGACTTGTAGGTGAGTTTCCATGAAGATGACAACTTTGCAATGCAACTTTGCAACTTTGAAAACTTTTCACTCCAAGTGATATTCAAGTCTTCAACCTAGATCTGCAAACACAAATGGACACGATGGGAAAAACTTGTTGATTGTTAGTGAATGGGGGTTTGCCTTGGCCAAACCCCTTATTGGTAATTAAACCTTAATATGAGATAGAAATAATGAAGGAAATGGTTAATGAACAACATGCAATTCTATAACTCACCAAACCCTTGTAATGGATGAAAAATTGTGTAAAATGTCTATAATGGATATGGATCTTGAAATGCTTGATAGATCTTAAAATAATTTCTTGCTTGAATCAAAACTCTACATCATAAATGTTAGCACAACAACACACGTGATACAAGTATATCCTTTGACATGATTCTTTAATCTTGATGATGGCTCCAAATTCTTCATGATTTTATCTTGAATGCTCTTGATCTCATAAGTTTTCCTTAGGAATGCTTATAAATCTTTTTAGGAGAAAATGAGAGAAGGAACCTTGTATTTATACTTATCTATGCTTAATATCTTGAAATTACATCACACCAAGCCAACATATGAATTCATCAAATGGAGGTTGAATCCCACCAAAATTTGAAATTAAATCCTGAAAATGACTAAAGGAAAACTAAGATGCTTTAGATGGCGTCTTAGTCCCAATTGATGAAACTTGGGGCACAACCACCAAAAAGCGGCCCAAATAAGATACCTCAAAATTAGGGTCCAAAGACCTCGAGGGGATAAAGATGCCCTTAGTGGTATTTTAGTCTCAACTAGAAATCAAGGACATGCCAATCAAAATCCTTAGGAGATCATTTATGCATTGGAGAATTTTAGGATTAACCAAAAAAATATGCCATTCATAGGGCTTGTGCACACAAAATAGGACCAATTAAGAAATAAAGAAAGGTGGTCCCAAACAAGTGTGAAAATGAAAGGGTATGCATTTTACTACACTACATATCAGTATTCTACTAAAACATTTAACTGCTAACCATTAAATAATTAAAACATATTTAACTAGAACTATAAATAGAAAACATGAAAGGAATCATAACATCATATGACACATGAACACCAAGATTTTTATGTGAAAAATACAAGGTGGGGAAAACCATAGCGAGGATTAGCTCACAATATATTATAATTGATCATAAGATATTATAGGGAACACTACCAGAACACACTTTCCTTGAAAGATGTGTAGCTTGAAAATGATTACAAAAGAAGTATGGCTAAGTGCCAAAAGATGAATTGATGAAATGCAACTTTTGTGTACTAAGTTCAGTTCCAATTAAGCTCTAGAAAGAAAATTCCTGCACCAATTTGTAGATTCATAACAAATACATCAAGTGGATACAACTTTTCACACTATCACATTGTTACACTTCACTACTTTTAGTATATCACATAGCACATACACATCTTATCTATATCTTCTCTATACAAAAAAATGTCTCATACTTATATACCAATCTTCATCAACATACATCAATTAGGTTGGCCTAATTGGATGTAAGAATACACTATTTAAAATAGCTTGTCAACATAGAACAAAACTTCTTTGGAACTCAAAATAAAGTGTGTAAGACACAAATCTAGTCGGCCCAGACCAAATACAAAATTTGTTTAATCACCCATGAAGCAAACATCAATTAACCATGTCAGCCAAAAGAATATAGAAAGCTGATTTTATGTCTTTTAAATCTCTCAGCCTATTCAACCAAAATTGTTGAAAACTTGTCGATATGTGCAAATAATAGTGTTGCTAAGTATATTAAAACCACATAGATAGATCTTCTAACATGAAAAATTCTAGATCAAATTATTAGATCAGAATACCAAAATCACTTTTTATCGAATAGACAAAAATTGTGACAAACCAATGTTGGCATCAATGACAACACACTAGAGGGCTTATTCTTCATTCTTCTAACACTTTGTATCCTTTGTTATTTTTAGGTTCTGCATTAGTTGTTATCTCAACAACTCACATAGGGAAACATCGATATTTTCTCTTACCATTTGATAAGTGGTGTGAATTGCAGTGTTGGTGGCTAACCCTTCCCTATTTATCAAATATATTTTGTATGCAATTCTCATTGTAGCATACTAGAAACTAAGATCTATTATATATTTTATCATTAGGGTTCTCTTATGAAAATTTTCACTAGTGAGATCCATAACAATTTCATTCTTTACAGATTTCACCATGAGGGTTGGTCTAGAGGTGTAAAGACCGATAACCACTCTAATTACTCCTTGGTAATCAAGTATGGTTTATCTAACCAAATGAAATTTTGATGAATATAGCTCAAAATATTCTTACCCACTCAACATTTTAATATAAATATGAATTTATTTTCCAAATATCCAACCCTTTTAAAATAATGTTCTCGGTATGTAAAGGATCATCATGAAAAAGACAAGCCCTTAAGTGGTGATGAAAATTCAAAAAATCAGATTTAGGCAGCTTGACATAAAAATTAGAATAAGTTATCTATATTATTTCAAAAAAATGTAAGAATAGAATCTGTAGAAAATTGAATGTAGTTTCGAAACTACTAGGTTTATTTTAAAAAATAAATCTATTTGGTGAAAATTTAAAATTTCAATGGAGTAGTGGTGAAATTTTAGGGAAAAAATAAAAAGTAGGTGTTTTTCTGACCACCCTAACCTCAATAAAATGATAATACTTTTTTATAAGATTTTAGATATAAGTACAGGACTCATGTCCCGATGTGATGCATATTTTTTGTAGTTTTTTTCCAAGTAAATAATTAATTATGAATTTTGTATTAGAACTTTAAAAAAATATAAAAACTCATATGTCTGACCACCTTAACTTGGTAAAAAATTCATGAAATTCATTTTTTTTTATTCCTATAGTATGCAAAACATATAATGTGATGCATGTTTCGGATTCAAAAAATGTGATATTGTTTGAAAGCTATAGATGTTTTTCAATTAGCCTATGAATTAGAAATTTAGTCATAATTCAAATAGAAAATGAATAATAATAATCTATTAAATTCAAAGTAAAGCATAATTTATATTGGTGGAAAGCTGAGAATCTCCTTTAAAAACCCTTTTTGATTCATCAATTTTGGGTAAAAAAAGTCATTAGCCACATGGGCCATCATATCACTTACATATCACCACTTTTTGGCCCATCATGATCCTGCACATACCCTTCCCATACTCTAGCTTGTAATCTACAATCTCATTTAGTATCTCATGCTAGACGATTTCAAATGAATGATGTATTATTAATTTCATTCTCAAATCTTCGTAGTACACAATTCCCATAGAAATCTTTGAGAATGTACCACCTCTGTATACCTCAACTGCCTTGCATTGAGATTTCTTATATTTGGGCCCTGATCTCTTAGAGACACAATCACAATAGGTGTAGCCATGATACCATTTTAGTGTTTTATGAGAAAGACTAAAAAAATACTAGAAAAACAATAGTTAGGGTTATGATAGTCCAACTACTCTTTAGTGTGACAATCAGAGTTCCATTCAAATTTCTCAAAACCTAATGGAGCATTAATGGACTAAATACATTACGATTCACATGCACTTCACTCAATAATTGATTCAAGATTGTTTTCTCACCTTGAATTCCATACCTACAAAGGAGAAGGTTACAAAAATCTTCACAAAACCTTTAGCATCACCTCGTTATCTTTAGTTCTGATCAATGCTTGGGGTGAAGGAAGTTGTCAATAGGAGTCTTCATGAGGCTTCCTTCATATTTAAATAAATGTTTTCTTAGATCTCCTTTTCAGAGAGGATCTTTTTCCCATGTGGTTTTATCCTTTTCTCTAATTTTGAGAGTTATTTCATTTGTATTTAGGTGCCTCATCACTCCTAGTTTTGAGGACCCATCTTTTATTTTTTACATTTCTTTTAGAGTTTCTTAGCTACTCTATAACATACACTTAAAGTGGATCTTATTGTAATTAAGAATTAGCTAAAAAATAATTAATCTATAATTAATGATTAGGTTTATTTCACTTTATGCACTTAATGTGTTGTTTTTCCTTTATTGGATTGAGCCATTATTAGATCATTATGTATTTTTATAAATCAATAATTAGGTAAACATTAATTAATTTATAATTAATTATTAGGTTTATTTCACTTTATACACTTAATGTGTTATTTTTCTTTTATTGGATTGAGCCATTATTAGATCATTATGTAAAGGACAGTAATTGTCATGATCTAATCTGTTTTCTCATCTAAGGTTTAATTTTATAAGAATTATCCTTCATTGTATTATTTCATTATGCATGTTTTTATTTATGAAGAAATAAAAAATAATTGTTTACAACTCTCATGCATGGAAGGTGTTGTTTTTTGTTCTTCGATCTTATTTTTTGTGTGTTTCACAATTTCAACATCAATCTCATTGGTGAGAACCACCCATCTTCATCCAGTGGCCACAACTTGATAATCACCACCATCAAATACTTCATGAAAATATTCAAAGTTATTCCTCTTACCTATACCACTTGAAAGAAAGAATATAGATTCATCCTTCACTATAGTATCCCTTCTAAAATTATCATTGATAATGCCACATCTTCTTTTTGGAATAACTTAAATTGTACTATTTTAATTAATATTTTGTTGTGCATTTAAAGTGAAATTTTATCAAATTAGTAATTTGTGGATATTGAATTTGATATGTTTCTATTATATTTGTGATATGTTGAAAGAAAATATCAATTAGATATTGATTAAAAGATATAAATGTGAAATTATTATATTTGCGATGCTGTTAGTGAATGACTATATTATGTCTTGATACTATGGATAATGGACCAACTACCTTATTTTCTAAATGAGTTGAATGTAGGAAACTAGGTCCCTCTCTTAGATAAGGGAGAGTGTCACCAAAGAGAAGGAAGAAGAATTGGGAGAAGGAACAATGTGTCATGACTTTGAGAACTCACACATGGACATAGTATCATATCTTGTTACATATATATTATATCAATATTTATCTTGAGTTGTAAGTGTAATGGTACAATTTTTTGTATCTAGGCTATATGTAGAACTATTATTCTATTTGACTAAATTCATAGGAGAGGGTGATGATGATTCACTAGATTTCTAACCTTCAAAATCACTTTCACAGTATATGTTTCCATAGAGTCTAAATTTCCTTTAGGTTATTTCTCATAGATATTGTATTGTTGTAAATTGTCACACATGATAATTTCACCTGATGTTTGGTCCCCCCTTAAAATATTGGACCTAATTGAGTATTTAATCTCCTAAATTATGTATTCCATGGATTATTTTTGATAACTTCCAAGGAATTGCAACTAGAAATCAATTGCACTCATCTAAGACATCATCCTCGACCGCTAAAAACCTAAAAAATAGGTTTGAGACACTCACACCATAGGCATGAGTGTCCACCTTTTTTTGCTCTAAATTCAAATATGTCTTTGTTAGCAATTTAGAATTTTTAATCCCATTGTTTGAAGTAGGCCATCAAAATTTAATTTTTGGAAAATTTAATAAATACCTATAAATACCTAGCTATTGCATTGGTTCAAACATTAAGCAGAAATTATTGGTAAACTCATGATTAAGAGAATTATTGAGAAGGTCAAGAGAAACATTTTATAGCACTATTTCATCAATTCAAGATCCTAACATCATGTTAAAGTTCATGTGAGTTTATGTGTGTTCATGTTATCATTATTTTGTGAAGGCTAACATTTTTTAGGTCTCCAAGGCAATTAAATAATTCAAGCAATCTATTAAGCAAGATGAAAGATAATTGAAGTGATGTGCATGAATTCATTCCTTCAAAGAAGCCACTGAAGGGTGGTGAGTCGAAACATTTTTTCATTCAGTATTTTCTTCATTTCCCTTATTAGTTTATCAATGACATTGCCATTGTGGAATTGGGGACCCTTACACAAGGTTTGATTGAGGAAATACCCTATATGGCATAACATTTCTCCTCTTTGTGAGTGTTTATATTATAGATTTGAAGAGGATTAAAATGGTCTTAAGGAATATTTTTTCATTGTTTCATTTGTTGTCATACATCTTGTCAAGCTACGAAAATTTAGTTGGTGAAATATTGAGAAGTGTTTCGATAGATCCAAAGGTAAAATTCTAAAGATTAGATTTGACACCAAAGGACCTAGAAATATATCTGAAAAAGTTTACAAGGACACTTACGGCCTGGGCATCTGTGTTTGTGATTTTCTACCTCAAATTTGAATCATGGGTGCATAGTGTCTTACTCTTCTCATTTCTATTGTCTAAATTTGTCTGTGAATTATTTTACTTTATGTATTAGCATTAGAATAGTAAATTAAACTCTTAGCATTGTTAGATCATTTCATTTCACCATTAGGGAACTTCTAGATTTGGTTGGGGGCATGTTGAATCACCTATCAAGTTGTATTTCAGTCTCATACTGTGTCCAAATCTATCAAAACTTCATTCCATACATGCATTTCCAAATCACATCCACATATCCCCCCTCAATCAAATGAAATTTGGAAAAAGTGTCAAACTATAAGGGAAAATCTCTAAGCTTCCCCTTTCCCACCATTTGACATATATGGATTAAAATAAAAAGATGGAATAATATAAGCTTCAAGATCCAAATGATAGTAGCCAACGCCATAAGGTATAATATCTATGTTCGCCAATCATCTTCTTTTCACATGCTTAAATTGTTGTACTTATTCATGTTATATAATGTAATTGTTAGATGTATCAATTTTATCATAAGAACAAAAAAAATTGGGATTTATTTCAATGTCCAAATTTCCCTTCATAAAACAATTAATACATTGATATGAAGAAGAGGATGATAATATTTCATTACATGAAATTAATATAGATAAGAAGGAATTTATAATTTTATTTGTCAGACATCCCATAAAACAAGATATCTCAAGTGCAAAGACTAGAATTGATTAAAATATAAATAGTACTTAAACATGCCCTAGGTTTGTTATCAAATCCTATAATAGTTAAATTCAATGGTTGAATTTTAAACATATTCACTTCCAATTGACATAACACTATTTAAAGTAAATTTTTAAAACTATATCCATTATTCATTTAGAAAGCTCTTAATAGTAAACCATTCACATTTGACCATGATACATATACACAAAATAATTTCTTAACCATTCTATTGTCTCGATATATTTTCAATAAAAGATATATCATGACTATCCTTATATGTCCTAAAGATTGAACCAAAAATGTTACAAATTGTAAATTAAAATTGCAAACACCATCAATATTATAAAAAATAAATATATATTTATATTTAAAAAATATAATTAACACTAACATTTTCAATACATTTTATTTTATTTATAACAAAAGTAAAATTTATATAAAATAAAGAAAATTAAATTGCTATAAAATTAAAAAAATATATAATTACATTCAATAAACATATATTTAAATATTATTTATAAAATTAAAATATTTCATTTAAATAATTATAGCTTTGGCAAACTAGATCATAGTAAAGTCTAGTTGATACAAAGAAAACATAATTTGAATCACAAGTGCATAGTGTCCTACTCTGCTCATTTCCACTCTCTAAATTTGTCTGTGAATTATTTTACTTTATTAGTAAATTAAATTCTTAGCATAGTTAGATCATTTCATTTCACCATTAGGGAACTTCTAGATTTGTTTAGGGGCATCTTGAATCACCTATCAGGTTGTGTGTCAATCTCATACCTTGTCCAAATCTATCAAAACTTCATTCCATCCTTGCATTTCCAAATCACATCTACATATCCCCCCTCAATCAAATGAAATTTGGAAAAGGTGTCAAACTATAAGGGAAAATCTCTAAGGTTTCCCTTTCCCACCAATTTACATATAAGGATTAAAATATAAAGATGTAATACTATAAGCTTCAAGATCCAAATGATAGTAGCCGACACCATAAGGTATAATATCTATGTTCACCAACAATCTTCTTTTGGCATGCTACAATTGTTGTAGTTATTCATGTAATATAATGTAATTGTTAGATGTATCAATTGTATCACAAGAACAAAAAAAATTGGGATTTATTTCAATGTTCAAAGTTCCCTTCATACAAAAATTAATACACTGATATGAAGAAGAGGATGATAGTATTTCATTACATGCAATTAATATAGCTAAGAAGGAATTTATAATTTTATTTGTTAGATATCCCATAAAACAAGATATCTCAAAGGCACAGACTAGTATTGATTAAAAGATAACTAGTACCTAAACATGCCCTAGGTTTGTTATCAAATCCTATAATAGTTAAATTCAATGGTTGAATTTTAAACATATTCACTTTCAATTGACATAACACTATTTAAAGTAAATTTTTAAATTTTATCCATTATTCACTTAGAGAGCTCTTAATAGTAAACCATTCACATTTGACCATGATACATATACAAAAAATAATTTCTTAACCATTCTATTGTCTTGATATATTATCAATAAAAGATATATCATGACTTCCTTATATATCCTAAACATTGAACCAAAAATATTACAAATTGTAAATTAAAATTGCAGACACCATCAATATTATAAAAATAAAAATATATTTATATTTCAAAAATATAATTAACACTAACATTTTCAACACATTTTATTTTATTTATAACAAAAATAAAATTTACATAAAATAAAAAAAATTAAACTGCTATAAAATTAAAAATATATATAATTACATTCAATAAACATATATTTAAATATTATTTATAAAATTAAAACATTTCATTGAAATAATTATAGCTATAGCAAACTAGATCACATTAAAGTCTAGTCGATACAAAGAAAACATAATTTTAATTAAATCAGAAGCTGAAAATAACCACTTGCCTATTGAAAATAGTAACTGTGAGATACATACACTTCCCAAATTAAACAGACGCATATTCCAGTACCAGTGGAGATCGAGGAGAAAGTGAGTCCACTACTGTTCGCATGGATGGCCTCTTTCTTGGAGACGGTCGAGTGCAGAGGAGGGAAATCTCAATCACTTTGTCTATTTCATCGCTCCGTTTTTCATAATCATTTACTTGCTCGACATCTATTAAATCCCGGACGACATGGCCCTCATTCTTTCTCATGACAGCAACCCATTTAGCCAAGCCTTTTCTTTCTCCTCCTCCACCTTCCTCCTCCATGATGCTTTCTTTTTCGGTTACCAGCTCCAGCGGGACAACTCCAAAGCTAAACACATCTTTCTTTGGGGAAAACCTTACTCCATAGCAGCATTCTACAACAAAACAACCCAGATATATTTATACACCCACTTATTGAAAAAAGAATGAATGAAATCTAGAGATGAATCTATTTAAAATAAAAACCAAAAGTGTACCTGGAGGCATATAACCATGAGTGCGAGCATACACAGTGGAGCTACTGGTTTGGCCTTCTGAATACAACAAATTTGTAAGGCCGAAGTTAGCCACATGTGCTACGTACTCATCATACAGCAAAATGTTGGCTGATTTAAGGTCAAGGTGTACAATTGGAGGTGTGCAGTCATGGTGCAAATATTTGAGAGCCTGCACCACTCCCAAACCTATATTCCGTCGAATCTTCCACCCCAGCTTTTGGTATTTTAGTGCTTCTCTCAAAGACCCCTTCGCAATGTATTGGAAAACAAGAATGACAATTTTGATGCTGGTTAATGGGTGCACTTCAAACCCATGAGTAGTGCCTAAATAGGTCAGAAAATTCATCCCAAGACCAAGCATTCAAACAAAATAAAATGTAAGAGGCAAGGGAAGAGGAAGAAATGGTAGAGGAAGAGGTCAAAGAGGCAGAGGTGGAAGAAAATCCAGAAGAGGAGGCTCAAACAGCTAAGAGGAAGCAAGCATTTCCCAATCAAACTTCCAAAACACAAGGAATAGTAGCTCAAATCAGAGGAAAGATAAGAGCAATGTGCAGTGTTACTACTTTCACAAGTATGGTCACTATGCTTGAGCGAAAGTAGGAAGAAACAATGTAACCAAGGGAGTCAAAATGAAAATATGGAAAATAAGAACAAGGATGAAAATTAAAAACAGTCACAAGTGTTCATTGCATGCAATCTTGCTTAACAATGTAGTGCCAAAGTTTGGTACTTGGACAGCGGTTGTAGCAACCACATGAGTGGTAATGAAAATTTATTTGCCTCCATTGATAGCAACATTAAGTTTGAAATAAAAATGGGCAACAATGAGAAGGTTCCAATCATGGGCAAAGGCATAGTGTGCCTACAAACCAAGCATGGTGAAGAAAGACAAATCCATGATGTATTTTATGCCTTAGGAATGAAACACAATATTTTGAGCATTGTATAGATCATCCAAAATGGTTATAGAGTGTTGATGGAGAAAGGAGAATGCATCATCTAGGACAAGGACAAAAGCAAGAGAGTTATGGCAACGGTTCAAATGACAAAGAACCAAATGTTTCCCCTCAAAATGAAAATCTCAGCACAGTCAAAAGGCTTTCAGCAGCCAACCTTCAAATCGGTCATCCAAGACCTATCCAAGCTTTGGCATTTGAGGTATGGGCATTTAAGTTATTCTAGTTTAAGTCTTTTAGCTAAAAAATGCATGGTTAGTAGCCTACAAGCAATAGTAGAGCCCGATAGAAAATGTGAAGCATGCATCCTAGGTAAACAACATAGGCAACCCTTTCAATCAGTGCATTCTAGGAGAGCTAGAGCACCATTAGTGCTGGTGCATTCAGATTTGTGTGGTCCCATGAAGACCCCAAACTTAGGAGGCAATATTGATTTCATGGCACTCATAGATGACTATAGTAGAAAAATCTAGGTGTATCTTTTGAAGAACAAATTAGATACATTTGAGAAGTTCAGGGAGTTTAAGGCCTTGGCTGAAAACCAAAGCAACCATTATATAAAAGTCCTTATAATGGATAGAGGGGGAGAGTATATCTCTTAAGAGTTTATGAATTTTTATAAGTCTCAAGGTATTCAGAGACAACTCATAGCCCGATATACTCCACACCAATCAAAATCATTAGGAGATCTTTTATGCATTAGAGAATTTCAGGATTAACCAAAAAACTATGCCATTCATAGGGCTTGTGGACACAAAATAGGACCAATTAAGCCATAAAGAAGGATAAATAAAGCAAGATGGGCCCAAACAAGTGTGAAAATGCAAGGGTATGCATTTTAATACACTACATATCAGTATTCTACTAAATCATTTAACTTCTAACCATTCAATAATTAAAACATATTTAACTACAACTATAAATAGAAAACATGAAAGAAATCATAACATCACATGACACATGAACATCAAATTTTTTACATGGAAAACACAAGGTGGGGAAAACCATGGAGACGATTAGCTCAAAATATATTATGATCAGTCATAAGATATTATAGGGAACACTACTGGAACACACTTTCCTTGAAAGATGCGTAGCCTGAAAATGATTACAAAAGAAGTATGGCTTAGTGCCAAAAGATGAACTGATGAAATACAACTTTTGTTTACTGAGTTCAGTTCCAATTAAGCTCTGGAAAGCAAATTCCAGCACCACTTTTAGATTCATAACAAATACATCAAGTGGACACAACTTTGTACACTATGACATTGTTGCACTTCACTACTTTTAGTATATCACATAGCACATACACATCTTATCTATATCTTTTCTATACAAAAAATGTTTCATACTTATATACCAATCTTCATCAACATGCATCAGTTAGGTTGGCCTAACTTGATGTAAGCATACACTATTTAAAATAGCTTGTTGACACAAAACAAAACTTCTTTGGAACTCAAAACAAAGTGTGTAAGACACAAATCTGGTCAGCCCAAACCAAATAAAAAACCTGTTTAATCACCCATGAAGCAACCATCAATTAACCATGTCAGCCAAAAGAATATACAAAGTCGATCTTTTGTCTTTTAAATCTCCCAGCCTATTCAACCAAAATTGTTGAAAACTCGTCGATATGTGTAACTAATAGTGTTGATCAACATATTAAAACCACACAGATAGATCTTCTAACATGAACAATTCTAGACAAAATTATTAGATTAGAATACCAAAATCACTATTTATCAGATAGACAAAATCTGCGATAAACCAACACTAGAGGGCTTCTTCTTCATTCTTCCAACACTTTGTCTCCTTTTTTATTTTTAGGTTTTGCATCAGTTGTTATCCCAACAACTCACATAGGGAAACATCGATATTTTATTTTACCATTTGATAAGTAGTGTGAATTGCAGTGTTGGTGGCTGACCCTTCCCTATTTATTAAATAGATTTTGTATGCAATTCCCATTGTAGCATACCAGATACTAAGATCTATTATATCTTTTATCATGAGGGCTCTCTTATGAAACTTTTCACTAGTGAGATCCATAACAATTTCATTCTTTACAGATTTCAACATGAGGGTTGGTCTAGAGGCATAAAGACTAGCAACCACTCTAAGCACTCCTTGGTGATCAAGTATGGTTTATCTAACCAAATGAAATTATCATGAATATAGATCAAAATATTCTTACCCACTCAACATTTTTATATAAATTTTAAATGTTTTTTCAAATGTGCAACCCTTTTAAAATAATGTTTCAAGTATGTACATGACCATCATGGAAAAGACATGCCCTTAAGTGGCGATGAAAATTCAAAAAATCAAAGTTAGGCAACTTGACGTAAAAATTTGAATAATTTATCTATATTATTTCAAAAATATGTAAGAATAGAATATGTAGCAAATTGAATATAGTTTCTAAACTACTAGGTTTATTTTAAATAATAAATCTGTTTGGTGAAAATTTGAAATTTCAGTGGAGCTAGTACTTAAATTTCAGGGGAAAAGTAAGAAGTAGGTGTCTGTCTGACCACTCTAACCACAATAAAATGATAACATTTTTTAATAAGACTTTAGATATAAATAGAGGACTCATGTCCCAATGTGATGCATATTTTCTTGTAATTTTGTTTCAGAGTAAATAATTAATTATGAAATTTTTATTAAAACTTTTTAAAAATATAAAAACTCGTATGTCTGACCACCTTAACTTGGTCAACAATTCATGAAATTTTCTTTTAAACCTATAGTATGCAAAGCATAGAATGTGATGCATGTTTCAAATTCAAAAAATGTGATACCATTTGACAGCTATAGATGTTTTTAATTTAGCCTATCAATCAGGACTTTAGTCATAATTCAAATAGAATATGAATAATGATTATTTATTAAATTCAAAGTAAAGCATAATTTATATTGGTGGAAAGCTGAGAATCTCCTTTAAAAATGCTTTTTGTTTCATCAATTTTGCATAAAAAAAAGTCATCAGCTACATGGGCCATCATATCACTTACATATGACCACTTTTTGGCCCATCATGATCCTACACATGTACCCTTCCCATACTCAAGCTTGTAATCCACAATCTCAATTAGTATCTCATTGTATACTATTTCAAATGAATGTTGTATGATTAATTTCATTCTTAAATCTCCATAGTACACAATTCCCATAGAAATCTTTGAGAATGTACCACCTTTGCATACCTCCATTGCCTTGCATGGATATTTCTTCTATTTGGGCCTTGGTCCCTTAGAGACACAATCAAAATAGGTGTAGCCATGATACCATTTTAGTGTTTTATGAGAAAGACCAAAAACATACTAGAAAAATAATAGTTAGGGTTATGACTGTCCAACTAATCTTTATTGTGACAATCAGAGTGCCATTCACATTTCTCAAAACCCAATGGAGCATTAAAGGACTAAACACGTTGAGATTCACATGAACTTAACTCAGAAATTGATTCAAGATGATTTTCTCACCTTGGATTACATACCTATAGAGGAGGAGGTTGCAAAAATCTTCACGAAACCTTTAGCATCACCTCATTATCTTTAGTTCTAATCAATGCTTTGGATGAAGGAAGTTGTCCTTAAGGGGTCTTGATGAGCCTTCATTCATGTTTAAATACATGTGTTCTTAGATATCCTTTTCAGAGAGGATATTTTTCCCATGTGGTTTTATCCTTTTCTCTGATTTTGAGAGTTCTTTCATTTGTATTTGGGTACCTCATCATTCCTAGTTTTGAGGACCCATATTTTATTTTATACATTTCTTTTAGAGTTTCTTGGCTACTATGTAACATACACTTAAAGGGGGTGTTAGTGTAATCAATAGTTAGCTAGGAAATAATTAATCTATAATTAATGATTAGGTTTATTTCACTTTATGCACTTAATGTGTTGTTTTTCCTTTATTGGATTGAGCCATTATTAGATCATTATGTCTCATTATTAATCAATAATTAGCTATAAATTAATTAATTTATAATTAATGATTAGGTTTATTTCAATTTATGCAATTAATGTGTTGTTTTTCTTTTATTGGATTGAGCCATTATTAGATCATTATGTAAAGGACATTTATTTTCATGATCTAATCTGTTTTCTCATCTAAGGTTTAATTTTATAAGAATTCTCCTTCACTATATTATTTCATTATGTATGTTTTTATTTATGAAGAAATACAAAATAATTTTTTACAACTCATGCATGGAAGGTGTTGTTTTTTGTTCTTTAATCCTATTTTTTGTGTGTTTCACAACTTCAACATCAATATCATTGGTGATAACCACCCATCTTCATCCAGTGGCCACAACTTGATAATCACCACCATCAAATACTTCATGAAAAGGTGCAAATTTATTCCTCTTAACTATAACACTTGAAAGAAAGAATATAGATTCATCCTTCACTATAGTTGCCTTCTAAAATTAACATTGATAATGCCACATATCATTTTTGGAATAACTTAAATTGTACTATTTTAATCAATACTTTGTTGTCAATTTAAAGTGAAATTTTATCAAATTAGTGATTTGTGGATATTGAATTTGATATTTTTCTATTATAGTTGTGATAAGTTGAAAGAAACAATCAATTAGATATTGATTAAAGGATACAAATGTGAAATTATTATCTTTGTGATGTTGTTAGTGAATGACTATATTATGTCTTGATACTATGTATAATGGACCAACTACCTTATTTTCTAAATGAGGTGAATGTAGGAAACTAGCTCCCTCTCTTAGATAAGGGAGAGTGTCACCAGAGAGAAGAAAGAAGAATGGGGATAATGAATAATGTGTCATGACTTTAAGAACTCACACATGGACAAAGTGTGATGTCTTGTTACATATATATTGTTTCAATATTTATCCTGAGTTATAAGTGTAATGGTACAATTTTTCATAACTAAGCTATATCTATAACTATAATTCTCTTTTACTAATTTCATAGGAGAGGGTGATGATGATTCACTAGATTTCTCACCTTCAAAATCACTTTCACAGTACATGTTTCCATAGAGTCTAAATTTCATTTATCTTATTTCTCATACATATTGTATTGTTGAAAACCCTCACACATGATAATTTCACCTTATGTTTGGCCCCCCCTTAAAATATTGGACCTAATTGAGTATTTAATCTCCTAGATTATGTATTTCATGGATTATTTTTGATAACTTCCAAGGAATTGCAACTAGAAATCGATTGCACTTATCTAAGACATTATCCCCAACTCCTAAAAACCTAAAAAATAGGGTTGAGACACTCACACTATAGGCATGAGTGTCCACCTTTTCTTGCTCCAAATTTAAATATGTCTTTTTCAGCAATTTAGAATTTCTCATCCCATTGTCTGAAGTCGGCCATGAAAATTTAAATTTTGGGAAATTTAATAAATACCTATAAATACCTATCTATTGCATTAGTTCAAACATTAAGCATAAAATATTGGTAAACTCGTGATTAAGAGAATTATTGAGAAGGTTAAGAGAAATTATTTATTGCACTATTGCATCAATACAAGATCCTAACATCATGTCAAAGTTCATGTGAGTTTACGTGTGTTCATGTTATCATTATTTTGTGAAGGCTAACCATTTTTAGGTCTCCAAGACAATTGAAGAATTCAAGCAATCTATTAAGCAAGATTAAAGATAATTGAAGTGATGTGCATGAATTCATTCCTTCAAGGAAGCCACCGAAGGGTGTTGAGTTACAACATTTTTTCATTCAATATTTTCTTCATTTCCCTTATCAGTTTTTCATTCGCATGCCATTGTGGAATTGGGAACCCTTACACAAGGTTTTATTGAGGAAATACCCTATATGGCATAACATTTCTCCTCTTTGTGAGTGTGCATATTATAGATTTGAAGAGGATTAAAAGGGTCTTAAAGACTATTTGTTCATTGTTTCATTTGTTGTCATACATCTTGTCAAGCTACATAAATTTAGTTGCCGAAATATCGAGAAGTGTTTTGATAGGTCCAAAGGTAAAATTCTAAAGATCGGATCTGACAACAAAGGACCTAAAAATATATAAAAAATCCTACAAGGACACTCACGCCCTAGGCATCTGTTTCTATGATTTTCTACCTCAAATTTGAATCAGAGGTGCATAGTGTCCTAGTCTTCTCATTTCTATTGTCTAAATTTGTCTGTGAGTTATTTTACTTTATGTATTAGCATTAGAATAGTAAATTACACTCTTATCATAGTTAGATAATTTCATTTCACCATTAGGACACTTCTAGATTTTGTTAGGGGCATGTTGAATCACCTATCAGGTTGTGTGTCAATACCATACCTTGTCCAAATCTATCAAAAGTTCATTACATACTTGCATTTCCAAATCACATCCACATATCCCCCCCCAATCAAATGAAATTTGGAAAAGGTGTTAAAATATATGGGAAAATTTCTAAGGTTTCCCTTTCCCACCATTTTACATATAAGGATTAAAATACAAAGATGGAATACTATAAGCTTCAAGATCCAAATGATAGTAGCCAAAATCATAAGGTATAATATCTTTGTTCGCCAATCATCTTCTTTTGACATGCTACAATTGTTGTAGTTATTCATGTTATATAATGTAATTGTTAGATGTATCAATTTTATCACAAGAACAAAACAAATTGGGATTTATTTCAATGTTCAAAGTTCCCTTCATAAAAAAAATCAATACATTGATATGAAGAAGAGGATGATAATTTTTCATTACATGCAATTAATATAGCTAAGAAGAAATTTATAATTTTATTTGTCAGACATCCCATAAAACAAGATATCTCAAGTACAAAGACTAGTATTGATTAAAAGATAACTAGTACCTAAACATGCCCTAGGTTTGTTATCAAATCCTATAATAGTTAAATTCAATGGTTGAATTTTAAACATATTCACTTCCAATTGACTTAACACTATTTAAAGTAAATTTTTAAATTATATCTATTATTCACTTAGACAACTCTTAATAGTAAACCATTCATATTTGATCATGATACATATACAAAAAATATTTTCTTAACCGTTTTATTGTCTCGATATATTGTCAATAAAAGATATATCATAACTATCCTTATATGTCCTAAAGATTGAACCAAAAATGTTACAAATTTTAAATTAAAATCACAGATACCATCAATACTATAAAAATAAATATATATTTATATTTCAAAAATATAATTAACACTAACATTTTCAACACATTTTATTTTATTTATAAAAAATGTAAAATTTATATAAAATAAAAACAGTTAAACTGTAATAAAATTAAAAATATATATAATTACATTCAATAAATATATAATTAAAAAATATAATTACGAAATAGAAGAATATTTAGGAACAAAAAAATAAATTTTGATCAAACACTGGTAGAATTGGAATCTTTAATAGCAGAGGTAACAAATTCATATGTCTTGAGGATGAAGCATGTTGATTCATTGGTCACAGATTGGGACTCAAAAGTTATGAAGATCTGGAACCAAATTGTTTTGCCTTTCAAAGGAAGTCTTCATAAAAAATCTAGTTTCTAAGGTGGATAGAAAGCAGATTCATTGGGCTACACCTATTCTTTGATGGAGCATCGCGTGGGAATCCAGGATTGTCAAGGGCAGGAGTAGTGATAAGAGATCATAATGGAGTTTTAATTTCTGCACAGTCAATCAAACTACCAAATGGAACAAATAATGTTGCTGAGGCGCAAGCTTTACTGCATGGATTACAGTTAGCCTATAAGTTAAAAATTGAAAATGTATAAATTGAAGGAGATTCACTAATTATTGTGAATGCATGTAAAGAGAGGAAAATATCATGTTGGCAAATCAGATATGTTTTGGAGCAGGCTTGGTTGTTGTTATTAAAGTTTAGCTCAGTGCAAATCAAACATACTTTTAGAGAGGGGAAGACAAATTGGAAAATATGGCTTGTGATCAAAATCAAGGGGAGCTGACATGTGATAGAAATATGGAAAAGATGCCATGAGAGTTACATAATATTATAAATAGAGAAGCTATTTTATAATACTTTATGTTGGGAGAAAAATGATATATTGGAATTATTTCTATCATAAGCTCCATCTAGTCTCAAGAAAAAATTTGTGCTTGGTTTAGTAATGGAAGTTAACAAAATGCAAATAGTTTTTACATAGGCTCATAATTCAATCTATAAGATATTCATCATTTCAAAATGTACGTATTTGGACACCTCATTTTTACGACCATATTTTTAGTTTTAAACATGTGTTGATTCAGAACATATCTAATATGGATTTAAATCTAGTATTCATAATGGATGGAAAATTGGCATGCTTAATCCCTAGTATTTAAAAATACCTAATTATTTAAATCTACAAGATATTTTGCATGAGAACACTTGTGGTAGAGTCGTATATTCATAGCATTCCAGATCCATAAATGGCATCAGATTAAGAAAATTTCCATTTTTTGGTCACATTTCCACCTGTAAACATGTGTTAATGCAAATTTTTAAATCAAATCCTTCACATTCAGTACAAAATGGGATATAACTTCAAAACAGATCTTGTTTACAGTCTAATCTTTAGAATGGATGTATTGTTGGTGTGTTTAATACCAATGTGTATATAGGCAAAGATATTTCACACACGATCACTTGAGACAAGATCGCATCTTCATAGAAAAAAAGTTCAATTATTGGCGTCGATCTAAGCAAAGGTATGTTTTGTTTAATAGGTGTCATCCTTTTGCAGGTTCTATCTAGATTTAAGATCTCTCGCATGTGGCAAACTTTTGTTTTGGGGGCGCTCGAATTTATAGCAATTTACAACAGAGCATATCAAAGCATCATTTCCTTCTATTACGCATGTGGTGAAATTCAAGGAATTATAAAGAATTGTAATCAAAATTGGCTTTCATTCTATTTAAAACCAACAGTCACTATGTAAAAAACTATCAAAGATCTTCAAGTTGGAGGCAAGCTATGAAAATGGAGGGACTCTTGCAAGCTCAATAATCGACTTTCAAACTGGTAACTCAAGCTATGAAGATACATACTTGAAAGCTAATTAATGCTTTTGTGTTGTCTCAAACTCAAGTGAAAGCTATTTACGAAAGAATTTCCTAGAAAGGTGGGCATATGAAAGAGAAGCAAGGCTTGAACAAAACTGTAGAAGGTATGTTCTGTTCAGTTTCCAGAGCATGGAATTATTTGATTTTTAAAGTCTATACATATCTACAAAGTCTATATATGTGTATATTGGGTATGTGCATCAATTAAAAATGGTAGGCACTTGCATTGGTGTAGTGTTGTTGTTCTTCTATACTCTTTATCATTACAGTGCAACATCTTTCTGAGTTTTACCAAGTGTTTTCAATAGTCTTAAGAAAGCCTTTACATAAAGATATCATGGAATTCATACCTACTAATCAAAGAGCACCATTTCCAATTCAAGAATGGGAACTCCCTTTCTCTAAAGGGCTGGAAAGTGAAACATTGTCCAACATTTTCAAAACTGATTGTTCTCCCATGTATAGATCACTGAAGACTCTACTAGGAGAAGAAATATTGCATCCATCAACAAAAAGATTGTTATTTCCCTCATAATTGCTCTCAATATTTGTGTCGAATGTGTTGGATTTAAATCTAAATTATCATGATATGGTAAAAATTGCAAATACAGTTATCTAGGAATTCTTCTTGTAGGATAATACCTTGCTCAAAAGCATACAAAAGTATAATTTCTAGAAGGGAGAAGAATATATAGGGGGAATCTTCCCCAGGCATTATCTTCATCACAAGGTATGTTACAAAAATATTTACATAGCATTGAAATTGTCATTGGAATATGACACACCAACCCATTTATATAGAGCACTTGCACGACATCATTGGGAAATTGGTGATGAGATGGAGAGGAACTTTAAAGCTAAATATCATGCTTTGTGTTTTCTCCTTTCACACCATTGTCATCAAGTAGAGAATGAGAACAAACAAAGCTCAAAACATAAGGAAGTTGTGGATTCTGCAAAGTCACAAGATGAGAAGGCAAAAAAAATAGAACATCACAGCAAGCCAATCAAAGTAATTCCAGATATGAACATCACAACAAAATCAAGCTCCATTCCACCAACACAATAGATCATGAAAAAGGCCGAAAAGGAGAGCTCATTAGTTTGTAATAGCTGATATATTATAAATACATGCATAGCTTGGGTATTATGGTTGTAGTTGGCCAAATATAGTAGCATATAGGCTACAAATATGACAACTTTGGCTTATTTTCTATCAATTTAGCTGAGATTTTGTGTATAGTTATGTTAACATATAGTTAGTTGACATATCTTTTGCTAAAATAATTCCTATGCCACATGATGTAATTATTAGAAGATCAAATAGCAGGAACAATTTGCATAGTTGCATATTATGAAGTAGGATCTTTTAATTCTAGCCATGGACATATATTTTATAAACTCTTTATTATATTAATATATTATGTCAGGGTATGTGCAGGATCATGATGGGCCAAAAAGTGGCAATATGATGGGTATGTGGCTGACAACTTTTGTTTTACCCAAAATTGATGAAATGAAAAGGGTTTTTAAAGGAGATTCTCAGATTTCCACCAATATAAATTATGCTTTACAATTATTATTCATTTTCTATTGAATTACGATTGAAGTCCTGATTTTTAGGCTGACTGAAAAACATCTATAGCTTTCAAACAATATCATATTTTTTGAATCCAAAACATGTGTCACATTCTATGTTTCACATACTATAAGATTAAAAAAGAAAAAAATGAATTTCATGAATTTTTGACCAAGTTAAGGTGGTCAGACATACGAGTCTTTATATTTTTTAAAAAAATTTGTAGAAAATTTATAATTAATTATTTACCTAGGAAATAAATTACAAAAAAATATGCATCACATCGAGACATGAGTCCTCTACTTATATCTAAAATATTATACAAAAATATTATCATTTTAATGTGGTTAGGGTGGTCAGACAAACACCTACTTCTTATTTTCTCCCTAAAATTTAAGTACCACTGTATTGAAATTTCAAATTTTCACCAAATAGATTTTTTTTTTTTTTGTAAATAAACCTAGTAATTTAGAAAATACATTCAATTTTCTACAAATTATATTCTTATATATATATTTTTTAAATAATATAGATAACTTATTCAAAATTTTATGTCAAGTTGCCTAACTCTGATTTTTCTAATTTTTTTGCCACTTATGGGCCTATTTTTTCCATGATGATCCTACACATACCCGTTGGCCAAAATCCTTTTATTTAAAAAAAAATTATAGTTATAGCAAACTAGATCATAGTAAAGTCTAGTCGATACAAAGTAAACATAATTTTAATTAAATCAGAAGCTGAAAATAACCACCTGCATAATGAAAATAGTAACTGTGAGATACATACACTTCCCAAATTAAACAGACGCATATTCCAGTACAAGTGGAGATGGAGGAGAAAGTGAGTCCACTAGTGTTCGCATGGATGGTCTCTCTCTTAGAGATGGTCGAGTGTAGAGGAGGGAAATCTCAATCACTTTGTCTATTTCATCGAGCTCCATTTTTCATAATCGGTTACCATCTCTACATCTATTAAATCTTGGACAACATGGGCCTCATTCTTTCTCATGACAACAACCCATTCAACCAAGCCTCTACTTTCTCCTCCTCCACCTCCTCCACGATGCTTTCTTTGTTGGTTACCAACTCTAGTAGGACAACTCCAAAGCCGAACACATCTTGCTTCGGGGAAAACCTTACTTTGTAGCCAAATTCTATGATAAAACAACGCAAATATATTTATACTTCCACTTATTGACAAAATAATGAATGAAATATAGAGATGAATTTATTTTAAAACAAAACAAAATTCTACCTGGAGCCATATAACCATGAGTGCCAACATAAATGAAGGAGCTTCTGGTTTGGCCTTTTGAATACAACAATTTTGTAAGGCTGAAGTCAGCCACATGTGCTACGTACTCATCATCAAGAAAAATGTTGGCTGATTTAATGTCACGATGTACGATTGGAGGTGTGCAGTCATGGTGCAAATATTTGAGAGCCTGCACCACTCCCAAACCTATATTCCATCAAATCTTCTACCCCAATTTTTAATATTTTAGTGCTTCTCTCAAAGACCCCTTTGCAATAAATTGGAAAAGCAGAATGTCCATGTTGATGGTGGTACCACACATGAACCCAAGAAAACAAACAATGTTTCTATGGATGAACTTGAGAGCATCTATCTCTCGCATCAAACTACTTTTCCCATCCTCCTGCAATCTCAAGATATTTGCAGCCATTACCAAGCTATTATTAGCTTTCATCAAAAGAACGTTTTACACTCTATTGAAGCTACTAGAGCCGATTAGATAGTTATTGATGGAAATAAGCCACACCTAGACTGACGATGGGCTAGCCACAATGGGCCAGTAGCTTAGTTGCTAGAGCACTCCAACATCAAATGGAAGGTCCTAGGTTCGAGCCCTAGTTGGGCCAAACGAGTAACAACTCAACAGTTGGTATCAGAGCCCTAATTTTCATGGGCATTTAGTTTTTTAAAGCCCTAGCTATAGTCCTAGGCGTGTTGTGGCAAAAGCTTAGCTTCTAGGTATTGAGGAAAGCCTTTATTTTTTCTAGGAAGTGTAAAAAGTCCCTAGATTTCTTTCTAGGTATTTGTAGTTTCCCCCATTTAGCAAAATAGTAGGAGAAGACAATAGGAGTTGGAAGCAGCCACCTTTTTTTGATGGAAAAATTTATGACGTCTAGGCAAAGAAAATGAAAACCATTTGAGTGGCAAATGTTTTATGGGAGTTAGTTGCAAATGGGTTCATAGTGTGACTGACCCAAATGCATATGGAATATTGACCAATCCCCAAAAGAACTAGTTGAAGGAAACAAGAAATAATGATGCTAAAGCCCTTCGTTTGATTGAGGCGGCCTTAAAAGAGGCTATTCTCCCTCAAATAGTAGAAACTAGTTATGTAAAAGAGGCATGAGAAATACTTCAAACCACCTGCAAAGGCACTGAGAAAGTTAGGTCTGTGAAACTCTAGTTGCAAAGGAGAGAATTTGAGACCATGAAGATGAAGGATAGCGAGTCCATTTTAAATTTTCATACAAGGGCCTCCACCTTGATTAACTAGTTGAGGATAAATGGAGAAAATATGAAAGAACAAAAGATTGTCAAGAAGATTCTTAGAAGCTTACCCATAAAATTTGACCTGGTGGTTATTGCCATAGAAGAGGCAAAGGACCTCTCAACATTATCAGTTGATGAGGTAATGGGTTCACTTTAAATCCATGAGAAATCCCTAAATAGTTCTGCAAATTCTTCCTATGAACAAGCCTTCAAAGCACAAGAAAATGTAAGAGGCAAGGGAAGAGGAAGAAATGGAAAAGGAAGAGGTCAAAGAGGTAGTGGTAGAAGAAACTCTGGAAGAGGAGGCTCAAACAGCCAATAGGAAGCAAGCACTTCCCAATCAGACTTCTAAAACACAAGGAATAACAAATCAAATCATAGGAAAGATAAGAGCGATGTGCATTGTTACTACTGTCACAAGTATGGTCACTGTGTAAGTGAATGCAAGAAGAAACAACATGACCAAGGGAGTCAAAATGAAAATATGGAAAATGAGAACAAGGCTGAAAATTAAAAATAATCACAAGTGTTCATTGCATGCAATCTTGTAGAACAAGGCAGCGCTAAATTTTGGTACTTAGACAACGGTTGTAGCAACCACATGAGTGGTAACAAAAATTTATTTGTCTCCATTGATAGCAGCATTAAGTCTGAAATAAAAATGGGAAACAATGAGAAGGTTACAGGGAAAAGGAATAGTGTGCCTAAAAACCAAGCATGGTGAAGAAAGACAAATCCATGATGTCTTTTATGCCCCAGGAATGAAACACAATCTTTTGACAATTTGAACAGATGGTCCAAAATGGTTATAGAGTGTTGCTTGAGAAAGGAGAACGTGTCATCTACGACAAGGATGGAAGCAAGAGAGTTATGACAATGGTTCAAATGACAAAGAACCAAATGTTTCCCCTAAAAATGAAAATCTTAGCATAGTCAAAAGGCTTGCAATAGTCAACCTTACAATTGGTCATCCAAGACACATCCAAGCTTTTGCATTTGAGGTATGGGAATTTAATTAATTCTAGTTTAAGTATTTTAGCTAAAAAAGACATGGTTAGGGGCCTACCAGTAATTGTAGAGCCCAATAGAAAATGTGAAGCATGCATCCTAGGTAAACAACATAGGCCCCTTCAATTAGGGCATTCTAGGAGATCTAGAGCACCATTAGAGCTAGAGCATTCAGATTTGTGTGGTCCCATGAAGACCCCAAGCCTAGGAGGCAATGTTTATTTCATGAAAAGTTCATAGATGACTATAGTAGAAAAATTTGGGTGTATCTTTTGAATAACAAATCAGATTCATTTGACAAGTTTAAGGAGTTTAAGGCCTTGGTTCAAAAGCAAAGGGGCCATTATATTAAAGTCCTTAGAACGGACAGAGGGGGAGAGTATATCTCTTAAGAATTTATGAATTTTTGCAAGTCTCAAGGTATTCAAAGACAACTCATATCCCAATATACTCCACACCAATCAAAATCATTAGCAGATAATTTTTGCATTGGAGAATTTTAGGATTAACCAAAAAAATATGCCATTGATAGGGCTTGTGGACACAAAATAGGACCAATTAAGCCATAAAGAAGGATAAATAAAGCAAGGTGGGCCCAAACAAGTTTGAAATTTCAAGGGTATTCATTTTACTACACTACATATTAGTATTCTACTAGACCATTTAGTTTCTAACCATTCAATAATTAAAACATATTTAACTATAACTATAAATAGAAAAGATGAAAGGAATCATAACATCGCATGACACATGAACACCAAGATTTTTATGTGGAAAACATAAGGTGGGGAAAACCATGGTGAGGATTAGAACACAATATATTATAATCGATCATAAGATATTATAGTTAACACTATCAGAACACACTATCCTCGAAAGACGTGTAGCCTAAAAATGATTACAAAAGAAGTATGGCTTAGTGCCAAAAGATGAACTAATGAAATACAAATTCTGTGTATTGAGTTCAGTTCCAATTAAGCTCTGGAAAGCAAAGTCCTACACCAATTTGTAGATTCATAACAAATACATCAAGTGTATACAAATTTGTACACTATCACATTGTTACACTGCACTACTTTTAGTATATCACATAACACATACACATCTTATCTATATCTTCTCTATACAAAAAATGTCTCATACTTATATACCAATCTTCATCAACATACATCAATTAGGTTGGCCTAGTTGGATGTAGGCATACACTATTTAAAATAGCTTGTCGACACAAAACAAAAATTCTTTGGTACTCAAAACAAAGTGTGTAAGACACAAATCTGGTCGGCCCGGATGAAATAGAGAACTTTTTTAATCACCCATTAAGCGGACATCAATTAACCATGTCAACCAAAAGAATATACAAAGTCGATATTTTGTCTTTTAAATCTCTTAGTCTATTCAACCAAAATTGTTGAAAACTCGTCAATATGTGTAATGAATAGTGTTGATCAACATATTAAAACCACATATATAGATCTTCTAACATGAACAATTCTAGACAAAATTATTAGATTAGAATACCAAAATCACTGTTTATCTGATAGACAAAAACTGTGACAAACCAATGTTGGCATCAACGACAACACACTAGACGACTTCTTCTTCAATCTTCCAAAACTTTGTCTCCTTTGTTATTTTTAGGTTCGGCATCAGTTGTTATTGCAACAACTCACATAGGGAAACATCAATATTTTATTTTACCATTTGATAAGCGGTGTGAATTGCAGTGTTAGTGGCTGACCCTTCCCTATTTATCAAATAGATTTTGTATGCAATTCCCATTGTAGCATACCAAATAGTAAGATCTATTATATATTTTATCATTAGGGTTCTCTTATGAAACTTTTCACTAGTGAGATCCATAACAATTTCATTCTTTACAGATTTCAACATGAGGGTTGGTCCAGAGGTGTAAAGACCAGTAACCACTCTAATCACTCCTTGGTGATCAAGTATGGTTTATCTAACCAAATGAAATTATCATGAATATAGATCAAAATATTCTTACCCACTCAACATTTTTATATAAATATGAAATGTTTTTCCAAATGTCCAACCCTTTTAAAATAATGTTTCGGGTATGTACAGGATCATCATGGAAAAGACAGGCCCTTAAGTTGCGATATAAATTCAGAAAATCAGAGTTAGACAACTTGACGTAAAAATTTGAATAAGTTATCTATATTATTTCAAAAATATGTAGGAATGGAATCTATAGAAAATTGAATGTAGCTTCTAAACTACTAGGTTTATTTAAAAAAGAAATCTATTTGGTGAAAATTTTACATTTCAATGTAGTAGTACTTAAATTTCAAGGGAAAAGTAAGAAGTAGGTGTCTGTCTGACCACCCTAACCACAATAAAAAATATTTCTTTAATAAAATTTTAGATATAAGTAAATGACTCATTTCCCGATGTGATGCATATTTGTTTGTAATTTTTTTCCAAGTAAATAATTAATTATGATTTTTTTCTTAAAAATTTTAAAAATATAAAAACTTGTATGTCTGACCACCTTGACTCGGTCAAAAATTCATGAAATTCAAATTTTTTTCAATTGTCTAGTATGCAAAGCATAGAATGTGATGCATGTTACAGATTCAAAAAATGTGATACTGTTTGAAAGTTATAGATGTTTTTCAATCAACCTATCAATCAAGACTTTAGTCATAATTCAAATAGAAAATGAATAATAATAATTTATTAAATTCAAAGTAAAGGATAATTTATATTGGTGGAAATCTGAGATTCTCCTTTAAAAACCCTTTTGTTTCATCAATTTTGGGTAAAAAAAAGTCATCAACCACACGACCCATCATATCACTTACATAACGCCACTTTTTGGCCCATCATGATCCTGCACATACCCTTCCCATACTCCATCTTGTAATCTAAAATCTCATTTAGTATCTCATGCTTGACAATTTCAAATGAATGATGTATGATTAATTTCATTCTTAAATCTTCGTAGTACACAATTCCCATAGAAATATTTGAGAATGTACCACCTTTGTATACCTCCATTGCCTTGCATGGAGATTTCTTGTATTTGGGCATTGGCCTCTTAGAGACACAATCACAATAGGTGTAGCCATGATACCATTTTAGTTTTTTATGAGAAAGACCAAAAAAATACTAGAAAAACAATAGATAGGGTTATGATAGTCCAACTACTCTTTAGTGTGACAATCAGAGTGCCATTCACATTTCTCAAAACCCAATGGAGAATTAATGGACTAAATACATTGAGATTCACATGCACTTCACTCAACAATTTATTCAAGATGGTTTTCTCACCTTGGATTACATCCCTATAGAGGAGTAGGTTGCAGAAATCTTCACGAAACCTTTAGCATCACCTCGTTATCTTTAGTTCTAATCAATGCTTGGGGTGAAGGAAGTTGTTATTAGGGGGTCTTCATGAGCCTTCCTTCATGTTTAAATACATGTTTTCTTAGATCTCCCTTTCATGAGAGAGGAGATTTTTCCCATGTGGTTTTATCCTTTTCTCTGATTTTGAGAGTTCTTTCATTTGTATTTGGGTACCTCATCAATCCTAGTTTTGAGGACCCATCTTATATTTTTTACATTTCTTTTAGAGTTTCTTAGCTACTGTGTAACACACACTTAAAGGGGGTGTTAGTGCAATCAATAATTAGCTAAAAAATAATTAATCTATAATTAATGATTAGGTTTATTTCACTTTATGTACTTAATTTGTTGTTTTTCCTTTATTGGATTGAGCCATTATTAGATCATATGTCTCATTATTAATAAATAAATAGCTAAAAATTAATTAATTTTTAATTAATGATTAGGTTTATTTCACTTTATGCACTTAATGTGATGTTTTTCTTTTATTGGATTGAGCCATTATTAGATCATTATGTAAAGGACAATAATTGTCATGATCTAATCTCTTTTATCATCTAAGGTTTAATTTTATAATAATTCTCCTTCATTGTATTATTTCATTATGTATTTTTTTATTTATGAAGAAATACAAAATAATTGTTTACAACTCTCGTGCATGGAAGGTGCTGTTTTTTGTTCTTTGATCCTATTTTTTTGTGTTTCACAATTTCAACATCAATCTCATTGGTGAGAACCACCCATCTTCATCCAGTGGCCACAACTTCATAATCACCACCATCAAATACTTCATGAAAAGGTTCAAAGTTATTCCTCTTACCTATACCACTTCAAAGAAAGAATATAGATTCATCCTTCACTATAGTATCTATCACTATAGTATTCCTTCTAAAATTATCATTGATAATGCTACATTTCATTTTTGGAATAACTTAAATTGTACTATTTTAATCAATACTTTGTTGTTCATTTAAACTGAAATTTTATCAAAGTGTATGTGCAAGATCATCATGGAAAAAACAAGCCCTTAAGTGGTGATGAAAATTCAGAAAATCAAAGTTAAGAAACTTGACATAAAAATTTGAATAAGCTATCTATATTGTTTCAAAAATATGTAAGAATAGAATCTATAGAAAATTTAATGTAGTTTCTAAACTACTAGGCTTATTTTTTAAGAAGAAAATCTATTTGGTGAAAATTTGAAATTTTAATGCAGTACTTAAATTTTAGGGGAAAAATAAGAATTAGGTGTTTGTCTGACCACCCTAACCACAATAAAATAATAATATTTTTTTATAATATTTTAGCTATAAGTAGATTACTCATATCCCGATGTGATGCATATTTTTTTGTAAATTTTTGCCAAGTTAATAATTATTGATTAATTTTTTATTACAATTTTAAAAAAATATAGAAACTCATATGTCTGACCACCTTAACTTGGTCAAAACTTCATGAAATTCAATTTTATTTTTTTAATCTTATAGTATTCAAAACATAGAATGTGACACATTTTTTGGATTCAAAAAATGTGATATCGTTTAAAAGCTATAGATGTTTTTCAATCAGCCTATCAATTAGGACTTTAGTCGTAATTCAAATAGAAAATGAATAATAATTATTCATTAAATTCAAAGTAAAACATAATTTATATTGCTAGAAAGCTAAGAATCTCCTTTAAAAACCCTTTTCATTTCATCAATTTTGGGTAAAAAAAAGGTCATTAGCCACATGGACCATCATATCACTTAGATATCATGACTTTTTGGCCCATCATGATCCTGCACATACCCCAAATTAGTGATTTATGGATATTGACTTTGATATTTTTCTATTATAGTTGTGATATGTTGAAAGAAAATATCAATTAAATATTGATTAAAAGATATAAATGCAAAATTATTATCTTTGTGATTTTTGTTAGTGAATGACTATATTATGTCTTGATACTATGGATAATGGAATAACTACCTTATTTGTTGAATGAAGTGAATGTAGGAAACTATCTCCATCTCTTAGATAAGGTAGAGTGTCACTAGAGAGAAGGAAGAAGAATGAGGAGAAGGAACAATGTGTCATGACTTTGAGAACTCACACATGGACATAGTATCATGTCTTGTTAAATATATATTGTTTCAATATTTATCTTGAGTTGTAAGTGTAATGGTATAATTTTTTGTAACTAGGCTATATGTAGAACTATTATTCTATTTGACTAAATTCATAGGAGAGGGTGATGGTGATTCACTAGATTTCTCACCTTCAAAATCACTTTCACAGTACATGTTTCCATAGAGTCTAAATTTCCTTTAGGTTATTTCTCATAGATATTGTATTGTTGTAAATTGTCACACATGATAATTTCACCTGATGTTTGGTCCCCCCTTAAAATATTGGACTTAACTTAGTATTTAATCTTCTAAACTATGTATTCCATGGATTGTTTTTGATAACTTCCAAGGAATTGCAACTGGAAATCAATTGCACTCATCCAAGACATTATCCCCGACTCCTAAAAACCTAAAAAATAGGGTCGCAACACTCACACCCTAGGCATGAGTGTCCACCTTTTTTTCCTCCAAATTCAAATATGTCTTTGTCAACAATTTAGAATTTTTAATCCCATTGTTTGAAGTCACTCATCAGAATTTAATTTTTGGGAAATTTAATAAATACCTATAAATACCTAGCTATTGCATTAGTTCAATCATTAAGCATAAATTACTAATAAACTCATGATTAAGAGAATTATTGAGAAGGTCAAGAGAAACATTTTATATCACTCTTGAATCAATTCAAGATCCTAACATCATGTCAAAGTTCATGTGAGTTTAGGTCTCCAAGACAATTCAATATTTCGAGCAATCTATTAAGCAAGATCAAAGATAATTGAAGTGATGTGCATGACTTCATTCCTTCAAGGAAGCCACTGAAGGGTGGTGAGTTGCAACATTTTTTCATTCAGTATTTTCTTCATTTCCCTTATCAGTTTATCATTCACATTGCCATTGTGGAATTGGGAACCCTTACATAAGGTTTGATTGAGGAAATCCCCTATATGGCATAACATTTCTCCTCTTTGTGAGTGTGCATATTATAGATTTGAAGAGGATTAAAAGGGTCTTTAAGTCTATTTGTTCGTTGTTTCATTTGTTGTCATACATCTTGTCAAACTACGAAAATTTAGTTGCTGAAATATCGAGAAGTGTTTCGATAGATCCAAATGTAAAATTCTAAAGATCAGATCTAACACCAAAGGACCTCAAAATAGATCTGAAAAATCCTACAAGGACACTCATGCCCTGGGCATCTGAGTCTGTGATTTTCTACCTCAAATTTGAATCACAAGTGCATAGTGTCCTACTCTGCTCATTTCTACTCTCTAAATTTGTCTGTGAATTATTTTACTTTATTAGGAAATTAAATTCTTAGCATAGCTAGATCATTTCATTTCACCATCAGGGAACTTCTAGATTTGGTTAGGGGCATGTTGAATCACCTATTAGGTTGTATGTCAATCTCATACCTTGTCCAAATCTATCAAAACTTCATTCCATCCTTGCATTTCCAAATCACATCTACATATCCCCCCTCAATCAAATGAAATTTGGAAAAGGTGTCAAACTATAAGGGAAAATCTCTAAGGTTTCCCTTTCCCACCATCTTACATATAAGGATTAAAATATAAAGATGTAATACTATAAGCTTCAAGATCCAAATGATAGTAGCCAATACCATAAGGTATAATATCTATGTTCGCCAATCATCTTCTTTTGGCATGCTACAATTGTTGTAGTTATTCATGTAATATAATGTAATTGTTAGATGTATCAATTTTATCACAAGAACAAAAAAAATTGGGATTTATTTCAATGTTCAAAGTTCCCTTCATACAAAAATTAATACACTGATTTGAAGAAGAGGATGATAATATTTCATTACATGCAATTAATATAGCTAAGAAGGAATTTATAATTTTATTTGTTAGATATCCCATACAACAAGATATCTCAAGTGCACAAACTAGTATTGATTAAAAGATAACTAGTACCTAAACATGCCCTAGGTTTGTTATCAAATCCTATAATAGTTAAATTCAATGGTTGAATTTTAAACATATTCACTTCCAATTGACATAACACTATGTAAAGTAAATTTTTTAATTTTATCCATTATTCACTTAGATAGCTCTTAATAGTAAACCATTCACATTTGACCATGATACATATACAAAAAATAATTTCTTAACCATTCTATTGTCTTGATATATTGTCAATAAAAGATATATCATGACTTCCTTATTTATCCTAAACCAAAAATGTTACAGATTGTAAATTAAAATTGGAGACACCATCAATATTATAAAAATAAAAATATATTTATATTTCAAAAATATAATTAACACTAACATTTTCAACACATTTTATTTTATTTATAACAAAAATAAAATTTATATAAAATAAAAAAAGTTAAACTGCTATAAAATTAAAAATATATATAATTACATTCAATAAACATATATTTAAATATTATTTATAAAATTAAAACATTTCATTGAAATAATTATAGCTATAGCAAACTAGATCACATTAAAGTCTAGTCGATACAAAGAAAACATAATTTTAATTAAATCAGAAGCTGAAAATAACCACCTGCCTATTGAAAATAGTAACGGTGAGATACGGACGCTTCCCAAATTAAACAGACGCATATTCCAGTACCAGTGGAGATGGAGGAGAAAGTGAGTCCACTACTGTTCGCATGGATGGCCTCTCTCTTGGAGACGGTCGAGTGCAGAGGAGGGAAATCTCAATCACTTTGTCTATTTCATCGCTCCATTTTTCATAATCGTTTACCAGCTCTGCATCTATTAAATCCCGGACAACATGGCCCTCATTCTTTCTCATGACAGCAACCCATTCAGCCAAGCCTCTGCTTTCTCCTCCTCCACCTTCCTCCTCTACGATGCTTGCTTTGCCGGTTACCAGCTCCAGCAGGACAACTCCAAAGCTGAACACATCTTGCTTCGGGGAAAACCTTACTCCGTAGCCGCATTCTACGATAAAACAACCCAGATATATTTATACATCCGCTTATTGAAAAAAGAATGAATGAAATTTAGAGATGAATCTATTTAAAAAAAAACAAACAAAAGTGTACCTGGAGCCATATAACCATGAGTGCCAGCATAAACGGAGGAGCTATTGGTTTGGCCTTCTGAATACAGCAATTTTGCAAGGCCGAAGTCAGCCACATGTGCTACGTACTCATCGTCAAGCAAAATGTTGTCCGATTTAAGGTCACGGTGTACGATTGGAGGTGTGCAGTCGTGGTGCAAATATTTGAGAGCCTGCGCCACTCCCAAAACTATATTCCGTCGAATCTTCCACCCCAACTTTTGGTATTTTAGTGCTTCTCTCAAAGACCCCTTCGCAATGTATTGGAAAAGCAGAATGTCCATGTTGATGCTGGTACCACACACGAACCCAAGAAAACGAACAATGTTTCTGTGGCGGACGAACTTGAGAGCATCTACCTCTCGCATCAAACTACTTTTCCCATCCTCCTGCAATCTCAAGATCTTTGCAGCCATTACCAAGCTGTTCTCAGCTTCCGTCAGAAGAACCTTGTACACTCTGCCGAAGCTACCAGAGCCGATTAGATAGTTATCACTGAATTCTTCTGTAGCGTTTAAAATTTCTTGATATGTAATCCTGTGCTTGTGACCTCCACCAAACTCCACCTCCACTTCGCTGAGTGATTTATCGCATATATCCTCCTCTTTATTTAGTTCTTCACCTTGTGCAGTTGCCTTGCTCCGATTATATACAAGGGCTATTATTACGAGCGTAACAGTAGCCAATCCGCCAACGACAATTCCTGCTATGCCACCTATCCCCAAACTCTTGTCGTTACTAGTACTATTACTTCTTTCCAAGCAGGGATTGGGAGTGGGTGGACCGCACAGACCGTCGTTACCCTCAAAGGCGCCCTCAGAGAAAGCTTTCAGAGCTGGAATTGGGCCCGTGAATCGATTGAATGAAAAATTGAATTTGCAAAGAAATTCCAATTCTGACAAACCCGGTGGAACCTGACCAGATAGTTGGTTGTGGGAGACGTCTAATGATTCAAGAAGCAGCAGATTTCCAATTGCCGGTGGAAGAGAACCAGATAGGTGGTTGTGGGAGACATCTAATGATTCAAGAACCACCATATTTCCGATCTCCGGTGAAAGAGAACCAGATAGCATGTTCCAACTGAGATCCAAGCCAAGTGATAGATGCACCAGCTTTCCTATTTCCCTGGGAATTGATTTCTCAAGTCGGTTTCGAGACAGGTCTAACTCTATCAAACTTGAGCAATCTCCCAGAGATGCCGGAATACTTCCACTCAAATTGTTGGAGCTTAACTTTAAGATGAGCAGGTCGGAAAAATTGTTGCCGAGACGCTGAGGAATAGCACCTTGAAGTGAGTTCCGACTGAGGTCTAGCCATTCTAATCTCATGAGACTTCCGACTTGGGAAGGAATATTTCCACTGAGTTTGTTGTTGCTCAAATTCAGCCTACCCAGGTTTGTGAGATCCCCTATTTGAGGAGGAATAGCTCCACTAAAGTAATTCCCACAAATAATGAGACTACTGAGGTTCTTGAGTTGCCCTAACTCAGCAGGTATTTCTCCACTAATGTTGTTGAAGGACAAATCGAGGTAATACAAACCAGACACTTTTGAGATATCTGAAGGAATGTGGCCTAGGAGGTGGTTATTTTGCAGCCGAACTCTTATCAATGAAAGACAATCCTTCAAAAGCATGGAGATATTTCCTACCAGGAAATTGTCGAAAAGATTGAGAACGTTTAGTTGCTTTTCCCTACATATTCCTGGAGGATATTCCCCGCTTAGTCGATTGGAATAGGCATCTAGGATGCTCAGATTACTGAAATTTCCGAGGGATGTAGGCAACCGACCTTGAAATCTATTGCTACTGATGGACAGTACACTCAAATTTGGAAGAAAACCAATTCTTTCTGGCAAGGTGCCGTTCAATCGGTTTCTTTGGAGATTTAATAATTTTAAGTTTGTAAGATTTCCCAAGGATGCAGGAAGCCTGCCAGAAATACTATTATTGGAAAGGACTAGAACACTCAAACTCTTCAACCTACCGATTTCCTGGGGTAAAATTCCAACAAGATTGTTGGAAGACACGTCTAATTTTTGTAGCATTGATATGTTGCCCAATTCAGCGGGAAGAAGCCCTGAAAGAAGATTCTCGTACAACCATAGAATTTGGAGGCGCCTGAGAATTCCAAACTCTCTTGGAATGGGACCTTGTATCTTGTTTCTATAAACAGCAAACACTTGCAGGGCCCTGTAATTTCCAACGGTTGAAGGGATAAAACCATTCAACTGGTTATCGAATAGATATAACTCTTCCAGCTTTTGCAATTTGCCGATTTCCCATGGGATTGTGCCTTTCAAATTGGAGGAGGCCAGGCTAATATACGTAAGCTTTGAACAGTTACAAATTTCAGGCGGTAAGGAGCTCGTAAAGCTGTTACCATACCCTACTCTTAAAACTTGAAGATTCGCAAGCTTACCAAGAGATGCAGGCACTGCTCCAGAGAGATTGTTAGCATATAAATGGAGCTCGGACAGATTCGACAACTCCCCCAGCTCTGAAAGAATAGAACCAGAGATATTATTTGAACTGAGGTCAAGAAATCTAAGTAGGCTGCAGTTGACCAGCGTTGACGGGATGTCACCACTGAAAATGTTACTGGAGAGATTGAGGTGCTGAAGGCGGATGCAATTTCCCAATTCAGGAGGAACATGTCCGTATAATTTGTTGCCGGAAAGGTCCACCTTTTCCAACCGACTAAGCTTCCCAACTATGGAAGAAAGACGGCCCGATAGGTTTCGGGTGGGCAGACTGAGTGAAATAACGTTACGCGATGTTGATGTTGATATGCACTTGACCCCTTGCCACTTACAGAAATCAGATGAAGCAGAAGCGTTGGACCAGTCTGGGAGAAAATCTGTAGCTCCACCACCCAGTAGCGACTCTTTCATTTGTAAAAGTATGGCGCCTTCTTGTGAAAGCCCATAGGCGCTGCTAATCAGGAAAGCTACTCCAGAGAAACACAAAAATAGAGTGACTGAAGACACAAACATAACTCCCAGACTGGGTGAAGTGGTGGCTGAATTCTTCATCAACATTTTGGCAAGAAAAAGAATCACCTCACTAAGGTACTAAACAACGATCCTATTATATAAGACATTGGGACCTGGGCTATGCGAGAATGTGTTTAGGAAATGCTTTTAAACTACTTGTTTCTGTTAGTCAATAATTAAGATGACTTAGAACCGGTTTTAAAGAGGGGCTTAGGATCCATAATTTTAATTTATGTAGGGATAGGTTTATATTATAGAAAACAAAAAAGACTATGAGATAAAAGGATAATTAATATTGTTTGAGGAATATTTTTTATTAAATTTTATATTAACAAAATAAGAATAGTACAATATTCACAAAAAAGGGTAGGGTGGTAGATGTCTACTCACAAATTCTAATAGTATTGAAAGTCTAGAAAAAACTTGAGTAGTTAGAGTAATGTTAGGTGGGGAGGAGCATCATGATCATTAAGCTTTTCTCAAACATCCATCCGGATGGAATCATCAATTAGGTAACTCCCAACAAGTGAGAGCCACAATGTTTTGTCCATTCTCCTGAAAAGGTTAATGAGCATGGACCAACAAAATAAAGAGTTGTAAATAATTTGTTTTGTCAATGTCTAGACAACTAGAATCAAGTCACGGAAATGACAGACGGGAAGGTTGGGACCATCCTCTATGAACAACATAATCTTCTTTTAACTGTTTAGTCATTTCTTTATATTTATTATTAAAATTCAACAAAATTTTAAATAAAATTCATTATTTTTTATGTGATCATAATGACAACATTCTTTGAGTATTAGCATCATGTCATGATTTAGAAATTATTAAAAAGTATAATCGAAAAAAAATGAAAAAAATAAAACACATTTTTTTGACCGTGCTTATGTAAAAATGTTGAAACTAATCTTGAAGGCGCTTCTTGGGCCATGTTATAATCAACACGACTGTTTCGTGGAAGCCCACTCACAATTCGTTAAAACTCTTCTTCTCAGAGGACAATAAACTGTTGTTTACGGCACGATGACTCGCAGGCTACAGCGACTGTACCATGAGCTTAGTCGTTTGCGCAACTCAATTGTTTTTGAAAAAAATCTGTAGACTCGTTAGTACAGTTAGAAAAATTATCGACCATCTTTATTAATTTAAAATTTAAAATTATTGACTTGTAGATATTGGTGCATGAATTTTAATTTTGGTTACAACGTATTTGAAGGGTTGGATTGTGGAATGAAGTAATAATGATGATTATTGTTGTAATTTTCTTAAAATTTTAAATTATTCATTTGTGAACATTAGTATATGAATTTTAATTTTCATTACGTCTTTGAAGGGTTGGGCTACCTCATGAAGTCATAATGATGATTATTGTCTCAAAAATTTAAATATTTTAAATTATTTACATGTGAATATTAATATATAAATTTTAATTTTCATTATGATGTGTTTGAAAGGTTGGACCGTCGAATGTAGTCATAATGATGATTATTGCCGCAAAACTTTAAAATTTAATCATTTTAATGGTGTATTGGTAGATAGGATACTCTAAAAAATAAAAATAAAACTAGTGTTGATAAGCAAGCAATTTTGAGATTAAGAGGTTTGAAATAATATATTGAAATGATTTTAACATTTAAATAAATATATAATGTTTAGTTTTTAGTTCAACTTTAATCATATGTTATTGGATATTCTTCTTTGATTCATTTATGTATTAGAAAATCAATGTTTGATACTTATATATAAAATAATATATTTTTTTGAACTATACAAATCATTTTTTAAAATTATTGCATTACCGTATGTGATTATTAATATAGATCACATAAATTATGATTGTGATCCTCTTGCATGACTATGATCTTTAGCAATGAATATGCATCTTTTAGGTCTAAAATTTATTCACCATGACTTCTATAACATAAAGGAGTTTGGAAGTCTAAGATTATTTCTTTCTTTTTCTAAATTTTAATGATATTAACTTAAACAATATGTACAAACATTACATACAAGAAACAACCATGCAATATTTCCTATAATGTTGATGCAATGTCGATTTCATGTGGTAATACTTCAATGATCTTTGATGTGTGCAAGAAGTATCCATTTAATTTGTTAGATTATTAGTGTATTACATGTTTAACTAAATTAGGGCTAGTTTTAAAATACAACACCAAGGAGGCAATCCAAATGTTTAGTGCATTGTGTTAGTTAGCATATAATAGCTAGTGGGAAAGGGGCAACATGGGCCCAAATTAAAATTTGAATTTGAAATTTTGGGGTTCATTTTTAGAGATTATGCAATGGACCTAGTTTAGTCCAATAAATTATATATGTAAATCTAGGAGTGAAACACATAAAATTAAGGATCAAAACTAATTCCTCAGAATGAGTTTAGATGGAACCTATAATGTTGTAAATTGCATCATATGAAATTTCACACTAAATATACCTTCCTCTTTAGATAAACTAAGATAATTATGCTCTCTGTCAACTAAAGACCATTTTCTTACCATCTAGCATGCCCCATTCCTTGATGGTTGAGTTTAATTTTCCCATGGACCAATGCATGATGTGAAGACATTTGTGAGCCATGCTAGCATCCCATAAAAATCTGACTAACGTGGTCATTTATCTGTTACACCTTCCACATTTTGGAAGCGTAACACATTTTCCAATTTGCAACCCAATCAGGAATCACTTGGGTAGGCTTCCTAGACCAAAATTCCCTCTTCTCCATTTTTGAGAGAAAAATTCTCATTCTCCACATTCATACTTCACTATTCACTGGTTCTATACTATCACTTCATTCTTGAAGTCATTCACTATTTCTCTCTTGGACAAACACACAACTCTATTCTCTTCTCATTCTCCACCATTATACAACATTTTCTTAAGCATCCATAGCTTTCTTCATCTCACTACAAACATATCTTGCAAAGAAAACATCATCATCTTGAAGATTCTTGTCACTTCTTTGTTGCACCAACAAGCCTCGCTTTTGTTCTTGAATGGGTTACAAGTGAGTGAAATTTGAACCAAGCTTGAACTTTATCAAATTCTTTCAGTGATATCTAAAACCATTCCTTGTCATTTTCATCTTGTTTCTATTCAACATCTTTATTTATGTACCTTTAAGTTTGTATGTTCATATTTTGCACCCTTTTCATGTGTGGAAATTAGTGCAATATACTTTGTGTCATTCAAGTGACAATTCTTGTTTTTTGTCCATAGGGGACACCAGTGTAGTGCATTATCATTCGATAGCCATGCTATCATCCTAGACAAAGAGCTTTCCAAGTTATCTAGAAGACCTATATACCCTGCACTTTTAGTTTCTGATGTATAAAAGGTCTGGATAATTTATGTACTCTAGATTAAAATTCACATTCCTCCATTTCTAGTTCACTTGAGTCATGTCAACTAAGGTAGTGGAGAGATAGTTTTCTCTATGGGATCTTGTCATCTTGAGGGTAGAAAATTCCCTCTACATTTTGGTGAACCTGATGTGAACCTCACCTTCATGCAAAATTTTGAGGGTAGAAAATTCCCTCCTATTTTGGGATGGTTGACCTCCTGAGAAGGCCTTGTGCCTCACCTCTTTGAGCATCACCTAGATGCAATGAGCGCTAAGTGGACCATTCATTATCATGAGAGGTGGGTTCTTGTGAATGACTACTCATGAAACATGGGTCAATGAGTTTGAATCATAGAAAGTTACACAATTGAATCTTGATAGCAATATCACAATTTGATATGTTATGGAAAATACATCCTACTTATCAATTAATGAGCTAAAGGGGGTCTATAAAGAATGGTTCATAAGCCACAACACTTGTTGAAGGTTTTGCAAATGGGGTTTCAAGGTAAGTGGTCTTAATCTTGGGGAAAACTTCATGGTTAAGCGTGCTTGAGCTAGAGTAGTATTGAGATGGGTGACCTCTCGGGAAGGCCTAGTGCTTCACCTTTGTGAGAATCATCTAAATGCAATGAGTGCTAAATGGACCATTCATTATCATGAGAGATGGATTCTTTTGAACCACCACTGATGAAACATGGGTCAATATGTTGGACTTGTAGAACTACATGGTTGAATCCTAATAACAATATCACATTTTGATACAGTGTGGAAAATACCTCCTACTTATTAATTGACAAGCTAAAGGGGCTCTATAATGAATTGTTCATAAGGCACAATGTTTGCTATAAGTTTTGTAAATGGGGTTGCAGGCTAAGTGGGCATAACCTGGGGGAAAACTTTGTGGTTAAGCATGCTTGAGCTGGAGTAGTATTGGGATGGGTGACCTCCTAGGAAGGCCCAGTGCTTCACCTCTGTGGGCATCACCTAGATGCAATGAGTGCTAAGAGGACTATTCATTATCATGAGAGATGGGTTCTTGTGAGCCACTACTCATGAAACATGGGTCAATGAGTTTGACTAGTAGAACTACATGGTTGAATCCTGATAGCAATATCACAATTTTACACACTGTGGAAAATACCTCCTACATATCAATTGATGAGTGAAAGGCTCTCTATAATGAATAGTTCATAAGCCATAACACTTGTTGAAGATTTTGCAAATGGGGCTGCAAACTAAGTGGGTTTAACCTTGGGAAAACTCCATGGTTAAGCATGCTTGAGCTAGAGTAGTACTAGGATGGGTGACCTCCTAGGAAGGCTCGATGCTTCACCTTTGTGAGCATCACCTAGATGCAATGAGTGCTAAGTGAACCATTCATTATCATGAAAGATGAGTTCTTGTGAATCACTACTCATGAAACACGAGTCAATGAATTTGACTCATAAAACTACACAATTAAATCTTGATAACAATATCACAAAATATATTAAAATACTGAATAAATAATAACCTTAATAGATATTCAAACATTTTGAATACACATTTGACCACTAATCAATTAAAAAAATAAATCTGAATATAACATTTTTGGTCGTACTTATGTAAAAGTGTTGAAAGAAGAATTGAAACTAGTTTTGAAGGAGCCTCTTGGGGCATGTTATACTCAACATGACTGTTTCATGGAAGCCCGCACAATGTAAAGAGTCGGAATTCGTTAAAACTCTTCTTTTCAGCGGTCAATAAACTATTGTTTATGGCCCGATGACTCGCAGGCTACAACGATTGTACCATGAGCTTAGTCGTTTGCGGAGTTCTCAATTTTTTTGAAAAACATCTGTAGAATGGTTAGTACAGTCAGAAAAATTATCGACCGTCTTTATTAATTTAACTTTTTAAATTATTGACGTGTGGATATTAGTGTATGAATTTTAATATTCATTATAACGTGACAAAAGGGTTGGACTGTCCAATGAAGTCATAATGATGATTATTATCTTAATTTTTATAAAAAAATAAATTATTGATTTATGGATATTAATATATGAATTTTAATTTTCATTACATTTTTGAAGGGTTGGACCACCACGTGAAATCATAATGATGATTATAGATCCAAAAATTTAAAAAACATAAATTATTGATTTATGGATATTAGTATATGAATTTTAATACTCATTATGACATGTTTGAAGGGTTGGATTGCCGAATGAAGTCATAACAATGATTATTGTCACAAAACTTTAAAATTTTAAGGTAATTTAATCATTTTAATGACATATTGGTAGATAGTTTACACTAAAATATAAAATTGAAACTAGTATTGATAAGCAAATAATTTTAAGATTAAGAAGTTTGAAATAATATATTGAAATAATTTTAAAATTTAAATAAATAAATAATGTTTAGTTTTTAGTTCAACTTCAATCATATTTTATTGGATATTCTTATTTTATTCATTTATGTAGTAGATAATTAATGTTTTATAATTATATATAGAATAATATATTTTTTAAACTATACAAATAATTTTTACAAATGATTGAATAACCATATGTGATTATGAATATAGATCACATAAATTGTGATTGTGATCCTCTTGCATGGCTTTCATCTTTAGCAATGAATATGCATTTTTCAGGTCTAAAATTTATTCACCATGACTTCTATAATATATATAATATTTATATATATAAAGGAGTTTAGAAGTCTTGAGATTATTTATTTCTTTTGTCAAATTTTCTATGATATTAAATTTAACCAATCTGTATAAAAATTGAAGATGACAAGCAATTGTGCAATATTTCTTATAATGTTGATGCAATGTTGAGGGCATGTGGTAATACTTCGATGCTCTTTGATGTGTGCAAGAAGTGTCCATTTAATTTGTTAGATAATTGGTTTACTACATGTTTAAATGAATTAGGGTTAGTTTTAAAATATAAGAATAAGGTGGTATACTATAGGAAAAAGTATTTGTTTTTCACACTTAATTTGGGAATAATATTAATAATAAAGTGAGCTAAATTATGCCTTAATTTGACGTTGTAATATGTTTTACACATTAAAATTAAGTTTAGGGCCTTATTAAATACAATGGACCTAATTGTGCATTATTTTTGGTGTTGTAAAGTGTAATTTAACACTTTCACACTCATCTAGGTATTTATTAATTAATTGAGGTTAATTGGCCTTAATTGGCCCCCTTTAATTCAAATCCAATCCTAATTAATTACAATTTTTGAAGAGGAAAACTCGACATTCATAAATTCCATAACATAACACTTAACATTGGAGAATGTGTCCTAGGTAAGTGACCTAGGACCCATTCGCCCAAGGGTGAATGGGTCCTCACTTAGACCTAGTACCCTAATTTAAAATATGTTTTTGGCGGTATTTCAATGATTTCAAATGTGTATTCACATGTTGTCTTGTGTTATTTGAATTTTGAGAATTAATGTTAACATATGTATAAATAAGAGGCCATTGCACTATATTTCATCCTATCATCCCAATACTTTCAAGCATCTTAGCAATTTTATGAAGCTTTATTGGAGCTAATTGAAGAATTAATTTCCAAGGCATTTAAGAGCAAATTTATTGAAGCTTATTGCAGCAATCAAGATCCATTATCATGTCAAAGTCTTCTTGCATAATGCATGTTATTTGAACTAATATGTTGATGTAGTGTTCAAGATCTATTCAAGCATTCAAAGGAATTGTTTAAAATCAAGTTTCATGATCAAAATCCGCATCCATTGAAGTCATTTCATGCAAGTTGTAGATCTACATTCTAATGTTCAAACAAGGGTTTTTTGAGTTGTGGCATTGCATTTGTTCATTCATCATTCCTTTATGCTATTTCATTTCATTACAAGATTTAATTACTAAAATGGGATTTGACCAAGGAAAACCCCCATTCACCAACAACAAAATATTTTTCTCTCTTGATTTGTGTTTGTAAATTTTAGGTGGAAGATATCTTGAAGAGAAAAATTATAAAGTTGTCAAAGTTGTCATCCTTCTTGCAATTTCACAAAAATTGACCTACAAAATTTATTCTCGTTTGTTTGAATGTGAGAGTATAGACAAAACATAAGAGAACCCAAAAACCATTTTTATAGAGCCCTAGCTAGGACCCATTCTCCATAGGGCGAATGAGTCCTTAGTAAGCTTCAAAAAATAAATTTTGGTGACTGGTACACATCACTTTCTCATTCTCAAATCTGCATTTTAGTTTTTGGTTCCATCAGAATTGAAGTTAATCTTCTAGATGCACTTTATAGCTTGCATTTTGGATTTTTCTTGATATTTTTAATCTTTCTCCCTAAAGTGTTGTTTTGTCTAGACCCCCATCCTTGCAGAAAAGGGAAATTTGTAGATTCACACTTTGATTTGACTCACCTTTTGATTGATAGTCATTTCATTATTTGGATCTCATTTTCTAATAAAATTAGAGAAGTAAGACCCCCTTTCCCTCTTTGGATCCACTTTTCTATTTTTGTAAATTCCCCTATCCTATTTTTCTATGTTTCATTTTGGTTAACCCTACCTTGAACAAGGACATTATAAAAATTGGAGTCCTTTTAACCCTAGATATAAGTTTTACAATAGATTGCATTATGTTTGCATTAGTTTCATTACATTTAGGGTTCTCTAAATCTTGCATTAGTTTGCATTGCATACAGGTGTTTAAATTTACATTTTTGCATGGTTTAAATCCGAAAAATTCAAAAATTTGCATGCATATTACATTAGTTCTGCATAGTGTTTGCATATTAGTGTACTTTTCATCATTTATATTAAAAAAAAAGAAAAATTGGATCAAAATTGCATTTCAAAAAGTGTTATATAGTTCATCATTTGGCATTCGTTTTACTTGCATTTACACATCAAATTCTTAAAAATTATGTTACAAAAATACCATTATGAAACCTAGAAAAGAGAACACATATAATCACTCAGAAATCACATTTTTCAATTTTAAAAAACCCTATATTGGGATCCATTCACCCCTGGTTGAATGGGTCCTTGGAGGCCTACAAAAGTCAACTTTTTTGAGCTTTTTTGTGATTTTTGTACTTCCTATAACTGATACTAACCTACTATATCAATCTGGAAAGTTTCAAGAATTTTTGACTTATGCATTAAGCTCTAATCATCCATGATTTAAGTTAGAAATTTAAAATTGAAAAATTGTTGTATTTCAGATTTGTAGAGAAATTAGTGCATCGTGTTTTCATTAAAAAAGTCTCTTGTTATCATACTTCATGTTTTATTTTTAGATTTTGTTGAAAACTCTAAGAAATTGGTGTCACAAGACTATGGATGTGAATTCATTTCCCCTCTTTTCTTGTTCTTCATTGATCCCTCTCCCATGTGTGAGACTAACTTAATGAAAGAGAATACAATCTTGGAAAATAATGATAATAAAGTTTTTTCTTCTCCCAATATCTCTCATATTTCTAAAGAATATATTTTGGTGTTAGAAGATCCAATCAATGAGATTCATGAGAGTCTTGTTTGTTTCTCTTCTCCTACCCTTCCTACTTTGGAAAATATTGTTAAATAGGAGGATGCCATCATTGGTAATCAAGAAAATCCAACCATTGATAACTCCATTACTTGTGATGAAGCAATTTTAGAAGAACAAACCATTGAATTTCATGAACATCTAGTTTGTTTCTCTCATAGAAACTCTCCTACTAGGGAAGATATCATGGTGCAAGAAAATGACAACATTGACACGTGTATTTCAAAGAATAGTAATGTGGCTTCCTTAGATGAAGATGATGAAGTGAAATTAGAATCCCCTTCACTAAGAGATCATAAAAATAAGGATAAGTCTTTTGAGGTTATAAACATTAGAACTCCATCGAGTTCTCTAATTCTTAGACCTCCTACAAGGGTATGTGCAGGATCATGTTGGGCCAAAAAGTGGCAATATGTAAGTGATGTGATGGGCCATGTGGCTGACAACTTTTTTTTTACCCAAAATTAATGAAACAAAAAGGGTTTTTAAAGGATATTCTCAGCTTTCCACCAATATAAATTATGTTTTACTTTGAATTGAATAAATAATTATTTTTTTTCTATTTGAATTATGACTAAATTCATGTTTGATAGGGTGATTGAAAAACATCTATAACTTTCAAACGGTATCACATTTTTTGAATTTAAAACATGTGTTACATTTTATGCTTCGTATACTATAGGATTAAAATAAATTTGAATTTCATGAAGTTTTGACCAAGTTAAGGTGGTCAAACATACTCATTTTTAATATTTTTTAAAAGTTGTAATAAAAAAATCATAATTAATTATTTTCTTGGAAAAAAATTATGCATCACATTGGGACAAGAGTCCTCTACTTATATCTAAAATCTTATAAAAAAATATTATCATTTTATTGTGGTTAGGGTGGTTAGACATACACCTACTTCTTATTTTTCCCTGAAATTTAAGTACTACTGCATTGAAATTTCAAATTTTCACCAAATAGATTCATTTAAAAAAATAAAAATCTAGTAGTTTAGAAACTACATTCAAATTTCTAAAGAATCCATTCTTACATATTTTTGAAATAATATAGATAACTTATTCAAATTTTTACATCAAGTTTCCTAACTATGATTTTTTGAATTTTCATAGCCACTTAAGGTCCTATTTCTTCCATGATGATCCTGCACATACCCACAAATCTTTTAATTATTAGACAACCAAAGCCTCAACTTACCCTCTATCCACCCTCAAAACAACCAAAATTTCAAAATAAACTTGTGCTTATCCTTGAACAACCTAAAAAGAAACCATTTTCTCCAAGAGATATCTTGAACTTTACAAGGCAACTTTGTAGTAATAATGTCTCACAACAACTGAGTTACAATACTATTGCTCGCACATATAATACAAGGAACAATAGGAAACAATAAACCACTCCCATTTCATTACCATTGCCTCAACCTATCTTACCTAGTGCTCCTTGTTTCCCTTTTCATAGTGGACATGAGTATAATCTCATTGAACAACTTAAGAATACTCCTACTGAGATATCCTTATGGGATTTTATATTCAAGCCTCACCTAGTTATCATTATATGCTTCAAAATGCATTGCAACAAGTTGTGGTTCCTCCTAGTGCAAATCAAAATGATATAACAACCCTAATTCAAGGAATGAATGTAGACATTATTTTCCACCAAAGCAAGCTACCTCCTTTGGATGTGCAAAAAAAATATGAATCTTTCATGAGAATACCTATTATTAATAGGAATGGGATAAAGAGAACCCTTGTTTAAAAAGGCTCTACCATTAACGTATTTAGTGTAAACCTTTTGGAGAAGATTGAAGTTAAAATCCAAATTCAACTAGACTCTTTCTCTATATTTGGTTTTGATAATGTGGGAACGAAACCTCTTGGTGTGATAACGCTACTTGTGAGAGTTGAAAAAGTCACATTTCAAACTAATATCCATGCTATGCCTCATGACCTTTCATATAATATTCTTTTAGGTAGACCATGGATTCATGCAATCAATGGGGTGTCTTTTGCTCTTAATAATAAAATGAAGTATGTCTGCAACAAGAAATTATATACAATCGAGGTCGACCCTCAACCAAAAATTTGTTTGAACATTGAGAAAGATAAGGAAAAACCTTTGAAAAATTTGACACCAACTACACAAGTGGAACTTGTATAAGAAAAATACAAAGAAAAACATATTGAGGAAGTCACGAAGTTATTAGAAGATGATTGGGGTTCCTTGGATTTCATAGATACATTCGTGGGAGAGTAAAATATCACAACAAAAGAGTTTGAAAAGGGAACAGACCAAGCAGTAATGTCAACACAAAATTCAAAAGTATCCACTTCAACCACTTTAGGATAATAATAAAATTATAGAAAAAACTTTGACAAAGTTGATTATGAACAACCACTGCATCCAAAAGAAATTAAAAAGATTTATGGAAGAGTTTATGAACTTTTGACATGACTTGGTTATAGTGGAAAAGGATGTAGTACTAGAGAACAAGGTATCCATGTCCCTATATATCCTAATAAGAAAGAAATAATTATTGGTCCTAGTTATTATCCTTTGAAAGAAACAAAAACATCAAAAAATCCTTCACTCAACTTCAACACTATCAAAAAATATTCTCCTAAGACAACCTTAACCTTAGTGCATCCTGAACTAATAGATACTATATGTGGGAATATCTCATTAGATAGGCATCAAGTTGATACATTGTCTACTCATTATAGTCAATAAAATTAGTTGTTTCTCCTTGCCATGTAATAGTTGTAGGCTCATAGAATAATCACTATTGCTTTTTTTATATTCATTGTAAATCATTTCCTTTTTGCAAGGAGCAACATATCATCATCCATTTTCATCTCATCCTTATCCTACACTTAGTGGGGGCAAGGGGCTAGGTAGCCTTGTCCTAGTTTTGGCACTTGATGTTGTCCCTTTGGCTAGTTGTGGACTCCTTCCACATATACTGAACAAGATTGGGATGCATACGACCTTATATAGGTTGAATCACATGTGCATTACTAATATTTTGTTTTACTTTATTTTTTCATGTTTCTTTGTGTGATTGCATGTGCATAATGTTATCCCTCGTGCTACTCTATTTTATCTATATCTCTCTTCATGTGCATTCCTCTATACATGTATCTACATTCTTTCATATGTCATAAACATTTATCTTTTCTTTTTTCTTGTGTTTTCCTTTTGGGGATGACTCAAGGCATCGAGACATTTAGGTTTCTTCCATGTTGACCTAAAATATTTTTCTTTGTTTTCCCTCTTTATGTGTCATTCTTCTAGTTCTACGAGTATTTGGGGAATGACGACATTTTCAAGCTCTAAAACAAAATTGTAGACAAGATATACTGATCTCCAATCTATGGATCCCTTTTGTGTTTTGGGATTTCATTTTGGGGGAATCCCCTTTACATTATGTAGATTCATCTAGAAACATATGACTTGGCATAGGGCTTTTTGAGTAAGCTCTCATGTCCTTTTTATGGTTAGCATAGACTATTTTCTACTTTAAAGTTATTTCTCACAACAATGGTGTTATCAATTCCTTTAAAGTGGAGGCATACATGGAAACTCATGTTTCTTTGTGTGATTTTCTTTATTCTTGTGATGTATCCTTTTCTTGGTGGTTTCATTGGGTTTGATGTCTTCTGAGAGTGTGGTATATCTTAGCATATGACTTTCCTCTTAGTGACAACGCTATCATTGCATTCCCTAAGATATGATTCTCTTATTCGCGACTTACCCTCTCTTGGAGACATTAGGCATGATGATCCCTAAGAAGAATACCCTACATAAACTAAGCAAGATCCCTTTGAACAAAACCATATATATATATAATGTTCATAAGTGTTTAGCATAATACTACTTGTTAACTTTGTGAAGCTCGAAGCGATCCCTATAGGGCCACCAAGCATAGCACACCTTGCTTGCTAGTAGAGCCTTCCCCCTGTTCGTGAGTTCTTAGAATAACACAACTTGTTAGGTTCTTGAAGTGTCATATTTTGGTGCCTTATTGAAGTTGTTAGGAGGATAGATTTGATATGGTATGGGAGCCTAATAAGATTCTCTCATATTCCACTCGTCGAGGGCTCACCTAGTGGATGGCCTAAGGTTCCATTAGCCCATTTGAGCTTATGTGTTGCTTGCATAGTGGAAATTGAGTTTTTCTTATGAAAATATAGGAAAAATAGCCTAGACATGTTCTACATCACGTTGGGACATTCAAAGCTTGATCCACCCCATTCCTTAGATAAAAATTCATGTTCCACATCATGTTGGGATAGTCGAAGCTTGATCTGCCTTTTCCTCTCCTAGGATTTGATGTTGTATGATTGATTATCTTTTTCATTGTTGCATATATGTGTGTCTTGAATATCTACTTTAGTGTTAGTTTGACATGGAGTCATACTCACTAAAGTGGGGGCTAAATGTAGTGTAGGAAAAAGTATCCCTTTTTCACACTTAATTTGGATATTCACATTAGGTTTAGGGCCTTATTAAATAAAATAGACTTAATTACTCCTTATTTTTGGTGTTGTAAAGTGTACCTTTACACTTTCAAAATCATCTAGGGCTTCATTAATTAATGGAGGTTAATTTTCCTTAATTGTCCTCCTTTAATTCAAATACACACCTAATTAATTACAATTTATGAAGAGGAAAACCCAACATTCATAAATACAATAACATAATACTTTGCATTGGGGAATGTGTGTCCTAGCTAAGTGACCTAGGACTCATTTTCCCAAGGGAAAATGGGTCCTCACTTAGACCTAGGACCCTAATTTAAAATATTTTTTTGGTGGTAGTTCAATGATTTCAAATGTGTATTCACATATTGGATTGTGTTATTTGAATTTTGGGAATTAATGTTAACATATGTATAAATAAGAGGCCATTTAACTATGTTTCATCCTAGAATCCTAAGACTTTCAACCATCCTAGCAATTTTATGAGATAATGTTCAAGAGAATTTCCAAGGCATTCAAAAGAAGATTTATCAAAGATTTTTGCAGCAATCAAGATCCATTATCATGTCAAAATATTCTTGTATCATGCATATTATTTGAGATAATATTTTGTGTAGTGTTCAAGATCCATTCAAGCATTCAAATGCATTGTTTAAAATAAAGTTTTATGATCAAGATCCACATCCATTGAAGTCATTTCATGCAAGTTACAGATCTACATTCCAAGGTGCAAACAAGGGTTTGGTGAGTTGTGACATTCTATTTAAATTTAATTCATCATTCCTTCATGCTATTTAATTTCATTACAAGGTTTAATTACAAAAATGGGGTTTGACCAAGGAAGACCCCCATTCACCAACAACAAAATATTTTCCCTCTTGATTTGTGTTTCTAGATTTTAGGTGGAAGATCTGCCAAAGAGAAAAATTGTAAAGTTTTCAAAGTTGTCAAAGTTGTCATCCTTCTTGCAATTTAATGTAAACTAACCTACAAAATTTTATTTCTAGTTGTTTGATTGCAAAATTCGGGAAACTGGGAGTGTAGGCATAGTAGAAGAGAACCCAAAAACCATTTTACAAAGCCCTAGCCAGAACCCATTCACCATAGGGTGAATGAGTCCTTAGTAAGCTTTGAAAAAGCATTTTTGATGACTAGTACACATCACTTTCCCATTCTTAGATCTACATTTTAGTTTCTGGCTCCATTGTAATTTAGGTTAATCTTCTAGATGCACTTTATAACTTGTATTTTGGAGTTTGTTTGATATTTTCAATCTTTCTCCCCAAAGTGTTGTTTGGCCTAGACCCCCGTCCTTGCATAAAAGGGAAACCTGCAGATTGACACTTTTATTTCACTCACCTCTTAGTTGATAGTTATTTCATTGTTTAGATCTCATTTCCTAATGAAAATAGAGAAGTAAGACCCCTTTTCCCTCTTTGAATCTAATTTTCCATTTTGGGAAATTTCCCTACCCTATTTTTCTATGTTTTAGGTGGAACTCTAAATGTTCAGTGCATTGAGTTAGTTAGCCTATAACAGTTTGTGGGAAAGGGGCAACATGGGCCCAAATTAAAATTTGAATGTGATAGATTGCAATTTCCTTTTAGAAATCATGTAGTGAATCTAGTTTAGATAAATTGTATATGCAAATCTAGGAGTGAAACACATAAGACTATGTATAAATTTTTTTCGTAGTTATTTTTAGTTTTTAGTTCAACTTTAATCATATTTTATTGGATATTCTTATTTGATTCTTTTATGTATTATAAAATTAGTGTTTGATAATTATACATAAAATAATATTTTTTTTAAGCAAATATATTTTCCATGGATAAAATTAAGAAAATAATTTTAGGATTAAGAGGTTTGAAATAATATTTTGAAATTATTTTAACATTTTAAAAAATAAATAATGTTTAGTTTTTAGTTCAACTTTAATAATTTTTTATTCGATGATCTTATTTGATTCTTTTATGTATTAGAAAATTAATGCCTGATAATTATATATAAAATAATATGTTTTTTTATACTATACAAGTCATTTTTACAAATTATTGCATTACCATATGTGATTATGAATATGGATCACATAAGTTGGGATTGTGATCATCTTGCATGACCATGATCTTTAGCAATGAATATGCATTTTTTAGGTCTAAAATTTACTCACCATGACTTCTATAATATATATAAAATACTTATATATAAAGGACTTTGGAAGTCAAAGATTATTTCTTTGTTTTGTCAAAATTTTATGATATTAATTTACCAATATGTACAAAAATTGAGGACGAAATGCAATCATGCATTATTTCCTATAATGACAATACAATTTTGGTGTTATGTGGCAATACTTCAATGTTCTTTGATGTGTGCAAGAAGTGTCCATTTAACAGTCCAACTTATAAGTTTACTACATGTTTAAATGAATTAGGGTTAGTTTTAATATACAAAACCAAAGTGGTAATCCAAATGTTTAGTGCATCAAGTGTTATTTAGCATATAATAGCCTATGGGAAAGGTGCAACATGGGCCCAAATAAAATTTTGAATTTGAATCTTTGGGGTTGATTTTTAGATATTGTACAATGGACCTAGTTTAGTCCAATAAATTGTATATGTAAATCTAGGAGTGAAACACATAAAATTAAGGATCAAAATTAATTCCTAAGAATTAGTTTAGATGGAATCTATAATGTTGTAAATTTAATCCTATGCAATTTAGCACTACATATTCCTTCCTCTTTAGATAAATTAACATAATTATGCTTTTCCTCAACTTAAAAATATTTTCTCATAATCTGGCATGCTCTATTCCTCAACCATTAAGTTTGGTTCTCCTATGGACCAATGCATGCCATGAAGATTTCTATGAGCTATACTAGAGTTCTACAAAAATTCATGAATAAGGTGGGGGTATCTGCAGGATCATCATGGAAAAAATTGGCCCTTAAGTGGTGATGAAAACTCATAAAATCAGAGTTAGGCAACTTGATGTAAAAATTTGAATAAGCTATCTATATTATTTCAAAAATATGTAAGAATAAAATCTATAGCAAATTGAATGTAGTTTCTAAACTACTAGGTTTATTGAAAAATAAATAAAAATATATTTGGTGAAAATTTGAAATTTCAATGCAGTAGTACTTAAATATCAGGGAAAAAATAAGAAGTAGGTGTATGTCTAACCACCCTAACCACAATAAAATGATAATATTTTTTTATAATATTTTAGATATAAGTAGATGAATCATGTCCCGATGTGATGCATATTGTTTTGTATTTTTTTTCCAAGTAAATAATTAATTATGATTTTTTTATTACAACTTTTAAAAAATATAAAAACTCGTATATCTGACCTCCTTAACTTGGTCAAAACTTCATGAAATTAAATTTTTTTTTGAATCCTATATTATGCAAAGCATAGAATGTGACACATTTTTTGGATTCAAAAAATATGATATTGTTTGAAAGTTATAGATGTTTTCCAATCAGCCTATCAATCAAGACTTTAGTTGTAATTTAAATAGAAAATGAATAATAATTATTTATTAAATTCAAAGTAAAGCATAATTTATATTGGTGGAAAGCTGAGAATATTCTTTAAAATCCATTTTCGTTTCATCAATTTTGGGTAAAAAAAAAGTTGTTAGCCACATGGGCCATCATATCACTTACATATCGCCATTTTTTGGCCCATCATGATCCTGCACATACCCCTGGTCATTGAGATGTTACAGATGGTTTTTTTTCTTGCAACCCCCAATGCTAAGGAAAATCACAATTCCTAAACCAAGGGATCAAGAGGTTAAGACAAAGGTCTTGCACTATCAAAACATTAGGGACTAGAAATACCAATGAACAAGGCTATAATCATACCATGTATATTTATCTTTATCACTATTATATTGATCTAGATATATGCTGCTTGTGAGATAATTACAGTCATTATCTTCATTTATACAACATGGAACTTTATTTTATAACATAATCTTTTCATTTTTGTGCATCATATGTTTATTTTCCTCAATAGGAAAAATGATATCTACATTTAGAGACATCACACCTCTTGTATAATCGCATCAAGATCCTTCAATAATCTTTACCTAATCAATTACTTGATCAAAACTATTAGGTTTCAATTCTTTTTGCAAAGTACTCAAACTGACTCATATATATCATGGAATAAATCAATGCACGTTGAATCCTCAAGTTTGAAATTTTTTGGGACCTCCAACAAGGCATCCAAAAACTTTGCAAATAAATCATATGGTTATTCTCCCTTATGCCTCTTCATGTCAAACAATTATTGAATAAAAGACATAAGATCAACACTGCTCAAGTTTTGTTCATGTTCAACTTGGATTTCACTATGATTTGCATGTTGTAATGATGGAAAATTTGGAATAAAAGAGATATAATTATCTTGACAATAGTTTTCATTTTTTCCTTGCATTGGATGTTTGCATAATATGTTCTTGGATAGCCAACACTTGCAACCATGCATCCCTTCATCATTAAATATTTTGAGTTCTTTTCAATATCCATGGCAATTTGATATTCTCAATGAAGTGTTGTAGGCTCTTTATCTATTAAGAGATAGTTCATTTCTTCATCAAATGCACTCATATATACAAACAAGCATAATGTATCTTTTGGCCTTATACTTTTAGGAATATCACCTAATGTTTTTGTAAATGAGATGGAAAGCAATAACCAACTCATCTTCTTCTTTCTGGATGTTGTTAAGTTTTTGTCTCAATGAGCTTGGATCAATTCTCTCACCAAACTATTCCGTGAATATTCCCATGAACTCATTCCATAAAGATATAGAACACACTAGAAAATATGATACCAATCTATTGAATCTTCCTTTAGAGATTGAACGAATAACTTCATGACAACATCTTCGTGACCTATCTCATAATCACCAATCAAGTCCATGAATTTTTGCAAATGTCTACATGATGATTTTGAGCTTTTCTCTCTAAATTATGGTAAGTGTTCCCTAACTTAATCAGGAATAGGGTTTGAGAAAACTTGAATACCATTAAAATTTATGGCTCTATATCTTTCAATAGAGAAATTTCTTTGATGACATGACAGGGGCTGCACACTTTTCATGTTTAAATATAATACCCCACATGGATATACAAGTGGATGATACATTTTCTTACCCCTTTTGCAAAATTTCAATATCAATTATATAGTTGATCATTTTGTTCCCTATTCTCTTTCTTTCATCATGACCTTAAAATATTACAATGCATAATGCAAATTCATCTATACCTAAGATTTCTTTAGTGGGTATATTTAAGAACAAGCATACTCCTTCAATATAATACACAAGTTGCAAATTATATAACTCATAAGTATGTAGAATAATCACTACTATTCCCTTTTTAGTGCTTAGTTTCACTCAATAACGAACCAATTTTTTTCAAAACTTTCAAATATGGATTTCATACACAAGCTTAAATCCTTCTTGAAAACCAAAATATAAAAAATACCTGGATATGTTGTAGTTGCTATAAATTATCCTTCCTCACTAGAAATATTTATAGATCTAAAATATTCTTCACATCTTCATTAGGTTCTTTTGATAGAGTCACCACCTCTCTTCATAGAGGACTAAACTTCAAACAGTATGGAGCTCTTTCAAAGATTAATTTTATTTTGTGTTTCCTCAAACAATAGAATCACACATATAACTCATATAAATAATCTACAATAAAACCTCTTCCACATCTGAGAATATCAATATATGAACCATATGTTCAGATTCACCAAATTATTGACTCTTTCAAAATGGACAATCTTCTTATCTCCCCAATAGATTCGCCAATTTGTTGGTGTTTTTTCTTGCAACCCCAATCCTAAGGAAAATCACAATGCGTAAAAAAATGGATGAAGAGGTTAATACAAAGGTATTGCACTATCAACACATCATGGACAAGAAAAGCCAATGAACACAACTATAATGAACCTTCTATACTTTGAGCTCCATAAGACTCAAGAGGGCGTTCATATTCAAAGATAGACACTTATAATATGAATTGCACTAGACAATATATTGCAAATTTATAGCATGTGGATGGTTCTTAGATGGATGTATAAAGAGTGATATATTTCATTACATTTATACATGATCCCTTTGCACCTTGAATCAACACTAAGAGTAGATAAATTAAGAGACATATTTATTTAAGACACACAAAGGAGTTACAACTAGATCATTTCCAAGAATAGCCCCTATGTTCTTTAATCTCCATGAAGATACAAAAAAATAGAAATAAGTTAAACTTGAAATGAAAAAGATCCATTAAGTTTTTCAATGGTGATTCCTTCAATGGTTTACACAAAATAAACATACTGGGCCAATGCCTTATCCATAATAGAGTCAAAATTAAGCAACCTATTTGGTAATAACCTAGACACAAAACCAATGACCATTAAATAATTAGTACTGATGAGTCTAGTTTTGGGGCTAGTTATGGGTAGAATCTATAGTCTATGTGCTGAAGTTACCATGGACTTTGATATTGCATGTGGATAATTTTATATAGTTTCTCTCAAACCATAAGACATTTGGGTTTAATTCCATTAACCTATTATGTGGACTATCTATATTAAGCTTGCATGTGGTTAATGAATGTTGTTTAAAGGTGGTTATAACTATGCAATTATTATGTGTACTAAAATTACCATCCAGATATGATTGAGAATGCTAGGTTGAGAAACACAACTACCAGCTGGACATGTAGAGGAAACGCACAAAGGTCAATTGAGGACAACGATAGGATATTCCCATGTTAGCCACATGTAACCACCTTATGTCGATCTTTAATTAAATTGAGCAATGCATGCTTTATTGTAGTGGTCGAATCCACATTTGGGCATGCATATCTAAATGGATTCCCCTGCATCTGTAAGTTGACCACCCTGTTTAGTTGATAAATAAGGTTGGATCCTCCTTCTCAAGGGGTTGTCGATCACCAAGCTATTGTACAATCTAATAATCAGACATACTCTTTTGTATTTGCATTTTCCAATGAATGAAATAAGATTTTGAGTTGAGTATCTCAGTTTGCATTAGTTTTAGAGGATACACATTCAAGGGGGGCCACTTGGTGAGTAATCCATTCCTTTAGTTTAGTTAAATTAGTATTAGCTTTTGTTTACTCCTTAGTTAAGAATCTATCACTGACTGTTCCTGCAGCCACTAGAATTCCATTTTGTGATTGTTTTTGTAGCCAAAGAAGGTAGAGTAGTTTCTTGTTTGTTGCTCATATTTTCATTTATGTTATGCAAATTCAATTTGAGTTTTACTATTGAATAGTGTTCAAAATTTACTTTATTTATTTCCATGCAATTTACTTTCAGTATTAAGTCTCTTAGTTTTAGAATGAAGATGACTACTTTGAGTTCCTAGTGCACATACTGTGCTGACCCATTTCAAGTTCATATCCCTGGCTTGACAATTTAAATGCACTTTCGTAATGGTTAAGATGGCTATTCAAGTTAGATGTCCAGTCTTTGAAGCATGGTTGTAAAGGCTTAGTTATTGAAATCATTGTAGAAGAATGACAACTACATTATACAAATGAGGTCTCTTTAGGGCACATATGTAACATTCTTATAGATCTTGAATGCAATACAATATATTCATTATTTAATTGAGAGCACACTTTTACCTATTCTTTGAACATGGGCCATCAATCCAAACACTTACTACAAAAAATGTGCAACAAAAACCATCATAATCCTTGATTAATGTAGAAAAGGGGGATTCACTGCTCATGAGTCTCTTTATTCTCAAGCGATTCACAAGGGGTGAATTTCCCTAAACTACCTCAACAAATGAAGTTGGAGTTCAATAATTTGAAAGAGGAGGTCGTGAATAATTTTGGACAAACTAACAAGCTTTCATCCAAAGGGTGGAAATGTGGGTCTAAGATGACAACGCAATGTGTTGGCATCTCTTTGGAATGTTGGCATCTGTATAGACCAAAAACCGAGAATATCATAGAAAATAGCAAAGTGTCAACTAACAATCAGATTACTAAGAAATTCCAAAATGTGGAAAAGTAAGAGAAAGTAATAGAACTGAAATAAGGTAAGATAATTAATAAAGTAAGAGAATAAGAGATAGAATCTTCTCACATCAACCCAAGTAATGAAGCCTCCAACAAATGAATGTCTTCAATACCTGCATGCATAAGACCTGGAGAAAATGTTAGGGTTGTATAAGGGTTTTCCCTAGTCAAATCCTCATTTTGGTGTTTCCACGTCCATGAATAACCAAATAGATAGATAGAGATGATAGAAATGAAATGAATGTGAGATTGATTAAATAAATCCCCACTTGAGGAGGAGAAACCATATCACAAAGTATAGGCAATACAAGAAATCCTCGCTCGAGGAGGAGAACCTACATAAAATATAGACACATTAGATATGGGATGTGTGAAATCCTAGGATTCTCACAAACACAAGACAAGGGAGGTATCACATGCATGGCTTAAGGAATCCAAAGAGGGAGAGAAATATAGTTGCAAGAGCCAAAAAATTTATAGAGGGTGTTGCAAGAGCTTGAGAGTGTTTGAAGTTGTTGTAACAAGTGAGAGATTTATGCAAGAAAAAGAGTGAAGAGGAAAAAGAGAGTGTCTCCAAGGGAGAAAGCTCAAGAAGGACCAAATGGATTGAAATAATGGATTAAAAAGAGAGAATGGGAGGGGAAAAACTATTCTTGAGCCAAATTACAAGGCATTTCAAGTTGTTACCACCGACAAAACTTGCTGACAAGTGGAAAACATGCTCGTAAATGGTCATTTGAACATTGAAATATCATAGGATGCTAGTGCAGTGCACAAAAAATTGTTTGACATGATAGTATCAAGACACATCATGCAACAAAACAACGAGAATGGGAAAAGAACAAGTTTTAACGCAAAGCTGACACAAAAGGGTAGCTATTGAAAAAGGGGTTTTTGAGCATCCTGAGAGGAGAAAAGGCTGATGCAAGGGCTAGAATGAGCCTACACAAGTGTTAGGGGAGAGGACACTAAAGAAGATGCAAGAATGTATGTGAAATTGCAAGGGGTGCAATTTTATGACATTACAATTACATTGATTAAAAATACAATGCATACATTCTTGAGACATTGCAGTATTACATGGTTCTTCCAAAAAGATGCAAACTAATTTTCTTTCCATTAAAAGATGGATTACATCATTAGAACTTGAAATTTGAAGAACATCTAATCTAGAGACAACCCTATGCAAAATTACAATATCCCAAACTTGGAAAAACTAAAACCCATTCAAATGAGATAAAAATTACAATATAAAGAAGAGAAAGAAATTAAGATTGAATCTTTGTATGAAACCTGTCACTGATTGAACCTTTAAATCTACAACAAATTGGCATTTATAGATTTCTTCTTTACTCACTATTTTCTCTACTCGTTTCTGTTCATTCTTGCAATTGAAATGTCCTTATCCTCTTGCATTTGTAAATCTCATGCAACTTCTTACCTTGCCTATAAAACATATTTACTAGCTTTATTTTCACTTCATAATGAAAAAATTTAGCCCCAAACAATTTACCCATATAATTGTAGTAAAAATATCATTTTACTATACACTCCAACCTTCTAAACTCTTCAATTTCTATGTGCAATAAACTTGAAATTTTAATAAACATTTATTTGGAAACCATGATTTGAACATTTTACCTATAATATTTTGGTCCTCACAACTTCTACCTCTATGTAGCTTAATCATGTCAGTATTGAGAAAATATTCACAATATTGACCAAATCAATTCTTGAAACATGAAATCTCTTCCACATATTTTGCAACAAGGAGAAAGCACTCTTGTTGTAGTCATTGCAAAGGTCATTTTTAATGAATCTTCAGCATTTTCGACATTACCAGAGACTTAGAAACATCTAAAACCTTGCTGAAAATTCCTCGAAGACATTAGAAGTTCTTAAGGCATCTTTTTGGAGGCTGCAACAAGGTTTTTTTTCTTGCAAATGTTTGCAATTTTTTTCTTAAAACCCAAAAACGTGAATAGAATTTACTTTCTACTCCTTACACAATAAAATTCTCATTCTCACAGTGATGAAAGTAACTCAAATCACATTGAAAAGGTAGAAATGATCATCCAATACCAATCCTTGCAAAAATCATGACCAAACAGTGCTTCCCTGCACCCTTCCCCACTTCCCAATGTGACAGTAGGAAATGTTGCCATGGGATAGTGAGCAAACACTGAAAAGAGCACACAAAACATTTTTCTACCTTCCAAAGTTTGAATAAAATAATTTTCAACTACTTTAATCCCTTTCCACACTCATTGCACATCTTCACTCTTCCTCAAAATCTTCATTGCTGACAGTGCAATGAGATAGCTAGCAGAGCATGTTATAATGTAAAAAATTTATAAAATTTGATATGTATTAAACTTTTCCCTAAATATTTCCTATTGAATTTATTTTCATTTGAAAATTATTTTAAATATTTCGTATATTTTAAATATTTTCATTGGTTAAGTGCATGGATCTGTGATTCAATGTGGGTGACAAATTGCAACAAAAAACCCGTAACAAGCCATATTGCACTCACCAAATGGGTTGTTTCATTTGGCTAGCACCAAATGTCATTCATGACTTTTGGAATGCATTTTTCAAAACGCTTTCATTTTATCTTTCTTTGCCAGGGAGACATTTACTTTCTTATACTTTAAGTGATATTTCATGTATATAGGGAGGATGTTTGACTGTGGTTTTGGATCTCTAGGAGTTATAATGAAAATTCTAGTTTTTGAAAGATCTTAAAAATTTCAAAGTTAGTCAAATTTTAGTAATCAACATGTCAAATTTTAGTAATCAAAAGGTCAAATTTTTGTAGTCAGCAAGTTGTATGATCTTTCTCTCTCTCTCTTCTTCTCTCTACTCTTTATCTCTCCACTCCCCCTCTCTCTCTCTTCCTTCCTCCCTCTCTCCCCTCCATCTCTCTCCCACACACCCCTCTATCTCCTCCCTACATCTAGCTCCCTCCCTCCCCTCTCTTCTTCTCTCTATCTATTCTCTCTATCTCATAATTATCTCTCCCTCCTTCTCACTCTCTCCTCTCTATCTCACCACTATATATATTTCTTTCTTTCTCTCACACACACAAACCTATATCTCCCTCCCTACTTCCCTCTCTACTTCTCTCTATATCTCCTCTCCCTCCCTCTCTCAACCTCACCCTCACTCCCATTCTTTTTGTCTCTCCTCCCAATCTCTCTCACTATTGTCCCTCCCTCCCTCCCTCCCCCCTATTTATCTCTCAATTTCTCCTTTTCTATATCTCACCATTCTCTCTCACACACACTTACACACACACCTCTATCTCCCTCCCTACCTCTCCCTCCCTCCCTCCCCTCTCCCCTCTCTATCTCTCCTCTCTTTTTCCCTCTCTATACCTGCATCTCCCTTAATCACTCTCTCTCCATCCATCTATATCTCACCTATGTCTCCTTCCCTACCTCTTTCTCTCTCTACTATATATCTCTCCTATCCCTTCCTCTACCTATCTCTCTCTGTCTCTTTATCCCTATGTTTCTCTCCCACTCTCTCCTCTCTATCTCACCTTTATTTGTATCCTTACATCTCACTCCCTCCTCTCTAAATCACCATTCTCTCTCTATCCCAATTTCCCTCCTTCCCTCCCTCTATCTTGCCTGTCCCTCCCCCCAACCTACCTCTCTCTCTTTATCTATCTTTCTCATTCTCTCCTTACTCTCTCAAATCTCTATCTCACCACTCTCTCTCCATATCACTCACCCTCCTTCCCTCTCTCCCTCCTATCCCTCCCTCTCTCCTTCCCTCTCTACCTACCACTCTCTCTCTCCCCCTCCTCTTTCTCTCTTTCTCTCTCCTTCCTTCTCTACTCTCTATCTCTCTCTACTCTTTTTCTCTCCCTCCCTAGTCCTCTCTCCCCCTTCCTCTATCCCCTCTTTTTTTCTCCTCTCACTCTCTCTCTCTCTCTCACACACCTCTATCCTTCTTTCATCTCCATCCATACCTCCAATATCTACTTCTCTCTATCTATCATCTCTCTCTACATATCCTTCCCTCTCTAATTATCTTTATCTCCCCTCTCCCTCTCTTTACCCACCTCTCCCTCCATCACTCTATATCTCAATTGTGTCTCCTCCCTACCTCTTTCCCTCTCTACTCTCTATCTCTCCTCTCCCTCTCTCCCCCACTCTCTCTCTCTCTTTCTCTCACACTCACACATAGAAACGCATATCTATCTCTCCTCTCTCCACATCTCCTTCCCTCTCTACCCACATTTATCTCCCCTCTCCCTCTATTTACCTACCTCTTTGTTTATCACTCTATATCTCACCTATGTTTCCCTACCTACCTAGGGTTGAGGGTTGAGGGTTTAATGTATAGGGTAGATAGTAGAGGGTAGAGGGTTTAAGGATTGAGGGTTGAGGGTTGAGGGTTTAAGGTTGAGGGTAGAGGGTATATCGTTGAGGGTTGAATATATAGGGTAGAGGGTATAGGGGTTTAGTGATTAGGGTTTAAGGGTAGAGGGTTTAAGGGTTGAGGGTTTAGGGATTAGGGTAGAGAGTTTACTTGAGTTTAAGGGTTTAATGGTTGAGGGTATAGGGTTGAGGGTAGAGGGTATTGGGTTGAAGGTATAGGTTAGAGGGTTCAAGGGTTAAGGGTTAAGGGTTAAGGGTTTATAGTTTAGGGTTGAGTGTTTAAGGTTTTAAGGGTTTAGGGTATAGGATTGACGGATTAGGGTAGAGAGGGAGGGATGGATGGAGGGAGATATGGGGGGGGGGGACTGAGATAGAGAGAAATAGAGAAGAGGAGGGAGGGACAAAGATAGATGAGGGTTAAGGGTAGATGGGAGAGAGATAGAAGAAGTGAGTGAGTGAGAGAGAGATACCTGAGAGAGGGAGGGGGGAGGGAGAGACCTGAGAGAGAGAGAAGGGGAGGGAGTGGGAGAGAGATAGAGAGAGGGAGGGTTAAGGGTAGAGGGTTTAATAGTTTAGGGTTTAAGGGTTAAGGGTTGGGTATGTGCAAGATCATCATGGAAAAAATATGCCCTTAAGTGGTGATGAAAATTTAGAAAATCAGAGTTACTCAACTTGACGTAAAAAATTGAATAAGTTATATATCTTATTTAAAAAATATGTAAGATTATAATCTATAGCAAATTGAATGTAGTTTCCAAACTACTAGGTTTATTTTAAATATATATATATATATATATTTGGTGAAAATTTGATATTTCAATGCAGTAGTACTTAAATTTCAAGGAAAAAATAAGAAGTAGGTGTCTGTCAGACCACCCTAACCACAATATAATGATAATTTTTTTTAATAAGATTTTAGATATAAATAGTGGACTCATGTACCAATGTGATGCATATTTTTTTTGTAATTTCCAATTAAATAATTAATTATGATTTTTTTATTACAAATTTTTAAAAATATAAAAACTCATATGTCTGGCCACCTTAACTTGGTAAAAACTTCATGAAATTTAATTTTCTTTTTTTTTAATCCTATATTAGGTGAAGAATAGAATGTGATGGATGTTTCGGATTCAAAATATGTGATACCGTTTGAAAGCTCTAGATTTTTTTCAATCAACCTATTACTTAGGACTTTAGTCGTAATTCAAATAGAAAATAAATAACAATTGTTTATTAAATTAAAAGTAAAGCATAATTTATATTGGTGGAAAGCTAAGAATCTCCTTTGAAAACCCTTTTCGTTTCATCAATTTTGGGTAAAACAAAAGTCATCAGCCACATGATTCATCATATAACTTACATATCAGTACTTTTTGGCCCATTGTGATCCTACACATACCCGGTTTAGGATTTACGGTTAAGGGTAGAGGAGAGAGAGATAGAGGGAGTGATTGAATGAGAGAGAGGGAGAGAGAGATGAAATTCAAAGAGGGAGAGGGGGTAGGAGGGAGAGGGTTGAGAGAGAGAGATGGAGGGAGTGGGAGAGAGATAGAGGGAGGGTTAAGGGTAGAGGGTAGAGGTTGTGAACCCCAATCCTAGACCTACACAAATATGGAAAACAAGCACATTATTAGATTGAAATGCAAGTTAAGACAAGGATTCCCCATGAAATCCATTTTCAATGCTCAAATAGGAAAGAAAATGAAGAAATAAACATCGAAAGCAATGAAATCCTATTCTAAGATGCAAACTCTTGATCCCATGGGGGAATCGGTGTGAATTATGTGTAGAAATTGGACATTTCCCAACTCCTTTGTAAGCTTTGATGAAGATTTGTAGATTATTGAAACTCCTTGATGAAATTTTGGCATAACCTTGCTATGAAACCATGAAAAAGATGAACACTTGATATGAAATGGATAAGTTGTGGATGAAATGAAGTATAGTAGACCTACTTCAATTGTGGATGATCGAATGAGAGGAAGAGTCACTCATTTATAGATTTACAAGTTGGAAGAATGAGTGAAATTGAGAAATGTGGAATCATTCAACACCCAATGGCCAAGTGCCACTTGTCAAGATGTGAATGGTTGAAGGTTGTGCAAGTTTTTATCAAATTTCCAATAAATGACATTAGGTGGAATTTAAAATTAGTGAAATGACTTGTTGGAGAGGGAAGAAAATGGAGTTATGGCTAGTTGGATCAAGGAAAAAGGACTTCTAAGGTGAAATAAATTCCTTGTTGGAAGGACCAAGCCCACTTGAATTTGAATTAAAATTTGATGGAATATTCCTCTTTTATGCCATGTGAGGAAAAATATGAGATTTAATAAATCAAAGTAATTGATTTATTGTGTAAGTTGCATTATCTAGAGGATGTGACATAGATTAAGATTAAATTAACCAAAGTTTAATTAATTTAATGAAGAATTAGGAGATGTGACAATTTAGACTTAAATTTATGTATTGATTGAAATCAAATTGAGAGGAAAGGTTTAATTAAATAAATGTTTTGATTTATTTAACTAAAGGGGATAATGTTAGATTAAATCGAATAAGGTTTAATTTAATCAATTTAATAAGAGGACTTTAGAGATTTAATCAAATAAGATGAATTATTTAATTAAAGAAGGATTGAGGACTAATTGAATTAAATTAGTTATTTTAATCAACAGGGGAGAAAGACCTAATTAAATAAATAATGATTTATTTAATTAAGAGATGAAAAGTGATGATAAGCTCAGAGTATGACTTAGGATGAAACGATGTTAGTAATCAGGATCAAGTGTGTTGGTCAATTTTCCTTGTGTACATTTTTCCCCTCTTTGAAGCAATGCACTTCTTACATTGGTTCAAAGAATAAAATCTTGTGATCAAACTTCAAAAAAAATTTATTTTTTTGAATGCCCCACTAATGCCCCAGCGGAAGGAGTATGCTAGTATATTTCCCCCTCGATAGATCGAGCTGAAATATTTTATTTTCTAATCAAGATCACGATAAAATATGAGAGGAGTGGTTTTATTGATTAGAGGACAAAAGATAATTCTTTAGAAAGATCAGATATTTGGAGTAGACAATTCTGATGATGTATAGACAATCATTGGCCATGGGTAGCCTCATGTATATTTTGAGATCTCATAACTAATTTAGATACAAATTTTAGTAAAGATAGAAGAATATGAAAAATAAGATGATGAAAGGAGGATACACAAGCCTACACTATAATGATTATGATGATGATTTTCTTACCAAGAGTTGGGATTTTGAAAGGGCCAATTACTTTATGTTTGATAACACAAATAGGTACGATGCATCAAGGTATAAGGAACCAGGATGGCGTTGTACCTAGTGTGATGGAATTTGACACAACAATTAGATAGGAGTATTCTTGTTCACACTTGACATATAGAAACCTTGCTAGGATGCACCTAACAAAGAAAGTATTCACCAAGTTATTTTACAAGAATATCAAAAAACACAATAGATAAAAAAGATAATGATCATTGCCCCATTATTTTCTCTCTAAACCTATTTTGATTAGGCATCATGGAGAGGTCCTTGGAATGAGCATAAAATAAGATAATTCAAAAAAGACCAAGACAAAGTAACCAAACAAGCTAATGTTCTTTGTACCACTAGCCAAAACTAAACTATAGTGGGGTACCTGATGCCTATGTCTAGTGTAGGAAGGATGCATCCTAGGACATGTTGTGATCAGGGTTTTGATGAGATTGATTGGATGATAAGCTATTGATACTCTGAGTTGACCAACTTTCTTGCTTACTGATCTAGACTTAAGACTTTGACAATTGGGTGTTCACTTTTGAACCTTCTATACTTCCTTCTGACTGACTCACGTAAGGGTGAAGATGATTGGTTTATTATGAGTGATAACAATCATGGGTGAAAGTGAGATGAGGTGGGTGCACCATTTTGGGATTTTTCAAATGTTTTGAAGTTGTTTTTGGTATTTTCAAAATTTGTGAATGTTTTTGGATTTTGTGTCTCAGGGGCCGATCAAGGATTAGCCTTGCCTATTTTTAAGCTCAGAGACAACATAGTTTGGTTGACAACAAACTTGATTAATGAAAAAGATGGGAAAATGGATTGCCATTGTGAAAGACACCTAAAGAACTAACCTAAAATGTGAAATAGATGGCCAAACGAATAGTCATTGTGAAGGATGCCTAAAGGACTAGCCTAAAATGTCTCGGGGGATGATAAAAAATCAACCTTGCCTACATTCAAGCTCAAAGATGATGTAGTTTGGCTGACATGTTTTTGATGTTTTTTGGCTTTTTCAAATGATTTGGATGTTTTTTTGGATTTTCGCATGATTTTGATGATTTGGATTATGATATGTGATGATATCAGTGCTCTATTTTGGGATTTTGTTGAAAACCAAGGTAGGATTGATTGATTAGATTGATGCATTGATGATGATAACATTGTTGAGGATACACAACAATGCAAGGATAGTGTTAAACAACACAAGGATTTCAAGATTGATGATGATAACATTGTTGAGGATACACAACAATGCAAGGATAATGTTAAGCAACACAAGGATGATGATGAATTCATGATGATAAAATTGTTGAGGATATACAACAATGCAAGGATAGTATTAAGAAACACAAGGATTGGGAAGGATATCCCAAGATAATGATGGATTGGTTAGATTTGATTGATCAAGATTTTGAAGCTTGATTTAGAACAAAATTGTTTTGATGATTTGATGTGATGCTGGCGTAAACATTAGATACGACTGATATTGATTGTTTGGATTAATGTTCAATGAAATATAAAGCTTGATAAGGAACGTCATCTTGTCAAAATATTCCATGCGCTAGTGATTTGGCTTTTGGCTCACAAATGATTTGACCAATTTGATTTTATGTCTACCAATGTTCGGATCAGCACATAAGTTGGAGGATATATATCAAGGTTTATTCCTAAAGAAAGATGCAAATATTTACCCCCAGTGTCTACCAATGTATGGAAGGCCACGGGTGGATTATTGGATAGGTGTGTAGAAGGATGGATATGGTAAGCATGCAAAGGATGCCAAGGATTATCTTGCGATAGGATAAGGGGTTCAGACAGTGGATGTTTATTTGGATAATGCTTCAAGGCTCAGATAATGTTGGGTAGGATAGGATCAATGAAAATGAACCATGTCAAGATGTCTACCATAAGCAAGTGTGAAATCTACACCAAACTTGGTCAAGATCAAGATAAGGTAGACTATGGATGTAGATACATGGAAATGGATTAGATAAATAGTTCGTGGATGAATGGATTTATTATGGATAAGATGGAGGGAATGTTGGCTTTATTATGGATGGTGATAAGATGCTTTCTCCTAAAATGGCACACGTAGATGCTCGATTCTAAATATTGTTGTGCCTATAGCACACATGCCCCATTTGGAATGGGGATCCTCTATTTATTTTTGCCTTATCAGGTCATTTTTTTGCTGCCTCATTTTGGTGTTCTAGATGGTCAATGTGCTCTTCAAAATCTCATTTTATGCTGACCATATTTTTTCCCCTAAAATTAAAAAATTGCTAAGTCTTAGGTTCTTTAGACTTCGCACTTCAAGCCTCCTGCTTCCCTCTTCCCTCTTTCGCTTTTCTTCCTTCACCCTTCACCCTTCGCCTTCACGCTCCCTGTTGTCTTCCTTTTGGGCTTTGCGCTTTAGGTTTCCCTCTTCCCTCTTTTGATTTTCTTCCTTCACCCTTCTCCTCCCAACTCCCCGCTTTCCTTGATCAAACATCATACTTTGGGCTTTCCTCTTTTCGCTTTCTTCCTTCACCCCTCACCCTTCGCCTTCCCACTCCCCATTGTCCACCTTTTGGGATTCACGCTTTGGGTTTCCCTCCTTCATCTTTCATATTTATTTCTTCACCTCTTGCTCTCCACTTTCCATCTTTAGGCTTTGCCCTTCAGGCTTCCCACTTCCCTTTTCCTTCCCACTCCCCATTGTCTACCTTTCAAGCTTCGTGCTTCAGGCTTCCCTCTTTCTTCTTCCCACCTTCACCTTTCATCCTTCATCTTGTCACTCCTCGCTTTCTATCTTTAGACTTCCCTCTTTTGGGCTTCACTCTTTCAGGTTCCCTCTTTTCAGTTTATGGTCTCCCTTTTTCGGGTTTCCTTTGCTCTTTCTCCATCTCAAACGATCATGCTTCAATGTCTTACCAACTCCCGAGCTCTGGTTTTCCCATCGCTATCTTGAAATTCGAACTCACCTACCTCACCAGTCGTTCTACCATCATCCATTAGGAGGTATTAAATGCATTAAGAGGCAATTAAAGCAAGTTTCGACATGTCATTTTCACATGTCAAGAAAAATGAAAAAACACAATGCGACCCCAGCCTTTGTTGCCTCCATGCCTAAGCTTCAGCTTCGTTGTTCTTCAAGGATTCATAATCTAGTTTCTTCGAGCCCCCGAGGTATGATCTTCATCCAAACAGTCCTTCCCTTTGCTAAACTTTATAATTGAAAACTAAATGATAAGAGAGAAGGGGTTGAGTAACTTGATAGGAAAACGTCCCACCTTGAAAACCCACCTACCCAAATTTTTGAAGGTGTCCCTTAGAGGACCCAAAATTCAAATCATAGCCCTATCATCCCATCATTGTTCTTCAGGTAGGTGATGACTCTCTTCGGCCACGACACTAACTTGGTCAAAATTTTCCTCGACAATGAGGCTTCTCCCAGGTTCCAAATTCTAGAACTCCCCTTTCGATTCATCGTTTCAAAGATAACATCCTCACTTCATCTGTCACCTTCAAAAAATAACTCCTGACCTCTGGACTTCTGTCCTCAGGCTGTCATATTTGTTTCGCCATTCCAAATGGTCATCGCTTGGCATTTTCTCATCTTTCGAGCCCTAACCATTTCCTTGTTGCTTGAGGTTTTTACAATGGAAATGCAAATTCCTCGCCTCATTCGGACCCCTCCGACCAAACCTCCATCCGTGGAATTCCATCTCGTGCCCCCCATCCTAAATGGCCAAACTAGTTCATCCATCTGGCCTTCGGGTTTCCAACTTCAGAACGTTGCCTTTGCAGCACCATTTTCACAGGGTTGTTTCTAACAACTAGCCTTTGATGGCTTTCCTTTGGTCTAACCCCAAAATCCTCAATGAAAAATCAATTGACCTCCAAATTGGAAATGGACATCAACCCACATGCTTAATTTCGACCTTCTCCCACATGGACCCTTTGTCACCCAAATCCAAGACCCAAAAAATCATCTGGGACTCCCTACCCTATTCGCCCTTCTAAAACAACATTATGGTATGGGAAGTCTAGCCCTTGGGGCTCAAGTCATCCATTTTCCCTCCTATGATACATTGATCAAGTATGAGACCTTTTTGGAAGATAAGTTGTTTAATCTAACCTTTATTTGTAGGGATTTGCTCGAAGCTCCATCCTCATACTTAATTTTATTTGCTAACTCCCATCTCTTTGTGCAGGATATATGGAACCTGGTGCAAAATCTTCAAGGGCAATCAAGGACAAAGGGAAAAGAACTACCAAGGCTCTAAGAGGCAAGGAGGACAAGGACCAAATGAAGTACCAATTCCAAGGAGCATCACTGCACTCCAAGGTTACAAGAAAATGGAGAGCTATTACAGACACCAATATTGGGCATGTTAATATTTATGACTTCACACAAAGGATTAGGGTGGATCCAAAGACTGAGAGTGCCAAGCTGATCAAAAGTAGTGGATTAGCTAAGGCTGTTAGTTTCCATCCCACACTAGTTGCCCCCGAGCTAGTAATGTCTTGCAAGGAGGCATACCAAGTTGAAACAAGGACAATTGTGGACAAAGATGACAACATCTTAGCTAATATGTCCCCTTCAAGGATAACCTAAACCTTCCACATACCCGTCTTCGGAAGAATGGAGAACCCAACTATTCAGGAATGCAAGGAGATGTGGGATGGGGATCCTTTGAGGTGCAAGAAGCTGATCAACCAGTATTGGTTGAAGGAGAGACAAGGTAGTGCTGCCAAGGTTCCTTGAGAGCTCTACCATAGTGTCTTCTTTGAGGAATACCATGATCTAGTAACCTTGTTGAGCAGAGCAATGGGCCTTCCTACTGCATCCTTCTTCCAGGAGTGGATGGTGTATTTTATTAAATAGATTCCCCGTAGATAGGACACCACATTCTATTGGGGAGAGATAATTAGTGATTGCTTCCATGAGAACTTCATTAACATGAAGAAAACCTCCAAATTATACATGACATCTTACTTTGTGTACTCGTTTGTTGATCAATGGCTTTACAATGGATTTTCCATAGCCGCCAATGAGATGTCAAATAGAGAGCTCAAACCATATGATAAGTACCCTCAGCTACAGTATAAATTTGAAGAGGGATTACTATAGAGTAAATGATGCCTTTATTGCATACATCATTAGACTACTTGGAGGTTATTTTCAAAGAAGTGTCTCTCACAGTGTTGAGGCCCTCCTCAAAAATTATGCCTTCTTGCTCATCCAATAGCCAAAGTTTACATACATATGTGCTCAAGGATTCTTAGAAAGGTCGAATAAGCTGCCTCGATACCCTAATGACTAGAAATATCTTGGAAACTACGAGATGTAAATGGCATCTTAAGCTGAAATTATCTAAAAGGGATCCCTTATCCCCTCACAATTGGCCAAGGGATGTATGAACTTAATACTTCAAAGTGTGTAGGTAATTAGGAGAAGGAGCTGGTTGAGTATCACTTCAAACCACATACAACTAGGTCATGGATGGACCCATATGACCACATTAGGAAGGAAATTGGATAGGAATATGCCCACCTCTACCATCTCAAAGGTTTCTAGGCCAATTGAAAAGATGACTTTGAAGTGCAGGTAAGGCACTACATACATATGACTGCATACTTTGCAAAAAGGGTGAACTTTCTTTTGGTTCTAGACCAACTAGAAGAAGAGGATATCACTGTAATCGACCCAAGATATAGTGCTATTGTGAATTTTCCATTGCCTTTAATTGATTGGAATGAGCAAGAGGTTGATGACCTCGACATTCTCACCAAGCTTGTTGAGGCTTGAACAAAGGCATGGATCGATGGGAAGGTCGGCTTTCTAAAGCAACAGGGAGTCACCTTGACCTTTAAGGGACTCAAGAGTGAACCAAGTTGTTCTCATGGTGGGATAGTTGCTACTACAACTGGAGAAACATCTAAGTCTGCACTGTCCGTTTGGTCAAAGAAGAGAAAGGAGGTTGAAAATAAGCAACCAAATCTAAAAGTGTATGCTAGAAAGGCCTCAAAGGATGAGCCTCCTAAAAAACATAGAAGAACAAGCAACATCACTAAAATGCCGATAATACAAAAAGATCCACTTCACGAGGGAGACGAGATGGAGGATGATCTGTAAATATTTTCAATTGCTTCATCTACTACTGCAACCAATTTTTCTATTGCTACCACCTCGTCTCTCCACATGCAATAGTTGCATCCTCTCCACTTGTGGTGGACATCACCATCCACCTCACCTCTACTTCTCTCATCACATAGGTCATTTCGGTGGATTCATCCTCCACCACTACCTCATCATTTTCTTCATCCTCCATGTCTCCTTCCTACTATCTTCCAACTACCACCGCTATTACTGTAACACCTAACCTAGCCCTCCTAGTGTCCTTCGTAAAATAGATGAAAAATGTGTCATCTAAAATTTCAAGAATTTATGAAAATCCAATAGTGCAATCTACAATTTCACAAGCAATGATTAACACCCCGATTCCTCCTCCTCCTACTAAGCCACCCAATATGCAAGCCACGATGCAAATATCTAATGAATTGGAATGACAATAGCTGGAGGCAGCTAAGAGGTTGGAAGAAAAAGCAAATGATTATCATGAACATCCTATGTATGAGCATTAGTTAATTGACGAGGTCGCCTATGAGTCTTCCAGTGATGACAGCGAGGATCTAGACTCATAAGTTATTTAGGAAATAGTTGGGCTAGAGCTTGATGCTGAATGGGCCAAGCAACTCCAAGTGATTGAAGACAAGGAGGCTGCAGGATAGCCTATAGCCGAAGAAAGAGTTGTTGCTCCAAAGATAGAGGGTGATAGGTCTCTAGTGGGAGGGAATGATCGCACCCCTGAGCTCGATAAAGAGATATCCTTTCCTAAAGATAAACAAGAAGATAAGCCCAAGGAATGCGGACATGATTAGGATGAGGAAGAGAGGGATGTTGAAAGGGAAGACCACCCTAATGAATGATTACCTACCAAATCTTCTGTAAGGCACATAGTGCTCATTCAAGACTCCGATGAGGAAAGAGAGGACAAAAAATATCAACATGAATTCCCCAAAGATAGGTCCTTGATGCCTGACTGTTTGGAAAGGTAGGTAGTAAAGAAGGCTCCCAAAAAGAAGGATCTGAAAGCACGACTGGAGGCAATATTGGCTAGAGCTCATATTGGTGCCAAGAACGAGAGAAGGCCTAGAATTAGATCAAGGGTAACAATGGATGCCTCCAGATCTAGAGCAGTGCAGATAGCCATGCCTATGGTTGGAGAACAAGGAGTAAGCTACAACGTCTCCACCATCTTAGCAGTGGCCACCAGGGAACAAAAATTCGACCACCTCCAGGAGTCTGTAGCCACGATGGTGCACCTAATCCAGTAGGACAAAGTTTTGAAAGAGGAACTTAAAGAACAAGTGACTAATTTGATAGCCTATATCCATCAAAGGTCATCCACAAAGGAGCTTCTAGCCACTTCATTGGATCCACCATATTTTCTATCCAAAGAAAAAATTGGCAAGCTAGAGAAGAGGAAAAATTTCGATAGGACCACAAAAAATTGGTTCCGGTAGGTCTTGGATATCAGAAATATAGGTATCAATTGCGTTGTTCAAATAGAAAAAAAATCCTAGAAGTATAGAAGTCTCTTGAGGGTACAAGGAAAATCTGCATTAAGTTTCCTGAGAAGTATGAGGTCATGTACCCGAATATTGAAGATATCCTCAAGTTGCCAAGCAAAATTTGGGAGAAGGAATTTGCATTCAAAGATGATGACCATTGGTTGATGGATATTTGGAGATGAGACTTTGACCATCAGAGGAAGAGGCTAGAGTAGGTATTGGAGAAGGTGGATCCTAGCATTGAATGGGCCAAAGAAGCTAGAGGGGATTCCATCCGATATTTGAGAGTGATGACAGGTTTGAATGTGCCCGTTGTTCAAATCAATCCTGAAAATATAAGGCCTCATTTCCAAAAGAAACTGGAAGAGGGGATGTTAGGGGAGATCACTACGGAGTTCATGAGCTTCACTACCTAAGCCTTCACCCAGTCTGATTTGTTTAGTATTCACATTTCTAAATATGAGGAGGACTAGAAGAAGCTCATCGACAATTCCAAGGAATGGAGCAACCAAGTGCTAAAGTCTGATGTCAAGAAAATTGATAGGCTCCAGCCGAAAATCCTACGGTTCATGGAGTATGTAGTTGTAAAGAGGTAGGAGGTAAACTCTGTTATTGATGAATAAATTCCAAAAGATTAGCTATAGCAAAGAGCAATCAACAAAAAGACAAAACGCTATTGTGCTATCACAAAAGACAAAATAGGGAAAAGACAAATAATTTTTTTTAAATTGTAATATATTGGGGGGTCGGTAGAACCCTAGTTTACAGTGAATTGTGGACACAAAAATGTAATTCAATCTTGGCCACATGTTCTACTTTTGAAACACTATAAATAGGGGGGGCTCCTCTCATTTTAGAGAGGTTGAATTGTTGTAAAGACATGTTGCAGAAATTGCAATAGAAATACATTGACTTTGGTGCATTTCTAGATTTCTTCTCATGTTTCATGATTATTCTCTCATAAGTTAAGGATTTATTTAGATTTTATTTTTTGATCTTGTTTCTTTTCAGTCAACTTTCATAGATTTAGTAATGTTGTTCTTGATTGTGAAGATTTCTATTGTGTAGATGCTTTTTGTGTCCATAATTTTGGTCATTTGCTCCTGGTAAATGGTTGTGCAAAGTTAGCATGGACTTTGATTTTAAAGCTGCCTCTAAAACTTTATTTTTGTTCATGCACATGTGTGGTGAATGAGTGATAGAACATCTACAGTCCTTAGAAGATAGCATAGGTTTCATGATACTGTGAAATTTTTGGTTAAGTAAAATTCTATTTTAAGGAAACTGTCCACAGTAGAAGTCTCCATGATCACTATTCATTCGTATTTGTAGGTCCAAGAAGTTGCTCTCTTCCCTTCTTTTTTTCCTTTTTTTAAATAGATAACCTATGCTAAGGTTCATTGCACATTGTAAAGCCAAAATTTAAAACAAAAAATGGAGTTTCATACTGTTGTTTGAACCTACAACAAAATACAATAATTTCCCACTCTAAGAACTCTTTTTGTAGATCCAATTCTCCTCTAGCTTAGTTTACGTAAGTCTTCGCTATGATTACCATAAAAATCACATCATAAATCTACTAAGATATTCCAAGAACTGTCATGACCTGACATCCGAGAGACCTTGGGATAGTGTTCTGCAATCTGATTGTGGAAGATTGTCTTTCAAGAGAGATGATGCACCTACCCATTGCCCGTGTTGAGAAAGTGCATAAAAAATACATCAAGAAGACCGGTGGTAGAAGGAGGATCGATTGAGAACAAAGCTATATTGAATTGGGTCTTTCTCCCCTGATAGATTTCTTTGAATCTTGAGGTCTACACCAAAAAAAGGGGAATTTCAATCATTTTTACCCCCTATCCAAGCTAAGAGAGCTAAAAAAAAAAGGATGCATCTTCCTCCAATTCATTTGACTAGCCCATTCCAATTTCTCCTCTATCTTCCCCTTTATCTATGGTAGCACCTTCTTCCATCCATCCTCTCCAAATAGCCTTCTAGGCTACCACTCTATCTGAGTTGAATGCTACCTTCCAACCTAATATCATTTCAAACCCCAGAGTTGTCCTATTGAACGTCATTGTCCCTTCATAGCCACAAGTCAATATGCAACATCCACGTCCACCACCCCCACCCATGGAATGGTTGGGAAATAACCCCTCTCCTTTGGCCTTTAACTTCTATCATGATATGCCAAAGAATCCTAAAAGATTTTGCATGAAATTCAATGCTCAAGACCCACAAAAGACAACAAAAGAGCATGTTAGGATCTTTGAGATCGCTTTGAAGACTATGCAAATTATTTATGAGGATGTAGCTTTCTGGCTCTTTCCCTACTCTTTGGGAGAGGAGGCTTTCTACTAGTACATCAATTTACCAACTAGAACTATCAACACATGGACCTTATTGAAGGATTCTTTTCTGCAGAAGTTCAAGACCTCGATCAACCTTGTAGATTCATACCAACATTTCATGTTGGTTCAAAGGGAGATCAATGAAACAATCAACTCTTTTAATGATTTCTTTCATAGATCATACACTCATCTGCAAGCCCCATACACTTTCAATGATGTTGTTTAACTTATTTATTATGCATCACTAAATAACCTTACTTCATCTCTGGTAAAAAGGATGCAACTACCACTTTCCAGGTTGGTGGGTGCATATGTGGAAGCTATCATTATTAGCACTGATTTGGGGTAGAATATCTCTAGTCCTTTTCCCTCTCTCGAATAAACTTCACATCCTGCAAAAATTCAAGGGCTTACTCAAGCCTTGCAACATCAGATGCCCCTCCTAAATATGGTACCATGCTGCCTATATTTCTGCACCTTGGGCAACCAATAAATCAAGCACCTCTGGTTCCTCACTACTTGTTTCCCCAGCAGAAACATGCCCATTCTTAACCACCCCAAGTGTTGGCATATCTCCAAGCATATGAATTTATACGCACTCATCAAAATCAACTGGTTGCACAACCAATTTTCCTCGAGAATTCAACTCCACAGCTGAACAATGCAGAAAAGGACCGGATTGATGAACTCATGGAGATGACCAAAACATTTCCATGGAGATGACACATCTAAGGAATAAAAAAAATCAGCTACAAGATTCATAGAAAATAATCCAAGCCAACCTCAACCATGATATTCGAGATCACCGTGACAACCGGGAGAGTCCTTGTGCCAAGACATCGTCCAGACAAAATTATGATAGAAATACAAATTTGGGCCAGAACTTTGACAGGAGGCCTTTCCAAAGGAAAACTCAGACATGGAACATGAGACCCAACAATGGTGGTGTCCCCAAGCCCCTTGATCATCCCAAAAACAATGAGAACACTACAAGAAGATTTGAGTTGGCTGAGGTTGCTTTATCTAGTTGGTGTCGCATACACAAAACGAGTTGACACTCTGAGCTAGATTGTCCATAATTCGAGATGGTTGCTAACATCTTCCAAGTTGAAGTCTGAAATGTTGTAGAAAAATCAGGATGTAGAGACATTGTTCCATCTGAACCATATGACTCCATTGTGCTAGTGGTGAATCAATACACTAGAGTAGGAGGGCCCCACCACAAACAACAACAACAAGGTGAAAGAGGTAATTTCTGAAAGCCCTTTGGCCTAGCTTTTTGATTCAGTAGATAATGGTCTTAGAGATGAGAAAGAGCCTAGGGAGGATGAATTCCAGATGTTTCACCAAAGGACTACCCCTTACAACGTTAGGAATAGACAAGTCAATGGTCATGTCAAAGGTCATTTCACCACCTCCATGAAGGGAAAATGAGGTGGATCTAATGACCCAATAGTGTGAAATACATTCCTTTAACACTAATACAATAGGGGAGAAGAGCATAAACCAGTTCTAATAGGATCTAAAACTACTTGAGATGAATACAACTAGTAATATAGATAAAAAAATTAAGCATTCACAAATTGACACAATATATACATGGGAAAACCTTTCCAGGTAAAAAACCCACCACACAAAGTCAAGACAATCGTATTCTAGTAATAAAAAAATTACATACAATGTTCAGTTTTCTCTGATCAACTCACAACAAATCTTCAAGTTCATTTCTCATTGCTACAATTTTATCCTCTAACATCCAGTTTGAAACTTTATCTTACATTGTTGTACATGACTTACAAATTCATACGCTGTAATTAATCTCTCAACCAATCACCAACCATCAGGTTCATGAATCAAACATCCAATCACGTAATCGATCTTCCCATGTCAGTCTCCATACATCGAGCCACCTAGGAATTAATGCCATCACCCAAATAGGGTCCTAATTGCTAGCCTAAGTCAGCCTGCAATTACTACTTTTACCATTTTGGATTTTGGCCAATTAACATACTATCAACCTACCACGCATCCACCAAAAATTTGTTGATCGCATTTGACTCTGAGTCCAACTCGATCAAACCAGGTCTGAGCTCATCCAAGCTCTCTAAGACTCTATCGCTCCACCATCGAGCTGACATTACCCATTCGAGGTCATGCAGTGAGATCCTCCAAGCTCTACCTTGACTTGCCTACAATACCGTTACTCCATTCGAGTCGACCTGCGGTAATGCGGTGAGATCATCCGATCTCACCCTTTGAAACCACCAAGCTCACTCCAAGCCTGCACCATGCTACCACTACCCAATGAAGGCCTAACCGTGGTAAGGCAGTGACCGATTTGTGAGACTGTTGATGGTCAAACCGCACTACCGCAGAGACAGACAAGCCACCCCGCGGTAGAGCGGTGACCGTCAGCCAAACCATTGGTGGTCTTACCGCAGCCACCATGGTGAGAAAGCTCACTATTCACAATGCTACAATAACTATCAGAGCCACCATGGGAAGAAAAACCATGGCCACCATGGTCAGTTGCATAACCGCCTGTGATATAGTGGTGACCAACAAGATAGGTCGAAAGATGCCAACCGTGGCCACCGCGACCAAGGAAGAGACTGTGAGCGGTAATAAGATAATTGGCAAGGCCTTGAAAATAGGGGCTTCAAGCTAGAAGTTGAGACACATTTTCTCAACAAGCTCCCACTTGGTGAACACTTATAGCTCCCCCATGGCTTCAAAAAAATTAATGTCTATCATAGGCCCCAAGGCCCATCAATTTTGTGCACCATCTAAACTTGTTTGTGCTCATGGGCTTTGTTAAGGCATCAGAAACATTCTTTAAGGTGTCAACCTTTTCCATACTAACCTTCCCATCTTCAACCATGTCCCTCATGAAATGATACTACACATCAATGTGCTTAGTCCTGGCATGGAATGTCAGATTCTTTGCCAAACAAATGGCACTCTGACTATCACAGAAAATAGTGATCTTCCTTGCATTAAATCCTATGTCTGAACTCAGACGGTTTAACCAAATATCCTCCTTATAGGCGTGAGTTGCAGCCATGTATTCTACCTCAGTTGTGGATAGAGCAACTATAGCTTGTCACTTGCTCATCTAGCTGATTGCTCCACCATTAAGAATTAAAGTGTATCCACTAGTGGATCACCCGCTGTCAATGTCCCCTACCCAATCTAAATCAACATACCCATGAATATTGAGAGTCATCTGTGATGCAACCAAAGTTCCATGGTAACATAGGGCATAGTCTAAAGTTCCCTTCAAATACCTGAACACTCTCTTCACACTCAAGATTTGGGAAGATCACATTGGGATGTTGTGAACAGAGTGTTTGGGTATTAGGGCAATGTTGTGAAGAGAGTGTTCAGATACTTGGGAAATGTCTCGTCTTGTACATATCATAGCGTACATCAAATTTCCAACAACACTTTCATAAGGCACACTGGTCATGTCCTCTATCTCAATAGCATACTTTGGATAGTCTTCAACATATAGCTTCATTCCCTGCATGATTGGAACAACTAGCTGCTTGCAATCATCCATGTTAATCCTCTCTAGAAATGTTTTCACATACTTACTCTGATTGACCCAAAGCTTTCTACTTGTTCTATCCCTAGTTATCTCCATTCCAAGAATGTACCTTTCTGCACCAAGATCTTTCATTTCAAACTTTGTAGACAACTAAGATTTAAGATCAGAAATCATAGACTTGCCATTTCCTATGAATAACATATCATCCACGTACAAGGTAATAACAAGCAGACGATCATTCTTAGATTTATAATAAATGAAATGATCATATTTTGATCTCACAAATCCAATTTACAACACAAACTTGTCAAATTTGTAGTACCACATTCTAGGAGATCACTTTAAACCATAAAGAGATTTATTTAACTTACAAACCAGATTTTGTTTACCTCTTTCAACAAAATGCTCAAGCTGGGACATGTAGATTTCTTCTTCTAGCTCACCATGGAGAAACATTGTCTTCACATCCATCTATTCAATTTAAAATTCATACATAGTTGCCAATGACAATAAAAATCTGATGGATGTCAACTTTGCTATAGGGGAAAAAATCTCTCCATAATCAATTCCCTCAATTTGAGAAAATCCCTTTGCAACCAACCTTGCCTTATACTTCTCAACACTGCCATCAAGGCCTATTTTCTTTTTCAATATCCACTTACAACCAACAAGCTTTCACCCTTTAGGCAGTGATACCAAATCCCAAGTTTTATTATTTGTCAAAGAATCGATCTCTTCATTCATCGCTTGCAGCCAAGAATTCAAATCAGCCATGCTGATTTCTTCTTTCACAATCCTAGGCTGATCAGTGTTGGTAATTAAAGAATAGGCACAATTATAATTTAACTATGAGAAACCATACCTTTCAGGTTGTATTTTTTCTCATGTAGATATTCTTACAGGACGAGATTGTTCTTCATCATTAGAACTTCCAAAGCTACTTGAGCTATCCTCAGTCTCAGATACACCATGGAGCTCTTCCCTTTCTAGAGTTTGGGGAATCTCAATTGCACACTTCTTCTTGTCACTCTAATTTGTCTCAAGTTGTTGATCACTTACTGAAGGTTTTAGCTCATGAAATATTATGCTTCTATTGTAAAAAATATCTTTCAGTAACAAGGTTCCAAAGCTTGTATCCTTTCACACCAACTCCATAGCCGATGAGAATACATTTGACAACCTTGTTATCCAACTTGGATCTTTTTTCATTTGGCACATAAACATATGCCTCATAGCCAAAGACACAAACATGCGTCAGAGAGGGCTTCTTATCAAACCATGCTTCTAAAGGTGTCTTATCAATAAGAGCAGAGGAAGGAGATCGATTTATTAGATAACATGTTGTAGCCACAACCTTAGCCCAGAACTTCTACTCTAGACTAGCACTGCTCAACATACTCCTTGTCTTTTCCATGAGCATCCTGTTCAACCTTTCAAAAACTCCATTCTACTGTGGAGTGTAAGGCATTGTCTTATGCCTTTTAATTCCATGATCAGTGCAATACCTTTCAAAATCTACAGAACAAAATTCACTGCCATTGTTTGTCCTCAAACATTTAATTTTCCTTCCAATCTGATTCTCTACCAAAGATTTAAATTCTTTAAACCGAATGAACACTTCTGATTTACTTTTAAGAAAGTATACAAAATTCCCTTCTCAAAATTCATCAATAAAAGAAAAATAATATCTAGACTTCGATAATGAAGGAACATTCACTAGACCAAACACATCAAAATGAACATAATCCAGTATACCAAAATATTTATGACTAGAATAAAATGAAACACATTGTTGTTTTCCATAGATACAATGTTCATAGAAATCAAACTCAAGATTACAACCATCAAGCCCTTCTACAATATTTTTATTCTTCAAGGTTTTTAAACCTTTCTCACCTATGTGACCAAGTCTATGATTCCATAGCATAGTCTTCTCAGCTCTGAGTTTTACCTCCAAAGCATGTGCAGATAGAGAAGTGTCTTCATCTTTCTCTACAGGAGCAACATTGCTTGACTTTACACAGGCACTGTTACATTGAACAGGACGTGCATCCAGCTTGTACAGAGTGCTAGTACGAACACCCTTAGCCAACACCATTTCACCTCTAGCCATTTTACATCCTCTACTAGAGAACGAAACTTCTACACCAGCATCATTTAACTTACTGACAGAAAGAAGATTTCAAGCTACACCTGGAATGTGTAGTATGCCACAAATCCCTTTGACTCTCCCATCAGGAAACTAAATTTTTACTCTTCCTCTACCAATAATCTCCAGCGTTGAATCACTTTCCAAGTACACCTTTCCACCTTCATACTTCTCATATTTAGAGAACCATTCTCTATTGGATGTCATGTGAAAGGACACACCTGAGTCAACTAGAAAGAAATAATCTAATACCTAAGTTGTCAAGGCTGCTACAATGAAGGCATCTGCATCACTTTGAGAAAATTCATTGTAAGAAGCATTCTTCTTCTTCTTCTTCTCCTTGCAGTCCTTCCGAATATGACCAAGTTTCCCACAATTCCAACATGTCACCTTTAAATTTTTACCAAGAGACTTTGATCTCCCTACAGATTTTTATTTCAACTTCTTGTCCTTCTTCTTGCCTTTCTCCTTTGGTCTACCTCAAATAGCAAGAGCCTCTTTGGGAATCTTAGAAGACTTCCTTCACATTTATTCATACAAGAGTGAAGCAACCATGTCATCCATCTTGAATGCAGTGGTTGTGCTTCCAATAGCCATCACCAGATGATCCCAACTGTTAGGTAATGAACACACCAAGAGCATGCAATGATCCTCCTCCTTAGTCTTTACACCTACAAATGCCATATGAGTAACACTCATATTAAACGAGTTCATATGGTTTGGAACATATGCACCTTCTTCCATTTTCAAGGAGTAAAACTTCTTCCTCAGGAATAACTTATTTACCAGAGACTTTCCCTATAAATATCACCAAGCTTCTTCCACAATGAAGCTATAGACTACTTCTCATGGACATTCAGGAGTATAGAATTGGCTAGACTCAATCTTATCAGACCTCTTTCTTTTCTATCAACAAGATCCCAGTCCTCTTGCTTCATAATTTGTGGATTAGTTTTAGACACTGCTAACCAGAGGTCTCTATCCACCAGCAAGTCTTTCATTTTGAGTTTCCATAACTCAAACTTGCTGCCATTAAACTTTTCAATAACTACTCTACCTAATGTACTCGCCATCTCAAATAGAAACAAGTTTTAGCAATGCAATACTCCCACTGAAATAGTATTACCACAAAAAACTAAGCTTTCTCTCAAAGATAACACAATAGGTTAGGCTTTGATACCACAAGAAGGGAAAACAAGGTGGATCTAGTGACCCAACAGTGTGGAATACATTCCCTTAACACTAATACAATAGGGGAGAAGATCATAGAGCGGTTCTAATAGCTTCTAAAACTACTTGAGATGAATACAACCAGTATTATAGATAACATAATTAAGCATTCACAACTTGACACAAGATATACGTGGGAAAACATTTTCAGGTAAAAAACCCACCACACAAAGTCAAGAAAATTGTCTTCCAGTAATAAAACAATAACATACAATGTTCAGTCTTCTTTGATCAGCTCACATCAAATCTTCAAGTTTATTTCTTATTGCTACAATTTTATCTTCAAACATCCAGTTCAAAAATTTATCTTACATTGTTGTACACGACTTACAAAGTCATATGCTGCAATTAATCTCTCAATGAATCACCAACCATCAGGTTCATGAATCAGACATCCAATCATGCAATCGATCTTCCCATGTTGATCTCCCTACATCGAGCCACCCAAGAATTAATGCCATCACCCAAATCGGGTCTTGATCACCAGCCTAAGTCAGCTTGCAGTTACTACATTTACCATTTTGGATTTTGGCCAATCAGTATACTATCAACCTACCACGTGTCCACCAACAATTCGCTGATTGCATTTGACTCTGAGTCCAACTTGGTCAAACTAGGTCTAAGCTCTCTAAGACTCTACCGCTCCACCACCAAGCTAACACTACCCATCTGAGGTAATGTAGTGAGCTCCTCTAAGCTCTAGCTTGACTTGCCCATGCTACTGCTGCTCCATCTGAGTCGACCTGCAATAATACAGTGATCTTATATGAGCTCACCCTTCAAAACCACTGAGCTCGCTCCAATCCTACACCATGCTACAACTAACTAGTCAAGGCCTAATCGTGGTAAGGCAGTGATCGGTCTGTGAGACCATTGACGGTCAAACTGTACTACCATGGGGGCTGATAGGCCACCATGTAGTAGAGCGGTGACTGTCAGCCAGACCAGAGGTGGTCTTACTGCAACCACCATGGTGAGCAAGCTCACCATTCACAGCGTTGCGGTAACCGCCAGAGCCACCATTAGCAGACAAACCATGGCCACCGCAATCTATTGCATAACTGCCTGTGGTATGGTGGTGACCAACAAGATCGGTCAAAAGATGCCAACCGCGACCACCATGGCCAAGGAAGAGACTATGAGTGGTAACGAGATAACTGCCAAGGCCTTGAAAACAAGGGCTTCAAGATGGAATTTGAGACATATTTTGTCAACATGCCACTCCACCAAATAATTTCAGTACTCCTCCTGACCCAAACACAAGCAATAATCTAGGATTCCCCCATGTACCCACATGGTACTTCAACAAGAATAAAAGCATAACCAAAACAAAAGCCAACACACTGGTTCCTTCCAAAATACCACGGGTTCCTCCCAAAAAATTTCTTATGATGAGGAGGTTGAGCAAATGGGAGAGTATATCGTGAAATAATTTAAGAAGGTTAAGCTAAGTGTGTCCACCTTTAAGTTACTCAAAGTCCCAGCTATAAGGAATGCCTTCTTCGGAATGATAAACATGATGTCGTCATCCAAGTCAACTCAAGAAGAACCTACCAAGAGAGTCTCCTTAGAAGATTCAAAAAGTGAGCCCGTCATCTGATAAACCTTTAGCAAGAAGATTGATCCACCTATAAATCAGCAACTAGGCAAGCAATCCACCAAGGAAGTGGATCAGACACAAACCCTAAACAAGGGCCATGATAAGGACAAGGGTTAGGTCACCTAAGTGGATGTTTCGGGAGGACTTTTCCAAGGGAGATTTGAAACTCCTCCTTTCCTGACCACCTCTGTGTGTTTGGGAAGAACCTCCACAATTGCCTGCTAGATTCAGGGGCTTCTGCCAATGTCATGCCCTTGAGAATGTGCAAAGCAATGGGAGTAACCCCAAATCCCTCCTAGCATAAGGTAACACAAATTGACAAAATTGAGATCAACATCGTGGCTGAGATTAACAAAATACCCATGCAGGTTGTTGTTGATCCCATAATTAAATAGACTATTGACATCCAAGTTGCTAATATCCCAGATACATATGGTATAATCTTAGGAAGGGATTTCACAAGAGCATTAAATGGGTATTCTGCAACTGACTACTCTCATTTGTGGTTACCATGGAAAAGGATGCCAAATCAGATCTGAATTGATCGGGAGCCATGCAAGAAGTTTATAATCACAGAATACAACAACACAAATGAAGTGTTGTTTGCTGAAACAGATTTGGGGAATTACTTCCCAGTATCATATATAAATGAGAAGGAATGCCTTGAAAAAGAAGGAACAAGTGAGGTTTTCCTTGTATTGTGTAGCCCACCTGCTAATCTAGCCAACACCTTTTAGAGCACTGAGATAGTGATAGAATTGGATGATGAAGAATCAGGTGAAGATGATAATATTGGATTGCTAGATGGTTTCCAAGATTTTATGCAAATATGTGCACCAGACCAGCTTAGTTTAGGATCCCAAATGAACTTTTAGGAGCTCTTGTTGCCTAGTTGGTGCAGAGTATATAATATTTCCCATTCAGAGTTTGAGTGTTGTTTATGCCAAACAACAATTGAGCATATTTAAAGACAAATCACTCCAAAGAAGGAGGTTGGGTCAGCACCGCCAAAAGATACACATTTAGTCCATACGCCCTTGTTAGGGTTAGAAGGCAGATATATAACAAGTTAAATGCAGATTTGAACAATAAAATAGAGTAATTAAACACACATAGAAGACAACACAGAGAATTTAACGTGGTTCACCCAATCTAGGCTACATCCACAAAACTGCAGCCATCCAATGATTTTATTATCCAGTGCAAAACCTATTACAATATTGTGAATGATTCCATGCTACAACTCTTCATCCCATCCACTTATAACATGTTTTTAGAAGCTTCCATTAAATTAGGGTTTACAAAGTTGGGCTTTTTTTTTTTTGGTGACAAAATGAAAAAAGGTAAAAAAAAAAATCTTGGGGGTTGTTGCCCCCGAACCCCCAACGAAGGCCCAAAAAGGATACATGAAGAGTGTACAATACTAAAAAATGTATAGTATAGCATGATCAGTCACCACATACCAACACATCTTCGACTTGGAGACTGATCAGGCTCCATACCAACATAATCTCCCACTTGGAGATTGATCCTGGACGACACCGCTACACTTACAACTCCCATTGGATATACGCACCTTGGACCTTACTACTTTGTTATACTTGAATTCAACCTTGAAGGCCAACTGAAGCTGAAGAGGACCTCATCTTCTCCCTTGTCACTACCTTTGTAAACATATCCATTGGATTGTCATTTGTATGTATCTTTTCTAGCTTTACCTGCCCATCCTCCAATATTGACTGAATGAAATGATATCTCAGTTTTATGTGTTTGGTTTTAGAGTGCGAGGAAGAATTATTTTCAAGATGTATAGCACTCTAGCTATCTGTAAACAAGTGATTTTCAGCTTGTGTTTTTTCCAACTCTTCCATGAAGACTTGTAGCCATATCATCTCCTTAGCTGCCTTTGTGGAAGCCACATATTCTGCCTCTGTGGTGGATAAAGCAACCACCTTTTGCAACTGAGAAATCCAACTCATTGTTGTCCCACCAACTATAAATACATAACCTTTTGTACTCCGCCTGGTATCTATATCCCCTACCAAATCTGAGTCAACATAGCTTTTAAATCTATATTAGAGCCCCCAAATCCTAAACATATATTGGATGTACCTCTCAAGTACCTGGGAATCCATTTTATTGCATTCTAATGCTCAACTCCAGGATGAATCATATACCTATTAACAACTCCTACAACATGAGAAATATCCACTCGTGTGCATACCATGTAGTACATTAAACTACCTACAGCTGAAGCATATGGTACCTTGGACATTTTTTCTTCCTCCTCTTGTGTCTTTGGACACATATCCTTAGTCAATTTTACATGACTGGGCAAAGGTGTGCTGACAAATTTTGCTTTCTCCATATGAAATCTCTGCAACACCTTTTCAACATAATCAGCCTAAGATAAAAAAAATTTCCTATTTTTCCTATCTCTTGTAATCTTCATACCAAGGATTTGTTTTTTTGCCCCCAAATCCTTCATAGAAAATGAATTTTGTAACTATTGTTTTAACTCCTTTATGTGATCCAGGTTAGACCCCGCTACAAGCATATCATCAACATATAAAAATAAAATAATGTATCTATCTTCACCTAACATCTTAAAATAAACACAATGGTCTGAATTACACCTATTGTACCCTTTCTCAGCCATAAAACTATCAAATTTAAGATACCATTGCCGAGGTGATTTCTTCAAGACATATAAACTTTTCTTCAATCTGCATACTAGTTTCTCCTTACCTTTGATCTCAAATCCTTGTGGATGTTCCATATATATTTCCTCTTCCAAATCACCATGGAGAAAGATGGTTTTAACATCAAGTTGTTCTAAATGAAAATCTTCAACAACCACAATACATAAAATAGTATGAATATAAGTCACTTTAACAACTAGAGAAAATATTTCATCAAAATCAATACCCTATTTTTGTGCAAATCCCTTTACAACTAATCTAGCTTTAAATCTTTTCTTACTCCCATCCCCCTCTTTCACCCTATAAACCCATTTATTTGGTAAAGCCTTTTTTCCTACAAGAAACTTGCATAATTCCCAAGTCTGATTTTCCAACAAGGATTCCATTTATTCTTCCATTCAATGCTCCCACTAAACCTTGGTTTCCATCTTCATAGCTTCATGATAACATTATGGTTCACCAACATTAGTTAATAAAATAGAATACAAAGAGGGAGAAAATCTTTCTGGAGGTCTACTTATCCTTGAAGATCATCTAACATTCACTAGAATTTTTGGTATTTGTTGTTGTTGTTGTTGTGGAGCATGAGGAACCATAGGAACATTGTTGTTTGTAATATCATCCAGCATTGCATAATCCTTTTATGTCTTCTCATGTTGCTGCAATATATATTTGTACAACACTTTCTCATTGAATATAACATCCCTGTTTCTCACAACTTTCTTATTTTCAAAATCCCAAAGCCTATAACCAAATTCATCAATGCCATATCCAAAAAATATACATTTCTTTGATTTTGCATCAAGCTTGGTTCTATTTTAAGAATCTATATGTGCAAATGCTTCACAACCGAAGGTTTTGAGAAAAGAATAACTCACCTTCTTACCTATCCATGCTTCCTCTGGAATACCACAACCCAAAGGATTAGAGGGACCTCTATTAATTAAATAAACAATAATTTTATAGCCTTTTCCCACATGTTTAAAGGCAGCCCAACATGCAATCTCATAGTTTGTGCACGCTCCATTATTGTTCTATGCATGCACTCAACCACTCCATTTTCCCGTGGAGTCCTTGGAACCATTTTTTGCGTAAAAATACCATTAGAGGTACAATAATCTTCAAACTCTTTGCTGTAATACTCACGACCATTATCAGATCTGAGACATTTTAGCTTTTTACCTGTCTCATTCTCAACCAAGCTTCTCCATTTTTTTAAATTTGCAAATACATCAGATTTTTGCCTAAGGAAATAAATCCATACCTTCCTAGTTGCATCTTTAATGAATGTAACATAATATTGAGAGCCACCAAGAGAAGATACCTGAGCTTGTCCCCATACATCCGTATGCACAAGATCCAATTTCTCATCTTTATTTTGTTTCCCATCCTTGAGAAAACTAACTCTCTTTTGGTTTCCATAAACACAACTTTCTTAGAAATCCATATTAACACATTTTAGACTTGGTAAAACATTATTTGAATGAAGTAATGTCATAAATTTTGAACTCATATGCCCAAGTCTACTGTGCCATAGTGTTGATTCAGAATCCACAACAACTATCTAATTTTTTGCTCATTGAACTGCAACAACCGTTCCTGAACATTGATTTTTATCTGAAATAGATAAAGTAGTAGGAATAGTATGACCTGTACAAAGATATAAGGTGCCTACTTTCACACCTTTTTCAACCACTAAGGCACCTTTTTTAACCTTCCAATTTTTATCACTAAATGTAACAACACAACCATCATCATCTAGATCCCTGAAGAAATTAAATTTATTTTTAACTCTGGAATTTGCCTTACCTCATGTAGTAGCCAATGACTCCCATTCTGCAACTTAATTTTGATTCTTCCCTTTCCAACAATCTGATAGGGTTCATTATCTCCCAAATAAACCAGCCCAAAATACCCTTGGACATAATCAAGAAAATAATTTCTATGGGGTGTAGCATGAAATGAAGCCCCTAAATCTAACACCTAAGAATCATCAATATTGTCAAGGGAAAGAATCAAAGCATCCTCATTAGATTTATTACTTGCCACATTTTCCTCTTTATTTCCTTCCTTTTTGTCTCCTTTATTTTTTCGAGACCAATAATCTTTTTTTAAATGACCTGGCTTACCACAATAACAACAATCCCTCTTGTCTCTAGATTGGGACCTTCTCTCCCTTGATTTTCCTCGTGACTTCCCATGAATTCCAAAATTGTTTCCTCTCTCCTTTTTTCTGCCCTTGCTTTTTGCATTCAAAATAATGCCTAATGTGGATGTTCCACCTAAGCATTTCCTATGAATTTCCTCACTCAAAATAACACCAACAACATAATCAAACTTCAATGTATTCGAACTAGAAACATAATTGCTAATAGCCATTACCAAGCTATTCCATCTTTCAGGAAAAGAACACAAAATCAAAAGAGCCCTAGCTTCTTCATCAAAGTTTCTTTTTACAGAAATTAATTGACTAGTAACTATATTAAACTCATTTAAATGATTAGTAACTGACCCATCTTCTACTATTTTCATATTAAACAAAAGCTTCATAAGAAATACCTTATTCGAAGCGGAAGGATTTTCATATAACTTTGCTAGGGTTTCCATCAACTCTTGAGTTGTCTTTTTTGTTGTAATATTGAAAGCCACTGATTGTGCTAGGCATAAACAAATACTACCAAGTGCCTTTCTGTACAAAATATTCTAGTCCTCATCTGACATTGTTGTGGGTTGCTTGGTTTTCCCTTCCAATGGCCACCATAAATCCTTCTTATAGAGGGAGTCCTCCATCTGCATCTTCCATAACTAATATTTATACCCATTAAACTTCTCAACCTTCAACTTACCCTTGTCTACCATTGCTCCCACTTAATCATGAGACTCACACTCAACCATGAGACTTTCTTGCAGACAATCGAAAAAAACTTGCTCCGATACCACTTGTTAGGGTTAGAAGGCAGATATATAACAATTTAAATGCAGATTTGAACAATAAAATAGAGTAATAAAAAACACATAGAAGACAACACAAAGAATTTAACGTGGTTCACCCAATCTAGGCTACATCCACAAAACCACAGCAATCCAATGATTTTATTATCCGGTGAAAAACCTATTACAATATTGTGAATAATTCCATGCTACAACTCTTCATCCCAACCTCTTATAACAAGCTTTTAGAAGCTTTTAGAACCCCCGCCCAGGGCCCAACCTGACCCCAGACCCTGGAAAGGATACATGAAGAGTGTATAATACTAAAAAATGTATAGTATAGCATGATCAGCTGCCTTATACCAACATCCTCCTCAAAAGGTTACTGAAATGAGGCCCCCATCAAAGTTGAAGGTCTTCTCTATTGAGTTTTCTTTCAAGGATTATCTTGGGTTCTGGATGCTGCGCTTTGACAGATCCAAATCCAAGCAAGGGGCTGGAGCCAGATTCAAAGTAATAAGCCGCAAAGGTAAGTCATACTTTGCTTCTCATAGGCTTCAATTTTATTGCACCAAAAATGTGAAAAAGTATGAGGCCTTGGTTTTGGGACTCCTTATGGCATTAAGAAAAGGTGTTAAAATGTTGTAAGTATTCAGAGATTCAGAACTAGTCGTAAAGGAAGTTAGAAAGCTCTATTCTTGTTATGACCGAAGACTCACTAATTATAGGCATAGGGTATGGGATTTGTTAGAAGGACTAGATGAATTCAATAACCAACTGATCCCATGCTCCCAAAATCATACAACCAATGCCTTAGCATGGGTGGAAAGCATGCTACAACCACTATCCTTATCTAGTGTCAAAAGGTTCACTGTGGAACTCACCTCCATTCATTCGTGCCAAAAAATGTAGAAAATTTCCAGGTTTTCAATGATGAAAAACACATCCTAGATTTTATCACCAATTTAGATTTGTTCACTAATTAGATAATAGATGAGGTTGAACCTTAGGAGGCTGACCTAGATATAGAGGGGGTCATTAATCTGAAGACCAACACTAGCCCAAGAGGGATGGTCGAATTAGAATGACTCTTTGATTTGGATCAGATCAATAGGCCAAGAAGGACACCATCAGTGGCTAGTGTGGCACTTACAATCTCAAAATGGTTGACACAGCCAGGAGCGTGTTCATTGGTAAGGTGTGTATGCCACAAGAAAAATGGGCTATAGTGGATTCTTTGTAGAAGTATCATGATGTTATCACTTGGAGTTACAAAGATCTAAAAATGTATGATACATCAATCATCACCCACACCATCCCTCTCAGATCAGATGTGAGGTCATTTCGTTAGTGACAACGCCCTATCAATGCATTGATAGAACCAATAATATACAAAGAGGTAAAAAAAATTGTCTACCATGATTATTTTCCCAGTTAGACATTCCACATGGGTGCCTAATTTGGTTCCTATTAGAAAGAAGAACAGAGAAATCAGGTTATGTGTCGACTTCTGCAACCTGAAAAGATCCTCAAAAAAGGAAAACTATCCTATACCCTCATTAGATGAGGTGTTGTAGATAGTAAATGGTGCTCAAATGATGTCCTTCCTAGATGGGTACTCTGGGTATAACTAGGTGATGGTACAATATCAATATCGACATAAAATGATGTTCACCACTAAATGGGGAACTTTCGCTTATAGAAAGATGTCATTTGGCCTCATAAATGTTGGTGCTATCTTCCAATGTGCCATGGATATTACTTTTAAGGAAATGATTGGAAAGTGTGGAATCATCTACATGGATTATTTTACAGTATTCTCAAAGCAACAGAGTAGTGCATCTTCGGTGTCACTGAAGGGAAACTACTTGAACATGTCCTCTCAAAGAGAGGAATCTTTGTTGACCTTGAGTGTATCCAATCAATTATGAGGATCTAGCTGCCTAACAGTAAGAATGAATTAAAAAAAAAAAATCGAAATGATTAACTTTGTCAGTAAGTTTATCATGGGCTTCACATTTATCGTCAAACCACTCAATGCTATGCTAAAGGAAGACACCAAGGTTGAGTGAACCCCAAAAGAAAAGAATTATTTTGAGGAAATTAAGAAAGCAATCGATGATGCACCTGTGCTAGTCAGTCCCAACTATCTGAAGCCTTTCTACATATATTCATTCACTTCAGATCATTCATGTGCCAACATTTTGACATAGAAAGATGATGAGGGGAGCAAGCATCCAATTGCCTTCATGAGTGCCCCTTTGAAATATGTTGAGCTTCATTATCACAACGTCAAAAAACAAGCTTATGCCCTTGTTAAAGGGGTAAAGAATTTCAGGGATTATATCTTATAGAATAGGGTGTTTTCTATAGTCCTTGATCTGGCTGTAAATAAATTACTTATGTAGAATGAGCTAGGAGAACAAAGGGAAATATGGATTACATTACTACAAGAATATGATATGGAGATCCAACCAATGAAATTGGTGAGAGGATAGGTCCTCAATCGGATGATTGCTGAAGTGGTCATGGATATAGGTCCTAAAATCATGATGCAACAATATCAGCTGGAGGATATCTCTCAAGAGGAATGGTACGAGGACATAGGATGTTATCTGCTGAACCAAAAATGTCCACCCCACTTGCAAGGGGTCCAAAAAAGTGCTCTCATATTGAAAAGAAGTAGTTACATGTTGTGGGGTGCCATATTGTATAAGATAAATCATGAAGGTATCTAGCTAAGATGCCTTGGTAAGGAGGAAGTTGATTGGGTCCTCAGGGAATTCCATGATAAGTTCAGAATTGGTCACAAATCTGGCTTGTCTATCGCACATCAAATATTGAAAGTTGGATAATATTGGCCTATGGTTTTTAGGGATGCTCACAACCATGTCTGTACCTACCACATATGCCAAATCATAGCCACTCGAGAAAATAATTTTGCTTTCCCATTGCAACCTATTTTGGAGGTAAAGTCATTCACGTAGTGGGGTCTTGACTTTATTGGTCCAGTAAGCCCTCCATCATCTACTAGACATAGGTACATTCTAACCACTTCTGATTATTGTACTAGATAGATAGAAGAAATCGCATGTAGGCAATGCATAACTGAGGTAGTAACTAATTGTTTGGAAAGTTTTATTTTAAATCGCTTTGGCTGTCCTTATGCGTTGGTGTGTGATAATGGTCTGGAATTTGCTTCGTTAAAATCTTTTGGTTGGTCCTTTGACTATGGTATCACCCTCAATTTTTCCTCTAACTATTATCCTCAAGGCAATGGCCTTGCTAAGTCAACCAATAAGAACTTGATCACTATGATCAAGAAGTTTTTGGATAGGAATCCTAAGGACTGTTATACGTAGCTCCATTTTTCCCTTTGGGCAGATTGTACCCATCACAAGTCTGCCCTTGGAGATTCCCCGTACCACCTCATTTATGGCTTGGAGCCTATTTTCCCCATACATTTGAAAATCCCTACCCTCCAGTTCATTAATTATTTTTATGAAGGAGGAGACTGCGGAGAAGCTCACCTCGCCAAATTGTTACACTTAGAAGAAATATGATACCATGCAATAGCGATTTTTTTCAAAGATCAGGGCATATTTAAAAGATGGTTCGGTCACCGAGCCAAATTCAAGGCCTTCTGCATTTGTTATCTAGTCGTATATTGGGACAAGGTCCATGAGAAAAAGGGATGACACAACAAATTCGACAAGCTTTGGCTTGGACCCTTTCAAATTGTTAAGATCCTTGGAAATAACGTGTTTCTCCTAAAGATCCTAACTGGTGAGGACATCTCATTGCCTATCAAAGGGAAGCACCTTAAGCATTATTTCTAAGCCTGAGCTCTTTTAGAGTTGTCTGTGTCAATACTTGTACATAGGTTAAGGTAGGTTTCCTCACTTTTCTTTCTTACTTGTTTTTGTTTTGCTCGTTCCCCGATTGTTTTTTTCCTTTGGGCAAGAGTCTCCCCTTCGTTCCTATTGCGGTGGCCATGCTTGGCTTGATGAATTGTTTTCCCTGCTACCCGCTCTTGTTTTGTTCTCTAGATAAGCCTTCATTCCCCATTGCTAATCTCTGAAAGCCCTAAGTCTTGATTTCCTTCCTTGAACTCTGGACCAATCTAGGATGGTCTCCTGTTCGAATTTCCTATGTTTATAATGGAGCACATAGAAAACACACCTTAAAGGTTTCCAAAGATTTGTGTGGTAACTATTGGGAGGGCTGAATAAGTGAAAAATCTAAAGTCTTCTCTAGTGACCATTGTGCTTTCCAAGCCTATAGTGAGCTTCAGTGCTTGCACGGTTGAGCAAAAGAAAAGGAAAAATACTACAAAGCAATATCAAAAATCAAAAGAACATAAAACGTAAAATTTAAACAATCATATGGGTGTGTTAATATCTCTATCGAGGCCATGGATGCCTAGCTGGCAGTAGAGCGATGCTCATGAGGTCATAGTGACAACTCCATTGAGGCTATAGATTCCTGAATGATAGCGGAGAAATGTCTAGGTTACTTTTGGGTCGAACAAACTACATAGCTTGTTGTTCTTGATTATTAGTTGTCCACATGGTCTCTAAGGAAAATAAATGAACTCACCATATACACACATCCATGATAGTATCATGGTGCAGTTCAATCTCACCTTCCTTAACTTGTTCTTAGTTCAACCTTGGAAATTAGCTTCCGGAATATGAAACTAGAGATCATGGGTTTGCAATGAATATTTATCTTTAGAATTCCAAGATCATTCTCCTAGTGGAGTCACCATTTTTTGTGCCTATAGCACACATGGCTCATTCGAAATAGGGACCCTCTCTTTATTTTTTCCTTGTCGGGTCATTTTTTTCTGCCTCATTTTGTGTGCCCCTCATTTTGGTGTTCTAGATGGTCAACATGCTCTTTAAAGTCTCATTTTAGGCTGAGCATATTTTTGTTCCTAAAATTAAAAAATTGCAAAGTCTTGGGTTCTTCATACTTCATGCTTCAAACTTCCCGCTTCCCTCTTTCAATTTTCTTCCTTCACCCTTCACCCTCTGCCTTCCCACTCCCCGTTGTCCTCCTTTTGAGCTTCATGCTTCGGGTTTCCCTCTTCCCTATTTTTCTTTTCTTCCTTCACCCCTTGGCCTCCCTGCTCCCCACTTTCCATCTTGAGATTTCCTCTTTTCGTTTACTTCCTTCATCCTTCACCCTTGGCCTTCCCACTCCCCATTGTCTACCTTTTCGGCTCCATGCTTTGGGTTTCCCTCCTTCATCTTTCATAATTCTTCATTCGCCTCCCACTCCCCACTTTCCATCTTCGAGCATCGCCCTTTGGGCATCCCACTTCCCTTTTCCTTCCTCCTCCCCATTGTCTACCTTTCGATCTTCGTGCTTTGGGATTCCCTCTTTCTTCTTCTCACCTTTTCCTTTCATCCTTCACTTTCCCACTCCTCACTTTCCATCTTCAAACTTCCCTCTTTCAGGCTTTGCTCTTTCAGGTTTCCTACTTTCAGTCTCCCTCTTTTGGGTTTCCTTCGTGCTTTCTCCATCTCAAATGACCATGCTCTAGAGTCTTCCCAACCCCTAAGCTCCGGTTTTCCCTCCACCATCCTAAAATTCAAACTCACCTACCTCACCGGCCACCATACTAGAATTCATTAGGACATATTAAATGCATTAAGAGGATACTAAAGAAAGTTTTGACATATCATTTTCACATGTGAGGAACAATGAACAAACACAATGTGACCCTAGCCTTTGCTGCCTTTGTACCTGAGCTTCAGCTTCACCGTTCTTCAAGTATTCAACATCTCACTTCTTTGGGCCCCCAAAGTATGATCATCATCCAAAGAGTCCTTCCCTTTTCTAAGATTTATAATTTAAAGTTAAACGATAAGAGATAAGGAGTTGAAGAAGAAGTAGATGATTATCATGAACATCCTATGTATGAGAATCGGGTAATCGATGGGGTCACCTATGATTCTTTATCTGGGCACAAAAGTGATTCAATAAATAGCCAGCCTAGAGCTTGATGTCGAATGGGAAAAACAACTCCAGATGATTGAAGACAAGGAGGCTACAGGATAGCCTATGGTCAAAGAAAGAGTTGTTGCTCTAGAGACAAAGAGTGACAGGTCTCCAGTGGGAGGGAATGACCACACCCCTAAGCTTGATAAAGTGATATCCATTCCTAAAGATAAACAAGAAGATAGGCCCAAGGAACATAGGCATGATCAAGATGAGGAAGAGAGGGATGCTGAAAGGGAAGACAACCCTGATGAATGATTACCTACCAAATCTCCCATCAGGTGCATAGTGTTCATTCAACACTCTAATGAGGAAAGGGAGGACAACAAATATCAACATGAATTCCCCAAGGAAAGGTCCTTATTGCCTAAGTGGTTGGAAAGGTATTTAGAAAATAAGACTCTCGCTCTGAAGGATCCGGAAGCATGACTAGAGGCAATATTGGCTAGAGTTCAAATTGGTGCCAAGAAGGAGAGAAGGCCTAGAATTAGGTCAAGGGTAAAAACGGATGCCTCCGGATCTAGAGTAGTGCAGATAGCCATGCCTATGGTGTGAGAACAAGGAATAAACTATAATGTCTCCACCATCAACTTGGGAGTTGCCACTAGGGACAAAAATGTCAACCACCTCCAAGAGTCAGTAGCCACATTGGTGCACCTAATCCAATAGGAAAATGTTTCAAAAGAGGAACTTAAAGCACAAGTGGCTGATTTGACAGCCTATATCCATCAATGGTCATCCACGGAGGATCCACCAGCCACTTCTTTGGCTCCACCATAGTTTCTATCCAAAGAACAAATTGACAAGCTAGAGAAGAGGAAGAATTTGGATAGGACCACAAAAAATTGGTTCTAGCAGGTCCTGGATATCGGAAATACAGGTATCAATAACGTTGTTTGGTTAGAAAACAATTTCCTCAATGTATATAAGTCTCTTGAGGGTATGAGGAAAATCTGCACTAAGTTTCCTGAGAAGTATGACGTCACATACCTAGTGATTGAGGTTATCCTCAAGTTGCGAAGTGAGATTTTGGGGAAGGAATTTGTATTCAAAGATTATGACCATTGGCTAATGGATATTTGGAGACAAGACTTCGACCATTGGAGGAAGAGGCTAGAGTAGGTATTGGAGAAGGTGGATCCTAACATCAAATGGACCAAGGAAGCCACAGGGGATTTCATCCAATATTTGAGAATGATGATAGGTTTTGATGTGCCTGCTATTCAAATTAATCCCGAAAATATAAGGCCTCATTTCTAGAAGAAAATGGAAGAGAGGATGTTAGGCCAGATCACCATGGAGTTCATGAGCTTCGCTAATCGAGAGTTCAACTAGTTTGAGTTGTTTAGTAATCACATTTCCAAGTACGAGGAGGACTGGAAGAAGCTCATCAACAATTCCAAGGAATGGAGCTACCAAGTGCTAAAGTTCGAAGACATGGAAATTGATAGGCTCCAGCCGGTAATCCTAAGTTTCATGGAGAATGTATTTGTAAAGAGGTAGGATGGAAACCCTATTATTGATGAAGAACTTCCAAAAGAGTATCTACAACAAAGAGCAATTAGCAAAAATAAAAAACGCTACAGTACTGTCACAAAAGACATAATAGGGAAAAGACAAATAATGTTTTTAAAATTGTAATATATTGGGGGGTAGGTAGAACCCTAGTTTATAGTAAATTGTGGCCACACAAATTTAATTCAATCTTGGCCACATGTTCTACTTTTGAAACACTATAAATAGGGGGGAAGGGGGGGGGGTGCTCTCATTTTAGAAAGGTTGAATTGTTGTAAAGACATGTTGCAGAAATTACAATAGAAATACATTGACTTTGGTGCATTTCTGGATTTCTTCTCATGTTTCATGATTCTTCTCTCATAAGTTAAGGATTTAGTTAGATTTACTTTTTTGTTCTAGTTTCTTTTCAGTCAACTTTGGTAGATTTAGTAGTGTTGTTCTTGATTGTGAAGATTTTTGTTGTGTAGATGATTTTCTTGTCCATACTTTTGATCATTTACTGCTGTTAAATGGTTGTGCAAAGTTATCCTGGACTTTGATTTTAAATCTTCCTCTAAAACTTTATCTTTTTTCATGCACATATGTGGTGAATGAGTGATAGAACATCTGCAGTCCTTGAAAGATAGCATAGGTTTCATGATACTATGAAATTTCTGGTTAAGTGAAATTCTATTTTAAGGAAATTGTCCACAATAGAAGTCTCCATGATCACTGTTCATTCGTATTTGCAGGTCCGGGAACTTGCTCTCCTCCCTGCTCTTTTTCCTTTTTTTAATAGATAACCTATGCTAAGGTTCATTGCACATTGTAAAGCCAAAACTTAAAACAAAAAATGGAATTGAAGACTATTGTTTGAACTTGCAGCAAAATACAATAATTTCCCACTCTAAGAACTCTATCAATAGATCCAATTCTCCTCCACCTTAGTTTACATAGGTCTTCCCTATGATTACCATCAAAATAACATCATAAATCAATTGAGATATTCCAAGCACTGTCATGACTAGACATTCAAGAGACCTTGGGATAGTGTTTTGCAATCTTATTGTGGAAGATTGTCTTTCAAGACAGGTGATGCACCTACGCATTACCTGTGATGAGAAAGTGCATAAAAAATACATCAAGACACATGATGTGTTTTTTCCAGGTTTTCATCATGGTACCTACCCAAAGCACTACTGAAGTGGTTTTCACTAGAGGATAGTATTTTTATTTAATGTTTTCAACCCTTTTTCTGATTATTTTGGATTTTTTTATTTTTGGATTTTTTGTATTTTTTTGTGAAATATTTTAAGCTCATGTTGAACCACCTAGTGGTGTTGATGTAGATTCTTTTTTCATAATGCACCATCGATATCCTACTTGAAGAAGTTTCTTTGCCAATACCCATTCACTTGAATGCAATTTTTGAGATACCTAATCTGCTTTGTTGATACCAGAGTTAACTCTATTTTTGTGTGCACATCGTGATAGAGTGCCTTCTGAATCCTTATGATGAAAGGTGACTACCAATACATGGTCAATGTGAGAATTTGATATCATGCATGGAGGAATAAATGGAGTGTGTTTAGGAATAAAATATGGATTGGTTGATAGTTTCAAACCTTTGACTCTCCAAACTTGGGAAGATGAGCAATGATGGGTGGATACAGAAGTGTACATGGAATTAGGATCAACAGTTCGATATACTTTGTGTGTTGCTTGAGAAGACTAATTTTTCCTTTTTTTTATTTTTCCCCATAGTTTCTTTGACTAATGGAGTTTGATAAGGATATTTTTTCTTTGTATTCTTTGGTACCCACTTGTATTTGATTTGTCTGATATGCTTCTTAGCTTATTCTTTCTCTTTGATGACATTTTTCATGCTTTGATTCAAGTCTTTCTATTGATGTTGGTCCCAATTCATGGATGGGGTGATGGGTGGATGAAGATTCATGATGTGGTTGGTTGTATTATTGGCATCAGTTTCATGATAAGGATTCTTTGTGCTCCTTATGTTGACATTTGCTTGAGATGAAATTGACCCCAATTTTATAGAGGTGTCACTAATATGTTTATATCCCTTGATTATTGAATAACCAAGGACTTGATGGTTAAGATTACCAAAAATCTACACTGGTTCTAGGATACCTTATTCATGTAGACCTAATCCTTTGCCTTGATAATTTATCTGCTCAAAATTTTTATCTGCAATAAGATATGATTTACCTTGGAAACAAGGTGATAATCCTTCTTTGTTATGTGGTGGATCTTCAAAAGTGATAGCTTCTTTATTGATGATATAATTTTCCCTTAAAATGGTGAGTGATCCAAGTTTATAAGTGATAGGATCCTCCATAAGTGGGATAAATGTCTGATTGATATCTTTAGCTTGACCTTGTGAAATATTAGATTTTAATGCTTCTTCAAGAGGTGATGATGATCCACCATCCAAATAAAATCCTTACTCATGACTCACTTCATAGGATTTTTCTAATTTATAAATTTTGTAGGAGCCTTCTCCATGATTCATTTTTGATATGTCTAGATTTTTCCATATCTTGGTCATGTGTACAAATGTTAAGAGTAGGAGACTCTTGTTCCTTGTTAATTATGTCAAGAGTATGAGACTCTTGTTTTGAATGTAGATCATCTACATGTCCATCTAAAGAAAGCATCTCACGGTTAGACAAAGGGGTATGTGATATATGGATATGATCCTTATTTGTGACATCTTGTATAGATAGGAGGGTTTCCATTACCTCATTGTAGTATCTTAGATATACAAATTCTTGATCTTGGATGATTTCATAATTTCTTTCGACATGCCTTGGATCAAGTTCTTGACATGGGTCAATTTCAAAGGATGGATTTCTTACAAAGGGTTCTTCGACATCGTCATTAGGCATGGGAAGTGGCTTAAATTCCTCTTGATCTTTAAGTGGACAAGGATCAAATGGTGAGTTGATGGTTTCTTTAATATCTATAACCATGAGATCAAAGGATGTCAATATGTCTTGGAAAGGTCCATTGCTAGACTTTGGTGAAATATTTTGATCATGCTTTGGAATAAATTCTTAAGATATGTCTAGTAACTCATTAGGTGATGTAGAGACATTTTCAATATGATCATTGGTTGAAGGATCTTGATCATCATTTTCAATGATTGTAATGGGAGTTTGTTGCAAGCTATGTTGCATGAGTAAGGATTGCTGATATGCATGTATTTTTTGTGCCAACAATTCTTGTTTTTATTATTGTTGCTGCTATGCCGATAAAGCTTTTTGTTGGGCTAGTAATTGGGTTACTTTCCATTGTGCTTGATACTATTTTAGGCCTTCTTGAAATGCCTATGAAATTTGAGCAGCTTCAAAATGTATTTGGTATTAAGCTTGAGCTTACACATTCTGAGCTTGGTGTTGGGCTTGAGCTTGAGCCTATGCTTTTTGGGGTCCTTGTACCACTTGTACAAATTTTGCAGCTTGTGTAGCTTGTTGGGTGACTAATTGTGCTTGCTCTTGCTAAGTAGCTAGTTGTGCAGCTTGTTGGTTTTGGAGCGCCTTTTGGTAGGAAACCTGTCAAGCGTCTTGCAAAATGATGGAGAATGAATTTTCCATGTTGTGTTTTGGTGGTAGTGGTGGTGGATTGGGAATGGTTTTGACCATTGTGATGAAAGGAGTGGTTGTATTGATAATCAAGGTTTGAGTTATGGCTAGTGTGATTGAGGTGCTTGGTCCTTAGGACATTTGAGGAATGGTAGATGTGTTAACCATTGGGGTTTCTTGGATGGTCTCCATCTATTGTTGTAATATCAATGACACAGTTGGAGGATTTTTTATGATGCTTTGGTTTTATTATTGGAGTGTTGCTCGGTTTTGGTTGATTGATGGTTGGTAAAGTAGGGAGGCTCATACCTTGATTGTTTGGTTGATATATTTGTAAGTTTTGACTTTAATTTAAATCTACCATAGGAAAAGATGTTCCAGAATTTAGATTGGGAAAACTCACATTTGTTGTACCATTGAGATTTGTAGGAGATAATGATCCAATGTATGGATTGTACAAATGCAAGTTTTGAAAATAAATTGGCATTGTAAGGCCCTGATAGTTTTGTTGACTTGGATTACTCATGATGGATGAATCAATTTTCTATTCCATGTTCCTCTTGTGTTTTGAACTTGTTGACCTCTAAGGGATTTAGGACCAATGATGAGATGAAGGATGAAAGGGTGAGGGGTATGGGTGTTTGAACTTTTAGGAACTTTGGATCAATGCTAGTATTTAGGACTTGTTTTAATTTGATTTTGATTGTGGATAGTTTGACTAAGTGTGTTAAGTCAAACAACATGATTTTGGATTGGATAATTTGACTAAGTGTGTTAATCCAAACAAAGTGATAATGGATTGGATAATTTGACTAAGTGTGTTAAGTCACACAAGGAGATGCTGATTTTTCCTATAAGTTTAGCATGGGTGATGTTTTCCAAGGTTCAAAAAGTTGTTGGTGAAATGGGATTTGTTTTTTTTTGAGATGGATAAAATTATTGGTTTGATCCTAAATGAACCTAAGAGGACTTTCTTACAAGGCCAAGGTAATGAAGAAAATTCTTTTCCCTAAGAGAAGTTCAAACCAAAAGACCAATATTTTCATGGAAGACTATATGACCAAAAGATACCAAGCACATGTGTGGGGTCCAATTGATATTTTATTTTTCTTAGGTTTGATTATTTTTACCAAAACCATTTTCTTGACTATATTCTTCAAACTGAATGTTTATGTCTCAATTCCTTTTCATTCCACAATGTCCATTATGTGAAAATCAAGGTTTTAAGAGCATAGTTTCCTAGGTTGACTTTAGTATGATCAAATTATCATGTAAATCCAAATTCTTAGAGACCTCTAAGGATAAAATCCCTAGGGAAAGCAACAAACTTGGATTTGGTCAAAGTTATTTGCCCCTCCTAAAGGGTTTGAAACTTGAAGATTTTATCGATGTTTATTTTTGAATGTTTTCGATCAAAGCAATGCGTTTTTGATTCCAAGAACATGTACAATCCTAGGATGAAGAGACAATAATTTTTGGGATCCCACTTGGATAAATCCAGTTGCACATATTCAGTGTGGATGATTAGATGTTTGACAACACAATCTCCCCCTTAAATTGCACTCACTTCTCAAGTCAGCCAAGCATCAGTCCCATGAAACTCCCATGGCATAATTTTCATCTCTACAACAGAACCGTATGTATACGTGTGGTGGATTCAAAGGACATGGCCTTTTACACCAAAAAATAGTTCATGGGGGACTATCCATGCAATGAGAGACCATTTCTGCCCTTCTCGTCAGAATAATCCCCATGATTCTCAAACTTTCTTTGAGAATCCACACTTATATACCGGTTGGAAGTTTCTTGGCTTTAGCATGTTCCCGATTGGGTCATTCCCTTGGGTGATTACTTTTTCCCACTAGGTAGACCCTCTAAGATAAATAAAAGTGAGCACGTGTATCCTATAGTTCAATCGACCTTCATTGAAAAACAAAGGGAGAACACTCACAATATGCCACACTCACACTTGCAAGATTCGTTCAATTTTTAAGACCCAAATGAAATGTGGATGAAATTACTTACACAATTTAAGATCACCACAAATAATTTTGATTCTCAAGATCACAATAAAGTGTGAGAGAATCACATATATCTTTTTATTGATATTGCCTTGGGTAAGTAATTACAAGACAAGAAAGCACTTGTTCATTTTAAGTCCACAAAGCAATGATTTTGATTCGTTTTAAAGAACCAAAACGAGATATGAAAAGTTACTTGTTCAATTGTTAAATCCAAAAATACACTCTAGTAAGTTTGTCCTAAAGTTCATTTTAAGCCCTTTATTTACAAAATTTGAAAAAAATTATATTGTTCTTTTTAGAGCCCAAAAGGAAATTTAGTGTTCCCTAAAGCATGAAAGATAAAAGATTTCTTAAGAGAGATTGAGAACTCTCTAAGAGTGTTAAACAATACTAAAGTGTTTAAAAACACTTGGTATAAGGTGAGACCAATGTCATAATGTAGCCTTCCACTTTGCTTTCCTCCTTGACCTAACCTACAAAATGATTAAAACCAAAAGATACAAAGACAACAAATAGATTAATAGTTCAAAAAGATGAAAACAAAAAGGCACATGTCAAAAATAATCAAATTTGAAATTTGTATTATCACCTAGTGACGTAGTTAGCAAATGTAGTGGAGTTTAGAAACTCTAGATGTGCAATATAGCATCGTTGAAAAATAAGAGCGGTGCTCTATAGTAGGAAAGAGAGTTCAAAGGCAGCTCTATTTTAACTCAGCAACGTAGTTTAGAGTTTAGAAACCCATGGCGCAGTTTGCAAATTTGGATTTGTGGGTAGGAAGACTCTAGCGGTGGAGTTTAGAGTTTGGAGTGGTGTGATATAGCACTGCTAGACTGATAGTGGTGCAATTGTCACTGAACTGGTAGCGATGCAATTTATTGTAGGCACAAAAAATGTCCAAAAAACCACAGATTTTTGGAAGAATGTGATGAGTTTCTCCAAATCAGCCCTCCTAGTGCCAAAATGTGAACCCTGATCCTAGACCTACATAGACATAGAAAAAAGGAACATTATTAGATTGAAATGCAAGTTAAGACAAGGATTCCCCATGAAATCCATTTGCAATGCTCAACTAGGAAAGAAAATGAAGAAATAAACAAAAAAAGAAATGAAATCCTATTCTAAGATGCAAACTCTTTATCCCATGGGGGAATTGGTGCCAATTATGTGTAGAAATTGGCCCTTTCCCAACTCCTATGTAAGAATTGATGAATATTTGTAGATGATTGAAGCTTCGTGATGAAATTTTGGCATAATCTTGCTATAAAACCATGAAAATGATGAACACTTGATATGAAATGGATAAGTTGTGGATGAAATGAAGTATAGTAGACTTTTTTTGATTGTGGATGATCAAATGAGAGGAATATTCTCTCATTTATAGATTTCCAAGTTGAAAGAATGAGTGAAATTGAGAAATGTGGGATCATTCAACACCCAATGGCTAAGTTCCACTTGTCAAGATGTGAATGGTTGAAGGTTGTGCAAGTTTTTATCAAAGTTCCAATAAATGACATTAGGTGAAATTTCAAATTAGTGAAATGACTTGTTGTAGAGGGAAGAAAATGGAGTCATTGCCACTTGGCTCAAGGAAAAAGAACTTGTAAGGTGAAATAAATGCCTTGTTGGAAGGACCAAGCCCACTTGAATTTGATTTCAAATTTAAGGGAATATTCCTCTTTTATGCCATGTGAGGGAAAATAGGAGATTTAATAAATCAAAGTAATTGATTTATTGTGCAAGTTGCATTCTCTTGAGGATGTGACATAGATTAAGATTAAATTAACCAAATTTTAATTAATTTAATGAAGAATTAGGAGATGTGACGATTTAGACATAAATTTATGTATTGATTTAAATCAAATTGAGAGGAAGGGTTTAATTAAATAAATATTTTGATTTATTTAAATAAAGGGGATAATGTTAAATTAAATCAAATAAGGTTTAATTTATTCAATTTAATAAGAGGACTTTAGATATTTAATCAGATAATATGAATTGTTTAATAAAAGAGGGATTGAAGAAAAATTGAATTAAATTGATTAATTTAATCAATAGGGGAGAAAGACCTAATTAAAAAAATAATGATTTATTTAATTAAGAGATGAAAAGTGATGATAATATGAGAGTATTATTTAGGACTAAATGATGTTATTAATCTGGATCAAGTGCCTTGGTAAATTTTCCATGTCTATAGAGGTGAGAGAGATAGAGGGAGTGAGTGACTAAGATAGATACATGAGAGAGGGAGAGGGGATAGGAGGAAGATACTTGAGAGAGGGAGAGAGGGAGAGAGTGGGAGAGAGATAGAGGGAGGTAGGGTTAAGGGTAGTGGGTAGAAGGTTTAAGGGTTTAGGGTTTAAAGGTTAATGGTTTAGGCTTTAGGCTTAAGGATAGAGGGGAGAGAGATAGAGGGAGTGATTGAGAGAGATAGAGACCTAAGAGAGGGAGAGGGGGTAGGAGAGAGAGGGTTGAGAGAGAGGGGGGTAAGGAGTAGTAGAGAGATATATGGGAAGGATTAAGGGTATAGGGTAGATGTTTTAAGGGTTAAGGGTTTAAGGGCTACGGGTCAAGGGTTAATAATTAAGGGTGAAGGGGAGAGAAATAGAGGGAAAGAATGAGTAAGAGAGAGAATCCTAAGAGAGTGAGAGGGGGTAGGAAGGAGAGACTTGAGAGAGAGAGGGATGGAGTGGGAGAGAGAAAGAGGCAAGGAGGGTTATGGGTAGGTGGTAGAGAGTTTAAAGGTTTGGTGTTTAGGGGTTAAGGTATTAGGATTTACAGTTAAGGGTAGAAGGGAGAGAGATAGAGGGAGAGACTAAGAGAGAGGGAGAGACCTAAGAGAGGGAGATGGGGTAGGAGGAGGATATTTGAGAGAGATAGGAGTAGGAGAGAGATAGAGGGTAGAGGGTTAAGGGTAGAGGGTAGAGGGTTTAAGGGTTTAAGGGTTA
>CM021105.1:431862082-431891770 GCA_007115665.2 Sequoiadendron giganteum
GGGAGGGAGGGAGTGGGAGATAGATAGAGGGTAGAGGATTAACGGTATATGGTAGAGTGTTTAAGGGTTTAGGGTTTAAGGGATAAGGTTTTAGGGTTAAGGGTAGAGGGGAGAGAGGTAGAGGGAGTGAGAGAGAGAGAGAGAGGTAGGAGGGAGAGTCTTGAGAGAGAGGAGTATGAGGGAGAGTCTTGAGAGAGAGGAGTATGAGGGAGAGTCTATATATCTCCCCTTAATATCTTTCTCAAGTATCTCCCTCCTGCTCCCTCTCTTTGGTCTCTCTCTCTCACTAACTCCTATCTCTCTCCCCTTTGACATTAACCCTTCACCCTCTACCCTTAACCCTTAAACCCTTAAACCCTCTACCCTATACAATTAACACTCTACCCTCCATCTCTCTCCCAATTCCTCTCTCTCTCTCAAATATCTCCCTCCTACCCCCTCTCTCTCTTAGGTCTCTCTCTTTCAGTCACTCCCTTTCAATCTCTCCCAACTACTCTTGACCCTAAACCCTAAACCCTTAACCCTTAACTCTTAAACACTAAAACCTTAAACTATATACCCTCTACCCTTAACCCTCCCTCCCTCTATCTCTCTCCCCTATTCCCTTGACCCTAAACCCTTAACCCTTAACCCTTGACACCCTTAAACCCTAAAACCTTAAACCATCTACCCTCTACCCTTAACCCTCCCTCCCTCTATCTCTTTCCCACTCCATCCCCCTCTCTCTATCTCAAGTCTCTCCCTCCTATTTCCTCTCACTCACTCACTCCCTCTATCTCTCTCCCCTCTACCCTTAACCATTAATCCTCTACCCTTAACCCTTAAACCCTTAACCCTCTACCCTTAACCCTCTACCCTAAACCCTTAAACCCTAAACCATTAATCCTTAAACCCTAAACCATCCATCCCTATATATCTCTCCCACTCCCTCCCTTCCTCTCTCTCTCTTAACACTCTCCCTCCTAACCCCTATCCCTCTCTTAGTTCTCTCTCTTAGTCAATCCCTCTATCTCTCTCCTCTCTACCCTTAAGCCTAAACTTTAAACTCTTAAACACTAAACCCTTAAACCCTCTACCCTCTACCCTTAACCATGCCTCCATCTATCTCTCCCACTCCCTCCCTCTCTCTCTCTCAAGTCTCTCCCTCCTACCCCCTCTCCCTTTCTCAAGGTTATCCATGGATACACTAAAATAGTGATTGTATGTGTTAAATCATCTATGTGCTATTCTATCAAGGGTATGCACTAATCTATCTAGTGTATGTGCTAATCTAGCATCATATGCGCATGAGCTTCATCTATGCGCTATTTTATCAAGCCTATGCACTAAAATATTCATCTATGCGCTATATTGTTATATCAATGTGCCAGTTTTAATGTGCTATTTTATCTATTCTATGCGCTAATATAAGGCTCGTATGTGAACAAAACCCTATGCGCTAAAGAAGAAATTTGAAAAATTTAAAAATTTAAAAATTCATAAAAAAATCACAAGTTCAAAAAGGAGGATCATGTAATCTTACTGGAGGTGCATACACTACTATTCTTTCACAACGGCGGGCTCATTTGAATCGATGACACTCATAGTCAATCGGCATCTTGAAAATCTCTCTCACAGCTCTAAAAATCACAAAAGGCTACTGTTCAAATGATAATGACTTTTTACCTTTTCTACCTTTTAAGGGGGTAAAAAAAGGTAACACTATTTCGAGAGATAAATTGAAAAATTCCTTTTATAATCATTTCAAATATTTTCATCATCATCAGTATCATCCAAATAACATGATTTATCTCCCGAGGGGGTATATATCATCATGAGTCAATTTTCAAAGTCAGAGGCACATTTTTGGAATCTGAATTATCTGAAATTTTCTTTGAAGCAATGCGTAAAACACATCACTTCAAAGAAGGGAAAAATGTATACATCTAAAATGGTCATAGTTAATCAAACCTGTTAATTAGTTAAATATGAGTTATTTAATTAATATTTTGAAAAGTCATCTACATATAAATAAATTTAATTATTTATTTATATTGTTTATTTTTCTAATTATTTTAATTTAATTAAATAAATAAGTTTATTTAATTAAGGCTATCTTCCTCTTAATTAAAATAAATAAATTTCATTATTTATTTATATTAATTATCATGATTCTAAATTTGAATTTTCAAATTATGGAATATTCTTCTAATTCATTCTTCACTTCACATTTAAATTAAATATTGTAAAATATTTAATATCTTTTTCATATCACATAATTAAATATTATGAATGTTTAATTACCCACCTTTTCCACCTCTTACATAATTAAATATTAATTATGGAAGCTTCTAAAATCCAAGTCACATGTAATTAAATAAATTTATTTAATTAATTAGGAATTATCCTCAACTTTCAACCAATTTTCGTAAATGAAATGACAAATGGCATATTTGTCTCCATTTTTGAATGAGGATGGTTTAATGGGTTGGAAACATTCTGCATCTTTCTCTCAACCTCCAGAATCTCTCACCGTTCATCTTGACAGGTTCGAATTTGACTGTTGATCTTTGACAACTAGATTCTTTCCTCCAAAAATCTATAAATACAACTCTTATTTAATCCTAGATTTTGTGAATTTAGCGCAGTTACTATAGTTGCATTTGAATCAGAATTTTAGCATTTCAAGCCCATAACATAGCATATTAGCTTCATATCATAGCTTCATCATTTAAAAATGGACATACATGTTGCATAAATCTTGTTCTCCTAAGTTGTCATTTCAACAAGTTGTTGCTTACACCAACTAAGAAAATGCATCGAATCCTTGGAGATAGAGGACAATGGAATGCTTTTGAAGGAGTTGTTGTTATTTAGAGTTTGTTTTATATTTTTTATTATTTTCCTTTGATTTAATGTTTCATTGGTGTGTTCATTTATCTTTCTAGTTAGCTCACATATTCTCACACACATTTTTGGCACCCATTGTGGGGCCCTAACCTATTTTTAAATACTTTTATTGTAGTTTATTTGTTAGGTGATGAATTGGAGTTGTGGTTTAGTGCATATGATTTGTGTTTTGGCGCATTCGAGGACTATTTTAGCATATTGATGGCTTGTTTTAGCATATTTGCTAGTTCCTTTAGCACATTTATTGCCTATTTTAGCACATCCCTATTTAATCATTTAACACATTTTTTAATTGTTTTAGCACATTTACCAGTGCTTTTAGCACATATAGGGGCTGTAAAAATAAATCCTAATTCTGATGCCATCTGTAGACAAAGATCTTTCTTTAATGTTTTAAGTAAAATGAAGCAATCCTAGGAAAGACACTTAAATATGGAATTAATCAATTCTAGGATAGTCACCAAACATTATTTGATCCTGGTTAAAATGAGTCCAATGTTTGTTGTGAAGCAACATCTTCACTTAGGGTAGAAAATTTCCATTTGGATCTAAAACTTAACCACTTATTTGTTGTGATTGTTGGGTAATAGGTTTATGCTCTCCCCATTACTGGGTGACCAAAACACCAGACTTACCTTATTCATTTTATGCATTTCATGTTTTATTAAATCCTTTATAAGGCCTACCATAGTGGGAAAAAGTACTCACCCTACGTGAACGACCTAACTAGGAACAACCAAAGCCAAGTTTACCGACCCACTCTAATCAAAAGTGGAATTTGGGGAAACCCATATTCAATGGAGGTGAGCAAGATAACCATCCCCAAAATATTTGTTCTAAGGATTGGGAGGTCTCCTAAGCGACTTTATCTATTGCCAAGTTGAACGGATACCTTTACTACAAACCATATTGTAGAAAGCCAACCTTGTTAGTATTCAAACATCATATTAATCACAATGCAAGGGGAGGGAAGAATCAGCCCCCAAGACACTCACCATATAATTTCCAGGGATTGTTTGCTCAGGGGATTGAGAAATCTAACCTTGAGTACACACCTAGAAAAGAAAAAAATATGGGCGCCCTTAAGGGGGTGACACGACTGTGTGAGTCAACACAATTTTAAGATGTGGGTTATGGTTCCTATGATGATATTTTTGAAAAATAAGAGTGAGTCTGTCTAAAGTGCTTATTTTGTTCAATACCTGTGAAAATCTCAAGAACATATACTCTTTGTTTAGACTTTAAGATTTGCAAACAACTATTTTCCACTATATGTCATTTTTTTCCAAATTTAAATAAGATAAAGATCATCCAAAAACATCAAATTCTCAAAACATGTCTTAGTGCAGTAATTGGATAGTTCAGCACATCTATGCTCTATTTCAACACATATGTGATCTATTTTTGTTCATCTGTTCTCTTTTTAGCACATTTGTCCTTTGATTCGGTGCATTTATGATCTGTTTCAGTGATCTATGCTCTGTTTTGGTGCATCTACACTTTGATTCGACGCATTTATGATCTATTTTAGTGCATTTGTGCTCTAATTCGGTGCATTTATGATTTGTTTTAGCTCATGTGTGTTCTGTTTCAGTACATTTGTGCTCTATTTCGACGCGTCTATTCTATTTTTTAGCGCATATGTGGAAAAATCCAGTGCATAGCTTGGGGTATTTTAGCACATCTGTATTCTAAACCTAGGTAATTCTTTGATACTCAAAAAATATGCTATTCAATCTAGTCTTTTTCTATGCTTAGGGTCTGGAAGTCTACAAATTTTTCCAAGAAGTCCCTAGAGAAGAAGATTAAGAAGCCAAAGAAGTCTCTCAGTTATAAGAATCTATTGAAAATAAGGAAATTTTTATACCAAAGTCAAAAAGTTTTGCTTGAACACAAAACTTTCATTCATCGATATCACAACTTTGTTAGAGGTTTCACTGAAATTTTTTCCTTAGAACCATTATATTTGCGAGATTTCTTCCAAAGAAGAGCTCTTTCCCAGGGGAATAATCACAGTCAGCCTATTCATTCCTCTTTCATCCCCCAATCGGTAATTTGATATTCTACTTGTCCCGATCAAGTTCTGCAATAGAGAGCTTAGGAACATTAGGCATTTATCAAAAATCCTTATTTTTACAAAACTACGATCAAACCTCACAAAGTGTAATATAATATTTATTTTTGATTTTTAGTTTAATTCCCACAAATGGGATTATCATCCTTTCAATCAGGGAATCACAAGCTAAAGATTACAAATTTCATAAGTCATTTCAATAGAATCTTCATTCTATTCCGACTTAGATATCGATCAAAATTGCACCATTTCATTTTTTTGATCAAGGTTAGTGGAAATTTGGAAAAATCTTATGCATTTTGTCACAAGATCTTGAAAGCACGTAGAAGGAGACGAGAGGGAAAGTACATTAAGAAACATGGGTGATAAAAGAAATAATAGTGATAGGGAAGAAAATCATTTTCACAAACTTCGCACTAGGGATAATTCTAATACTGATGAGGTAACAGAAGAAAAGCTTCAAGAAGCAGAATAGGATCCTCAATTCCATAATCTCATGGAGAGAGTTTTGGAAAAAAACAAGGAAATATATTTCCTTTCATTAGCTAATCAAGGAGCTAAGTTACTTGTTGATTTCAACATGGAAGGGATTAGAGAGGATCCTGAAGACCTCCTTAATGATTTTAGTGCTCTTACTCAATAGATAAAAGCATTGCAAGGGAAAATAAAAGAAATTCAAGGGGGTACGACAAAGAAATATGTTTTGGAGGATATCTAGCCATATCCATTTGATAGGATTCTTAACATGATTCCTTTTACAAAACATTGCAAAATCCCAAATTTTGATAGGTATAATGGGAAAATGGATCCAATTGATCATGTGAGGGATTTCTGAAATATGAGCTTAGAATTTGCTCATGAAGATACCTACCTAATTTGATTTTTTCCATGAACTCTGGGTGGAAAATCCATGGAGTGGCTTTCCAAGATCACTCCCCCCATCCGAACATTTGAGGAGTTAATAAATAAATTCATATCGCAATAATCCTATAATATACGACACCAGATAACCATGCTTGATTTATGTAGGGTAAAAAAAAGATTGGGGAATCCTTCACAACATTCTTACAAAGGTGGAGAAGGTTGTTTGCAATATATTCCCATCATGTTCCTAAAAAGGAAAATATGAAGATCTTTATCGACAGTTTGAATCAAGAGATGATTTATAGGCTGAATCTCCATTGTCCTCAATCATTTTGAAAAATTGATTGAAAGTGCAATTACCATTGAAGGTGCCTTGGTTAAGCATGGAGTTTTAAAACTTGATAAATAAAGTCCAAATTCATACAAAAAAATAATAAAAATAGCAACAACAATGACAAGTCATGATTTTGGACTAGAAATAAAAATGTTATTAATGATGGGGTGGTAGATACTAACAATGTGAATGTAAAGCCTATCGTTCTTAATGTATTAGGGGTTCAACGTAGCAATAATGATGTAAATTATAGTAACCAAAGAAATAATTCCAACCAAGGAAATGTGACTAATAATCACGGTAATAATCTTGGTAATAATCAAAATTCAAATGCGCCCAGATCTCATTTTTTTCAAATAGACAGAGTTTTACTCCTTTGGGCCAATCTTTGGAATCAATTCTAAAGAACTATTGAATCAAAACGCTATCACATTTCCACCACAAAGAGATTATGAGCCTTGAGTTAAACCACCATCGTGGAATGTGTAGACACCAAAAATTGGTCTAGGCCTGTGAGTACCACTTTCAACATAATTTTCTATTATCCATGGTCATGATTAAATAATGTTAATTATTTTATTACCCTTTCTAACACATGTTTCTTCTATTAATTAAATACCCCTTTTAATTAATTCATAAATGACCTTTATTCAACTTGATTAATTAAATAAATCATATTTATTTAATTATGTCGCTAGCTAATTAATTCTCCTTCTTAATTAAATAATTTATTATTTAATTACCCCTTTTTTCACATTTCAACTATAATTAAATATTTACTATTTAATTATTCATTTAACCCCCTTTATCTATAATTAAATAATTATTATTTAATTATTCAATTTATCCTTTTCAACAGTCAAATTAAATAAATTATCTTTATTTATTTAATTAAATCTTTCATATTTGAATGTTGAATTAAATTAACATTTAATTAATTTATAAATTATGTATGCCACATTCTTCTATCATTCAGTTGACTAATCATTCACTCACCTTCTAACTTGAGATCTATTTTTAATCCACCAATTATCTCTAGGTTTGGTATCTAATCGTCTCTGCGAGAGGACTCTCTGTCAAAACTAGCCAGTTAACTAGTTCTAATTCATATGCATGAAAACATTTATTAATTAAATATCTTTATTTAATTAATTAATTCATGCATGCATTCAAATTCTTCATCTTCGAGTTCTAACTTTGTCTTTGTCATTCAAAGTCTATTTCTTCTATTTTCGAAGACTCTTAACTGAAGATTAAATTGTTTATTTAATCGAGAACTCGTGTTCTTTCTATTTTTGAACAGCCTTGACACAAGATTAAGTTATCATTCTAATTTAATCTTTGTCTTGCAGTATTTTCTAACTCATGTTCTATCTAACACAGAACTCACATTGCATGACATTCATCAATCTCATCTGTTGATCTCTCTTTGAATCTAAGCCGATCATTCGAAAATCCAAAATCTATAAAATGGCCTTTTATTATCATTATTCATCCTCCTGAAATCATTCACTTATGAGAAGAAACTTATCTTTTATATTTTTCTTAGACATTCAACAAGGTTATGCTTGCATCAATACTAAAAAATATGAGGACAAGAATACTTAAACAAGAAAATGGAGAAGGGAAATCGAGATAATTCAAAGGAGTGGATGCATATTCAGTGAGATCTTTCCAATTGATTCGTTTAGTTTAATTATGTTTACTTGCTTCATTCTTTTTTCCTTTGATTTAGATTTTTTCTTAGATTAGACTTGATCATTTTAATCTATGCATCTATAGCATTAATCTCCAGAAAATCTAGGTTACATTTGTTGAACCTAACGTGAGCGTGCTTCAAATTCGCGCAACATCTTTCCGTTTTTCCATTTTTTTATTTTTCAGGAATCATACGACACACCGTATTTGTTCAAATAAATGATGCATCCAATTTACGAGTCGAATCTACTACATTCTATGATGCATCTCCCATTCTGCACCGCATCCGTGACACTTTGCACCACATTCGTGACACTTTGCACCGCATCTGCCTGTCAACAATTTCACGCCATGTCTGACTGTCAACACGAACTGCATCCACCTATCAACAATCGATCCGCATCTGTGCTTCAAAAATCTACATCTACCTGGTAATAGATTTTTCACTTTTTATTCACTTCCGTACATTCGCGTTTTCATTTTTTATTTTCTTGTTGTTTAATTTTTCGCTAATGTTTGTTTACAATAGTGTTAAGGTGGATTAACTTATGTTTTGCAGGACAAAGCATAGAATACCAAATAAAACCAAAAACAAATATTTTTTGTAGGACAAAATCCGAAGAAACGAAAACAAACTACTAATCAATTTGCATGTAGGACCTAATGAATTTTTTTTATTTAAAAATCTTTTTGTTTGGTAGATAAATCATTGCCATTTGGATTAAAAATAATCAGTGTTTTCTTTTTTTGGTGTGAAAGCACATTTATGTCACCCTTTATGATTCGATATATCAAAGTATCCTCTCCTCTTGCACAGTCATGCGATCCTAGGTGTAAGAGAAATGATTACTGACTCTAGAATTTAGGCTTGTCTTGGTGGGAAAAGGTACTCACCCCAAGACAACTTAGACCGGTAACATGCTTTAGCCAACGACTTCCACCTGGTATATAAAAATGGATTTCTAGGAGAAACCCCAGAAATCACACTCACTATTCTGACGAGAAGGGCATAAATGGTCTCTCGTTGAGCTGAATGGTGCCCCATGAATGAAATGACCTTACTAAAAACCATGTTTTAGTTTTTCCAAATTCCTACCTATTTGTTGGTGCAGCAGGTTTGAACCTATGAAGTCGTCTTACATATTTATAGTTCATGTGTGGAGATGAGATGTATGCCATGGGAGTTTCATGGGTACAGTAGCTTGGCTGCCCCATATAAGTGAGTGTCATGGAGGGAATCCAGTGGGGTCAAGCTACTAGTCATTCACCTTGAATATGCGTAGCTAGATTTATCCAAGTAGAACTCAGCAAGTATTGTCCAAAAAGCCTAGTTTGTAAATTTTTTCTGGTTTTAACAGTTCTATCACCACAAACTAAAAACACATTGATTTATGTGCTTTTTTTTGTTGTATTCATCAAAACACTTGATCAAAAAATAGAGTCAGTCGAAAAACAATCTTCAAAAAAATGCAATTGTTAACAAAAGTCGCAACTCTCATTTTTAACACAGCATTTGTCTTAGCGAGTCACAATTGTTAGGGTAAATGCCACATGTGTCTGTCAACAAAGTCTACTTTTACAGTTAAAATATTACAATCCGCAACTGTCAAAATTTGAGTCGCATGTGTATATGTAAGCCATATCTGTCAACAGAAAAACTGCATGTGTCTATACACAAGTTTAGGTTCACAAAGTCTATATTATGAGTCTCAACTGTGACTGTGAGTCACACCTATCAAACATAAACCGCATCTATCACAAATCAAAATTACCACTCGAAATTCAAAACTTTTTTTTAGTCAAATCACCACATGTGCATGATAAACCACTTCTGTCAAACATAGAACCGCATCAGATAGGTGAACTGCATTTGACTGTCAATAGAAACTGAGAAAACTACAAACCGAGTCCAAAAATATAATTGCCATTTTCGCTTTTGTTTCTTAAGATCAACCTTCGATGGAAACTTGAAAAAAATTGCTCAAACCTTGCATCATTAGGTGTCATATATGTCTTAGTCATAGTCATCCTAAGTTACATGCATATAGATACTTCCTATGAAATTGTGTATCATAGGATATATAACTTTCCTCGTCATTGGATACGTTCATGTTCTAGTTTGGCACAATCATTGAACTAGTCACTTTGGTCCTATTACTAAATCTTTCCAGCTCAACAGTCTAGTTTGGGAAATTCATCTTGTCAACTATCTTTGTCCTACAATTAGGCTCCTTGGTCAAATTCAAATCCTTGCATGCATTTATTCCATAGGAGGTAGCTTATACCCATTTTAGAATCATTTACCATCATAGTCTACTCGAGATTTTTCATATTGTGTGTCCTACCATACGTCATCTTAGTATATGTCTTTTTAGAAATCATTTAAGGAAAATCCTTTATTGTCAAAAAATCCCAAAAAACATAGCAATAGGACATATCAATTTTTAGATATAGTCTGCATTACCCCATTTTGAGCAACTTTTCATGGTCGAAACAAGGTCTCAAAAGAAATAAAAATAAATGTCAAACCCTAACAAATTTTTCAATCCTTTCGCAAATCAACCATCAGGGAAAGAAAGACCACATAGATCTTTGCTTGGAAAACACATCACTAGAGACACACATGGAAAAATTTGCATCCTTCATGGATGAGTGTTTGGAAAATGATCCCCAACGCTGTCTAGCAAAGTTGCTAGTAGAAGGTGCCACACTACCACCAAGATTTGATATTCATAATTTGAAAACACTGTCTACTCAACCAATACAAACTGTGATGTCAAGTGTTTCTATTCCCCAAATTACCACAAAAATAACAACTGGCGTACCAACTCAAACATCGTCAATTGTGAACCCAACCCCTTTCAACATAAACAAGGTTTACAATTTACTATGGGAGAAACTTCATCAAACCCCTTTGGCACCAAAACGACTGGTAAGAGATCCAAAGTTGGCATGAATATTCCTATACCAAATTAGAACATTCAGACAATAAATATTCCTATACCAAATCAAAACATTTAGACAAGAAATATTCTCAATCCCAATCAGAACATTCAGACCGGAAATATTCCCAATCCAAATCAAAACATTCAGACTAGAAATATCCCCAATCCAAATAAGAACATTCTAACAACATTTATTCCCTCCCCAAATCACAACCCGTCACAAAACATGGCATTTTAGAATATCTACATTGATCCAAAAAATATGAAAAAAATTTCCTTCACACAATTTGATGTCCTCCAAAACCAAATACAAATGCTTCAACGGTAGATGGACAACATGTCTATGTCAGGAAAATTAACTATCTCAACGCAAGATCTATGTCCAAGTCCATTTGTTAAAGCGCTTTACATGACACCATTCCCCCATGGATACATAACACCAAATTTTTCTAAGTATAATGGGAGGAATAAACCTTTGGAACACATTAGATAATTCTCAACGGCATGCATTGACATATCATATGACCCCACATACTTGATGAGGCTATTTCTATGAACCCTTATCGAGATAGCACTATAATAGTTTTCTAAATTACCATATGGCATACAATCCTAGGGTGAATTAGCTGAGAATTTTATCGAACACTTTGCCTTTAACATATACAATGAAGTAACAATAGAAACCTTATGCCACACAACACAAGAAGATGCTGAAACTTTCACCACTTTCTTCCAGAGATGGAGAAGTCTAGCTAGTAGATGTCTAGCTGAAATACCCAAAAAATAGAAGGTCACGATATTCCTTGAAAACATAAATCAAAAAATTAGAGGTGACTTAAAGATACATTGTTGTACTTCATTCCTAGACTTGTTACAAAAGGGCATCATCCTTGAAAAAGGCCTTATTGACAAAGGAGTAATAAAAGTACCAGGTAGAAACCCCATTGTCCAGCATCAAAACACACCCAATGATAGAAACAAATTATGGTCTAGAAACAAAAATGTTACAAATGATGGCATTGTTGATGCTAAAAGCATACATATGGGACCAGTTATCACACTTACAGGTTAGAACCCCAATCAAGACATGATGAATAGTCTAGATCAAATAGCCAATTATGTCCAAAACTCACAACAATAATGACCAAAAAGGAGATTTCCTACACGTGAATTTACCCCTTTAGGGCAACCAATCAAGATAGTTTTCAAAGAGTTGATTAAACATAATCTCATTAAACCTTTGGAACCAAGAGAGTATGATCTTGGATAGTTTAAACCTTCATGGTGGGACGATAATGCCTATTGTGACTATCATCGAACAAAAGGACACAACCTACAACAATGTCGACAACTCAAGAATATTATACAAGACTTTGTTGAAAATGGAACCGTAGAGGTAAATGGGCAGAAAAATACCAAGAAAAGTGATCATAAGGTCTTCACAGACCCATTATATGACCACACAAAAGGAAAGGCCTCTAGTTTGGGAAACAAGAATAATCCATCAGCCAATTATACCAATACCAAATATGACTATGGAAAAGGAATGATCATAAATCACCTCCGAACTATGAATGAAAACATCAATACCATCATCATTAAGAAGCATCTGGAATGTGTTGTAAACACATGTCGAACTAAGATAACTATTCCAAGTCCTTATTATGAGCCACCTACACAGACTTCCAAGTTTAGGTACAATCTCCTTGATCAATTGAGGAAAAACCTCGCACAAATATCCATTTTGGAACTATTGACTTTATCACCTGAGCATTGAGCCATTCTTAACAAAGATTTACAAAACATGACTATTCCCATAGACTTAGATGTCAATCATTTCAAAGAAATGGTAGGATATTTAACCAACTCGCATCATGCCACATTTTCGCAACAAGATTACTCAACCGAAAAGTCTAATCATAATGATCCATTACATCTTGAATTCTTTGTCCATCAAACCAAAGTCCGATGAGTCTTGGTAGATGGAGGAGCAGGTTTGAACCTATGTACCCTAAAATTGGTTCAGGCATTAGGATTCTCAGAAGAATGTGTAGACACCTCTAATAGTATAGTCATCAAGGCTTATGATGATGAGGAAAGATCATCCAAAGGAGTTGTCACACTCCCTATCAGAATTGGCCTAGTAATTATGAACACCAACTTCCAAGTCTTGGATCTCACCCTTCCGTATAACCTGTTATTAGGTAGACCTTGGATACATGCAATGAAAGTTGTACCTTCAACATATCACCAATGTCTTAAATTCCCATATAGTGGCACCGAGATCACAATTGATGGTGATCCAGATCCTTTTCAATATTATACAAGCCTAAGGGAAATTCCACAATGACAGGTACCAATTAACCAAGAAGATTCATCATCTAGTTTATCCCTATACGTTGACCCATCAAATGTTACCAAGTTTATTTCATTCAAACCATCATCATCCACTCCTAAGGTCAAGATCTAAGACAAGGGTTGTGGAGAATATTACATGAAGGCATCATACTCTATCAGTCAACTGATTCCACCTAAGGCATATGGTCTACCCATGCCAGATAGAAGACAATCAATAGTCACATTTCATGTTCACCCTACAATGACATTGACCAAATAGGGAGAGTTAAGTGAAGAAATTGCGGATCAAGGTAATATTACCTCCTGGTTGTACCAGGTAGACAATGAATACCCCTCACCATCTATTCAAGTAGCTAAGGACCAATGTGGAAAAGGCTTTAAGATAAGGCAAAATGAAGGCTATGTCAAGAATAGTGGGTTAGGACTACATCAAGATGGAAGGACAGAATTGATCACTATCTCACCACGACCGAAATACCTAGGCCTAGAGTTTCAACCACTTAGAATTGGTTTTCCTAGTACTTCATCACCATTTCAAGAGGAAGTGAGTGCTTGTGTAAACATCGAGATATCTCATGAACCACTTCCCCTAGTTTACAATGAGTCTCCCGACTCAAGCGATTGTGAATGGGATTCCCTTTCCTCTACCAGTACCATGAACATAGATATTCTATTTGGAGAATTGGACCTAAAGATAAAACCTGTACCAAAACCATCTATTCCCTGTCATAGGAAGCACTTGTCTAAAGAAGAATGGCATAAGAAATATTATTGGGAAACCCTTGATCATGCACATTGGGCACCTGACAAACCATCTTCTAATGACTCAGCCCTTACAATAGTCCCACATCAGATTTTACCTACCCATAGGAAAAAGAACAAGAAGGATTAGTTCAAAATTTATATGACCATGTCAACCACTCTATATTCACCTTGTTAGCTTCCACCTTTAATAACTCTGATGATGACATGCCTCTTATATATCCCGAACTTATCGACTGGGATCAACAAGGTACAACCATCATCGACACATTCGAGAATGACGAAGCCATAGTTGAGTTCATGGGACTTTGAGAAGGAATACCAAGAGGGGATCATAAAGCTAGTTTTCCCATAGACTTGGATGACAAAGCGTATTTTGGGGAGTCTATTTACACCTCTAGTCACAAAAATGAAGATAAGAAGGAAAATGAGAAAAATGACAAGTCCCTAGGTGAAAACTGAAAGGCGCCTTTGGATGAAGAAATAGTCAAAATAAAGGATGTATCTGAGGGCGAAAACCTCTTTGAGGCACCTAAGGATAAAAGTTTAAATATTCTCCTCATTGAATAGGAAAAGTCACCGATGCTAGTAGAAGAGTCTATTGAAGTCAACATAGGTACATAAGACAATCCTCAGATGGTATATTTTGTAGCTTCTTTAACAAAGACGAAAAATCCTAAGTTTAAGGACTTCTTCCAAAAGAGAGATAAAATTTCCATGGTCATATGTTGACATGCCTAGGCTAGATCCAAATCTAATATTGCACCATCTACCATTACAGCCAGGTATTAAGCCAGTGAAATAGAAGTTAAGGAAAATGCATCCACAGATCGCTCTACTAGTTAAGGCATAACTTAAGAAACTCTTGGATGTTGGATATATAAGAACTATAGACTATCCAGACTAGATTTCAAATCTTCTACCAATGACTAAACCAACTGGGGGCATCCACATTTGCATAGACTTTAGAGACATCAACAAGGCATGTCCTAAGGATGACTTCCCTTTGTCGAACATAGACATGATAGTAGATCTTAGAGCAGGATACGAGATGATATCCCTCATGGATGGTTTCTCTGGATATAACCAAATCAAAATCACAGCTGAAGACCAACAAAAGACAACTTTCACGTGTCCATGGGGCACATACTATTGGAACGTTATTCATTTTGGCCTTAAGAATGCATGAGCTACCTATCAACAGGAAATGACTATGATTTTCCATGACTTTGTACAGACTCTCATGGAATATTATGTAGATGACATTATAGCTAAACCAGAAATAAGGGAAGATCAATTGAAGGTTCTAGAAAAGATATTTTAGAAGCTAGAGAATTACAATGTCAGGCTAAATCCAAAGAAGTGTGTCTTTAGAGTAAAATCAGGGAAACTTCTAGGGTATATCATCTCCAGAAGAGGCATTGAAGTAGATCTAGAGAAGGTAAGAGGTATCATAGAAATGCCTCCTCCAGTTAGCATTGGTCAACTAAGAACCCTACAGGGACGAGTATAGTCCATCAAGCATTTCATTGTATAACTAATAGACAAAATACACCCATTTCAACATTTACTCAAGAAAGGAGTACCATTTGTGTGGACACCTAAATATCAGGAAGCTTTCCAAAACATCAAGGATTATTTGCTCACTCCACCTATCTTAATGCCACCTACAGATGGAAAACAATTGATACTATACATTTTAGCAACTCAGTTAGCACTAGGGGATCTTCTCGCACAAAATGATGATCAAGGTCATGAGAGAGCAGTGTATTACATTAGTCGTACCTTAGTGGGATATGAATTAAATTAAAGCAACATAGAATGTGCCTGTCTTGTGGTATTTTTTGCTACTCAGAAACTTTGGTACTATATTCTCAATCGCCAAACAATGTTGGTCGCAAAGATTGATCCCCTCAAATATCTCCTAAGTAAGGCAGCATTAACAGGCCGATTGGCTAAATGGGTTATGGTACTTAGCAAGTATGACATCCAATATGTAGAGAGGAAGGCTATAAAAGGACAAGTGATTGCAGATCAGTTAGCAGATGTACCATGAAGGCAGACCATCCTTTAGTGGTGGATTTTCTTGATGAATTTATCTTCAACATTGACACTAGAACCGAATGAAAATTATACTTTGATGGGTCACATACACAACGTGGTTTAGGAGAAGGTATCCTATTTGTTACACCTCAAGGCAGTACTATTACTAAATCATTCAAGATTTATTTCCCTTGCACCAACAACATAGTAGAGTATGAAGCCTTAGTGACAGGATTGAAAATTGTAGCCTAGTGGAAGATTAAGAGTCTACATGTTTTTGGTGATTCTCATCTTGTAGTCTAGCAAGTAAATGATGATTATGAGACTAAGGATGATAAAATTTCCCCTACAAGCACATGGCTAATAGTTTCAAGTAGTACTTTAATGACATTACCTCTCAGAAAATACCACGTATTCAGAATAGGGCCGCAAATGCTATGACAAGCATGGGTTCCTTATTAGATATTTCAAGCAACGTGCCTAAGTTTGAGTTTTTGGTTGAACAGTTGTTGGTCCCCACCTATGATGTCCCCAATTTTGCAATGGTGTGTATAATTGTTCTTCCTACTTCCCCTTGGTATAAATACATATTTGACTATCTAAATGACCAAACCTTACCTCTAGACCTATCAAATAACCAACGTCGAACCTTTATTCATAAGTCAGCTAAATACACCATCATCGAAGATACCCTGTATAGACGTACCTTAGATAATGCCCTAATGAGATATCCCGATGCTCAAGAAGCACAAAAAACCTCGCAAGTGGTACACAAGGGTATATACGGATCCCATTCCAGTGGTCCTAATTTAGCCGACAAGATTATGAGACTAGGTTATTATTGGCCTACAATGGAAAAAGACTCATATATCTTTGTAAAGAAATGTAGACAGTTTCAAATACAAGGAGATTTGATAAGAGCACCAGTACAGGAGCGTTGTTCGATTACATTACCATGGCCCTTTCCCCAATGGGGACTTGTCCTCATAGGTAAGATATAGCCTCCATCATCCAACGACCATAAATTCATCATAACCACCATCAAATACTTCACCAAATGGATCGAAGCTATTCCCATGACCTACATCATTGGCACACAAATGTCCAAGTTTATCTTAAACTATATCATTTGTTGGTATGGTGTACCCAAATCCATTATCAGAGACAATTCCCGCCCATTCAAAAACCAAGAACTATGCCATCTATGTGAAGAGTTCCATATCAAACATCATTTTTCCACCTCGTATTACCCACAAGGTAATGGCCAAGTCGAGGCATCTAATAAAACCATTGTTAGAATCCTAAAGAAGACTGTCAATGATGCTAGTTGTACTGGCACCTATAGCTAAATCCTACCTTATGGGCTTACCACACAAGCATTTGTACTCCTACTGGTGCCACTCCATACTCCCTAGTATTCAAATCCGAAGCTATCTTACCTATTGAGGTTGAAATTACTTCCTTGAGGGTATCCTTGAAAGGTCACATTGATGATGAAGAATACTGTGTATCCAGACTACAAGAGCTAGAATTACTAGATGAGCGAAGATAGAAAGCACTAGACCATTTGCAAGCATATCTGAATCATCTTCATCAAAGCTATAATAGGAAAGTTCTAAATAGACACTTTGATATTGGTGACTTGGTTTTAATGGAAAATCCCAAGAATCAAGTTGAATGAGAAAAGCTAGGAAAGTTTGAACCTATCTGGTTAGGGCCTTATATTGTGATAGAAGCTTTTGGATCAGGAGTGTACCAACTCTCTACTCCTAAAGGAGAGACACTTTTGTCACCAATCAACAACTTACATCTGAAGAGGTTCTATGCATAGCTTCTAAGAGTCTTTGTCTTAATAAAAAAAATACAAAAAAATTAAAAAAAATTAAAAAATGGTTACCTTGATGAAAACTTGGCAAACAAGCATTTGTAACACCAGAAAAAATTGAAAAATCAACAAAAAAGTAAAGAGAAATAATTCATCCAATAGTGAAAACCACTTCAGTGGTGCTATGGATAAGTACCATGGTGAAAACCTCGCAAATAGGCACCATGTGTAGTCAAAATCGCTCTTTCATCTACCTACATTCCAATTAGACTTTTTCATCATCCTTCATAATAAATGGTTGTCCTATCCGTTGCTTGCAACGATTGACATTGAAGTCTATTATGTCACATTCCCCACTCCATCTCACAAGTCTTATTCCTAACTAGGGGAAAATCCTTGTTTTGTACCATGAAGACCTTGTACATAGCATTACACCATTGGAAAATGTCCAAAAAAAATCCAAAATCATTAGAAAACTTCAAAAAGACAAAAAAATAAAAACATGTCAGAAAATCCCAAAAACAGAGTCAAGTTAGTCATGTTAAGTCAGTTGTAGACATAGTCAAACTATGTTGCCTCTACGACTGGACGTAGGCAAGGCCATCAATTAATGTGCCCCTGAGGCATTAGGTCTATTTGTCTAGGTTTTTCATGTCTTACACACATTAAAATCATGACTCTTTGTACATTCAATGTCATTGGTTGTGTCGAACTACAAGGTCTTTACGTGTACAACGTAGGCAAGGCTAGTCAATTGATGAGCTCCTGAGACCACACTAGGTTAGTCCAATAGGTTTCATTCACATTCACATTCATTATTACATATGTTCCATATCATCATCTTATGTGCATATCTTTAGTCTTTTATGTTAGTTAAAGTTTGCTCAAACTATGAGGTCTCTGCATGTACAACATAGGCAAGGCTAATCAATCGATGAGACCCCAAGGCCGCATTAGGTTAGTCCTTTAGGGTATCATCTCAAGTCATACAATGTCAACATACACACACACACACTTTTAATCAATCAAGGAATCAAAAAAAGTCATGCACCAACAAGGAAACATCTCAAATTGTCATCAAGTCAATATCAAACACATTGTCAAAGTGATCAACCTAAGTCTTAGCAAGATATGTCTTTCTTGTCAGCAGACGTTGTCAAATTTTTCATAACCTCATGTATTTTGTCACATCAACGTCATCAGGCTCCAACGTCTTATGCGGCATGTGTCTTTCTAAAACCAGGCTTTGTCATTCCTTACACAGATAGTCACCAGGTCAAAACTAGACTCAACGTCTTATTGCGGTATGTGTAATCCCTCACATTACACTATGTCAAACATCAACAATCAAACAATCCCACAAGATCAAGTTTTGACGAATACTTTTATTTGGCTTTATGACTTTATATCTTATTTTGTCTTATCTTTTTATCGATTTGTGAATTAAGTCCGGTTACTAGCTTTCTCAAGGATGTCCCTTGAAGGATCTAGAGAAGCAAGGATGTCTCTGGAATCTTTTTCTTTGGCTGTTGTCTATCAACTGTATTTTTAACAATGTTTTTTGAGTCATGTTACTAGTTTCCTCAAGGATGTCCTATCAAGGATTTAGAGGAGAAATGACATCTCATGACCCGTCTTTTATTTGTTTGTTGTCTATGGTTTGTCTCCATAAAATGACTGGGGCAATGTTGTCCTTAGTATGAGTTAAGACACTCCTTGTCTATGACTGTCTATTTTTCATAGATGGATGACTTTGTACACTATGGTCTATCTCATATCATGGTGTGTACTATGCATTTGTGTCATGTCCCTCCCAATGATGATAAAAAAATAAAGCATAACATATATGACAAAATATCAAAGATCATATGTTTTTCAATCAATCAACCTTCATTATTTCTTACTAACATTTTGAATTCATTCATGCTAAAATTTATTCTTTCCAACATAATGATAGAGTCCTGTGACACAACAAAAACCTTAGATAATATGCATTTGCATACATTCTATAAAAATTTCATATAGTTACATTGCATTACATTTCGTATAGTTACATTGCATTACATTTCATATAGTTACATTGCATTAACATCTTCATTACATATTTATGAAATCATTGCATAATAGGCATTCCATCATCATAATATACATAATAGAAACATTATGTACATTTCACCTTCACATATAGATAACATCATATAGAACATTACATTCATTGTCATAAGTAAATACAGACATCCATAACATCATAAAATGTATAAAATCATCATGTAGAAACATTCATTCATAACACATATACATACATCATCTAGGAAACACAATCATATAGAAGCAATGCATCACCATAAAATAAAAATTCATATCATATAGAAGTCGCCAAAATCATATATATATTGCTCAAAATAATGTGTCACAGTACAATGTAAGAATGTATCCATAACTAAAAATGAGCTTGCAGGCTCTCTAATAAAAATACAATGTCTACATATATAACAGTATCAACGTGTTCCACTCCCACTACTATCATGTGGTGAAGATGGAAAAAACTGCCTCAGAGGTACTCTCTGTGAGGTGGAAGGCCTATCATACAGACCTGTCCTTGGTGGTCCTACCACACCCTCTATACTATGTGTCCTGATATGACTCCTTTTCTCTAATCTTTGGCTAGAAACCTCTGAAAAGATAGGAGCTCATCTCTCTAATGGCACCACTGACTCATATAAATCCATGTAATATGATGCTCTCTCAACTGATCTAACTAGCTCATGAGAAAAACCATGAGATGAGGTGCGACTGCAAAGACGTCTAACCTCTATGAACTGCTGCTCTATCTCTTGTCTTTGGGCTACTACCTGGTCCCTCTCCATAAGAGCACTATCTCTTTCCATAAAAGAACTATCTCTCTCTATCCGCATGGCATCAAGCTTTGTTGTCATCAGTCTCAACCTCTCCTCCAAAGCCTCCTTGTCACTATCTCTAGGAGCCTCCTCATCCCATCTCCCCTCAACAATCCGATCTTGAAGCTCTCTCTCCTGCTCCTCCATAGATACTCCTCCTCAATATCATCCACCCCATAGCCTACCACAATACCAAGAGGATAAATATCCTTGTATGCCTCCTCATTCTCTGATGGGTCCTCTCCACCAATCTCTATCTTCGCATGCTCCTCTTCTACTTCCTCCTTGGCAACATGCTCAACACCAACCTATGCCTCTACTCAACCTCTGAGGCCCATCATCAGTACATCCTCCACCTCTACCTCTCAAATAGGTTATAGTCCACCTACTCATCCACCTCTCTGTCCTCACCTACCACCACCACCTCTACCATCATCAACACCACCCCTACCACCACCTCTACCACCACCTCCCCCTCTATGCCATCCTCTCAGCCTTGTGCCTTGTCTCTCAACTGGTGTCAGTTGATACAGATCTGTGTAAGGAATAGGATGATGCTCTACCCACCATGTGTCATATGCAACTATAGTCCTTGAATCTACTACTCCATCTCTCCAACCCCACTGTAATGGTTGTAAATCTTGTATCTTTTCCTCTATAGTAGCTACTGGAATCATAGGACCCCAGTGCGGAACCTCTGTGGATGATCGAGCAAACTCTGCTCTACCTCTAGGCTCATCCTGAACCTCCCCAAACTGTCTTAATACCTGATCTGGCAAGTGTCTCTCAATGATATAAAAACTCAAAATAGTCCTCCCAATCAGGTACTATGTCTTCCTACAGTAAGTCAAATGCTCATCCTCATCAAACCATCTCTCACAATCCATGTATGGCCTCCAAGTGGACTGATCCAATATGTCACGTGCATGTCTCCAGTAACCTGTATCTCTAACATGACTCTGAGTGATATTTCCTGTATACCAAAAAACATATGGAGATCTGGCCAGTCACTCTGTAGTAACAAGTGGATGAAATACCACAATGCGCTCCCATGCCCAAATCATGAGCAGTGTGGTACCACAACTCATAGACTGTGCATCTCTATATACTATGTCATGTAGATGGAAGTATAGCATGCCTAGAAGACATGGACCCCAGGCATACACCGTCTCCCTCTCTAGCATCCCCACCAACATCTCTCCCCACCTGATAGGAAAACCATGACCTTGTTGGTCTGGAAGAACTATCCCCCTATCAATGTACATAGGATACAGTCTATCTTATCATACCTATCAGCAACACCTACCATCTGATATCGTAGTGCTCTATCTCTAGACTCCTAATATCATCATACAGATAAAATATGGAAAGCTCACTAAAACCACATTGGGTATTGTACATCACCCACTCTCCTTTGATAGGAAGTCTCAAAATCCTGTAGACATCCTCTAATGTCACTATAGCCTCCCCAGTTGGTAGATGAAATGATGATGTCTCTAAATGCCATCACTCACACAACGCAATCAACATGCCTTTGTTTGTCCAAATCATGGGCATAGTAAGCACATGGTGTAGTCTAAGTATCCATAATAAATGAGTCTCAACACTGACCAACTGAGATCTCAACTTGAGAGTATCGGTACATGTCTCCTGAGTATATATCGAATCTCAAACAACCTACATTTCAACCAACATGTCAAAATTTTCATTTTTTCTTCGAAAAAGCTTTTAGAAAATTTACCAGCCAAATGCAGCTCACAATAGAATATGCGGTGCATTTATACAAATGTGTTGCATTACAAGCATTTGTGTCACATATTTCATATGCGTTGCATAAAATCCAACCATTTCCAACAAAATACAAATGTGTTTCAAGAAAACAAATTTGATGCATTATCCTACATGCATCTATCCTAAATGCATATGCGACTCATAGCGACAAATGCAGTGCATTTTAATTCATGTGTTGAATGCCTAACCTAGCCTAAGTTAGCCTAGGCATCTTTTTGCAAATGCGTCGTTTCACAGACACATGTGTTGCACATGAATGAATATGCATCGAATGTGGAAGACCGCATTTGTGAATTAAACTTTACATGCCTAAAACTACGTGAAAAACAAAATTTCAAAGGTTCATTTTAGGGTACATACCGGTGGTCCTTCATCAGCTGGCTGTCTATAAGTCTGGATTTGATAACCTCAATGCACAGTGTATGGAATTGGATACATTTTCATCCTAAGCTCAAAGCAACTTTCTCAATTCTTCAACTCTTCCAGGTGCAAATGAATTGGTTTTCAACCTAATTCCTATTTATACCTAGGGTTTGGGTGGAATTTCTTATGACCTTGTCTATTGGTTGCTTAACCTTCCAACTTCTAATTACCTGTACATGTCCATATCACATCCAAATTAAATTATGTCAACTCCATAATATTTCTAACCATCAAATTGACTTATCGGGAATATTTCCTGATTTTTTTGAAAATTTTCAAAAATTTTCAATTTTCCTGAGGGGGCATACCCTAACCTATTTCATACTGGGGCACGATCGGGGCATATTTTCTTTCATATAATGCCCTAATGACATTGTATCAAAGAGGGGCAAACTGTAGACACCAAAAATCGGTCTAGGCCTACGAGTACCACTTTCGACATAATTTTCTATTATCCATGGTCATGATTAAATAATGTTAATTATTTTATTATCCTTTCTAACACATCTTTCTTATATTAATTAAATACCCCTTTTAATTAATTTATAAATGACCTTTATTCAACTTGATTAATTAAATAAATCATATTTATTTAATTATGTCGCTAGTTAATTAATTCTCCTTCTTAATTAAATAGTTTATTATTTAATTATTCATTTAACCCCCTTTATCTATAACTAAATATTTCTTCTTTAATTATTCAATTTATCCTTTTCAACAACCAAATTAAATAAATTATCTCTATTTATTTAATTAAATCTTTCATTTTTGAATGTTGAATTAAATTAACATTTAATTCATTTATTAATTATGTATGTCACATTCTTCTATCATTCAGTTGACTAATCATTCACTCACCTTATGACTTGAGATCTATTTTTAATCTGCCAGTTATCTTCAGGTTTGGTATCTGATCGTCTCTACGAGAGGACTCTTTGTCACAACTAGTCAATTAACTTGTTCTAACTCATATGCATGAAAATGTTTATTAATTAAATATCTTTATTTAATTAATTAGTTCATGTGTGCATTCTAATTCTTCATCTTTGAGTTTTAACTTTGTCTTTTTCATTCAAAGTCTATTTCTTCTATTTTCAAAGACTCTTAACTAAAGATTAAATTGTTTATTTAATCGAGAACTCATGTTCTTTCTATTTTCGAACAGTCTTGACACAAGATTAAGTTATCGTTCTAATTTAATTTTTATCTTGCATTCTTTCCTAACTCACATTCTATTTGACACAAAACTCACATTTCATGAAATTCATCCATCTCATCCATCAATCTCTCTTTGAATCTGAGCCAATAGTTCGAAAACCCAAAAGCTATAAAATGGCCTTTCATTATCATTATTCCTCCTCCCGAAATCATACACTTTTGAGAAGAAACTTATCTTTGATATTTTTCTTAGACATTCAAAAAGGTTATGCTTGCATCAATACTAAAAATCTGAGGGCAAGAATACTGAAACAACAAAATGGAGAAGGGCAATCAAGATAATTTGAAGGAGTGGACGCATATTCGGTGAGAGCTTTACAATTGATTTGTTTAGTTTAATTATGTTTAATTTCTTCATTCTCTGTTGCTTTGATTTAGATTATTTTTTAGATTATACTTGATCATTTTAATCTATGTAGCTATAACATTAATCTCTAGAAAATCTACATTACAGAATGACACACTTTTGTGATTATCATAGATGCAAAGGTCACAAGACAAGTAATTGTCAAGGGCTAAAGAATCTTGTTCGGGATTTGATTGATAACCATACCGTAACGGTTAAGGGACATAATTCCAATGATGATCATCAAGAATTCAAGGATCCTCTCCCCAATTATTAGAAAGGGGAATCTTCGGGTGACAAAGGCAAAAATGTGAATCATGTCTACGACGCCATCATCAATCATATTTATAGTGATGATCAGTAAGTCAATGCTATCATAATCAAATGAAAGAAAGAATATTGAGAGGTTAATGCTACCACAAGGGGACAAGCCAAAATCATCGTAAAGGGAAGTTCATCTAAGGCGGAAATTCCCCCTCCAAGTCAATACAATTTGGTCGATCTTGGAGTTTCTCTAAATATCACCAGCACACAAGGACATTCTAGAAAAATCACTCGTTGACACAATTGTGTCTCTTGATCTAGATATCAATTAATTTCAAGCCATGGTGGGACACTTTTCCTCACCCACATGTTTATCCTTTGTTGAAAAGGATGAATCCTCCATGACCCATCCCCATAATTCATCACTTTATCTAGAGGTCATGGTTCATAAAGCCCAAATCAAACATTTTTTAATAGATGGGGGAGCCAGATTAAACATTTGTACTTTAAAATTGGTCCTTGCTTTGGGATATTAAGAGGAATCCATAGATCCACGAAGGAAAATTACAATCAAAACATATGGTGATGAAGAAAGGGCTTTCAAAGGACTCATCATGCTACCAATAAGAGTGGGACCTGTTGTGAAGAATACCTTTTGTTAGGTTCTAAATTAGGATTTATCCTATAACATACTCTTGGGTCGTCCATGGATCCATGATATGCAAGCAGTTTTGTCTACTTATCATCAATTTTTGAAGTTTCCATATGATGGACAAGAAGTAACAATACGGGCAGACCACATTAGTAGTCAGAATTTTTCAAACCTTAGAGTAACTCAGGACACATTTGTCCCGCATAATAGAGTGGCTTTGGCAATTTCTAATTCTAAACATAGTAAACAAGTAGAGGAAATGATAAGTAATTTTTTCACCAAGCTAAAATTGAAAGATAATGGAGTAGGAAAATATTTCTTATGTCTCTCTAATTTACCCATGTCTCCAAGATCCCATGGTCAACCGTCAATATCCACACAACTAGCTACAACAGCTTTAGCCTCAGGCACACAAGCTTCAGTTCCCATCACCAGGTTTGATGGAATATTTATCAAGGAAAAAACTCAAGGAAATGAAGAAGAAGATAGAGCTATCCTTGATTGGCTCCATAAAGATGAGGATGAATCAGTACAACATGTCAAATTACCCACAAAACAATATGGAAAGGGTTATGCAATAATGCAACAAATGGCTTATGAATGAGATGGCCCTATAGAAAAAAGAAAAGGAGGTATTGTTGAACCTATTCGACTAAAAACAATGCACCCTAAAGATAAAACTAGGCTAGGATATGGTGAGGATGCAAAGGATAAAGTAGTACAAAGAAAGTCCAAAGAGGAACTAGCTGAAATAGTTCTTAGAATACAAGAGAACAATTTTGAAAGTGACTCCAATGAGTATGAATGGGACACCATTTTTGATGATAAATTTTGGATGGATAAACAGGTAGATATTGTACAAAAATATGCACCCATGCTTACACAAGGGGAAATATCAAGGCCTCCACTTGATTATGTCCTACAAAGCGATCATGACTCAAGTGATGATGATTTGATTCAAAATGATACAGATAATTGACAGGAGGATACTATCATAGATCTTCCCCATAGCAAAAACGATAATAGAATCATGACCTTAACCACTAGTGATCTTACCCAACCTAACAATCCATTTACCTTAGTCCATCCTGAACTCATTGATTGGGAAAAAATTGCACCAATTGATATTAAAACTTTTCTTGATGATAAAACCATTGTAAAATTTCTTTGTTCATCCAATTCGAAAACAGGTTCGACCATAAATCACAAGATCAAAGTTTTAGATAGGAAAGTGCCAAGTTTCTCAGTTATTAAATTAACAATATAAAAGAAGGATCTAATGGTGAAAACCTAGCAAAGGCAGTATTAGAACATGAAAAGAGAAAAATAAAAAGAGTATTTGATGGTGAAAACCTTTCAAAGGCACTTGAAGATGGGAAAATTGACACTCTTCCTAAGCACTATCAGGAAAGTTCTTCTATTTTAATAGAACCAACAACGAAAATCAATTTAGGTACTGTGGAACAACCCAAAGCCTTGCAACTTGCTACATCATTAATAGAAGAGGAAATTCCAGGATTCATAGAATTTCTCAAGAATAATCAAATCAATTTTGCATGGTCATATGCAAATATGCCTGGATTGGATCCAGATATCATCATGCATCATTTATCAATCAATCCGAGGGAAAAACCTGTGAACCAAAAACTCAAAAAAATGCACCCACATGTTGCATTATTAGTCAAGGAGTTAAAGAAAATGTTAGATTTCAAATTCATTCGGTCTATAGACTATGCAGAATGGATCTCCAATATTGTACCTATATCAAAGCTAGATGGATGAATCAAAATTTGTACAGATTTTAGGGATTTAAATAGAGCATGTCCTAAAGATGATTTCCCTTTGCCAAACATAGATATGATTGTAGATTTGAGTGTTGTACATGCTATGTATTCATTAATGGATGGATTTTTGGGATACAACTAGATAAATATTGTGCCTGAAGATCAAGATAAAATAGCATTCACATGTCCTTGGGGTAAATATTGTTGGAACGTAATGCTGTTTGGACTGAATAATGTAGAAGCTACATACCAATGGGAAATGACTACAATTTTTCATGGCATGACACACACATTCATGGAGTATTATTTAGATGATCTCCTGGATAAATAACACACAAGGGGAGGACATTTAGATATCTTATCTAAAAAAATTGTTAGAATGGAAAAATTTAAAGTCCAACTTAATCCCAAGAAATGTGTCTTTTTCGGTGAAATTTGGAAAGCTGCTAGGTTATATTGTGTTAGATAAGGGAATTGAGGTGGATCTAGAAAAGGTACAATAAATCCTTGATATGCCACCACCAAGGAACATTAGTCAACTATGTTCATTGCAAGGACGTTTGCAATCCATCATGAGATTCATTGCACAACTCGTAGATAAGAGTTTACCATTCACTCATCTCTTACATAAGAATGTTCCATTTAAATGGGAAGATAGGTGTGAAGCAAAATTCTATTAGATAAATAATTATCTAATGAGTCCACCAGTGTAGATTCCATCTATGCAAAGTATACCACTCATATTGTATATTTCTTCCACGGAAGTGTCCTTGGGAGCATTATTGGCATAGGAAGACAAAACAAGAAATGAGCACAATATATTACATCAGTAGAACATTGAGAAGCCATGAACTAAATTACACCTTTATTGAAAAATATTGTTTGGAAGGAGTGTTCACTTCTCAAAAGTTACGACACTATATGTTTCCTCATACAATAAAACTTGTGGCTAAAATTGATCCTTTAAAATATCTTCTAAGTAAGGCAACCCTAACTGGTATATTGGCTAAATGGATCATGATCCTAAGTGATTTTGACATTAATTATGTGGATCAAAAGGACATCAAAGGGAAATTCATATCAGATCAGTTGGCAGAGGCACCAATACAAGTAGAACATCCAATACACATTGATTTTCCTAACGCTGATGTTTTCACAACAACCACTAAACAGTCATGGGAATTTTATTTTGATGGCTCCTACACTCAACATGGCTTAGGGGTAATAATTATTTTCATCACACCTCAAGGACATACAATTCCAAAATCTTATCGACTGATGTTTCCTTACACAAATAACATAGCTGAGTATGAGGCACTATTAATTGGAATAAGAATTGCATTAGACTCGAGAATCACATAAATGCAAGTTTTTGGTGATTCACAACTTGTCATTAATCAAATCAATGATGAATATCAAACTAAATATGACAAGCCAATGCCTTATAAAAAAATGGTGAATGATTTCAAGAAATACTTTGTTGATATTGGGTTCATACAAATTCCACATAGCGATAATAAAGTTGTGGATGCCATGGCTACAATTGCATCATTGCTCCAATTGTAAGAAAACCAAGCACAGTATGATTTCTTGGTGGAAAAATTGTTTTCTCCCACCTATGATAATATGGAAACTCAAATCATTTGTCACCTAATTGGTTTTGATTCTCCCTTGTATGGAAAAATCTATGCTTATCTAAATGATACAACTTTTCTCCTAGATTTGTCTAGAAATTAGAAAAGAAATTTCATACGTCAGTCTTCTAGTTACACCTTAATTACTGACATCTTGTACCGACATGGTCTTGATGTTACCCTCCTTCAATGTCTTGAACATGATGAATCAGAAAAGGCCTTACAAGAGGTACATGGTGGTATTTGTGGGACTCATTTAAGTGGATTAACCTTGGAAAATAAACTTGTTAGAATGGGGTATTATTGGCCAACCACTGAAAAAGAATCATTCATCTTTGTGAAAAAATGTTCAAAATGTCAGATTCATGGGAATCTCATTCACGCTCCTACTCAATAATTGCAACCCTTCACCACAACATGGCCTTTCACTCAGTGGGGATTGGATCTGGTTGCCAAGATACACCCATCATCATCAAATGGACACAAGTTCATTATCACAACCACTGAGTAATTTAATAAGTGGATTGAGTTTGTCCCTTTAACAACTGTTATCGGCAAAAAAAATTCATCCTTCATTTTGAACTATATCATATGTCGGTATGGCATTCCCAGCTCTATTATCATAGATAATGGAAGACCTTTTAAAAATCAATATGTTGATGAAATTTGTGAAAGATTTAACATCCAACACAGGTTCTCTACACCTTATTATCCATAGGGAAATGGCAAAGCAGAGGCTTAAAACTAAAAAATTCTAAAGATTTTGAAGAAAACAATAAATGGTGTCGGTCATGATTGACATGTACAATTAAATCCAACTTTGTGGGAATACAAAACCAGTATTCACACATCAATGGGTGCTACCCCTTATGCTTTGGTTTATGGAG
>CM021105.1:431891870-431950169 GCA_007115665.2 Sequoiadendron giganteum
TAGTAATTTGGATCAAATCCTTGGAGATAGAGGACAATGGAATGCTTTTGAAGGAGTTGTTGTTATTTAGAGTTTGTTTTATCTTTTTAATTAGTTTCATTTGATTTAATGTTTCATTGGTGTGTTGGTTTATCTTTCTAGTTAGCTCACATATTCTCACACACAGGTTGCTAGCACCATAATTTTGAATTCAAAAATAAGGGATATTCTTATAAATATGGTAACTTTTGGTACTCTATAACTCTTTTTTACTCGCCATTTTTTGCCAATTGGAATGCAAATAAGAAGTTGATCTGAATCACTTTGTTTGAGGTCCCACCAGAGGAAGAGTAGGGCCTGCTCAACTGAAGGGGGTGGCCCTGTTTCATTGTTATTTTTCAGTTAATTGTTTTTGTTGTAATTGGTTTGAAGTTAGCACTTTAATTCATGTTAATCGATGTTCAACAATTGTATTTACTTAGATTAATTTTTTTTTATTCAAATTAGTTAAGACATTGTACTATAGATCAAAGTTAGATCAGAATTCCATCATTTACTATAGGTTTCATTAAGTATTCATTTTATGATGCACATAGCTATAGAAAAATTGGTAACAATGACTGATGTAAGGATTGAACTCAAACTAAATTGGAATATGTTCATGGGAGTTAGTATTATTTATTTCTAGATTGAATGTTTAATTCTCTGCAACATAGATAGATTCAATGTTTTATAGATTAAATTTCATTACCTACAAGCATAGTTAGATTTATTTTTAGCAATTTTAAATTCTTCATTTTAGAATTAGAGTTAATTTTTTTTATTTTGTAGATCTCCCAATGATCCGATTGCATTTAAGTAAGGTAACATCTAAGCTGAGTCATTATGATTAGAATAGGTTTAAATAAGTAGTAGTTAACTAGTAAGTTAGAAACATCCCTAAAAATTAGTTGATATGTTTTTCTCTTGAAGAGCTCTTGAAGCATACTGACCGAAATCAAAGTCGTTGTTTACAGTGAAAAACCCCCAATTTTTGGAATCCTCCATATCATATATTGCTCTGAGACACACTTGGTTCGATAAATGAAAAATTAAATGATGTGAGTTGTGACATCAATGACCTCGCCAATCATTTTTGGCACCGTTACCAGGGAAAATTAAAGATCTAGATGTTAAGTTTGAAGCATCAGTGTTGATAAGGAAGATAGTTTAGTTTTTGAATGAGATGAGCTAGAGACCATCTAGGAAGGTTTCTTCCAAAAAATATTGATTTTGATCAAGAACAACGAATTTTGCATCATCAGATTGAGAATCAAGAAAAAAATCTAGAACAAAACTAAGAAGAAGAAATGGGTGAACAAGAAGGAAATGATCCCCTACCAAATAGGACCTTTCCCTATCCCATTAATCCGAATAGAGAACATGATGAACCACCTATGAATAATATTTTACCTTCATTTTTACCTATTTTTAGGGGAAAGACTTCTAAGGATCTTGACCAATTCCTCTTTGAGTTTAAATTTTTGTGCCAGAACTATGATTATATAGCTGATAACCAGAAGCTGAAGTTATTTCCTTTAACCTTAAAAGAGTCAACCTTATGATGGTTCATGGGTTTAGGTGTAGATTCAATCTCAACATGGCATGAGATGGAAACTAAGTTCTTGGATAAATACCAAGATTATTTCCGAGTGAGGGATAGGAAATAAAAATTATTATGAATGAGACAAATGGAAGATGAAAGTTTAGGGGATTATTTTGATAGATTTTAGTTTGTACACAAAATATGTGGTAATGGGTTAGATAAATAAATTAGTAAAATAATTTTCCTAAAGGGAATTGATGATGAATCTAGGGAGGCCTTAAATCTTATGAGAAAATGAGACATCAATAAGCTTACTTTAGAAGCTATTGTTGAAATATGTAGAAACTACTCTAGGACTAGAGTAGGCTCTAGAGGTTCTCAAAGAAACAAAGCTCTTACCACTGATGTATCTTAGGTAATGGAATAAATTGGTCATTTGAGGACTGATTTGCCTCTTCATCTAAATATGCAAGGAGATAAAAAGACCACTGAACCTTTATCCATTTATTGTTCCAAATGTAGAGGGAAACATCTTTTAAGAGAGTGTCAATTGAATCAAGTAGACATTTGTGAGATCTATGAGAAACATTATTCAACAAGTTCTTGTAGCCTTCTATCTGAGATTAAGAATCATCTAAAGAAACCACTAGTGGTGGAGGAGGAACTTAACTATGTTGGGAAAAGGTCTCAGAATGTTGGATATAATCAGGGGCAATATGGTCCTAGAGCTAACCGAAATTAGAACCCTTGGTCTAATGCAAACCAATGGAATCCTCCCTTTGCACCTCAACAACCACGTATATTTTGGGGTCAACTTGAATGGATGAATCCCTAGTGAACCAACCACAGTGGCAAAAAAATCAGCTGCAATGGTAGAAAAATCAACCACAATGGAAAAAAAACCAAACACAATTACAACCATGGAAAAATTAGGGGCCAAGGTGTCCATAGGGATAGTCACCTCAATTAACACATATCTCTAATCCTACTCATGAACAAGTAAACTAGCCTCAAATTCTTGCACAACATGTTCCAAATCTGAAAAAAAATCGCTTTGATGCTAATCCACCTACTTTGAATACCATTGATGGTAATGATATTCAGTTGAGAAGCCAAAATGTGACATCCATACCTATCACTAAATATCAAGAGGGTGAGAAAAATGAAAAGTAAAATCTAAAAGAAAAACATAACTTTGAGAGTGAGCAAGAAGTTAATTAGGCACCCTACCTAGAGCGCTTGAAAACACAACCAACTGCTCCTGATAGCTCCCAATCTAACTATATGAATATTTTTGACTCTCAAATTCTCTATGAGTTAAAGAAGATTAACATTGAAATACCATTGTTATAGGCTATAAAATATATACCAGAATAAATCAGTTAGTTAGTCCCTTTGTATGAAAACTCTAGGTAGGAAGAACAAATTACCCCCTACCATTCAAATAGCGACCAAACTAACTGATGTATTGTCAGGAAGGTTACTTCCTCATAAATATAATGATCCTGGTAGCCATGTAATAACTTTGAGTATAGGAGGAACTGAGGTCACCAATGTCCTAATTGATCTAGGAGCAACTATCATTGTTATCACCTCAGACACTATTGAAATGCTAGGTATGACAAAGATTTAGCCCACCACAACTATTTTATAGTTAGTTGATCAATATACTACTAAAATTGAGGGATTTCTAGAGGATGTCATGGTTACCATTGACACTTGGGATTATCTAGTGGAATTTCTGGTCCTTAAAGCTAGAAATAAATATTTTGGATACCCAATCATCTTAGGTAGACCATGATTAGCAACAACTATAGCATTGGTAGACTGTATATCATGTAGTATGATCATTTTTAATGGAAAAAATAGAAAGAGTTATCATTATATCCTCCTGATCAACAACCAATTGTATCTAATACTCAACCTTTGGTTGATGAAGATATGGAGTCTGAAGGGGATGGTATTGTGGAATTAGCAATGGTTACTTTAATGGAACATGTGGAGGAATGTGAAGGATAGAATCTTTAACTTGAAAAGATTGAACAAGTTAAAGAGAAGAGGGACTATCATGGAATATTGCATTAGTAAATTTATCATCCCTGTCCTTTGAATACACTTGTAGGGGACCCACTTGATACAAAGAATGAAACCAAGGAGATCACTGTAGTAGGAGATAAACCTATGTTCATTAGCTCATATTTATCCTCTTCATAGAAAGAGAAATTAAAAACAAACTTTAGAAAATCACACTGAAGAATTTGGATGGGAATACGAGGACATGAGGGGAATCCATCCTTCTATTTGCACACACCATATTTACACAGAAGATGTTAAGCATGTTGTTGTGCACTTATTGCACACACACCCCACTGAATGTGGGGACCCTCTTCTTTTTTCACTCTTGGTGTTTTGACCCTTTCTTTTTTGGGGTTTTTGCTTGCTTGGATTTGTGCTTTAATGATATTCTTGCCAATTGAAGTGGCATTCTTTTGAGTTGTATTGAAAATCCTTCCCAGTGCAAAACCCGTGAGGGGGGGGGCTGGATCCTGAACTTTGATATAATGATCTTTTACACACATTGCTTCTGATGGATCTAATTATATGTTATCTTTGTGTGCTTGCAGGCGAGTTCAGGACACAATGTTGTTGTTCAGGGCAAAGGAAAGGCAACTGACCTTGGTGCAGAGACATCTACCATCTCAGATGTAGAGAAGGTTAAGTTGGACATGAGGAGAAGAATTCCTGAGAGTAAGTTGACTTTAATTTGGTCAGGAATTATAGACATGAACATTGGCATGTGTGATTATGAGGAATTCAAGGCTGAGATGTCAGCACCTAACCTTCCTTTGTTATCAAGGAGGATGGTGGACTCCGGATTGGCCCATGTGGTAGGCTTTCCTTCTACAGTACAGTGTTATGAGTTGGTGCTAGAGTGTGCCAGGAATTATGATAGGCGTACATAGAGGATTATTGGCCCTCAAGGTAGGATTCTTGCAGGATTTAGTCCAATCTCCATTGTTGCAACCTTCGACATGCCTAACAGATCCCATGTGGTAAGTTTTGACAAGGAAGGGGCTAAGAAATTCTATGAAGAAGACATGGTTAAGTCCCAATAGGTGATTAACTCTTGGTTGGACAAGCCTAAATCTCACTTCTCTAAGTTGCCTAAGCAACTATTCAGGCTTAAACTCAAAAGAGAATATTATAATGTTATCACCCTTCTCAGCAGGTTGGTAGGATTGAAAAGTGCAGGGATTTTTGAGACTTGGATGTTCCATATAATTGCTAGAATGGAGCAAGGGTTTGATTATCATTGGGCAAGTGCCATCAGTGTTGTGATCCATGATAAGTTGTGCAATGTATTGCAAACCAAGACTTTTACTATGACCTCCTATCTAGTGTATTCATTGGCAAGACTTCATCCATATAAGGGATTGAGCACTAGAGGTATCTTTGGGAAAGATTCTATCTATGAGGTATATCCACAGATGCACTTAACTGGTGGAAGTTATAGGAGATCAAACGATGCCTTTACTATGTATATCACCAGATAGCTCCAAGGTGCAGAGCATGTTAGAATCTTGGACAAGGAAAAAGAACTGATAGGAAAGTATGGAGCTTGGTTTGTTCAGTTCCCCACCTTTTCATACATCAGAATTGATGGTTTTCAGAGGGCTCCCTATAGATTTCCAAGGTATCCTATAGACCACATCATTTTGCTGGAACTTGTTAGGAAAATCTATGATTTTGACAATATTGTAAAAGGAGAAACGCATAAGACAGGCTTTGGGAATGATTTCCCTTTGCAGATAGGAATGGGTGAGGTTTGTGCCTCTATTTAGTCTACTCATGCTGCTGAGGAAGAAATGGGTACTCTTGGTCTTTCCTTTCACACCAAGAGAACAAGATTTTATATAACTGGTGAAGCTCAAAAGAAGGCCAGTAGGGATTATAGCCATAAGCCTCAAATTGAAGACTATTGGGTTAACCTTGTTGATGAGTTTAAGGTGAGGAAGAAGAATTTTTCTAGACTGCCAGTAGACTTGGTGAGGCTGTATAATGTAAAGGCCATCTCGAATCAGATTGAGGAAGATGGAAATGTGATCTAGGGGCACATTTACGAGGCATAAAAAATAAACCAATTGGAGAAGTTGACTGGTTGGAGGAGGAAAAGACTGACTTGGATCAGGTCATGGCCCCAGTAATTAAGTACACCAAGATGTGGCTAAAACATAAAATACTAGAGCTAGAAAGTGATGGTGTTCCATGCACTTATGAGTTGATGGGAGATTTGGAGTCTCATTCTGATTCTAAGGGGTCACTTGAGCCAGAACCAAAGGGCAAAGGAAAGGTAGATTCTCCTTTCAAGATTTAGATAAGGGAAGTTCAACCTGAGAAGGAGGAAGAGGTAGGCAAACAGAGGAAGCCTGTTGCTAAGAAGAGGAAACATGCCTCTAGGAAAGAAGTTGAGAAGAATAAGGAAGAAGTAGAAGAGGCTGAGAGTGCTCCACCGGTGGAAAAGAGAAGAAGAATTGTAAGATTGTCACAAAAGGGGGGGGAAACTCTTAAGGTTGACAAGGTAATTGAGCCACTAGTAGTAGAAGTGGAAAGTTTGAGGGAAAGAACACAAGTTTACATGAGGAGGTCAAGGACTCCTTCCCCAAAGGACAACTCAACAATGGAGAAGGCCATATTCAACATTCTTGTTGTTGAGCAGGTGAGTGTCCCTATTTCTCAGGATGCTGGTAACCAACAAGAAGAGCCAAGGAAAGGTGAAAGTCCTAGGGGTTTGCAAGAGGAGGTATTCCAGGAAGGAGATCTTTTCAGGGTAGGAGCAGAAATTGACAAAGTATTGAGGTCTCCCTTGGTGGAAAATGCAGATTTTCCTACAAAAGAGCAAGTGACCAAATCCCCTCAATAGGAGGAAGTAGTGACTAGAGCTTCATCACCACCCCGGGTTGTGGAAGAGGAACAATTGCAACAGGAGGGGAATCCAACTATGGATATTCCTAGGAGTTTGAGTGTGGAAAGGCATGCACCTATTGGTCAACAAGAAAAAGAACAGGATAAACAAAGCATAGTACCTATTGGGATCACTATTCTGGATTGGCTCGAGAAGGGCTTAAAGAGTAAAATGGTAGTAGTGTAGGATGCTCCTCCTAATTGGGATGTCCTTATGGCCTATGTGGAGAAAGGGAAAATTAAAAATAAAGCAAGGGTTATCTCTCAGATTGAAAGAGATGAATCAGGTAATAGAGTGGCTCATGTTGCTACCCCTGCTCCAAACAGGGATAGGGACGATGTGACTATTCAAGATTACAATATGCAAACTGTTGATTGGGGACATGCTACCATGGAAGAGGATATTGAAGAATATGAGGGTTCCAGTGCAGTGATTGTGGGAAGATTAAAAAAGGAAATGCAGACCAGGCATGAATTGGAAAGAGAAAATGAAAAACTAAAGAGATACCTGCAAGAATTGATGAAACCTTTGTAGGCTATTGGTTCCTCCTCTTCTGCTACAGGATTCCTTCCTCAGGAAACAATCTCTGAATTAGAAAAGATGAAGGGCACTTCACTTGCTACAGTCACTTGGTTGCAAGGTGTTCAAGAAAAAGGGGATGAGGCTGTCAAAAGCATTATGTCCACTACAGGGGATGCCACAAGGTCGATGACATTGCTAAAGACTGTGTTCGCTTAGGATAAAGAAGATATTGACCTCCTACTTCAGAAGGTTACTGCAATTATGGGATTCACCGAAAATGAGTTGGTAAGATGTGGGATTCTTCCTCTTCCAAGGGTCTCTAAGCCTTGGGAATGGTTTGAAATCCTTCTCATGAGACAAAGGGCCTTGAAGAAGGTTAATAAACATGCAAGAAAAACTGAGGATTCTCTAACTAATGTGTATGACAAATGCATTGCATTCTTCGAAGTCATGACTGGAAGGAAGAAGTTTGCTCTGAAGCATTTCAGCTTTGAGTAGCTTAGCGAATGGTGGAGAGATGTATATTCTACAGTCAATGAAGGGTCAGTCACTGAACACCAGCTGGATGATGCAGCAACATACATTGCAGTCATTGACAGATATTTGACTAATAAGGCTTATTGGGATGGTACAATTGGACAAGCAAAAGAAGACATCAAAATTCTTGAGAGAAGGATTAGGGTTTTGCCTATGCCACCGGTTGCTGAGCTGGAAAGGGTCTTGCTGGCCGTACAAGCTGAAAAAGATAAAACTAAAGACAAAGATGGGGAGTGATTATATAGAGTTTTATTAATATTTGTGCTTCCCCATTAATGTACATGTATTGGGCCGACCCTTTTGATACTTTGGCAGTTTTGGATGAAATTGGTGCTATGGCACATTTCATATATTTGAATTATTCTTATGGACCAACCTATTTTTAGGTTATGTTTTATTGAAAAATTATAATTTGGGCTGACCTATCCTATAATTTCTCTATAAAAGTGGGCATGTTGCCTCTTTTGAACAATAGACAAAATTATTAGAAAATAGAGATAGAAGGATAGGTAGATTAGGAGAATAGCTAAGTAGTATCCGAGCAAGTTAGGGTTTATCTTCAAAGCAAAAGTTGTAATTGGATAACTTGGATTGTTGCTACCTTGGATGACATAATATAAGAGGGATAGTGTGTTTGGTATCTATCATTTGAAATCTCATCTGGCATGGTTCTTGTTATTCTATCTTTCAAATTGCTTATTGTTTATGGTTAGATGATTTGATAATGCTTAGGGTTTCATGTTTGGAATGTTCTAGTGATCTCTAGTTCATACTTTTTGCAATTAGCTAATTGTTAGCTACTTTGCAAAGTTAGCCTGGGCTTATATTTGTGCTTAGTTCAATTATGAAAGTTATTCATCTCAATTGATGTAAGGTTGACTAAGTGAATGATTCATGATTTGAAAATATTTCAATACCCTAGAAGATTGCACTATTTATGTGGAGTTGGAGATTCGTTTGGGTTAAGCAGAAGATATTTTATGAGAGATTGGTCCATTTTGAGCATCTTATCCTTTTGCATTTTCAATATTAGTATTATTAGTGTTAAAAGTAGTTTTAAGATTATCTCTGGAAACCTTTATCTTTTGCTATTTATTTATCATCTGATTTGTATCAAGTTTGAGAGTATCACTCTATTGTTTATATCTGATAAGTTGAAAATCCAGCTCTGCTCATAGTGAGGTCCCTTTGTGATTACCAACATTTTCACATTATCTTTGAGTTGTTTCATTGCATTGTCAAGACCTGACATTAGAGACCTTGGGGTTATCTCTTTCCATAGAGATTTATCTTTCAAGAGAGATAGGATATCATATTCTGTATGAGTTGTTGTTGTGTAGGAAACACCATCAACACCTATGAGACAAGGTCAGAGGAGGACCAATCCTATTTTAAGAGACCTTGTCAAGCAAGACATAGAAAAGGTGCTAAAGGTAGGATTCATTTATCCAATATCTGATAGTCAATGGGTTTCCCCATTGGTTATTGTTCCAAAAAAAATAGTAAGTGGAGATTATGTATTGATTACAGGGATTTAAATAAATCTACTAAGAAGGATCATTTTCCTTTACCATTCATTGATTAGGTACATGATAACCTTGCCGGAAGTAGTTATTTCTCCTTCTTGGATGGTTTTAGTGGATACAACCATATCCAAGTAGCTCCTAAATATCAAGATAGGACTAATTTCACATGTTCTTGGGGTACATATGCCTACATAGTTTTACCATTCGAGCTATGTAATGCATCAAATACTTTTCAAAGAGTTTTTTTAGCTATCTTTGCTAATTTGACAACCTCATGTGTAGAAGTGTATATGGGTGATTTCACAGTCCATGCACAAACATTTGAGGAGGCTCTTGAAATTTTCAACAAATTTTTATAGAGGTGTACAAACCATAGGTTATCTATAAACCGTAAAAAAAATTCTTTGATGATGACAAAAGGAAATGTACTTGAACACCATATTTCAAAATAGGGGATTAAAGTTGATCCTAGGGAAATTGAAATCATACAAAAAATAGAAATCCCAATAAATAAAACAAGAGTTCATAGATTTATTGGGAATGTTGGGTATTATAGAAGATTCATAGAAGGGTTTAGTAGGATTATTGAACCCTTTTTTTACACTACTCAAGAAAGATACAAAATTCCTATGCACAAATGATTGTCAACAATATTTTGAGAAACTTAAACAAGCCTTAACCGCTTCTCCAATCATCAAAGGACCTGTATGGGGAGTTCCATTTCATATCTATTTTGATACTTCTAATTTTTCAATTGGTGTCATTTTAGGACAAAAAGATGATAATGATTCAATGTATGCAATCTATTATGTGAGAAAAAATTTAAATCCTATACAAAGAAACTATACAACCACTGGAAAAGAATTTTTTGCTATGATATATGAAATTAACAAGTTTAGGCATTATATTATAGGTTATAAAATATTCATCCATATAGATCATTCTTCTATAAGATATCTCATGAAGAAGGTTGGGGTGGGTTGATGGATTATAAGATGGTTGTTGTTGTTATAGGAATTTTATGTAACTATAATAGATAAACTTGGCAAGGATAAGGTTGTTGTTGACTTCCTGTCAAGAATTATTTTACAGGGTGATAAAGAGTTGGTTGATGATACATTCCCAGATGAACATTTATTTGCAATATCAATACATCCTCCATGGTTTACTGACCTTGCAAATTACCTCATAATAGGGAAATGCTCCAATCATTTCAGTTTTAAGTTGAAAAAGAGGTTAATTCATGAAAGTTCGAGATTTTAGTGGATTAATGGTTTTTTTATTGTCCTGACCATGTTCTTCGCAGGTGTGTTGCTGAGATAGATGTCTCTGATATAGTACATGCACTTCATCATGAGCCAGAAGGAGGACATTACTATGTGATTAGGATTCTTCATAAGCTCTTAGGAGATGGTTATTTCTAGCTGACAATGACAAAGGATGTTTCATTCTTTGTCAAACATTGTGATGAATGTCAGCACAAGGGAAGGCCTACACCAACCATGGAGATGCCATTACAACCTCAAATAGCGCTTGAACCATTCAAAAATGGGTAATTTATTTTATGGGACTTGTTGATCCACCTTCTAAGGGATAAAACTATATTTCAGTTTGTACAGATTATGTCACAAAGTGGGCAGAGGTAAACCTTTTACCAGTAGCAAGAGAAGACAAGGTGGCTGATTTTATATATAAGAATATTCTTCAAAGGTTTGGTGCACCAAGGGAAATAGTTTATGATCAAGGAATGCAGTTCATGTCTACAATGATGGAATATTTCATGTAGAAATATGAGATGAAACATAGGAAGTCCACTCCATACCATCCATAGGAAAATGGGCAATTGGAGGTCACCAACCAAGAGTTAGAAAACATTCTGACAAAAAATGTTTCATTAAGGAGAATAGATTGGGAAGATAAATTGAATGAAGCAATTTGTGCATATAATACAACCTAGAAGAATACTACTAGGTTTTATCCATATGACTTAGTATATGGGAAAAATCTAGTCATGCCAATTGAGTTTGAATTATAGACAATAAGGATAGCATTAGATGTTGGCATTGATCTATCAGAAGCATAAAAGAAGAGAGCATTACAACTGAACTAGTTAGATGAGATGAGAAAGGAATCTCTCCAACATACTAAAATGATTTAGAAATAGAGAAAAGAGTGGCATGACAAACATATTGTAACCAGAATATTCAAGAAGGGAGACTAGGAACTGTTGTTTGACTCCAGATTTCATGAATTTAAGGGAAAATTCCACACAAGGTGGCTGGGACCATACGAGATTGACCAGGTCTTTGAAAATGGAGTTGTATAGCTGGTACCTATTGATGGTGAGAGAAGAGTGATATTGGTTAATGGCCATAGATTAAAAATATACCATAAATCTGAATCGAGAGAGGAGTTCTTGTCAGAATTGGAACATAGAATTGAACATTTTCTAATGGAAGATAGTTCTTCCATGAGGGAAAGTGTTACTAAGTAACCTTTTGAAGAAAGGATTGAACAAAAGGTAGATTGAAAACTAAAAAATGATGGTTTACCTTTTGAATAAAGGGGATAAATTGAAAACTAGAAATGGTAGTTTATCAATTTGAAAAAAATTTAAAAAAAAGGAGAAAAAGGAAAAAATGAAGGAATGGTTGAAAACCAGAAATGGTAGTCTTCCTCGATCAAATTCAGTTCACTCCTGAGAGCTCTTGAGAGCTCTTGATGAATCCTAAAGATATCTTATGTTTTCAACGATAACCTTCACGTTAATTTTGGGCTTTGTTTTAAATAATTTGTTGGAATTAAATGTCAATTGAGTTAGTTAGCACGCTCGAATTAACTTAGACATTCATTAAAAGGTACATATTTATTGTATATATAATTTCCAAATATTAACTTTTTTATTTATTCATTATGATTTAAAATAAAGTAAACGTTAGTATAGAACTCTCCACCAAAATAGTTATTAATTTTGTAATAAATGAGTTTTATCATTTTGAATCTGGCAGGGAAATTAAGAAGCGATTTTGAAAGGACTGTAGTAATAATGACAAGTAAAGGTGAATTATCCCATGCCTAGATCAATAAATTCACTGATGTTAGCTAGACAACCAAATTTATGAATAGTAAATGCAAAGTACAAGGTGGTGGCATGTGAAATGTCTGGATGAGTAAATGAAATAAATAACTACATGTGTTGATGGATGTGGGGTTTTTCTAAAAAAAATTGTAGTTGGAAAAGGTGCCATTATTATTTTTGCTTAATTTAGATAGCTAGTTATGTCTAACAAAGTTGTAAAGAAGAGAATAATGGGGAACAAATAGAATGCTAAACTAGAGAATTGTATTCTTGACCCAAAAATTGAAAGATTTTTAAGAGAATTTGGGTGGCTAGATTTCATTAGGAAGTATGAGGGGTTCTAGCAAGAGTTAGTTGAATAATTCATGTGGAACTTCCATGTGAATGTCACCAGAGTCAAGGATAAAGTCATTGAAGTCACCCCCAAGATAATAGGTGAAATCTCTGGAATTCCTGTTGAAGGGAAGCCAATTAAAAAAGCACATGTAAAGTATGAAGAGTTAGTGGTGGCATTTTGCAGAGAACTTGAAAAGAAGCCAAATATTCTATTACATAAAAGATATTAGAGAGGAATTGCACGCAATAGTCTGGAAGAGCCGTGGAGAATTGTTGTCACCTGGCTGATGAAATTTTTCACTTGTGAAGGTCAATATGGCATTGTGTTAGGGCCTGGAATGAAGTTAATGATATGTTTGAGGTATGGAAATGTAGACCCCTCTACCAAAATCAATGTACCTACATTTTTGTTTTCCCAAATTTCTTCAATGATAACTAGGGTAAAATCTAGGGGAGAATCTTCAATAAAGTATCATGGGTTAATCCATTTGATAATTAAACAACATTTCATAAAAAAATAAACTAGTAAACAAGGGTGGTTAGAATTTTTATCCTCACCTGTTAAAAATCCAAAAGGGAAAATCACAAAGGGGCCCACAAAAAAATTGGGAAAAGGAGAATCCTTTACAGGAAAAAATAAAGGACAAGAAAAAGAGGAAATTAAGAGAGTCTATTAGGGAAAATCCTAGTGTTACCATAAAGAGGTAACAAGACATAGATAAGGAAAGCCATAATATAGTTAAAAATGTTGTGTCAACTCTTGAGGAAACCCCTATGTAGTTACCTGAACAACCTCATAGCCCTCTTGAAGCTCCAATTCCTTCTCTTGAGAGAACACCTATGAGAGAATATTTTGACTCCCCTGAAAAATATAATTCTCAGTTTGAAGACAAAGAGGCCTCAGAGGAGTTTGAGGATGAGGATGTTGAGAAGTCTCTTTCACAATTTCCAATTGTTGAAAGAACGAAAGGAAAGGAACCATTAATTGAACTAGAAAAATCCACACAATTACAAGAAGAAGAGGAATCAGAGGAAGAGAGTGAAATAGTGAGGGTTATGGCTATGTCAAGGATACAAACAAAATTAGAAGAGGAAAGAAGAAGGATATAATTTCTTGAAGAGAAATTGAGAAAGGAAGAAGAGTTGCGAAATTCTGTGAGTGGAATAGAGCAACTAGAAAAGGAAATGGCTGAGAAAGAATGTACTCTACAAAGTCAGTTAAATGAAACTGAAAGAACCTTGCAGAAGGTTAATGTACAAGCATTAGACAAGGCCGAAGAAACAATAAGGTTAAGTACAGAGAAAATAGGAAAACTAAGAGAAGAGCTACAACAGAAAAAAAGACCAGCTAAGATAACAATCTCATCTATTGTAGTCACAAGAAGATTCCACCCCAATTGCTCCAAGTAGATATCTTTCTCTAGCTGCATTGAAATTTAAACATGAGAATAATCAGTTGAAGACTCAAAACCAACAACTAGAAAAAGAAAGAGATGAAATCAATGATAGATTTCAACAAATTGTAGAGTTGTCTTCAACAATGTTATCAATGAGAAAGCCCTTAGGATCATATGCACTCTTTTTAAGAGAAAGGTTCCTTTAGTGGAAGATAAAACAACTAATACTAAAAGAAAAATTGATTATGAGGATGATAGGGAGTTTCTAGAATATATATTTAACAATCATCTTACCATTCATAATCAAATGTGTGAGTATTTTCAGCATGAATTTTTGCTTAGAATTTTTCCATAATATTTTCTCAATGTTTATATAGGAGAGCTCCATATTAGGTCTTTTGTTTCATTACTACAAAGCCAAGTAGAATGGGAGCATAGCGAAACTCAATACAAAGAAGAACAAATGAAACTAGGATCGCTTATGAGAAATGAGACCCCTTGGTCTAGACCTTTTAGAGATCAATTCAGATTCTTTGTCATGTCAAAAAATGTAGCTCTTGCTTACAGAAAAAATCTAAATGAAAGCACCCAAGCATTTAAGAGGGTTCAATATCATTTCCCATAGAGAGATCTAAGTGCATCAAGGGATAGATTCAAGAGTATTCCACCACATCTGAGAAGAAGAGAACCTATTTCACCAAGAAACATCACTTGAAGTCTGACTAGAATAAGAATTGTGGTTGATATCATTGAAGAGCAGCAAACAAACTGGATAGGAATGAGGTTTAGGCCTCCTTTTATCATAATTCCAAAACCAACATTCGATGCAACACCATAGTTTATTAGGGAGAATCTAAGGGAATGGATGACAATAGTTGAAAAGATGAATGGATATGCTCATCAAAGAAGATTCTTAGAGTATGTATTGCAGAATGTTGATTTGGTGGATATAATTACTTGGTTGGTGGCTAAGAGAAGAGATTTACCAAACCATCAACCATGAGGACATGGTTTACATCAAGAGGGGGAGGATGATGAGTGCTCAACAATTTTATTTTAATTGATATTTTTATAAACTCAAAAGACTTCATTATATTATTAATTAACTATTATGGCGGTAGAATATATGTTTAATGTTTTCTTGTTTCATATTATACTTGACTAATTGGAGGGTATATTAGATGTGGTATTTTGCATTAAATGTGCTTCTTTTGGTAATGGTAATAATCAAATGATTGTGCAAAATGAAATATCTATTGTCATGGTTGCAATCTATTCTTGAGGATTTTGTACAAGTACTTAATTGTTTACTATTGAGGGTGATCCCAAAATATTGGTTTACAATTTTTGGCCAAACTAGATATTGAACTAATTTTTTCTAACTAAATCTTCACTTTTAGACACCTATAGTAGGTAAACCATGGGTAATTTGAAGATGATTCAAACTAGTGATTTGTGAAATTTTGTCTATAGATTCTAAATATTTATTTTTAAAAAAATTGGAATCAGATTGCACTTCTTTCTCCATCTCCTTCGAAAACTAAATTTTTTCAATAAAAACCACATAACGTTCTTTCCATGAAGGATAATTTTTTTTTTTTTTTTAATTTAGATTTGTAACTATGATATCTAGTGCTTACAATTGGTTTCATAGTGTTTTATTGAATATTTTTTTCCTTAATCAAGTTTCGAAGTCAAACCAATTACAATTCAGACATAGGCAGACCATATAACACAACTTTTTTTGTATGTATCGAAATTCAATTTTTAATTTTTTTGTTCGAGCAAGGACTTAAATATCTAGTGCACTCATATTTTATTTTTTATTTTTTTATAATCTTCTACTTTTCCACATGTGTAGAATAGAGAGCTTGATTTTTGGTGAAAGCCCTACATTCACAAAAAATAAAAATAAATATAATAGTAAAATTAAGTTTATTTAAAATTATACTTTTTGGGAAGCTTATAATAAGGACTACATACTTACAAAAATAAAATTTAAATGAATTCATTTGATCCCCAAAAGGTAAATAAAAAGTGGTTTTTTATCAGTATTTTGATAGGTGTAAGGTTGACTCCATTATAGGTATGGTTTAATACTAGTGGGGTTCTATTCAAGGGGGTTTGATCTAAGGTGGTTTGATCATGCCTTCTTGAATTGGAATCCTTAAAATAGAACTTTTTAAGGCTTAAATCAATATATTTTCTAAAAATATGTGATTTCAACAAAAAATAGAGTCTCCTAAAAATTGTAAACCAGCATTGTGGGATGAACCTTGAGCTGGATCTGTTAAATTTTTTGTTGAAAAACTTTACATCAATCACTCTCTTGAAAGATCCTGATAGATCCCGATTTTTTATGATTTTGTATTGGCTCTCTTCGTGAATTTGGGAATTGTTGCTCTAGCCATGATTTACGAGATTCTCTTGAATACTTCCAGTTAAAATTTTATTTAGTTTTGCAAACTATAACTTAGCGGCTAGCGCCATAATTTTGAATTAAAAAATAAGGGATATTCTTATAAATATCTATCCTTAGGTTTAATTTGAGTTAGTCAATATTTTTCTAAAAATTGTAACTTTTGGTACTTTGTAATTTTGTTTTACTTGCCAATTTTGGCCAATTGGAATGAAAATAAGAAGTTGATCTAAATCACTGTGTTTGAGGTCCTCCTAGAGGAAGAGCAGGGCTCATTTAACTAAAGGAGGTTACCTTGTTTCATTTTTATTTGATTCTCTTAATTTTTTTTTGTTGTAATTGGTTTGAATTTAGCACTTTAATTCTTGTTAATTGATGTTCAACAATTGTACTTACTTAGATTAAATTATTCTGATTCAAATTAGTTAAGACATTTTACTATAGATCAAAGTTAGATCATAATTCCATCATTTACTATAGATTTCATTAAGTATTCATTTTCTGATGCACATAGCTGTAGAAAAATTGGTAATAGTGACTAATGTAAGGATTGAACTGAAGTTAAATTGGGATATGCTCTTCGGAGTTATTATTATTGCTTTCTAGATTTAATGTTTAATTCTTTGCAACATAGATAAATTCACTATTTTATAGATTAAAGTTCATTACCTACAAGTGTAATTAGATTTAATTTTAGCAATTTTAAATTCTACATTTTAGACTTAGAGTAAAATTGTTTTATTTTGTAGATCTCCCAATGAACCGATTGTAGTTAAGTAAGGTAACAACTAAGATGAGTCATTAGGATTAGAATAGGTTTAAATAAGTAATAGTTAACTGGAAAGTTAGAATCATCATTAGAAATTAGTTAATATGTTATGCTCCCAGAGAGCTCTTGAGAGCTCCTAAAGGCTCCTGAAGGAGACTGACTGAAATCAAAGTCACTGTTTATAGTGCAAAATCCCCAATATTTAGAATCTTCCTTATCGTATATTGCTCTAAGATAGACCTGATTTGATAAATGAAAAATTAAATGATGTGAGTTATGACATCAATGACCTCACCCATCAAAGAAGAATTCTTTCCTGAATTTGAATCTTTTGATCTAGATGATATTAGGACATTGTTAGATAAAAGTGAGATGAAGAAGATTAGTGAATTTTGGAGTGTGTCCTCTCTGATGGATAGAATAAAATTTGATGATGTTTTGATTGAGAATTTACTCAAGATAGGTATTGTTATTTCAAGTGTTTTTGATTCATTACCAGATAATGTAGTTGAAGTTATTGAAGAGAGAATATTGTTGGAAGGACTAGAAGGACATAAGTTTGAAGTCATGGTTGAGAAAAGATGTGTCAAAGCTAAGAAGAATTTATCTGAACACATTAATGAGATAAGGAAGTTCATTAAAGAAATTTCAGACATCTACAAGTATTGTCTCCAGTGGCTTGTTGTAGTTGACAATTTTAGAAGAAAAATTGAAGCCATTGAATTTGAAATGAATAGTATTGGAAATAATTTTGATTTTTTTAAGGACAAAGAAGGAAAAAAAATAATAAGAGTTGGAGAATTACAAGTGGAGTTGTTGACTATTCAATGACAAAGGGAAGATGTAGTGAGAAATTTTTAGCTTGTTATAGAAATTGTTGAGTTCCGATTGGATAATCTCTCTAGGATACTCTATGATGTAGAAGATTGTCAATGATGATTCTCATCTATGGAATGGTCATCCTCATTCATGTTGTTGGATTTGTTGGAAAACATGTGTACCAAAATGGATTATGATATGTTCGCTTGGAAGGAGATACTTCCAACTGTTAGAGAGAGATAGAAGAAAATGTTTTAGGTGAAAAGTGTTATTTTTACGTAAGTTTCTGAATTTTCAAAAAAAAATGGCAAAAAGGAGGAGAGAAAAATGAACAAAAATAAGAAGAGAAAAATTGAATTGTTGAACAAAGGGGGTATTTTGGAATTTCTTGAGTTTTGAAAGTTTTGGAGTTAGAATTTATTTGTGTATGAAAAATCACCATGTACATACGTTTAAATCCTATTTTGGCCTCCCTTTGACATTGATGTCAAAGGGGGAGAGATTTGGATATTTTTGGAGAGGTTGTCATATAAACGAAATGAAAAGAATGAAGAACGGTGTGAAGACTTATACATTATTTTGGCACATTTTTCCATCAATGAAAAAGGGGGAGATTGTTGGAAGAATGAAGAAGATCAGTCTTTGTCTTTTCATTGATGTCACCATGTTGATTAAGGTGTCAAGTTGGTCCGATACTCTAAACCGGTATGAAGAACAAGTTTACATCCTCTAGTGTTTCTGGTCTGGTATTTTGGTCCACATTTCCCCTCTGATGTTCATCATTTATTGTGGCTTTGGGAAATGGTTTATAGATATTGGAAGCTTGTAATTATACAATCTTGTGTGCTCATATGATCATATGGTGAGCTGACATTGGTTTGGTGTTATATTTTGTTATTAGGTCTATCCATGGTTGACCTAATAAATAGCTAGTGGTATAATGGTTTAATTTGTGTTGTGCATATATGAGCGACCTATTTTTGGTCCATGATGACATGATATAGAATTCCACATGGTTGAATTACCTTTGGAGAATTTTAAACTAACTTGGAGCCAAGAGTTAATATTTTTGGTGAATAAAGATTGCATCTAATTAGGCCGACCTAATTGATACTTGCAGATGTATCAAATATATATTGGATAGTTTTGAAGTTAGAATGTGTGGTATAGAATGTGAAGTGTGATTTGAATGAAAATAATAGTGTGAATGTGAAGTGAAGTGTGCAAAAATAATGAAGTGTATTAAGTCTGTTTATTGTGCATCAAAGGAATTGAATCAACACTTGTTAGGTGGACTCTTACTAGTTCATATTTTGGTTGTAAGCCATCTTGTTATTGTAGTCTCTCTATAGGTAGTGAGCCTCCTTGTTTGGATAGTGAGTCCTCTTTGTAATTAGTGAGATTTTATATCTGGTAGTGAGCCTCTTTTGTATCCGGTTTTGGAACTACATTATATAGTGAGCTAATCCTCCTCAGTGTGTTTTTTCACTCATTTAGTTTTCCACATAAAATTTTGGTGTTCATGTTTTGTGTGGTTTCATGTTTTGTTATTTCTTTTTCTCATCTTTACTATTTGATGCATTGAAGTAATTGGATGGTGTTTGTTCAATAAGTTTAAGGAGATACTGATTCACCCCCGTCTTAGTATCTTAGATATTCAACAATTAACCCACCATATTAATGTGTTTGCATAGTCATTTTTACCCTACAAAATAGAAAAAATGTGGTTGTCGGCACCTTTTCATTGATTGAACATGAACCCATTGTTCTTACCATAGTCAAATGGCATGAATTTAAGAAGAAAAAATGAGGTTACTTTTGAGAGAACATAAATATACTTGTAGGTTTATAAAATAAGTTTTATGCAATAAAAAATTTGAGAAGTACTTTGTTATAATTTGGTATTTTTTAATCTTGGGGCTCTTGAGAGACCTTACCATAATTGTGAAGCCTAGATGGTTTTTCACTTGGGTAATTATTTGTAGGGCCGCACATAGTATCTACCCACCATCCTCAACATGTTTTCATATTCACTTTAGACCCAAAATATAAATAATTTATTTTTGGTTTATTTGGCACCTTTATACTACTCTCAAATGATGCTTTTTAAAAGAATATGTTTGATCTTTCCATGGTCAAATGAAGTGGATTTCATGAAAAATGAGTCAATTTACTTTTTAGGGACCCTACATCCACTTGTATTTATAGAAAAATCATTCATAGGCCCCAAAATGTTTTGAGAACAACATTATCATTGTTTGGTAATATTTTTTTCTTAAGGCTCTTAAGAGGCCTTACTAAATCCTTGTAGCCTAGGCGAATCATCACACAAGGTGATTAAGATGAGGCCCCCACAGAATTCACCCACCTACCTAATTTTTTTAATCATATTTTATATGGGTACATGAATTGTAGAATGGAAAAAACTCATATTGTAACCTTTACATTTCTCTCAAATGATATGTTCGGTAAGATTTTGTTCAATCTTGCCATGGTCAAAATTTGTGGAGTTGGTGAAAATTGTCATAGGTTATTTTGGAGGGACTCAAAATCTATTTTAAGGTATACATGGAACATTCATATGATCCATAAAATTTATAAATTATCCCATTATAGATTGGTAACATTTTTCTATCAATGCTTTTAAGAGACCCTACTAGAATCGTGTAGCCTAGAGGCATCAATACACCCGAGGAATGAAATGGGGCCTCTCATATAATTCAACCACCCATACCAATGTATTAGAACAATTAGTTTTGAATTATGAGGTTTAGAATAAAAATATGGCTATTGACACATTTTTACTTCTATAAAATGATGTTTTCTACAAGAGGGCGTGTGCATGGAAATGGGTAGCCATTTCGTGGCCACATTCAATATTTTTTTTTTGAAAATTCATAATGTGAGAGCGTTATAACATGCTCACATTATGGCTCGGTGTGTCGAGCCTGAGGCTCAACAACAAGAAGCCAGTAACACGAAGTGAATTATAATGGGAGTGTGTTATAATGCACTCACAATATTGCTTGTTAAGAGAAAAAAAAGAGGTGAAATGTTGTCATTTTCATTTCGACTAATTTTTCTTCTCCCCACAGCCAAAACCCCCATTTTTCGTGTTTGTGTTCTAGGAGGAGCCATTCACCAAAATTATTCACCAAAAATTTCTATTTCTTCACAACGATGGTGCCACGATGATGAGCAGGTGTGAGAGGTAAGGATTGTTTTCTTTTTATTTTGAATTAGTTAGTTTTAGGTTGAATTTGATATATATTTGTTTGAATTTTTAGGAGATTCAAATCAACCTGCAAACCCTCAAGATCCTCAATAGGAAGAGAAACCAAATCCTCAAGAAAAAAATCCTCAAGATCAAAATCAACCACAACAGCAACCTCCTCCACCAATCACTCAACCCCCTCTTAGCACTCAACAAAATTTAATGAGTGAAATTGAGAACAAAAATAAAATTGAGGATTTAATCAGTAGGTTGAGTGATCCAAATGGTTCAACTACAATAAAAATGACCCTAGAAAATTCATTGAAAGATATGCTAACAAATGTAGATTTAATTAGAAAAAAATAACTAGATTGCGAGATAGGAGGCAGGCGGCTAGGGATTATTATGAAAATAAACTATCATATAAAGATGTAAAGGATTTCAAAAATACAAAAGGTGATTTGTACTCACTATTCATTGACCCATGCATAGATCAAAATATTACCCTCAATGTGAAGAGGTTTCCTATTAATTTTTTCCACCACCAATAGATTAGGGACCAGTTTTATGATAGGTGGTACATGGTCTTTGATTACCCACCGTGCAAAAATTGCGAAGTATCCCAATATTTCCTTAGGAAACTATATAGTGAGTTGATATTGAAAAAAATCCCAAATTATTTTGATATGAGGGATTTTCAGGGGAGAGGTGGGGGGTCAACTCAAGATAGACCCGGTGCACAACCGAATCGTACGTGGAAAGGTAGATGAGCTCTCACTAGGCCACCTCGTGAGAACATTGTTATGTCTTCTGTCATGAAGGAAAGTGACGACGTAGAGACATTGCAAGTGATCAACACTTTGACCCAGATTTTTATCCATCATACTATCCCTATTATATAATGCCATCTAGGGGAGTCTTCGAGTGGTGGCCTTCGAACCCATGTGTGTCAATCTTACAGGCTGACTTCTTCATATTACCCCACTGACACTCAGGAGGCTTCTACACAGGATCCATCTACAACTATGGAGATGGAGAGGGTAGATTTCATATTGCATGAGGCATATGGCATTGATAGTCAGGTAAAATTTAGCATGTTCATTGAATTTATTTTATTAAATTTTGATTTTCAAATGAAAGATTAACTAAAAAATGTTTAATGATTTTAATAAAATTGTAGGGTCATAGTGTTGAGACTAGATACACCGGCCCCCCACCCACCTATTTCTATAGTACACCTATCATTGGGGTATGTAGCTAGTAAACAATTATAAATTTATTACATGTTCATAGCATTGTTTTACAAATGGTATTTTAATATATGATTTCGGATGTTGAACAAGCTAATATTGGAGGTTTTGAGGAAACACTTCCTAGTGGCAATGGATTTAATCAAACCTACATGGAGGTAATAGAATAAATATTTTAACTAATGAATTGTACTTAATAGATTTGTGTAGTTTATATGCACATCGTTGATTATGTTGAATAATTTTTTGTTTTATTTTCAGATGCTGCAAGATGAAACACCTTTGAATTTGACAAGGGAAATGGATATTGGTGTGTCATCTGATCTACAATCCTTGATGGCTCTAATAGGGGAGGTATGAGGAAAATTAGTAAATTTCAATTTACATTTGTTGTTATAGATGTTAGTTAGTGAAAAATCAAACCATTATTGATTCATGTAGTTTAATTTCTATTTTTATGGTTTATATAGGGCTTGAGCATGCCTAAGCATGGGCGTGAGAATATTTCCCTCATGGAGAGAGATCATGAGATGGAAATAAGTGATTATTTTGTCAAATATATCATTTTTTATAACGCAATTTCTATATATTCATGTCTTTACTTCTTATTGTAATAGTTAAAACTTCACCATGAAATCAACCCTAGGAGGAGCAGCAGGAGCACTCCTCAAGCGTAGAAAAAATGAGTGATAGACCTATCACCATCCGATCAAAAAGGAAAGGGAAAGAATTTATTTCTAGAGCATGGAGAGAAATGACTTTTGATTCCAGAGCCCTTTGTTGTATGCCTACATGGCAGTTTTGTACATATTTTTATTGGACATATTTGACATTGTATGCCTATATGGCATTCTCATAAGCCTATATGGCTATTTTGTATATATATTTCACACTTATATCAACATATATTGATGTATGCCTACATGACTATTTGGTTAATACAAATATCTTTTATCGATGGTGTTCACATTTGCATTCTAAATTGATTTAATAGATATGAGTTACATGTATTCAAGTGTATAATTTACAACTTACGTGTATACTTTGTGACTTATGTGTGTTCCAATGTATACTTTGTGGCTTACATGTTTTCATGTGTGTACCTTGTATTTGTGCATATACTTTGTATTAATTTGTGTATACTTCTTGAGGCTTATGTGTTTTTGAGTACTTGTACTTCCCTTATTCGCATGCACATGGTTGAATTACTCACATGTATAATTATTAATTGGCTAGCCCTAGCATTGATCATTGTTTTCCTTCATGGTTTATCTTGAATATTAATTGATTGATGCTAAACAACTTTATCTAAAATAAAAAAAAACACATTTTCAATTGATATTCCATGAAATGATTCATAAAAAGATTCCAATATGTTCTTGATGCGTCACCATATACACATGTCGAAAGATTTATATGTCAATTTTTTGCAATATTATTACTTGTATATGAAATGGACTCGGGAGAAAACAAGTTATAATTTATAATACAAATAAGAAATGGACTCAACATTGTCCTAGACCCTTAAATAGGTGTATTTAACAAAGAAACATGCTCTCAATCACTCTTCCAATTGCAAAGAACCATTTGTGATGCATAGTGGCTCAACCAAGTTGTGACTCGACACAGATTCTCTCAAATATGCCCACTAAGACTCCAACATTCACTTGACTCAATAGGGTAACTCAACTACCCAACCATGGAATCTATCAAACCAATCATGACCAGAACTTGGAGCAGACTTGGAAACCTCCCAACATGACCAACCCAAATCAAGGCTTTCCATAGTTTTTTGCACCCTTCTCTAACTGATCGATGCCCTCAACTAAGTAAAAACCAACTTTCAAAACAAGTAACTATTGCATTTCAAATTTGTTTCTTTAAGAAACTTACAAATTTGCAACTTTAGAATCCTCCAACCTAATGACTACAACTAATGACCTCTAAACCCACACAAATGGCTTAGAAATAGCCTTATTACATCAATAAAACTCCATTCTTGCACAGTCATATACAAATTCACAAATTTTCCTTCAAAGGCTACAAAGACAACTTCTAGTGCAAGATTGAAATTTTCAAAAAAAAATTCACTAGACCCAAAACTCACCCTAAAACATACCTAATGGTCTTAATTGACCTTATTCAAGACAAAGCATGCTGAAAACACCCACAAAAACCTATTGACCATCAGGTAATAAAATATTGAGGGTGAGGTTTAGGTGCTCCTAGACTAATTAGGCAACATTGATCATACACTTTTTGTGTGGAATAATCAGACTTCTCAACCATTGTTTGTATGTTTCTCTTTTCCATTGTTTTGCATGTCATCATAAGGGATCAAGACGGTTGAATGCAACTTGGATCAATTTTGCATGTTTGGGTGCAAAAGAGGACCATGCCTAGCATAAACCTACCCATCAGGATGTGTTGGAGTAGTTACTTTGGTCACACGAATTGCAAAACAAAAGTTGCAAGACTTTGCAACTTTACACTGCTTCAATTTGACACTTTTTTCCATCAAGTGAAAACTGGATGCCATAGGAAAATGACTCCTAGATAACAAAAATTGAGAGAGGTTATTGTAGAGCGGCCGAACATGATCTCATCGGCTAAGATGTAGAGGTCATAAGTGTCATGGTTTCTGAGTAATAGCCCATCAAAGTTTCCTTCCCTTTTGCACTTTGGACCTTTAAGGGATCGATCTGATAGAACATAGCTTGGAGCGATTCAGCGTGTTTGGGTGCAAAAGAGGACCATGCATAGCGTAAAAATACCTATTTGGACATGTTGGAATAGTCTATTTGGTCACACGAGTTGTAGAACGAAAGTTGCACCACTTTGTAACTTTGCACTACTTGCATTTGACACTTTTTCCATTAAGTGAAAAAATTTCGCCACGAGAAAACCACTCCAAGATAGCCAAAACCGAGAGAGGATTTTCTAGAGGGGCCCAACACAATCCCATAGGATTAGATGAAAATTTTCTAAGCATCACGGTATCTAAGTAATAGCATATTGAAGTTTGCAGCCATTTTGCATTTTGGACCCTTAAGGGATCAATCTGGTGGAATGTAGCTTGGAGCGATTTTACGTGTTTTGGTGCCAAAAAGGACCATTCCTAGCATAAAAATACCTATTTGGATGCATTTGAATAGTCTACTTGGTCACACAATTTGCAGAGCAAAAGTTGCACCACTTTGCACAACTTGAATTTGACACTTTTTCCATCAAGTGAAAATCCACCACCATGGGAAAACCACTCTGAGATAGCCAAAACTGAGAGAGGTTTTTGTAGAGGGGTAAAACACAATCTTTTAGGATCAAATGAGAATTTTTTAAGCATCATGGTATCTGAATAATATCATGCTGAAGTTTGCAACCATTTTGCACTTTGGACCCTTAAGGGATCGATCCAGTGGAAAGTAGCTCAAAGTGATTCCATGTGTTTCGGTGTGAAAGAATACCATGCCTAGCATACAAATACCTATTTAGATGTGTTGAAATAGTCTTCTTGGTCACACGAGTTGCAGAGTGAAAGTTGCACCACTTTGCAACTTTGCACAGCTTGAATTTGACACTTTTTCCATCAAGTGAAAATTCATAGCCATGGAGAAAAACCACTACAAGATAGCCAAAAATGAGAGAGTTTTATGTAGAGAGGCCCAACAAGGTCTTGTAGGATTAGACAATAAGTTTTTAAGCATCACAATATTTGAGTAATAACATTCTGAAGTTTGCAGCCATTTTGTGCTTTAGACCCTTAAGGGATCGATCCAATGGAACGTACCTCAGAGAAATTCCACATGTTTGGGTGCAAAAAAGGACCATTCCTAGATTAAAAATAACTATTCGAATGTGCTGGAATAGTCTACTTGGTCACATGATTTGCAGAATGAATGTTGCACCACTTTGTAACTTTGCATTGCTTGCATTTGACACTTTTTCCATCAAGTTAAAATCCACCGCCATGGGAAAACCACTCCGAGATAGCCAAAACAACAAGATTTTTTTGTAGAGGGGCCCAACATGATCTTGTAGGATTAGACAAGAATTTTCTAAGCATCATGGTATCTGAGTAATAGTATGCTAAATTTTGCAGCCATTTTGCACTTAGGACCCTTTAGGGATCGATTCGGTTGAACGTACCTCGAAGTGATTATGCATGTTTCGGTGTGAAAGAGGACCATGCCTAGTGTGAAAATACCTATTCAGATGTGTTGTAACAGTCCTCTTGGTCACACTAATTTTAGAGAAAAAGTTGCACCACTTTTCAACTTTACACAACTTGAATTCAACGCTTTTTCCATCATGTGAAAATCTGCCGCCACCGGAAAACCACTCTGAGATAGCCAAAGCTAAGAGAGGTTTTTGTAGAGGGCCCCAACACAATCCTATAGCATTAGATAAGAATTTTATAAGTGAAATGGAATGATTTTTATGGGGTTTGTGTAGTTGCCCCTGTAGATTTTGATGGAAAAGGGCATGAAAAATGAGGTTTCACCTAGGGTTTGATAAAATATTGCATGTAGAAGTTGGGTGTTAGTCTTTTGAGTTTGTGTAGGTGATTTTAAGAATTTCTGAGGTGGTGGAATTTTCTAGTAAGGTGTGGAACCATTCCTTTCAATAAACCCTCTTTATATTAGCATAAAATAAGGGTTTTGGTTTGACATGGTGGAGTGAGTTTCTCCTAAGACAAATTGGAGATCTGAGGGTTTGGATACATGATAATTTATGTCCCAACAAGTTCTGGGGGTTGTTGAATGATTAAAGGTATGTTCTTTTATAAATTAGGCCTAGTTAGCCTAATGAGGACAAAGAAGAAAGTCATTTTTTATGCACATTCTCCAAGACAATCACTATTGATTTTGAAGTATGTGTTGTAACTCATTAATAGCTATCTAGATTAGTCATTTTTTTGTGAAGTCATTTGAGAATATTTCCTCAAAACACCAGTTGGAGCCACACTTTTCACTTGGAAATTCATAATAAAACCTTGTAGTATCAACTGCACCTTTGTTTCTTGAATTTCCCTGCACAGATAAACACACACACCTAAAACATCCTAAGACTAACTTACTCCACTGATCTAAACTCATAAAATTGCTAAAATAGGGACTTTATTGATTGTAAATATTCAAGATTATAAAAGATCTATGTTTTGCTCAACCTTACATGCTTTATATCACTTCTCTAATCACCTAATGACCTCTTTGAGACTTTGAATACATTACATATGACCTTCACATGACCTTTTTCACATTGTTTACATTTCAGAATTAAAATTTTGCAATTTTTCCTATTGAAGGCATTTAGAGAACAAGGTGCTACTGCACCAAACATGAACTCCAAAATTATAGTATTTGAGTAAATCTCATTACAATTCCTTAGGTACTTTGTTTCACAGATCTTTTACAATGTCAACCATACATTCGAGATTCTCTTTAAATATCTACATCATAAGTGCTCATTATGAGGTCAACTTCAATTGAGTAACTTGAGATTCCCTCACTAAGCTTCACATGCTCTTTTATAGTGGCTTGAAATCAGAATTGACATTTGTCAAGATCATCAAAATAAGGATGTTGCATTGCGTTTTTGGATGATATTATATTTGATGGCTCATAAATCAACATTTTTTGTAACGAGAGATCAATCAATTTTTAGTAGTTTACTTACAACTATGCAAAGTAAAAGAAAAAATAAAGAGCATCCAAAATGAAAATGAAATGAAAATATATGGAAGGCACTTACAAATAGGCATGCAGGTATTGCAACTTAGTCACTCCTAGTCATACATATTCACTGGGAGTTCCAAGATACCTATTGCACACAACACCTCTCATGAATAGAGTAAGTTCAAATTTGAGATGCTCTTATAATGTCTACATCATAGCTGCTCATGATAAGGTTAACTTCAAATTAATAACTTGAAATTACCTCACCAAGCTTTGCACACACTTTTCTAATGGCTTAAAATCATGATTGAGATTTTTCAAGATCATCAAAATTAGGATGTTGCATTGCTATTCCAGTTGACATTCTCTTGGATGGCTCATATATTTGTATTTTCTGCAAGGGGACACCAATCACTGTTTAGTAGGTTACTTACAAATAGGAAAAGTAAAAGAAGATGATAGAATTGGAATAAAAAATAATAATGTGCATACAAGTATAAATTAATAAGAATCAATCTACATATACTTACAAATTAATCCAGTGAACCATCTAGGCCTTCTCTACTCTTTACTGTGCCAAGTATTGCCTCATGGCCAGACTCACTAACCTTCCACAAAGTCATGTTCAAAGGTCTACCCCGATATTTGGTCAAATGAACATTGGATGCCACAACAAGGTTCGAGTAATGAATAATCTTACGATACATTTCAAAGTCCTGAAATAGCCAATGTTTAACACTTGAATGTGGGTACCTTCTAAGCCATGTTCCAGTAACTACAATTGAGCCTGTAGGGTATTCAATGTTTTCTCCATCTATAGTTGGGGCCTCCAATTTATTTTTTGCCTCAACACAATGACACAAGTAATAGTCTATTCCCTCTTTATTGTCTTCATCTGCAATAGCTACATAAACATGCCCTGCATTGATATGTGCAAAAAATATCTTGAAATCAGTCAACATTACGAATACACTACAAAGTAAGATAATGATATGAAATTTCAAAAACTAAGCAAGTAGATATATCACCTAGTTGAACTAGATCTTATATGTGGTAAAAGTCGACTGATGATTCCATATGTGTCAGTTACAATTTCATCAGAGGGTGATACATGTGAAGTGGGCTAAGATAACTTGTCAACCATTTTTCAACCCACTCCCCTGACTCACAATCATTCCAAGCTTGCATTGTACATGAAGAAAAAAAGCATACCATATTTCATGTATTAATACTCCATGAACCTACATTTGAGCTAAGGAAAGAGTGTACCTCACTCAATCTTGTTAGTGTAAAATAGTCCTCATATGGTGCAATGTTAGTATCATCCATCAACCAAAAAAATCTATGAACTGAAGATGTACCTTCATTACCTAGACCCATCAAAGCATTACACCACTCAACAATTTATTTTTCATCTGTCAACTTTGCATTGTCTGTATATTTTAACTCTTCTTGTGCTAATACTATTTTCACACATGCTACTGCACCATCATGCTCCCCCTTTCCATGTTTGGCCTCACAAAATTTCCACATATGTTGAACACCTGTAATGACATGCATCCTACACAACTAGTAGAACATGCACGAGTTCTTGAACTGTGTTGCACAGTTATCCAACCATAATATATGTTGGTCGCATGCTATTTCCCTCTAAGCCAAACCACTATAGAACATTTGGAAGCAACTTTGCATGAAATCTGGAGAATGTGTGTGATCATCACTAATGTAAAATTGGTACTCCCTCAATACCTTCCTTTGGTCATTTGTACTATGAGATGCATGAATGAATGCTATGTGCACAAATATCAAAACCTACGTGGAGTTGTAATAATGTGACTGCACCTCGTTTTGTGGTTGTAGAGTGTAGTTCTCTGAAAATTCAACCACTTATACTATGTTTCCAACTAGAAAGGTGTCCTTGCATAGCTTGAATTATGTGTCCAACCATCGGGCTCTATGGGTATGCATTGCATACTAAAATAGTATATTGTCATGAAACATGGACATAAACTAGTACACTGGAATCTTCTCAATAACCAAATCACACCTTTTTTCTTGAGATCCATATTTTGTAGCATATGCCACTATTTTATACTTCCCGAACTCTAATATTTTTTGTCCCACCTCATCTATGCTTTCCATATGTTGACATACTGGCATACACCGGAAGCCACCACAAGGCTCGCATGAACCATATAAGCATGTTGTCCTATATAATATCTGACCATCCTCTATTTCACTTTTTTTTTTTGATAAGAACTCTCTTGAAGATTTTGGTGGGGCTTCTATGCCACAATCCTGCAAAACATTATTAGTATGAAAATCTAAACATATAGAGCGATAAAAATCATAATGGTTAGAGAATTCAATATGCAGTCTACAATAACAAGAAGTGCGTGTGTGATTTATCTTGACATAAAAAGGTTTAATAATTTCAAAAAATATTTGAAAAATACTTATTTGAGGATAATCATTTTCAAATTTATGAAAAAATTGGATTTGAATCATATCCAAAAAATGCTTTCGATGTGGCTCACAATTTCGACAACTAATTCTCCTTCTTACCACATCCCTTTGATTCGGAGATGGCCTTCTGTTATTCTTCCAATACTCTTCAATTAGTGTTCTCAAGGCTTTGATAACTTCTTTATCTTTTCGTGATAGTCTCCCTGAGAATTCCCATAATTCATTTGAATCAGTGCCCTCAATTCTTTGTTGCCTGTGAATGGCTCTTGATAAATTTTTTCTACTAATTCTTGTTTGTTCACTCATCTTTCTAATGAGACGAGCTCTTTTCTTCTGATATCTTACCAAAGTTGATGTAATGACACGTCGAGTGACATTACTATCCTTTGAGCATGAGGTCTTACCCACACTCTCATAAGCATCCATTAGATTCTTCACATTATTGTCTTCACTCGATGCATTCAATTTTTTCAACCCAAGAGTCTTCATGATGTTCCTATACTTCACACCCCTCATCATTTCAAAAAATAGTTGACATCTTGTAGTCTCATTTAGATTTTGAAAGAATAATTTCCATATCTTATCAGCATATCTTCTACAAGTGCTTGTTGGAATCTTACCTTCCATGTGCTGAAAAATATCCTCATCAATATTAATCAAATAGTTTGGCTTTCTACGTAAAATTCTAGGTGGTGTTCTCCTAGGTACATACATCTCAACATCAGGAATTTCATCAATATTTAATTGAGGTGGGCTAGATTGTGTACCTTCGATCAAGGGTGGAGAAGAATACATACCTTGAGGTTCACGTGGGGATGATGGAATACTTTCTTCATCAAATTCGAGTGATGATGTACTCTCAACTTGAGATGTGTTGGATGGTGTCCAACAATAGTCACCTATGATAGATGGTGTCACTCAATATTCACTTGCAGTAGATGGTGTCCCTCCATATTCACTTCTAGGAGATGTTGCCCCTCCATATTCTCTTGTGCTTAATGGTGTCCCTTCATATTCACTTGTCATAGAGGGTGTGTCTCTAACTACAGTATATGAATCTATCTTACCATGATTCTTTCACATTCATGCCTTTTGTGCTGCCAATTCATTTTCTCTTTTTGATGGTTGAGGTTCCTCTTCAATTCTCTTATTTTTGTCAATCATTCCCAATTTCTACTTTTCATGATATGTTGCCATCCGAAATCTCTCCTCTTCTTTGAAGGATTCCTTCTCTTCGCCTGTTAGTTTCATCTTTGTCTTTTTCTTTAGCATGGTGGATAATTTTATCTGTAGCATGGACAAGCATACAAAATTTCAACTTATGTCATATATATGTACACAAACTGTGGAAGCATACATGGTGTAGGAGCAACATTGAATGAAAATTGTCAATTTAAGAAGTTGTTGTCTAGGATTTAGGAAAACATCGATGCAAATAATGATTATAAATATTTGAAGTAAGATAAACAACAAATACGTGAGGGAATGTTGATTTTGTGCAGTGGAGGTCTAAAATGGTGTTGGGCATGAAGCCTTAGAGTTAGATTTTAAGTTTTCCATGAGATTTTGAGTGGTTTTGATATGATAAATTGTGTTTTGCATTAGGGAAGCATGGTTTCTTGTTGATTTGAGTTTTTTCAGACCATTTTAGACTTGATTGAAGTATTCATAATATTGTGTGAGGGTTGGATGTGTGTTTTTCAATAAACCAATAGTTTCTTGGGTAAAAAGGAGGGTTTTTGGTGCATGTGAAGATGGGTAAAAGAAAGGTTCTTGTTGTTTTTTATTCTAATATCTTTCTATATGTTAAATAAGTTCTATGATACCACTCTTAATATTTATTTAGTTATTTTGAGTCATTCTAGGTGTTTAGGCCTCCTTACTGAAACTCTACCTTCCACAACTTCCCAATTCAAACCAACTACCTAGACACCTCTATATAGGTCCCCCAAAGATTAAGTAACCCTCATCTACCCTCTAGAAATGTTGCACCCCTCTTTCTTAGGTCTGCACCATTATTTTCTATTAGACAATAGGGCGTTTCCTCTTAAACCAGCATCATTCATGAGGAAAATTTAAAAAAATTCTTCTCTACTCCTAAGAACATAATAATTACATCCTACATGGTCACCCCACTAAGTCACATAGAGAAAAATAGGTGGGATGCTATCTAAGACATTAAATTTCCCTCAAACCCTTGACTGTCCAAGAACCCGATTTCTAGAAATTTATGAATTCCAAGCACAAAGTTCAATGAAAAAATCTTCAAAAGGAGCCAAATGAAAGTAGTAACATTCCTTTATGGAAGAATATCAATTTCACACCAAGACCTTCATTTGTCTTAAAAATTTCTAACATTGACAACTTTTGCTAAATAGGCAACATTATGCAACTTTGTTGTCCAAGACACCCATGACCACTCAAACACCTTTATTTCGTCCCTAATATAACTTCTAGACTCTTGTCTTGCACTTCCATTTACAATTTGAATAATTTTCCTTCAAAGATTATATGGAAAAATTGACAAATTTTTGAAGCAAGAGTGCATACTTGCACATTTTATCACCAAACTCACAAAATCCCTAAATACATGAAAGATTGGCCTATTTAGACCTTATTTTAAATAAAATTTATGACAACACATCTAAAAACTCTTGAACTCACCCAAAGACCTTAAAACAAACTATCACCAAAGTAGATTTTGAAACATGGTTGTAGGTGCCCATGCACCATGGATTTGGAATACTGCTAGGGGAAGCATGCTGAAAGGATGAATTTTGGTGAGATATTTGGAATGTGTAATTTGGTTTATTTCAATCAATAACATGTTGATTATAGTGTCTTGGATGTCTGGATAAAGGTTGGTAGTTACACTCCATGATTTGTTGTTATTTTTCCATGTAAGTTGCATCATTGAGTTCTTCAATTAGTGAATTATGAAAGAATTGAATGGTTTTGAGTTTATAATTAGCTTTATGTTATGTTACAATCAATTTTATGAAGGTTAATATATTTTTGAGTCTAAAAAAGAGTTGAAGCCAAGTTCTAATGTTTTGTGGAAATATGAAATCAAGTGAAATTGAAGGATTTTGATGAAAAGATGACTGAGTTTTTTGGTTGATCTTCTTCAATTTAAGTTAGGGTCAGAAGTACCCTTGATGATTTGTGGATCCTAGTAGATGCCCTACATCAGGTTTAAAATGGTAATTGGCAAGTGTATATTGTAGACACCAAAAATTGGTCTAGGCCTACAAGCACCACATTCGACATAATTTTCTATTATCCATGGTCATGATTAAATAATGTTAATTATTTAATTACCTTTCTAACACATATTTCCTCTATTAATTAAATACCCATTTTTAATTAATTAATTCATTCATTTATTCAACCTTGATTAATTAGATAAATCATATTTATTTAATTATGTCGCTAACTAATTAAATTCTTCTTTCTATAATTAAGTAATTTATTATTTAATTAAACCCGATTTATATATAAATTAAATATTTATTATTTAATTACCTCCTTTGTCATATTTCAACTATAATTAAATATTTATTATTTAATTATTCAATTTATCCTTTTCAACAGTCAAATTAAATAAATTATCTTTATTTATTTAATTAAATCTTTCATTTTCGAATGTTGAATTAAATTAACATCTAATTCATTTATTAATTCTTTATGTCACATTCTTCAATCAATCAGTTGAATAGTCATTCACTCACCTTCTGACTCAAGATCTATTTTTAGTTCTCCAGTTATCTTCGGGTTCAGTATCTAACTGTCTCTGTGAGAGGACTCTCAATCACAACTAGTCAGTTAACTAGTTTTAACTCATGTTTGCATTCAAATGAATTATTCTTTGAGTTCTAACTTTGTATTTGTCATTCAAAGTCTATTTCTTCTATTTTTGAAGACTCTTAACTGAAGATTAAATTGTTTATTTAATCTGGAACTCTTGTTCTTTCTATTTTCAAACTGTCTTGAAACAAGATTAAGTTATCGTTATAACTTAATCTTTATCCTACAGTCTTTTCTAACTCATGTTCTAACTCACATTGCATAAAATTCATCAATCTCATCTGTCGATCTCTCTTTCAATCTAAGCCGATTGTTCGGAAACCCAAAATCTATAAAATGGCTTGTTATTATCATTATTCCTCCTCCCAAAATCATACACTTTTGAGAAGAAAATTATCTTTGGTATTTTTCTTAGACATTCAACAAGGTTATGCTTGCATCAATACTAAAAATATGAGGGAAAGAATACTGAAAAGGAAAAATGGAGAAGAGAAATCGAGATAATTCGAAGGAGTGGATGCATATTCTGTGAGAGCTTTCCAATTAATTTGTTTAGTTTAATTATGTTTACTTTCTTTGTTCTTTGTTGTTTGATTTAGATTAATATTGGTTAAATTAGGATTAACATCGTTTATTCTAGTTACAAATACATATCCAGATTTTATTCTATCTTACATTTGGTGAACCCGACGTGAACACGTTTCAAATTCTCACATCTTTTCATCTTTTCATCCTTTCGTTTTTTTTATTTTGCAGGTTATCGTACATTACATCACATCTACTTAAGGAAACGACACATCATTATATGTGAGACGCATCTTCTATAAACCGCGACACATTCGATATTCTGAACTACATCCGTAAAGCCCTAAACTGCATCTAACTATCAATATTTTGACCAGCGATCGACTGTCAACACGAATTGCATCCATTTTTCAAACCTGTGTTGCATCTGTGGCTCCAAAAGCCACATCTCTCTGGTAAATTTTTTTCCTTTTTTTAAAATTTCGTACATCCGCGTTTTCCTTTTTCGTTTTTCACCATTTTTTTCCTTTTTTTTGCTAATGGTTGTTTGTAGCTATGTCAAGGAGGATTAACTTAGTTTTTGCAGGATGAAGCATAGAAGACAATAAAAACCAAAACCATATATTTTCTACAAGACAAAATCCGAAGACCAAAAATGAACTACTTGTCAATTTGCATGCAGGACCTAATGCCTTTGTTTTTAGTTATTTAGCAAGCTTTTTGTTTGGTAGATAAATAACTATCATTTGGAATAAAAATAATTAGTGTTTGCTTTGTCTAGTGCGAGAGCACATTTATGTCACCATTTACGATTTAGTATATCAGAGTATCCTCTCCCTTTACGTAGTCATGCGATCCTGGGTGTAAGAGAAATGGTTACTAACTCTAGAACTTGGGCCTGTCTTGGTGGGAAAAAGTACTCAACCCAAGATGACTCAGAACGGTAACACGCTTTAGCCAGCGACTTCTAGATGGTATATAAAAATAGATTTCTGGGAGAAACCCCAAAAATCATGCTCACTATTCTGACGAGAAGGGCATAAATGGTCTCTCGCTGAGCTAAATAGTGCCCCAAAAACGGAATTCCCTTACTAAACACCATGTTGTAGTTTTTCCAAAATCATACCTATTTGTTGGTGGAGCATGTTCAGACCTGTGAAGCCATCTTACATTCTTATGGTTTATGTGTGGAGATGAGATGTATGCCATGGGAGTTTCATGGGTAAAGTATTTTGGCTGCCCCATATAAGTGAGTGTCGTGGAGGGGAGCCAGTGGGGTCAAGATACTAGTCATTCATCATAAATATGCGTAGTTAGATTTATCCAAGTAAGAAATCAGCAAGTATTATCCAAAAAGCCTAGGTTGTAAATGTTTTCTAGCATTTTAATGATCTATCACTAGAAAACTGAAAACACCTTGATTGATGTGTTTTTTTTTGTTGTATTCATCAAAAATCTTGATCAACAAACAGAGTCAGTCAAAACAACTTTCAGAAAACTTCAACTATCAAAACGTGAGTCACAACTATCATTTTTAACACTGCATCCGTCTTAGCGAGTCACATCTATTAGGGAAAAAGCCACTTGTGTCTGTCAAAAATTTCATTTTAACAGTCTGGATATTACGAGCCACAACTGTCAAATTTTGAGTCGCATGTGTACATGCAAGCCACATCTGTCAATTTTCAAGCCGCAAGTGTCTATCAAAAAGTTTAGGTTTACAAAGTACATATTTATCACTGCATGCATATTACAAAACCGTATTTTTCATAACAAAAACTACATCTATCAGAAAACCACATGCATATTGCAAACCGCATCTGTCATAACGAAAACCGCATCTTTCAAAAATTCCAAACTCTATTAGTATCCAAAACGAGGTTTTAGTCAAATCACCGCATGCACAATTGCTAAAGCACATCTGTCAAAAATAGAAACACAATTGTTACATGAATCGCATTTGAATGTCAACAGAAGACTTCGAAAAACACAAACTAAGTCTGAAACATCACTGTCATTTTTTCTTTTGTTCCTAAAGATCAACCTTGGACAGAAATTGGATTTTTTTTCTCAAAAACCTTGCGTTATTAGGTGTCATATACATCCTAGTCATAAGTCATCCTAACTTGCATGCATATAGATACTTCCTAGGAAATTTCATTTAGTCGAATAGAACTACTTTTCCCGTCATTGGATACGTTCATGTTCCAATTTTTCCTCGTCATTGAACCTAGTCACTTTGGTCCTATTTAGTGAATCTTTTCAGCTCAACAGTCTAGTTTGGAAAATTCACCTTGTCAACTGTCCTTGTCCTACTATCAGGTTCCTTGGTCAAACACAAATCATTGCATGCATTTATTCCATAGGTGGTAGGTTATACCTATCTTAGACTCATTTATCATCATATTCAACTCAATATTTTTCATATTTTCTGTCCTACCATACATCATCTTAGTATACATCTTTTTAGAAATCATTTTAGCAACATCCTTATTTTCAAAATATCCAAAAAAAAAGCAACATAGAAATAGGTCATATCAATTTGTAGACATAGTTTGCATTACCATGGTTTGAGTAAATTTTCATGGTCGAAACAAGGTCTCAAAAGAAACATAAAGCAATGTTGGACCCCAACGAATTTATCAATCCATTCAAAAATCAACCATCAGGAAGTGAGAGACCACACAAACCTTTTCTTGAAAAACACGTCACTAGAGACACACATGGATAAATTTATATAGAAGACATAGACGCCATCATACAAGATCTTGAGTTTACATCCTTTATGGATGAGTGTTTGGAAAATGATCCCCAATAATATCTAGAAAATTTTCTAGTAGAAGGTGCCACACTAGCACCAAGATTTGATATTCATACTTTGAAAACATAGTCTACTCAACCAACGCAAACTGTGACGTCAAGTGTTTCTATTCCTAAGATTACCACAACAATACCAACTAGCCTATCTACTCAAACATCATCAATTTTAAACAAAATCCCTTTCAACGTAACATAGGGTTTACAATTTACTGCGGTGGAAAATTCCTCCAACCCCTTTGGCACCAACACTGCTGGTAAGAGATCCAAAGTTGGCATGAGGATTCCTATACCACATCAGAACATTCAAATAGGAAATATTCCTATACCAAATCAGAACATTCAAATAGGAAATATTCCTATACCAAATCAGAACATTCAGATAGGAAATATTCTCATACCAAATTAGAACATTCAGACAGGAAATATTCCTATACCAAATCAAAACATTCTAACAGGATTTATTCCCTTGCCAAATCACAACCCATCATAGAACATGGCATATCATAACACCTAAATTGATCCAAACAATGCAAACAACATGTCCTTCACACAAGTAGATGTCATCCAAAACCAAATGCAAACTCTTCAACAACAAATGGAGAACATGTCTATGTCAGGCAAATGAACTCTCTCAGCGCAAGATCTATGTCCGTGTCCATTCGACAAAGCACTTTATATCACACCTTTCCCCCATGGATACATTATACCAAATTTTCCTAAGTATAATGGGAGGAAGAATCCTTTGGAACACATTATATAATTTTGAACGACATGCATGGACATATCATATGACCCCACATACTTGATGAGACTATTTCCATGAACCTTTATCAGGATAGGACTGGAATGGTTTTCTAAATTACCATATGACATATGATCCTAGGGTAAATTAGCTAAGAATTTTGTCAAACACTTTGCCTTTAACATAGAAAACAAAATAACCATAGCTACCTTGTGTCACACAACATAAGAAGACGATGAAACTTTCACCACTTTCTTCCAGAGATGGAGAAGTATAGCTAGCAGATGTCCAGTTGAAATACCCGAAAAGCAAAAGGTCACAATATTCCTAGAAAACATCAATTTAAAACTGCGAAGTGACTTAAGGGTACATTATTGTACTTAATTCCTAGACTTGGTACAAAAGGGCATCATCCTTGAAAAAGGCCTTAGTGACAAAGGAGAGATAAAAGTAATAGGTAGAAATCTAGTTGTCCAACATCAAAACACACCAAATGATAGAAACAAATTCTGGTCTAGAAACAAAAATGTTACAAATGACGACATTATTGATGCTAAAACCATATATACGGGACCATTTATAACACTTAGAGGTTACAACCCCAACCAGGACATGAGAAATAGTCTAGATCAAACAACCAATTATGTCCACAATTCACAGCAACAACGACCACAAAGGAGATTTCCTACACGTGGATTTACCCCTTTAGGGAAACCAATCGAGATAGTTTTTAAAGATTTGATTAAAAATTATCTCATTAAACCTTCATATCCAAGAGAGTATGATCCTGGAAAGTTTAAACCTTCATGGTGGGATGATAACAATTTTTGTGACTATCATCGAACAAATGGACACAACCTACAACAATGTCGCCAACTGAAGAATATTGTCCAAGACTTTGTTGAAAATAGAACCATAAAGGTCAATGGGCAGAAAAATACTAAGAATAGTGATCATAAGGTCTTCACAGACCCATTACATGACCACACGAGAGGAAAGGCCTCTAGTTCGGGAACCAATAATAATTTATTAGCCAATTATACCAATACCAAGCATGACTATGGTAAAGGAACAATTATAAATCACCTCTGAGCTGCAAATGAAAACGTCAATACCATCGTCATTAAGAAGCATCTAGAATGTGCTATAAACACACACAAAACTAAGATAACTATTCCAGGTCCTTCTTCGGAGCCACCTACACAAGCTTCCAATTTTAAGTACATTCTCTTTGATCAATTGAGAAAATCCCCCACACAAATATCCATTTTTGAGTTTTTGAATTTATCACCTGAGAATCGAGCCATTCTCAAAAAAGCTTTATAGAACACGACTGTTCCTATAGACTTAGATGTCAATTGTTTTGAAGAAATGGTGGGATATTTAACCAACTCACATCATGCCACATTTTCCCAATAAGATTACTCAATCAAAAATTATGATCATAATGACCCCTTACATATTGAAGTCCTAGTCCATCAAACCAAAGTCAAATGAGTCTTGGTAGACAGAGGAGCAGGTTTGAACCTGTGTACCCTAAAATTGGTTAAGGCATTAGGATTCTCAGAAGAATGCGTATACACCTATAAAATTATAGTCATCAAGGCTTATGATGATGAGGAAAGATCATCCAAAGGCGTTGTCACACTCCCTATCAAAATTGGCCCAACAATTATGAACACCAACTTCCAAGTCTTGGATGTCACCCTTCTATATAACCTATTATTAGGTAGACCTTGGATACACACAATGAAAGTTGTACCTTCAACATATCACCAATGTCTTAAATTCCCATATAATGGCACTGAGATCATGATTAATGGTGATCCAGATCCTTTTAAGTATTGTACAAGCCTAAGAAAAATTCCACAATGATAGGTATCGATTAACCAAGAAGCTTCATCATCCACTTTATCCCTATACGTTGACCCATCACATCTTACTAAGTCCATTTCATTCAAACCACCATCATCCACTCCTAAAATTGAGATCCAAAACAAGGGCTATAGAGAATATTACATGAAGGCATCCTACTGTGTCAGTTAGCTAGTTCCACCTAAGGCATATGGTTTACTCATGCCAGATAAAATATTGTCAGTAGTCACATTTTGTGTTCCCCCTATAATGGTATTGACCAAATGGGGAGAGTTAAGTGAAGAAATTATGGATCAAGGTGATATTACCTCCTGGTTTTATCAAGAAGACAATGAATACCCCTCATTGTCTATTCAAGTAGCTAAGTACCAATATGGAAAAGGCTTAAAGATAATGCAAAATGAAGGCTATTACAAGCAAGGTGGGTTAGATTACATCAAAATGGAAGGATGAAACCAATCACTATTTCACCACGACCAAAATACCTAGGGCTAGGGTTTCAACCACTTAGAATTGGGTTTCCTAGTACTTCCTCACCATTTCAAGAGGAAGTGAGTTCTTGTGTAGACATCAAGATATCTCATGAACCACTTCCCCCAATTTATGATGAATCTCATGAAACACTTCCCCCATTTTATGGTGAATCTCCCAACTCAAGCGATTGTGAGTGGGATTCCCTTTCTTTTACTAGTACCATGAACATAGATGCTCTGTTTGGAGAATTTGACCTAAAGATAAAACCTGTACCAAAACCATCTAGTCCCCATCATAGGAAGCACTTGTCTAAAGAAGAATGGCATAAGAAATATTATTGGGAAAACCTTGATCATGCATCTTGGGCACCTGACAAACCATCTTCTGATGACTAAGTCCTTACAATAGTCCCACAATAGAGTTTACCTACCTAGAGGAAAAAGAACAAGGAGTTAGTCCAGAACTTTTTTTTTCATGTCAACCATTCTATATTCACCTTGTCAACTTCCACCATTGATAACTTTGATGCTGACATGCCTCGCATATATCCTGAACTTATCAATTTGGATCAACAAGGTACACCCATCATAGACACATTCGAGAATGACGAAGCAATTGTTGAGTTCATGGGACTTCGAGAAGGCATACCAAGAGGGGATCATAAAGTTGGTTTTACCATAGACTTGGATGACAAAACATATTTTGGGGAGTCAATTTACACCTCTAGTCGCAAAATTGAAGATAAAAGGAAAAAAGATGAAAATGAGAAAAATGATGAGTCCCTAAATCGAAAGGCGCCTTTGGATGAAGAAATAGTCAAAATAAAGGACGTATCTGAGGGAAAAAACCTCTCTAAGGCACCCAAGGATAGAGGTTTAAATATTCTTCCCATTGGGTAGGAAAAGTAACCAATGCTAGTAGAAGAGTCTATTGAGGTCAACATAAATACAAAAGAAAACCCTCGATATATATACTTTGCAGCATCATTGACAGAGGCAAAAAAACCTGAGTTTAGGGAATTATTCGCAAAGAGATGGATAAACTTTGCATGGTCATATGCTAACATGCCTGGGTTGGATCCAAACCTAATATTGCACCATCTACCATTATAGCCAGGTATTAAGCTAGTCAAATAGAAGTTAAGGAAAATGCATCCACAGATTGCTCTACTGGTCAAAGCAAAACTTAAGAAACTCTTGGATGTTGGATTTATAAGAGCTATAGACTATGCCGATTGGATTTCAAATCTTGTACCAGTGACTAAACCAATTGGGGGCATCCGAATTTGCACAAAATTTAGAGACATCAACAAGGCATGTCCTAAGGATGACTTCCCTTTGCCGAACATATACATGATAGTAGATCTTACAATAGGATATGATATTTTATCCCTCATGGATGGTTTCTTCAGATATAAAAAAATCAAAATCACAGCTAAAGACCAACACAATAAAACTTTCACGTGTCCATGGGGCACATACTATTGAAATGTTATTCCTTTTGGGCTTAAGAACATGGGAGCTACCTTTGAATGGGAAATGACTACAATTTTCCATGGATTTATACATACTCTCATGGAAGATTATGTAGATGACATTATAGCTAAATCATAAACAAGGGCAGATCATTTGAAGGTTCTAGACAAGATATTCCAGAGGCTAGAGAATTACAATGTTAGGCTAAATCCAAAGAAATGTGTCTTTAGAGTGAAATCAGGGAAACTTCTAGGGTATATCATTTCTAGAAGAGGCATTGAACTAGATCCAAAGAAGGTAAGAGCTATCATAGAAATGCCTCTTCCAGTCAGCATTGGTCAACTAAGAACCCTACAGGGAAGATTACAGTCCATCAGGTGTTTCATTGTACAACTGGCAGATAAAATACACCCATTTCAACATTTACTCAAGAAAGGAGTACCATTTGTGTGGAGTCCTAAATGTCAAGAATATTTCTAAAAAATCAAGGACTATTTTCTCACTCCACCTATCTTAATGCCACTTATAGGTGGAAAACCATTGATACTATACATTTCATCAACTCAGTTGGTATTAGGGGCTCTTCTTGGACAAAAAAAGGATCAAGGTGATGATAGAGCAGTCTATTACATCAGTCGTACTTTGGTAGGATATGAATTGAATTATAGAAACATAGAATGTGCATGTCTTGTGGTGGTCTTTGCTACTCAGAAACTTTGGCACTATATGCTAAATCATCAAAGAATGTTGGTAGCGAAGATAGATCCCCTCAAATATCTCCTAAGTAAGGCAGCATTAATAGGTTGATTGGCTAAATGGGTTATGATACTTAGCAAGTATGACATCCAATATGTAGAGAGAAATTCTATAAAAGGATAGGTGATTGCAGATCAGCTAGCAGATACACCTATCAAGGCAGACCATCCTTTAGTGGAAAATTTTTCCTGATGAATTTATCTTCACAGTTGACACTAAAACATAATAGAAACTATACTTTGATGGGTCACATACAAATCGTGGTTCAAGAGCATGTATCCTATTTGTTACACCTCAAGGCAATACCATTCCTAAATCAGTCAGGATCTCTTTCCCTTGTACCAACAACATAATAGAGTATGAATCCTTAGTCTGGAAAGTAAATGATGATTATGAGACTAAGGATGAGAAAATTTCCCCCTACAAGTGCATGGCCGATAGTTTCAAGCAGTAATTTGATGACATTACCTTTCAACAAATACCACATATTCAGAATAGGGTTACAGATGCTATGGCAACCATGGGTTCCTTATTAGATATTATGAGTAACGTGCCTAAGTTTGAGTTTTTGGTTTAACAGTTGTTGGTCCCCACCTATGATGTCCCTAATTTTGTGATGGTGTGTACAATTTTTGGTCCTACTTCCCTTTGGTATAAAGACATATTTGGCTATCTAACTGACCAAACCTTACCTCTAGACCTGTCAAATAACCAACTTTGAACCTTTATTTGTACCTCAGCTAAGTACACCATCATCAGAGAAATCCTATATAGACGTACCTTATATAACACCCTAATGAGATGTCTTGATGCTGAAGAAGCACAAAAAACTTTGTGAGCGATGCATGAGGGTATATGCGGATCCCATTCGAGTGGTCCTACTTTAGCCCATAAGATTATGAGAGTAGGTTATTATTGGCCTACAATGGAGAAAGACTCATATATCTTTGTAAATAAATGTAGACAGTGTCAGATACATGGAGATTTGATAAGAGCACCAACATAGGAGCTTTGTCCAATTACATCACCATGGCCCTTTCCCCAATGGGGACTTGACCTCATAGGTAAGATACACCCTCCATCATCCAACGGCCATAAATTTATCATAACGACCACCGAATACTTCACGAAATGGATTGAAGCTATTCCCATGACTTACATCACCGACACACAAATATCCAAGTTTATCTTAAACTAAATCATTTGTCGATATGGTGTACCCCAATCCATTATCACAAACAATGGCCACCCATTCAAAAACCAAGAAGTACACCATCTATGTGAAGAGTTCCATATCAAACATCATTTTTCCACCTCGTATTACCCACAAGGTAATGGCCAAGCTAAGGCATCTAATAAAACAATTGTTAGAATCCTAAAGAAGATTGTCAATGACGTTGGTCGTGATTGACACCTACAGCTGAATCCTACCTTATGGGCTTACCACACAAGCATATGTACTCCCACTGGTACCACTCCATACTCCCTCGTATTTGGGTCCGAAGCTATCTTACCTATTGAGGTTGAAATTCCTTCCCTGAGGGTGTCCTTGAAAGGTCACTTTGATGATGAAGAATACCGTGTATCCAGATTACAAGAGCTAGAATTACTAGATGAGTGAAGACAGAAAGCACTAGACTATTTGCAAGCATATCATAATCATCTTCATCGAAGATATAATAGGAAAGTTCTCAATAGACACTTTGACATTGGTGACCTGGTTTTAATGGAGAATCCCAAGAATCAAGCTGAACAAGAAAAGCAAGGAAATTTTGAGCCTAATTGGTTAAGGCTTTATATTGTCACAGAAACTTTTGGGTCAGGAGTGTATCAACTCTCTACTCCTAAAGGAGAGCCACTTTTGTCACCAATCAATAGCCTGCATCTGAAAAGGTTCTATGCATATCTTCTGACAATCTGTGTCTTAATCTAGAAAATACAAAAAAATGGTTACCTTGATGAAAACCTAGCAAACAGGCATCTTTGTAACACCAAAAAAATTGCAAAATCAACAAAAAAGTAAAGAGAAATAATCCATCCAATAATGAAAACTACTTCGGTGGTGCTATGGATAAGTACCATGGTGAAAACTTGACAAAATAGGCACCATGTGTAGTGAAACTTTCTCTTTTGTCTATCATCATTGTAATCAGACCTTTTCACCATCCCTCATAATAAATGGTTGTCCTATCCATTGCTTGGAACGATTGACATCTAACATCCATTCCATCACATTCGCCCACTCCATCTCACATGTCTTATTCCCGATTGGGGGAAAATCCTTGTTCTATGCCACGACACTTTGTACATAACTTTAAACCATCGAAAAAATGTTTTGAAAAAATTCCAAAGACATTAGAAAACTTCAAAAATAAAAAAAAACAAAAAAACATGTCAAAAAATACCAAAAACAAAGTCAATTTAGTCATGTTAAGTCAGTCGTAGACATAGTCAAACTACATTGCCTCTGCAACTGGACATAGGAAATGCCATTAGTCGATGTGCCCCCAGGGCATTAGGTCTCTCTATCTATGTTTGTCATGTATCACACACATCAAAATCATGACCCTTTGTACATTCAAAGTCATTGGTCATGTCAAACTATGAGGTCTCTATGTGTACAACGTAGGCAAGGCTAATCAATCAATGAGCTCTCAAGACTGCATTAGGTCAATCTAATAGGGTTTATTTCATTCACTATCACACACGTTCCATATCATCAGCTTGAGTACACATATTTAATCAGTTATGTCAGTTAAATTTGGTCAAACTACGAGGTCTCTTCGTGTACAACATAGGCAAGGCTAATCAATCGATGAGCCCCCGAGGCCATATTAGGTTAGTCCTTTAGGGTATCATCTCAAGTCATACACTATCAATACACACACACACTTTTAATCAGTCAAAAATTAAAACAAGTCATACATCAACAAGAAAACATCTCAAATAGTCATCAAGTCAATATCAAACACATTGTCAAAGCGATCAACTTGTGTCTTAGCAAGATATATCTTTCTTGTAAACAGATGTCATCAAATTTTCATAGACTCGTGTAGTTTTTCGCATCAACATCATAAGGCTCCAATGTCTTATACAGAACGTGTCTTTCTAAAACCAGGATTTGTCATGCCTTACATAGATAGTCACCAAGTAAAAACCAGACTCATTGTCTTATTGCAATATGTGTCATCCCTCACATTATGATATGTCAAACATGAAACAATCAAACAATCCCATAAGATCAAGGTTTGGTGAATAATTTTATTTGGCTTTATGAATTTATATCTTATTTTGTCTTATCTTTTTATTGATTTGTGAATTAAGTCCGATTACTAGCTTTCTCAAGGATGTCCCTTGAAGGATTTAGAGAAGAAAGGATGTCTCAGGACTCTTTTTCTTTGGCTGTTGTCTATCAACTATCTTTTTAACATTGGTTTTTGCATCATGTTACTAGTTTCCTCAAGGATGTCCTATCAAGTATTTAGAGGAGCAATGATGTCTCATGACCTGTCTTTTATTTATTTGTTGTTTGTGGTTTGTCAAGACAAAATGACTGGGGCAATTTTTTCCTTAGTACGAGTTAAGACACTCCTTGTCTACGACTGTCTATTTTTTGTAAATGGATGACTTTGTACACTATGGTCTATCTCATATCATGGTGTGTACTATCCATTTATGTTATGTCCCACCCAATGATGATAACAATCAAGCATAGCATTTATGGTAAAATATCGAAGATCATATGTTTTTCTCAATCAATCAACCTTCGTTATTTCTTACTAACATTTTGCATTCATTCATGCTAACATTTCTCTTCTTCGACATAATGATAAAGTCCTGTGACACAAAAAAAACATTAGATCATTTGCATATGCATACATATTATAAGTATTTCATATAGTTACATTGCATTTTACACATATAGGAACATTGACATTTTCATTGCATATCTACGAAATCATGACATAATAGGCATTTCATCATCATAAGGTACATAATGGAAACATTACACCTGCATATCACCATCACATATAAATAAGCATCATATAGAACATTACATCCATTCTCAAATAGAATCATCATAAATATCATAAAATGCATAACTCATCACATGTAGAAAAATTCATTCATAACACATGTACATATATCATCTAGGAAACATAATCATATAGAAATAATGCATCATCCATAAAATAGAATTGCATATCATATAGGAGATGCCAAAATAATATATATATCACTCAAAATAATGTGTCACAGTACAATGTCTGAGTATATCTATAAATAAAAACAAGCTCACGGGCTCTCTAATCAAAATACAATGTCTACACATATAACAAGTGTCAACGTGTCCCAGTGCCACTATTGTCACATGGTGAAGGTGGTGGGAAAAGCCTCAAAGGTGCTCTCTTTGAGGTGGGAGGCCTCTCATACGGACCTACCCTTAGTGGTCCTACCACACCCTCTGTACTCTATGTCCTCATCTGACTCCTGCCTTGTGATCTCTGACTATGAACCTCTGAAAAGATAGGATCTCATCTCTTTGTTGGAACCACTACCTCATATAAATCCCTATAATAAGTAGCTCTCTCTACCGATCTGACTAACTCATGTACCATACCATTAGATGAAGTTCCACTACATAGACATCTGACCTCTATGAACTACTTCTCTATCTCCTATATCTAAGCTATGGCTTGATCACTCTCCACAAGTGCATTATCTCTCTCCGTATGAGAACTATCTCTCTCCATATGAGCATTGCCTCTCTCCGTATGGGCACTATCTCTCTCTATTTGAATAACATCAAGCTCTATTTTCATCAGTCTCAGTCTCTCCTCCATGGCCTCCCTATCACCATCCCTAGGGGCATCATCCTCCTGTCTCCTCTCCATAATCCGATCTCTAAGATCTCTCTCCTGCTCCTCCATAGGTGTCTCCTCCTCAATATCCTCCTCCTCAACATCGTGCTCCCCATACCCTACCAAAATACCTAGAGGATCTATATCTATATCCATATCCTCATCCTTTGTGACATCCTATTCCCCAATATTCACATCAACTGCCTCCTCATCCGAATGCTCATCTCTGACTTGTGCATCATCTCCATCTTTGATGTCTATCATTGATACATCCTCTACCAACGCCTCTCAAATAGGTGAAATTCCACATACCCGACCCCCTCTCTGCCCTCTCCATCCTCGTCTACTGCCTCTGCCACCACCCCCTCCTCTACCATCATTCCCACCATCCCTCCCTCCAACTCTGCCACCTCTACCTCTCTATCGTCCTCTCAGCCTTGTGCCTCATCTCTCAACTAGTGTTGACTAATCCGGATCTATGTAAGAAATCGGATGATGCTCCACTCATCATGCGTCATATGTAGTTGTGATCCCTATATCTGCTGCTTCATCTCTCCTTCCTCACTGTAATGGTTGTAAATCCTATATCTCTACCTTTGTAGTGGCTATTGGAATCATGGGACCCTAGTGTGGAACCTCTCTTGATGAACGAGAAAACTCTGCTCTACCTCAAGGCTCATCCTGAACCTCTTTGAACTATCTCAAAACTCACTTTAGGAAGTGTCTCTCTATGATGTGCACACTCAAAATAGTTCTCCCAATCAAGTACTATGTCTGTCTACAATATGGAAAATGTCTATCCTCATTAGACCACTGCTCACAATCCATGAATGGTCTCCAAGTGAACTAATCTAGAATATCGATTGCATGTCTCCAATATCCAGTATCTCCCACATGGCTCTAAGTGATGCTTCCCATGTACATGAAAACATATAGAGATCTCTCTCGTCACTCTATAGTAACCAAAGGACAAAAAAACAACTATCCTCACCCATGCCCAAACCATTAGAAGAGTGGTCCCACAAATCAGTGACTATGCATCACTATATGCAATATCATGTAACTGGAAATACAACATTCTTAACAAACATGAACCCCAGACATACACGGTCTCTCTCTCTAATATACCCACCAACATCTCTCCCCATCTAATAGGAAAACCATGACCCCATTGATCTGGTAATACTATCCCACCTATCAGTGTACATAGTATACATTCAATCCTCTCATATCTTTCTACCCACATCGGCCATCTAATCTCATAATGCTCAATGTCAAGCCTAGTAATATCATCAACCTGATAAAATCTGGCTAGCTTCGTCAATCCACATTGGATAATGTACATCACCCGCTCTCCTCTAATCGGAAGTCTAAGTATCCTATACACATCCTCCAATGTGACAGTCACCTCCCTAGTTGGCATATGAAATGATGATGTTTCTATTAGTGTAAAGGTCTTAACTTAATTATGTTGATTAAGTTACCGTTATTCCCTTCTTAAGATTTCACATTAGTTTGCATAATGTGACATTTCATAATTATATTAATTATTAAATGTTTTCCTATTAGGGATTCTATTAGGGTTTTTCCTATTAGGGTTTTATTAGGGTTTGCATGATCTCCTTATTATAAGGATTGATCCCATTGTATTTCATATCAATTGATTATCTCATTCTCTCTGATATATACATTTTTAGTTTTTAGAGAACCCTTGCTTGTTTGTCTCCTTCTCTTCTTTTGTGACAGGTTATTTGCATGCAGGTGATCTTTGGGGTTTGTGAAATTGTATTTTCTCAACTCCTACATGGTATCAGAGCTCCACACCTACTGCTTCCTATTCTTGCTTTGAAGATTTTTGGAGCTTCAAGGGTTTGGGGCTTGTTTTCTTGATTTAGGGCATACCTGCATTTTTGAAGCATTTTCAGCTCAAACGGACCTTTCCATTGCGTCCGCAGTAGTCCAAAACCCCTAAATCGACTGTCCATTCATCCATTTTGGACAAAGTTGAAATTCGAGGCAAAAAAATTTTTACCTGTGCAGCCGTACAGCCCACCCAAGACTAGGTACGATTTTACAGAAAAAAAATTATTTAATTTTTTATGTTCTGCATATATTTCCGTCAGATTTTTTATTAAATATTTTTCTATTTGCAAATATTTTTAAAAAATAATAATAATTTTGGACATATTATATTCTGCGGACTGTTTGGGGATTTTTTGCACCGGCATTTACTATTTTGCAAGGTAAGTCGGCCGGTCACCCGTACCCGCCTACCCCACCGTCTGCCTGTTTACTTCCTCCGATCGTTGGTCACCTACCCGCAGTCTTGCCGGCCTATCCACCGACCACCATACCGGGCTATCCCATCCGCGGCCCCACCGCTTCCCACCCCCGGTTCCCTAAACCCCAAGCCCCCTCTACCTTCCGCCGCAGTCACATCAACACCCGCAGGTTCCTCTGCAGGGGGCTTTGCCCTAGGGGCGGCCTCTTCGCCTTTTGCCACCTCTGCCCAATCCACCCACCACCTGCCTAGTGGTGGGTTTCTTGTTTGCATTTGAGCCACTCGCGGTCATATGGCCAACTGAGAGCTAGCGCCCAGGGCTCCACTTTTGCGCTTGGTTAGCATTTGTTGTACCTCATAATGCCCTAATTGAGCTATTTTTTTCTTTTTGCCATAACTTTCGACCATGGTGTTGAAAATCGACAAACGAGATATCACTAGAAAGCTAGCGATCCCAATTTTCTGATGGAGTAGTTATTTTTCAATGATTTTTCTATTGGTACATTCTACAGCCAGTTGAAGACAAAGGGGCTATTTTCAGTCTCAAGCTCATATCTTTTGATCAGTTTCTCCGTTTTTTGCTATCTCGGTGGCATTGGAACCATATTTCAGAGCTCTTTAGTTTCATCCATGCTATTTTTCCAGATTTCACTCCAGGTATATTTTATTCAGTTATTTGTGTTTTCACACTCTGGTGGATTATCTGGACATATTTTCTCTTGGAAACATTTTGTTTGCATGGGATACTTCGTTTTTGGCTGTTCTTCATGTATTTCCAGCATTTTGTCCTTTGAGGACATTTTGAGCATCATTTGTAAGCTATCTTTTATGTAAACGCACTGAGATAAAGTGCCACACTATTGTACATACATTTTTTGGGGATTTTGCACATAAGGTTGTGCCATATTTTGTACTTACACTGATATTATAAAGTGCCATGAGGGGTTGTGTAGTTTGCCTCTGTTTTTCCATCACATCTTTGTTCAGTGAGTATCTCTCCACGATGACATTGAATCCATACCATGGGGGGTTGTGTAGTTTTCCTTTGTTTGCCATCACACCTTTGTCCAGTGAGTGTCCCTCCACGACGACCATGGATCCATATGATTCTAGCCTCATGCATGTGTGCTTTGTTTTGCACACCACTTTTTTAGTTGCAGGTGCTTTCTTGTGCACTTTCAGATGTTGTTTCTTCTTCTTCATGCACTACAGGGTGTTTGACATCATTTCAGTGGATCTGTTAAGCTCTCCCAGTTCAGCATTATGGGGGGGTATTATATTGTTCATGCTAATTCTTCCTTGGTTTCACCTTGGAAGGAATCTTCCATTCTTAGTTGATCACTGTTTCAGACTATTGGTTCTTGTGCCATCTGTATCTTCATTCCAGGTGTTTGTCTTTGTTTGCCATCTGATTCGAGTAGTGTCGTATGGGCACTTATGCAGATCATTGTCTTCTTGTTCCTGATCATCCTATCTTCAGCGGAGGTTCTTCAACACCATAGTAGTCATCTTTCGATAGTTGTTTGTAGCTTCTTCTGCTTTAGTGATGTCTCTTCTTGGCTTTCTTCTTCTCTTTTTGGAGTATAGCTTTTTCCCATGGGGTTTTCTCTATTTCTCCTCTTTATAGAGATTTGGTTGTATTTGGGTACCTGATCTGGCCTAGTTGCCGGGACCCATGTTTGCCTTCTTGCATTGTAGTTACCTTTGCTTTTCTTGCATTTTTTGTAGCTACACTATTGCTCATCTTAAGGGGGGGTGTTAGTGTAAAGGTCTTAACTTAATTATGTTGATTAAGTTACCTTTTTTCCCTTCTTAAGATTTCATGCTAGTTTGCATAATGTGACATTTAATAATTATATTAATTATTAAATGTTTTCCTATTAGGGCTTCTATTAGGGTTTTATTAGGGTTTGCATGATCTCCTTTTTATAAGGATTGATCCCATTGTATTTCATATCAATTCATTCTCTCATCCTCTCTGATATATACATTTTCAATTTTTCAGAGAACCCTTGCTTGTTTGTCTCCTTCTCTTCTTTTGTGACAGGTTATTTGCATGCAGGTGATCTTTGGGGTTTGTGAAGTTGTATTTTCTCAACTCCTACAGTTTCATAATGCTATCACTCACACAATGCAGTGAGCATCCCTCTGTTTACCCGAATAGTGTGCATCGGAAGACAGTGACGAAGACAAAGTCTCCACAACAGCCATATCTCTACACTACTCAGATGATCTATTAGATTGAAGGTGTCCAGATGTGACTCTCACGTGTAAATAGGATATAATATAACTTGCATTTCAACCATGATGTCAAAATTTTCAAAAAAAAATCCTTAGAATTTTTTTTCCAAAATTTTGCTAGTCAAATGTGGCTCACTTTAACAGATGTGGTGCATCCATACAAATGTGTTGCATGACAAGGAATTTGCGTCACATATTCCATATGCATTTCACATTACCAATCTAATTTATAACTACTACAAATGTGGTGCATTTCTTATACTCTATCTATCTGATGCATATGTGTTTCACCAATACAAATGCGGTTCACTAACCTACATGCGTATATTCCTAATGAATATGTGTTCCATACATACATATTTGGTGCATTATAATAAAAATACTTTTAATCCCTAAAATTGCTATCCTAGCCTAAGCATGTTTTAGCATATGCGTCGTTCCATAGGAAAATGCAGTGCATACGATGGCATATGCTTTGATCTCGAAAGACCGCATATGATTATTAACTTTTCAAGGCCTAAAACTACATGCAAAATTAACTTTCAAGGGCTCATTTTTGGATACATACTGGTGGTCCTGCGTCAGCTGGCCGCCTGAAGGTCCGGATCTGATATCCTCGATGCCCAGTGTATGGAATGGGAGCCATCTTCGTCCAATAGTCAGAGCAAAATATCAGTTCTTCAAACTCTTCCGAGTGCAAATGAATTGATTTTCAACCTAATTCTTATTTATAAGTAGGGTTTGGGTGGATTTCTTTTGGCCTTGTTTATTGGCCACTTAACCTTTCAACTTCTACTAACCCGTACACGTCCATATCACATCCAAATTCAATTCTGTCAACTCCACAGAATTTTTGACTATCAGATTGACTTATCGAGAATATTTCCTGATTTTTTATGAAACTTTCAAAAAAAAATCAATTTTCCCAAGGGTGCATACCCTAACCTATTTGATGTTGGGGCACAATTGGGGCATATATTATTTAACACAATGCTGAAACAACATTGTATCAAAGAGGGGAAAACTGTAGACACCAAAAATTAGTCTAGGCCTGCGAGCACCACATTCGACATAATTTTCTATTATCCATGGTCATGATTAAATAATGTTAATTATTTAATTACCTTTCTAACACATATTTCCTCTATTAATTAAATACCCCTTTTTAATTAATTCATTTATTCAACATTGATTAATTAGATAAATCATATTTATTTAATTATGTTGCTAACTAATTAAATTCTTCTTTCTATAATTAAATAATTTATTATTTAATTAAACCCCCTTTATCTATAAATTAAATATTTATTATTTAATTACCCCCTTTGTCGTATTTCAACTATAATTAAATATTTATTATTTAATTATTCAATTTATACTTTTCAATAGTCAAATTGAATAAATTATCTTTATTTATTTAATTAAATCTTTCATTTTCGAATGTTGAATTAAATTAACATTTAAAACAATTATTAATTCTTTATGTCACATTCTTCTATCAATCAGTTGACTAATCATTCACTCACCTTCTGACTCAAGGTCTATTTTTAGTTCTCCAGTTATCTCCGGGTTCGGTATCTGACTATCTCTACAACAAGACTCTCTGTCACAACTAGTCAGTTAACTAGTTTTAACTCATGTTTGCATTCAAATGAATTATTCTTAGAGTTCTAACATTCTCTTTTTTTTATTCAAAGTCTATTTCTTCTATTTTTGAAGACTCTTAATTGAAGATTAAATTGTTTATTTAATCTGGAAATCTTGTTCTTTCTATTTTCAAACAATCTTGACACAAGATTAAGTTATCGTTCTAACTTAATCTTTATCTTGCAGTCTTTTCTGACTCATATTCTAACTCACATTCTATCTGACACAGAACTCACATTGCATGACATTCATCAATCTCATCTATCAGTCTATCTTTCAATTTGAGTCAATCATCCAAAAACCCAAAATATATAAAATAGCCTATCATTATCATTATTCCTCTTGTCATTATCATTATTCCTCCTCCCAAAATCATACACTTTTGAGAAGAAACTTATCTTCGATATTTTTCATAGACATTCAACAAGGTTATGCTTGTATCAATATTGAAAATTTGAGGGCAAGAATACTGAAAAGGAAAAATGGAGAAGAGCAATCGAGATAATTCGAAGGAGTGGACACATATTCGGTGAGAGATTTTCAATTAATTTGTTTAGTTTAATTATGTTTAATTTCTTTGTTCTTTTTTGTTTGATTTAGATTAATATTGGTTAGGTTAGGAATAACATTGTTTATTCTAGTTGAAGATACATATCCAAATTTTATAGAAGTACCCTTGATGATTTGTGGATCCTGGTAGATGCCCTGCATCAGGTTTAAAATGGTAATTGGAAAGTGTATATAATTGTGTAATTTAAAATGTGCATTGAAAACCTAAGGTTATAATGACAAACACACAATTCTCAACATGGAATATGAAAAATAACAAAAATGAAAGGAATCCATAATAGAATGAAAGAAAATATGTAAAGACTTCACATACCTTAAAAACTAGAGTTTCAAATTGATGATTTCAACCCAATTATGTAGCCTTAGCTTCTTCTTTCTTCAAACTTCACAACAATTTGACTTTTTCAAAAGCTTGTTCCCCTCCAAACATCAATTGTATATCAATTTTAAATGGAACTCAAACTTGAATATGTCTTTCAATGTGGAAACTCTGCTATTTCAGGAAAAGCTGGTAGAAAGATCATGGAAAAGGTGGTGGAATGTGAATAACAGGCTTCCACACTTCACACCATCACCAAAAAGATACTTTTTGTCAGAGCACGAACAAAAGCAGGAGAATATGCAGAATGTGGGTCTTGAAATCATAGGTATATTGAGCTTTTTTACTATTTTTAGTGGAAGCTAAAATTCTCTTGCATTATAATGCGAGACCATTATTTCTTTCTAAAATGGTAACATCTCTACTTCTTCAAAATGCGCTCACGTTATATGAAATATGGTTTTTTAAATAGATTTATTTTCTCCCTCTTTGTCTATACCCTCTATCCTAATTGTATATATCTCCCCTGTACCCTTATAGTAGAGGAGATAGAGTGAGTGTGTGTATGTGTGTGTGTGGGAGAGAGAGACAAAGAGGTAAAAAGTGAGGACAAATATATAGTAGAGAAGGAGGTAGGGTTGAGGGTATAATTTTTTTAGGGTTTAAGGGGTCAAGGGTAAAGGTAGACGGTGTATGGTTGAAAGAAAGAGAGTGGGAAAAAGAGAGAGTGGGAGAGAAGGAGAAAGAGAGAGTGAGATAGAGAGAGAGAAAGGGAGAGATGGAGGGAGAGGGAGAGGGGGAGAAAGAGAAAGAGGGAGAGACATGGAGAGAGGGAGGGAGAGAGGTAAGGAGATAAATAAGGGGAGAACGAGATAGTGGGAGAGATGGAGATAGAGAGGGAGGGAGAGACAGACTAGGAGAGAGATAAAGGGTAGAGGGTTAAGAGTTAAGATTTTAAAGGGTTAAGGGTTCAAGGGATAAGGGTTTAAACCATAATACCTCAACCCCTATACCCTCTTAATAACTCAACCCTTAAACCCTAATCCCTCAACCCATATACCCTTGTAATCCCTCAAACCTCAACCCTCAACCCTTAAACCCTAATCCATCAACCCCTATACCCTCTTAATCCCTCAACCCTTAAACCCTCAATCCTTAAAATATAATCCCTCAACCCCTATACCTTCTTCATCCCTCAACCCTCAACCCTCAACCCTTCACCCTTAAACCCTATACCCTCTTAATCCCTCAACCCTGAACCCTTAAACTATAATCCCTCAACCCCTATACCCTCTTAAGCCCTCAACCCTCAACCCTCAACCCTTAAACCCTGATCCCTCAACCCCTATACCCTCTTCATCCCTCAACCCTTAAAACCTCAACCCTTAAACCCTAATACCTCAACCCCTATACCTTATTAATCGCTCAATTGTCAACCCTCAACCCTTAAAACCTAATCCCTCAACCCCTATACCCTCTTAATCCCTCAACCTTCAACCCTATACCCTTAAACCCTAAAATCTCAACCCCTATACCCTCTTAATCCCTCAACCCTTAAACCATAAACCCTTAAACCCTAATCCCTCAACCCCTATACCCTCTTAATCCCTCAACCCTCAACCTTCAACCCTTAAACCCTAATCCATCAACCCCTATACCCTATTAATCGCTCAACCTTCAAACCTCAACCATTAAACCCCAATACATCAACCCCTATACCATATTAATCCCACAACCCTTAAACCCTAATCCATAAACCCATATACCCTCTTAATCCATCAACCCTCAACCCTTCAACCCTAATCCCTCAACCCATATAACATCTTAATCCCTCAACCCTCAACCCTCAACCCTTAAACTCTAATCCATCCACCCCTATACCCTCTTAATCCCTCAACCCTTAAACCCTAATTCATCAACCCCTATACCCTCTTAATCCCTCAACCCTTACACCCTCAACCCTCAACCCTTAAACCATCTTAATACCTCAACCCTCAACCCTCAAAACTTAAACCCTAATCCCTCAATGCCTATACCCTCTTAATCTCTCAACCTTCAACCCTCAACCCTTAAACCCTCAACCCTCAACCATTAAGCCCTCAACTCTCAACCCTTAAACCCTAATCCCTCAAACCTTATACCATCTTAATCCCTCAACCCTCAGCCCACGACCCTCAACCCTCAAACCCTAATACCTCAACCCCTATACCCTCTTAATCCCTCAACCTTCAACCCTCAACCCTTAAAACATAATCACTCAACCCATATACCCTCTTAATACCTCAACCCTCAACCCTCAACCCTCAACCCTCAACCCTCAACCCTTAAACCTTAATCCCCCAACCCTTAAACCCTCAACCCTCAACCTTTAAACCCTAATCCCTCAACCCCCATACCCTATTAATACCTCAACCATCAACCCTCAACCCTCAACCCTCAACCCTCAACCCTTAAACCCTAATCCCTCAACCCTTGAACCCTAATCCCTCAACCCCTATACCCACTTAATCCCTCAACCTTCAACCTTCAACACTTAAAATATAATCCATCAACCCCAATACCCTCTTAATCCCTGAACCCTGAACCCTGAACCCTTAAACCCTAATCCCTCAAACCCTATACTTTGTTAATCCCTCAAACCTCAACCCTTAAACCCTAACCCCTCAACCCCAATACCCTCTTAATCCCTCAACCTTCAACCCTTAAACCCTAATTCGTAAACCCCCATACCCTCTTAATCCTTGAACCCTCTACCCTCAACCCTTAAACCCTAATCCCTCAACACCTATAAACTATTAATCCCTCAACCCTTAAACCCTAATCCATCACCCTTAAACCCTCAACCCTTAAAACCCTAAACCCTCAACCCATATACCCTCTTAATCACTTAACCCTTAAACCCTCAACGCTTAAACCCTAATCCCTCAACCCTTGTAACCTCTTAATCCCTCAACCCTTAAACCCTAATCCCTCAACCCCTATACCTCTTATTTCCTCAACCCTCAACCCTCAACCCTTAAACCCTAATCCCTTAACCCCTATACCTTCTTAATCCCTCAACCCTCAACCCTCAACCCTTAAACCATAATCCCTCAACTCCTATACCCTCTTAATCCCTCAACCCTCAACCTTAAACCCAATCCCTCAATGCCTATACCCTCTTAATCCCTCAAACCTTAAACTCTCTACCCTTAACCCTAATCCCTGAACCCCTATACCATCTTAATCCCTAAACCCTCAACCGTCAACCCTTAAGCCCTAATAACTCAACACCTATACCCTCTTAATCCCTCAAACCTCACAATGACTCAACCCTTAAACCCTAATCCTCAACCCCTTAAAACTCTTAATCCCTCAACCCTCAACCTC
>CM021105.1:431950269-431968518 GCA_007115665.2 Sequoiadendron giganteum
CCCTTAAAACCTAATCCCTCAACCACTATACCATTTTAATCCCTCAACCCTCAACCCTTATACCCTAATCCCTCAACCCCTATACCCTCTTAATCCCTCAATCCTTAAACCCTAATCCATCAACCACTATACCCTCTTAATCCCTCAACACTCAACCCTCAAACCTTAAACCGTAATCCCTCAACCCCTATACCCTCTTAATTCCTCAACCCTAATCCCTCAACCCCTATACCCCTTAATCCTCAGCCCTCAGCAGCATAAACCTACTCCCTCAGCCCCTATACCCTCTGAATCCCTCCAAACCTATACCTTCTTAATCCCTCAACCTCTACCCACCAGTCCTTCAACCCCTAATCCTCAGCCCTAATCCCTCCAGCTTTCGTGCCCACCCTCTTAATCCCTCAACCCTCCAACTCTCAGCCTTAAACCCCTAATCCCTTCAACCCATATACCCTCACCAATCCACCTCAACCCTCCAACTCAACCCTCAACCCTCAACCCTCAACCCTTAAACCCTAATCCCTCAACCCCTATAACCTCTTAATACCTCAACCCTCGACCCTCAACCCTTAAACCCTAATCCATCAACCCCTATACCCTCTTAATCCCTCAATGCTCAACCCTCAAACCTTAAACCCTAATCCCTCAACCCCTATACCCTCTTAATCCCTCAACCATCAACTCTCAACCCTTTAAACCTAATCCCTCAACCCCTATACACTCTTAATCCCTCAACCCTCAACCCTCAACCCTTAAACGCAAATCCCTCAACCCCTATAACATCTTAAACCCTTAACCCTCAATCCTCAACCCTTAAACCCTAATCCATCAACCCTTATACCCTCTTAATCCCTCAACCCTTAAACCCTAATCCCTCAACCCCTATGCCTTCTTAATCCCTCAACCCTCAACCCTCAACCCTAAAATTCTAATCCCTCAACCCCTATACCCTCTTAATCCCGCAACCCTCAACCCTTAAACCCTAATCCCTCAACCCCATTACCCTCTTTATCCCTCAAACCTCAACCCTAAACCCTTAAACCCTAATTCTTCAACCCCTATACCCTCTTAATCCCTATACCCTTAAACCTTCTACCCTATACCCTCAACTAAATACCCTCTACCATTGACCCTATTCCCTCAACCCTCAACCCTTAAACCCTAATACCCTATAAAAGATCAACCTTATAGGTCCTCCACTCTAATACCTCAACCCTATACCCTCAAATCCTATCACTTTCTCTATATCTATACATCTTACCTCTCCCTCCATCCTACCCTCTCTAATTGTCTCTATCTACCCTCTCCCTCTTTTCATGTACCTATCATTCAATCAATCCCTACCACCCACTCTCTCTCCCTCTATCCTTCTCTCTATATGTCCCTCTCACTCTCTCCTACTCTCTCTCTCTCTCTCTCTCCCTCTCTCTCATGTCTCTCCCTCTCACCCCCCTCTCTCTTAGGTCTCTCCCTCTCACCCCCTCTCTCTCTCAGGTCTCTCCCTCTGGAAACTTACCTAGGTAACTCTCTCTTTGTCTCTCTCCCATCTCTCTATCTGTCCCTCCCACCCTACCTAGATAAGTCCCTCTCAGTCCACCCCCTCTTTCTCTACCTATATCAAGTCAATTCCTCCCACAGCCTCTCCCTCTCTCTTGTATCTCACTCACACTCCCTCTCTCTCCCACTCCCTCTCTCTCTCACTCCCTCTCACTACCTATCTCTCAAGTCTCTCCCTCTCATCTCCAAACACTCTCAAGTCTCTCCCTTTTGCACCCTACCTACATAACTCTCTTTCTCCTTGTCTCTATCTCTCCCCTCTCTCTGTCTCTCCCTCTCTCTCAATTCTCTCTCTCCCACCCCCCCTCTCTCTCTCTCCCTCCCACACAACCTAGCTAAGTCTCTCTCACTCCAACCCCTTCTCTCCTACTCCCTATGTCTTAAACCCTCACTTTCACCCCCTCTCCCTCTCTCTAGACTCTCTCTCTCTCTCTCTAAATTATCCCTCCCTCTAAAGAAATATGTAAATACAAAAATAATTATATACATACAAGAATAATACACATGTACATACAATCCTACATTCACACAATAATACATACATACATGTGTAGATACAATATTACATACATATAGGCATACATAAAATATAGCATTGATACATACAAGCATACATACATACAAGAATGCATGCATACATGAAATACAAGCATACATGTACATACACACATACAAATATATCAACATACATTCAATAGATTGAAATTTAACATAAAGGAGGACATAATACGAGCATGTTATAACACGCTCCTGTTATGTCTTAGTTGACATGTTTCCCACATAAGTAAAAAACCATGTCAAAACTGAGATATAATGCAAGCACATTATAGCGCACTCGCGTTATATATTTCTTTGGGAATCTCTGAGCCTGAGGATTGGTATTTTCCTTGGAATACCAACCCAAAGTCTTGGAGGGCATTCCCAATGACCAGAGACGTGTTTTTACAAAAGCTACCATATTTCACATAATCGAGTTCGTGCTCACTGTCAAGATTGCATGTGGTTCAATATCGAAAAAATCGAACACATGGGTAATGTTGGGTTCTCTCTTAGCCATCCAACAATGTAGTTTTTTTCACTTTCTGACAATGTTAAGCCTTTCATCCATAATTTCTTTTGTTTGTATATCTCTTTTTTGCCAAAAAGTATTGTTTGGTTTTTTTTCATTATAAATTAATCGTTCATCAAATTTTCAAATAAATTACATTTTTAGAAATTACACTCCATTCTACAATTTTTATTTAAAAAAAAAAATTCAATTAGTTTCCAAAATTTGTAGGGGTAGCATGGCCAAAATTCTAATTTTTAGGAAGTGTCAACTTCAAAAATTAGTAAAAAATCAAATATTCATTAAAAAATTATCATAAGAAATTGTGCATCAACTACATTCTATTAGGTAACTTCTGACTATTGCGATTTTAAAAATACTAGAAAAAAGTTCACCGTACGAGGGTCATACAAGAGTTGTTATGTTATGTTTTTCTGAAAATAACATCTCCAATTTGTGTACATCCCTCTTTTGAACCCCTTAATCTCAACCATTTTAAAAATAAATTAGTATTTTAGAAAGTAGATCCGAAGCACTTTGATCCTTGTTTTTGTTCCATCTCAAAATTTTGAGTGTAACTATCCTCAATTTCACGTCCGAGGTCAGTATTTCTTGATTTAAAAAAAAAAAAGTGGCCATTTAAGTCCCCTTTTTGGGAACCATCTTGGTGCACTTACCCAAGAATCTGTTTTATCTTGCAATGATCAGATGGTGTGGATTTGAAAAATAGAGATATTTTATTTTAGAGGGACCCCAAATCCATCAATAGGTATAGATAGATTATTAAAAGGATCGATGAACTTTAAGAACTAATTTATCATAGTTTGATAGTGTTTTCTCTCATTTATCTTAAGGTATCTTTTCAAAACTATGTAGCCTAAAGGGATAAGAAACATGGGGAAAAATGGGGCCTCCCATAGAATTCATCTACCCACAATTTTTTTTTTATGTATTAGATTTTTCCCCATCCGGCGTAAAACAAAAAATATGATTCTTGGCACATTGACACAAGTCTAAAATGATGTTTTATATGATAATATATTTTATCTTGCCACAATCAAGTGGTTTGGAGTTGAAAATTTTTAAAGAGATTATTTTTGAGGAACACAACATCCACTTGTAGGTCTATATGGAATATTAAAATGCCACATGAACTATAAGATCTACTCCATATTTTGGTAATTTTTCAATTTTAGGGCTCTTAAGAAACCTTGCAAAAACCTTGTAGTCTAGAGGGATTTTCACACATAGATAATTAAATGAGGTATCACATATAATTCAAAATACCGATATTGGAATGTTATTGTTGTTGGTTTAGCCCCATGAGGTGTAAACCAAAAAAATATCACTTCACACCATTACACTACAAATGATTTTTTTGGAAAGAATATGTTCGACCATGCCAAAGATTAAATGGTGTGGAAACAAAACAATTGAGAAAAGTTATTTTTTAGTGACTCAAATCCACCTCTAGGTCTATATCAAGCATTGATTGGTTCCATAAACTGTGAGAACTACTCCATAATAGTTTCACATTTTTTTACTATCAAGGTTCTAATAGGAGGTTCTAAGAACCTTGTAGCCTAGATAGATTGAAAAACTTGAGAAAAAAATGGGGCCTCCCATAGAATTAAAAAATATACACCAATATTTTGGCATAATTTATTTGGGACCACAATGCATATAATGGAAAATGTTCATATTGATACCTTTAGATTGCTTTGAGATGATAATTTTTACAAGAATGCATTTGATCTTGCCACAATAAAATATTATGGAGATGAAAAATAAGTGAAGTTATTTTGGAGGGATCCCACGTCAAATTTTAGGTCTAGATGAAATATTTGTAGGCACCACCAGCTTTGAGAACTACCCAATCGTAGATTGTCAATTTCTAACTCTTAGTGATCTTAAAAGACCTCAAAATCATGTAGCCCTAAGGGACTAACACACTTGAGTAATTAAATGGGATATACTATATAATATAACTACCCATGATCCAAGGGCATTGTACCTAAGCCCATTTTTTTCCTTCACTGCCACTATACATGATTGTTATTTAAAATATTGAGTTTTTATTTAATCTTTGGGGAAATAAATAACTACATGCATGTTCATTTATGAATATAAGAAATTTTAAATAGAAGGGAAGAGGCTTGAAAATTAATTTTTCAACTGAAATTTGAGTTTTAATCATTTATGATGGGATTTTGAACCTTGCACCTAGTTTTAGGTATGATTTTGAGAACAAATTTCTAAATTTTGGGATTGTTGGAAATAGAAAAAAAGAGGAAAAAGAAGAGAATGGAGAAATAGAGAAGAGGGATAGGACAAAAAAGGAACATTAGTGGAGAAATCCAAAAATAGAAATGAGAAATACATAGAGGAGCATGAGGAGCATGTGATAGTCCCAAAAGAAGAAAGAGAAGAAATAGGGGAATTTCATATTTATCCTAGTAATTTGTAAATATATATAAATAATTGAAAAATATGTATTTTTGAGTTAAAATATAATATAATATTTCTCCTTCAAGTTTTTTGTCTTCTTGGACAATGTGTGTGTGATTGTGAATGATAAGTATTTATGATTTTTTTATTCAAAAGGGTTACTCTTTGTGTGAATATTGAAGTGTTTTATGATTTGGGTATTGTGTGGTCAGGAACCTACAACATGTACTTATGTTGTTCATGTAGAATTTGATTATGTGTGTATAACATCATTTATATGCCTACAACAATATACTGTTACCTGTAGCTTAGGTTTGTTTTCCTATAGTATAGTCTGAATGATCCCTATAGTTTGTTTTGTGTCACCTCAAATCAAGATTTGACTTGTAGCAAGTGCTTAGACCTCTATATAGGTTGTAAAAGTTTCTCACAACAAAAAAACTCCATTCCTCACCTATTAGCCCGAGCTTGGTGGAGTTTTTGGGCATCTACAATGAGTGGGTGCCATCAGATCACAACCACAACTTTGGGAAGGAATATAGTGGATTTGGATTGGGTTTGGAAGAAGCCTTGTAAGTTGTGGTTGTGGGTGTGTCCCTTAAAAAAGGAAATTATAGTTGGGAGTACTGTAGTAAGAAGAAAAAGGAAAGAAAGGAGATATAGGGTAGTATATGCCACCAAGTAGAATGATGGTAGAGGTTGTAGTTGTAGAAGTAGCAGTAAGGATATATAAGGTAGTAGAGGCTCTAAGGGGAGTACAAAAAAGAATGGATGCAATAGAAGGTAGAATGGTAAGATGCAGAGTATATGAAGATAATAATAATGAATATGAAGGAGTAGATATGGTAGGATAGGAAGGTGAAACTATATATGGAGATATGGATGCAACAAAAAGAAGGCTTATAAGGTCTATTTCTAACATGAGGAAAGGAACAAGGATGGATTTACAAAGCTTCTTAGTAATTATAGAACCAAATGAGTTAATGGATTGGATAATAGACATAGATGAATACTTTGAATATGATGAAGTGGAGGACCCTAAAAGAGTGACTTTTGTTTAACAAAGACTAAAAGGTCATGCAATCCTCTGGTGGAAAGAGGGGTAGGCTAAGAGAAGAAGAAATGATAGGGAGAAGATCACTTGATGGGATAAAATGGTGATCAAGATGAAGGTTAAATTTTTAATTAGTGATTATCAACTTGAGCTTCTTAAGAAACTATAAAATTTAAGGTAAAAAGAGTTAAGTGTGAAGAATTATATAGAGCATTTCTATCAAATTTCCATAAGATCTATTCATAATCAATTAGATCATGAAAATGTGGATAGATATGTTAATGAAATACGATTGAATATTCAGAATGAGCTAAGAAATGGAAGGTTGAAAACTATCGAAGAAGTGTATCAGTATGCTCTAAAGGTAGAGGAGGAATTGGTAAGAAAGAAATGAACAATCAAATGAAGAGGATGTTTTAGTAGAGGCAAAGGATAAACACATAAAATCTATATCCACAATAAGGATTTCAACCCTTCAAAGAGTAAAAAGGAAGTAAATAAAACAAGATCAAGGCTATACCCTATGAGTGGTAGAGGTGGATATAGAAGAGGCCAAGGAAGCAAATTCTAAGGTACATGTTTCATACGTAGACAGTCAAGCCATAGATTTTATGACTACCCGCAATATAGAATAGAAGGATCAAGGATAATAGAGGTAACAAGTGCACACATAGCCACAAAGGGGATATCGATTCTATAGGTTCTATTATTCAATCAAATGAGCTTGAGAGAGAAGAACTTATGATGAAGAGGACATTGTTGAAGCCAACCAAAATAGAAGATGAAACTATCCAAAGAAAAACTTTATTTAGGATAATATGTAGGTCAAGTGTAAAATGATGAAAATTCATAATAGATAATGGCAACAGTGCTAATTTAGTTTTAGTTGAAATGGTGGATAATTTTGGGTTAAAAATAATAGCTTACTGTACCCCTTACAAGGTTTCATGGTTACAAAAAGGGCACCAAGTCTTGGTTGATCAAAAATACCTAATGAATTTTTGAATAGGCACTTATGAAGATGAGGTATGGTGTTATATGATTCATATGGACATATGTCACTTAATTTTAGGGAGACTATGGTAATTTTATAGGAAGGAAATCCATGATGGGAGGGAAAGCACTTACACTTTGGAGAAAAATGGAAGAAAACATACTCTTACCCCATTAGTATCTAAGGAAGAAGAGCTGGAAAGTGGTCCAAAAACATTTCTAGTGATAGAAAATAAATTTTTGAAGGAGATTAGGGGGAAACTATCTTTCATTAGTTCCCAAGGTGATCTAGGTAGATGTAGTAGCTAGAAATAGTGATGTTCCTTTAGAAGTAAAGGGATTTCTTGAAGAATTTGATGAAATTATGTCCAAGGAATTATCAAAAGGAAAACCACCTATGAGGAACATTGGTCATCATATTTTATTTTTATTCAAAGAGAAATTTTACCCAACAAGGATTCTTATAGATTGACACCTTTATAAAATGAAGAGGTGAACAAGGAGTAGTAATTATTGGAAAGAGGTCTAATTAGAGAAAGTATTTTCCCATGCTTAATTCCAATTGTATTAGCACTAGGAAAAATGGTGAATGGATTATGTGCATGAAATCAAGAGCCATCAAAAAATAATAATTAGGTATTAATTTCTGTTAGCAAGAATGGATGATCTCATGTACTATTTGGGGAAGGCTAAGTATTTTGCAAAAAATGATTTTAAAAGTTAGTATCACAAAATTGGGATAGGAGAGGGTGATGAGTGCAAGACTTATTTTAAGACCAAGTAGGAGTTATATGAGTGGTTAGTAATTCCATTTGCATTAAGAAATGTACCTAGAACATTTATGCAATTCATAAATGAATTGATGAAGTCATTTTTAGGAAAATTTGTGATTATTTATATTGATGACATTATGAATTTTAGCAATAAAAATGACAAAATTTATTGCATATTAGAGAATTCTTACGAAGGATCATCGAGGAAAATTTATTGGTGGATTTAAAAAAAAAAGTTTTATAAAGGAGAAAATGGTTTATTTGGGAAATGTTATCTCATCACAATGGCTACAAATTGATCCATAAAAGGTGTGTGCTATAATAGAATGACCAATGCCTAGGTGTGTGCATGAGGTTTGAATTTTTCATGATTTAGCTAGTTTCTATCATAGATTTATTCAAAATTTTAGTGGGATATGCTCACCCATAACTAAAATCATCATGGGAGACAAAAGAGAGTTTAAGTGGAAAAAAATAGAAAATTAATGTTTTGAGCTTTTGAAAGAAGGCCATTGAGGAATCAGTATTAGCATTACCCAATTTTTCAAAAGTGTTTCAAGTGGGACAGCCATAGGAATGGTTCTCAATCAAGAGGGTATACCTATTACATATTTTAGTAAAAATATTAATGATTCCAAAAAGAGGTATTGTATTTATGATAAAGAATTATGTTCCATTGTGCAATCTTTAAAGAAGTGAAATCATTATTTTCTTCCAAAAGAAGTTTATTTTTTATATGGATCATCATGGATTCTAATTTATTAATAGTAAAATAAATATTAACCATTAACACATGGAGTGGGTATAATTCCTATGAGGGTATAGTTTTATTTTTTAGTCATAGAAGTGGAAGTTCAAACAAAATAGTTGATGCATATGTAGAAAAGAAACACTATTGACTAAACTAAGAGCTAAAGTAGTTGGGTTTGATGCTATGATAGAGTTATACAAATATGATTTGGATGTTAAGGATGCATGTAAAAAATTTATGGATCCTACTAGTGTGGATAGGACACCATGGATGGATTAATTTATACAAAATAGAATTCTACTCAAAGGACAACAAGTATACATACATCAAGGATCAATGAGGAAAAAATTAATAAGAGAAAAGAATCATGGTGGTTTATCTAGACATTTTGGAGCTTATAAAACTATGACACAACTTAGTGAAAGATATTTTGGCCATGAATGATAAAAAAAAATAGAAAATTTGTGCAAGTATTTCAATTTTCTCAATATGCCAAAGGAGGGAGTCAAAATATAAGACTATACCAGCCTATACCCATGCCAGAGAAACTATGGGATGGTGTAAGTAAAAATGTTGTGCTTGGATTATCAATAACTTAAAAAGGTGAGTATTTTATTTCTTTGTTTGTTGATAGGTTATCAAAAATGGATCACTTAATAGTGTGCAAGAAGACAAGTGATCCCACATGTGTAGAAAATAAATTTTTCTTATAGGTTGTTATATTACATGGCTTAATAAAAGATATAGTTTTAGATCATGACACTAAGTTTGTAGGAATTTTTTAGAGGAAACTTTGGAATAAATTAGGTACTAATTTAATTTTAAGCTTTATATTGTTGGATGTTGTCATTTTTCTGTTGATTTGTGGTTGTCATTGATGTCAACACTATTTGCATTGATGTTTTGAAGGCTATATATGTCGAGGATTTTGAGAAAATTATATTAAATATGGTGAAGACTATCTGTGAAGATGTGAAGTTCAGTGTGGTGGAAAATTCAATATGTTGGTATTCAGAAGTTGTGCTTTAAAGGGTTTGTTGCTGAGCCTATCTAGTCTTTACTCCAGAAGTTTCAGAGGTGCACATCAAGATTGGAGCAAGTTGTGAGTATTTGTGTTCCTATAGTTATTCTGTTACTATAGCTAGTGTTTTTGGAAGAAGAGAATGTAGTTTTGGAAATTCTAGTTGTTGTGTATGATCCTATGATGTTTTTTGATGTTTCTAGATCATGCCATATCCTTGTTGCATGTTCGCATTGATTAGTGTGATCATGATTGGATATTTTTCCTTTGTGTGTTCGGGTTTTCATGTTCTTGGCTTACATGGCAATTGTAGTGTGTTGTAGATCCTCGTGGATTAATCTTTTAATTTTTGGCATGTTCAAGGATGTTGTTTTAGGTCTTCATTATTTTGAGATTGGCTTCGGTTGGTGCACATTGAGATTTTTTCATGAATTGGGCTGATAGTTTATAATTCATTTATTCCTTTACTTTTGGCCAACAAAGTTGTTGATGTAATTCCATGAAGCGGATATATAAGAGTGATTTTTTCTTCATTTTGAAGTGTACGAGATGTATGTGTGAGAAGTGTGTATGTCAAATGTGTGAATAAAGATTAGATCATTCAATTCCAGAGCAAAGTGTGAAGAATTTTGAGCGAAGTGTGAATAAGTGTTTATGTGCCTAACCAAAACTGTCATTAAGCTTTTGAAGAAGCTAATTTCTTAGTTCAACCTCTTTAGATGGATTTAATATAAAATATTTATGTAAGACAGTGTGTCTTCTCTGAGCAGTGAGCTCTAGGTAGTGTTCTTGAATGCATGTGCATTATTTATTCATTTTCTTTATACTTTTAATAGGGTATAAATTATGCATTTATCTCCACCGTGGGTTTTCCCCTAACAGGGTTTCCACACGAAAATATTGGTGTTATGTGTGCTTCTGATGCGTTTTTGATTCATTTTTTCACTATTATTTATCAGATATGAGATTAAAGGTTAATAAGGTTAAATAAGTTTGAAATTCTATGACAACTGATTTACCCCCTGTCAATTGTCTATACTTGTTTTTCCAATAATTGGTATTAGAGTAGGCTCATGTGAAGAAGTTTAATAGCTTGAGGTAATCTGAGATGGCATCACACAAGAAGGATAGTCCTAGATTCGATGGAAAAAACTACTCTCTATGGAAGGCTATAATGGAGTGTAATTTGAAGTGCATTGGTGATCCCTTTTGGAATATTACAAAGAACATATATGTTATTCCTCAGAATGGCCCCTCTACTCTTGATGAGATCAAAGAAGCTGAAACAAATATCAGGGCTATCAAAGAATTGTTGAGTGCTTTGACTGATTTAGAGATGAAAAATGTAATGGGTTTGAAAACAACATGAGATCTGGAAGAAGCTAGAAAAAATGTATGAAGGAGATGCAAAAGTGAAAGTTTCTAAACTACAAAGTCTGAAAGGAAAGTGGGAAAAATTGAAGATGAGTGTAAATGAAAATGTAAGTGTGGGATTAGGTGTAAAGCACAAAAAAATTCTTAATACGACATTATATCATAGAAAAATCAAATTGAGCTAATTCAAAGCAATAATCTGCTGAAAGCATCATATTGTTCTCTATCTCTAAAGATTTATTAAATCACAATGGCTCTCAGATCGTGAGGACACTATGATTGTTAAAATGACAATTCAAAGAACAAGATGGATGATAATGCAATGATATGGAGCTAAATGGATAATACTAGATGATAAATTAATAAAACTAGCATGAATTGACATGAAACAGATAAATGCAGCTACAGGAGGCAGCCATGGTATGAAAGCTTGATTGTTGGATATTGGATGCTTGATGCTTGATGTGCTTGATGCTTGAATTCCTACAGAGTAAGAGTCCATAATTTAGATTATCTGGATCCTTTCTTGGTTCAATGAGGTTGTATTTATAGATTTCCTGGCTATAGAAATGTATAGGGAAGACATTGAGAGGCTTGGATTCAATCTGGAGGATTGAATGGTGAGAGATGGAGGAGATTGAGAGAAATTTGGTGATTGTCTCTACCCATGAAAACACTAGGCAAGAGAAGAGGAAGGATTGAGAGAAGATTTTGGAATTTGTCTCCAATTTGTCTCCAAATCTTCCTGTGAAGTTTCAAATCATTAATCGTGACATATTTTAGACATAAATTAGACATAGGATATCTAATTCATTTTTGAGGAAATATAGATGGAATATTCTTTATGCCTTAATTAAAATATTTTGATTTATTTAAATTAGAAAAAGAGGGTAAATAGTTTAATAAAGCGAACTATAGAAGTTGTTTATTAATTTAAACATAAGAATATGGCAATTAATAAATAAAGTGCTTGATCTTTATTTAATCAATTTAAGATTGATGTGATAAAATAAAATAGGGATTTGATAATTAAATCAAACAAAGTATTTAATTTTGTTTATTCAATTAAGAAGAATTTAAATGTGAACTATATAAATAAATATTTCTATTTATTCAAACAGTAGAGGAAATTAGGATAATCAATTAAATAATTTGTATTTAATTAATCGGATGCTCCAGACCATTTTTAGGTGTATACAGAAAAAATTATTTATTTCATGCAAAAATTAAATGAACTAGTGACGGGTATTAGATGTGCTGGTGGAATATTGGATGAAGAAGATATTGTGGCTAAAGTGCTCAGATCATTGCCTACTTCTTACAAAACGAAAGCTCATGCTATTGAATAAATCATGACAATAACAAATTTGACAAGAGATATGTTGATTGATAAACTTGTTGCCTTTGAATTGAGTGAATTTGGCGATTCTACTCCTAACACATAATATTCATCTAAAGTTATTGTATCTGAAAGAAACTAACAAAGATATAATTTGGGATAAATTTCCAAAAATACATTCAAGTATGAATATGAGATGAAATAGATTGAAGATGAAGAAAGAGAGTTAGAAGAGCTAGAAGCATTGATTGTGAAAAGAGAAGCCAGAGGACAAGGTAAGTATAAATGAAATTTTCCTATTAAATGTTTCTCTTGCAATAAGATAGGTCATTTTGCATCAAGGTGTCCTGAAAGAGTTCCTAGGTTGAAACCTGATAAACCTAGATTTCAAAAGAAATTTTATTATACTGAAGGTGTTACTGATGAAGAATCTGACAAAGAAAATGGAAATCAAGATGGATGGGTATTAATTGCTATCAAGGAAAATGGTTCACTATCCACTGAATATGCTAATGATAAGAATGTTTAGAAAGCTCTTGCAGCCAGAATTAAAGAAAAGTATGAGTGGGTGATTAATAGCGGATGCTCACATCATATGATTGGTGACAAAAGAAAGTTTATAAGCTTGGGGAAATATGACGATGGTGTTGTAAGATTTGGAGATAACAATGCTGGTGTGATTTATGGCAGAGGCACTATTTCTCTTGGTGGTAAATATAATTATAATGATGTCCTTTATGTTGAAGTATTGAAGCATAATCTATTGATTGTTGCACAGATGGTAGACAAGGGATACAATATTTAGTTCAAAGATGGAAAATGCAGGATACTAGGAACTTCTAGAAATGTAATTGTTTCAGGTACAAAGACAAGAGGTAACATTTTTCACCTAAGTGCTCCTAGTGAAATTTGTTTAATTTTTTAAGTTGATGTAAGCTGGTTATGGCATATGAGGTTGTGTCATTTGAATTTTGATAACATTGTCAAAGTAAGCTCCACTCAAGCAGTTAGAGATCTTCCTAATCTAGTGAAGCCTACTAACACCATATGCAAAGAATGTCAGATGGGAAAGAAGACTAGAATTTATTTTTGGAGAAAACAACATCATTCTAATGGAGTACTAGAACTGGTGCATACTAGTCTATGTGGTCCCTCCAGAATTAGAATTCTACAAGGAGACATGTAATTTATGTTGTTTATTGATGATTACTCTAGGATGACATGGGTTTCTTTCTTGAGAGAAAAACTGAAGCATTAGAAAAGTTCAAAAGTTTCAAAGCTATGGCCGAGAATGAGGCAGCTTTAAAGATTAAATTCTTAAGATCAGATAGAGGTGGTGAGTTCACTTCTCGAGAGTTAAATTCTTTTTGTGAAGAGCTTGGAATAAAGAGACAGTTATTTGCTCCTAGACCCCTCAACATAACATAGTTGTTGAGAAAAAGAATAGAATAATTCTAGATTCTTCTAGAAATATGATGTTGGAATGTAATGTTCCTCATATCTATTGGAGAGAAGTAGTAAGCACTACTATATATACTATCAATCGGGTAAATGTCAATGGTAATTATGGTAAGACTCCTTTAGAGCTATGATTTGGTTATAAGCCTACTATTAAATATTTCAAAATCTTTGGAAGTAGATTTTATATCAATAGATATGAAGATATAGGCAAGTTTGATGCTAGAAGTGATGAAGGAATATTTTTGGGTTACTCTACTAAGAGCAAGGCCTACTGATGCTATAATAGAAGATTAATGAAAATGGTTGAAAGTGCAAATGTCAGAGTTGATGAAGACACTGCTTGATTAACCAGATACTTTGGATATGATTCAGATGACCAAAATGATATTATTGATAATGGAAAGAATGCTCAGACACGGAATCAAGTTCAAATTATTTCAGTGAATCAAGAGAATCAAGAAGGAGTAGCTAGTGGAAGTGCAGAAGAAAGAAAAAAAGAACCAAAAGTTTGAGAAAATCCCAAAGTTCTGAGGTATGTGAAGCTAAATCATTCTAAAAACTAGATTATAGGAAATAAGAACAAATTTGTGTAGACCAGAAGAAGAATTGCAAAAGAGTATTGTCTGGCTTCAAAAACTAAGCCCAACAATGTCAATGAAGCATGTAAAGATGAATATTGGATGGAAGCAATGAAGGAAGAAATGATGCAGATAGAGAAAAATGATACATGGATTCTTGTTCCCAGACCTCGGGATAAAAATGTGATTGGAACCAAATGGGTCTTTTGGAATAAGCTTAAAGAATAAGGTGAAGTGGTAAGAAATAAAGCAAGATTGGTATATAAAGGGTACTCATAGATGGAAGGTATTGATTTTGAAGAAACCTTTGCCCCTGCTGCTAGAATTGAAGCTATAAGATTATTTATTGGTTATGTTCCTTTTAAGAACTAAAAACTATATCAAATGGATGTAAAGTTAAAATTTCTAAATGGTGAGCTAGAAGAAGTATATGTTGAGCAACGTGATGGTTAATTTTCAACCAACTGATAAAGGAGATATGGTTTTCTGATTGAAGAAAGAACTATATGGACTCAAGCAAGCCCATAGAGCCTGGTATGCTAGACTGGATAAATACTTGTTGAAGCTTGGATTCAATAAAGGTACTATTGATAGTAATTTGTATTTTAAGATGGATCAGGATAAAGAGTTGATTATTGAGGTCTTTTTTGATGAAATCATTTTTAAAGGTGATGATGACTTATGTATGAAGTTTGTTGATGAAATGAAAAGTGAGTTTGAGATGTCAATGATTGGAGAACTAAAATTCTTTATAAGATTGCAAATTACTCAATTAGATAATGTAATCTTTATATCTCATTCCAAATATGTAAGAGATTTATTGAAAAAGTTTGGCATGGAAGACTCAAAACCAGTTGGTACACCCATGGTAACCAGATGCAAGTTAACACAGAATGATGATTCTCCTAAATAAAATAAAACAAGATATAGGTCAATGATTGGTGGATTACATAATTTGACTTAGACCAAACCAAACATCATGAAAGTTGTATGCATGGCTGCCAGATATCAAGTTGATCTGAAGGAATCACATGTGACTATTGTGAAGATAATTTTTAGATACTTGAAAGGGATAGTTGACTTTGGTCTTTGGTATCCTAAAGATGATGATCTTAACTTGAGTGACTTTACTAATGTATATTGGGCAGGAGATGTGGATGACATAAAAATTACTAGTGGTGGTTCCTTCTTGGGGAAGAAGTTAATGTCTTGGTTAAGTAAAAAGCATAATTCCATTTCCTTATCTAATGTTGAGGCAAAATATGTTGTTGCTGCAAAAAATTGTACTCAAGTAATATGGATGAAGCAGATGCTGAGAGATATCATAATTGGGTATGATGAGCCTACTGCTATATTTTCTTACAATTCAAGTGCCATAAACATATCTAAGAATCTAGTGTTGCATTCAAAGAAAAAGCATATAGCTATCATATATCACTTTTTAAGAGACAAAGTGAGTGATAAAGAAGTCAGATCAGAGTATGTGCCTACTAAGGAACATATTGTAGACATCTTTACTAAGCCATTTCCTAAGGATACTTTTGAGTATCTTAGAGGGAAGTTAGGGGTGATTTACCCTCGTAATCAAAACTAATATGCAAGTCTTTACATCAGTCTATGCATTCATATTCATATCTTGATTCAGATTGATGTTGTGGTGGTTTCTACTCAGGGGGAGTAGTAAGATGATTCATATATTTGGTTCATAGCTTGTGTACCTTTTCCATTGATTTCAAAGGGGGAGAAGAACAATGTGAAAAATTATAAAAAGGGGAGAAGAGTAATGTGTAAAGGGAAGATTGTTGAAACAAGATTTAGTTGTGTTGATGGTATTTTTCACATCATGTGTTTCCATCAATGCCAAAGGGGGATATTATTAGATGTTGTGGTTTTTATTGATGTCAAAAATACTAGCATTGATGTTTTGAAGGTTGTATATGTCAAGGATATTGATAAAATTATATTAAATATGTTGAAGACTGTCTGTGAAGCTGTGAAGTTCAGTGTGGTGGAAAATTTAGTATGTTGGTATTCAGAAGTTGTGCTTTAAAGGGTTTGTTTTTGAGCCTATCTAGTCTTTACATTGGAATTTTCAAAGGTGCACATCAATATTGGAGCAAGTTGTGAGTTTCTATGTTCTTGTAGTTATTATATTACTGTAGTTGGTATTAATGGAAGAAGAGAATGTAATTATAGTAATTATAGTTGTTTCATATGCTCATGTGATGTTCATTATGATCATGATCTATCCTTGTTGCATGTCCGTGTTGATTAGTGTGATTGTGATTAGATATTTTTCCTTTATGTGTTCGGGTTTTCATTTTCTTGGCCGACATGGCAATTGTAGTGTGTTGCGGATCCTCGTGGATTAATATTTTAATATTTGGCATGTTTGAGGATGTTGTTTTAGGTCTTTATTATGTTGAGACCAACTTAGGTTGGTGCGCATTGAGATTTTTTCATGAATTGGGCCAACAGTTTGTAATTCATTTATTCCTTTACTTTTGGACGATAAAGTTTTTGATGTTATTCCATGAAGTGGATATATAAGAGTAATTGTTTCTTCATTTTGAAGTGTACAAGATGTATTTGTGAGAAGTGTGTATGTGAAATATGATAATAAAGATCAGATCATTTGATTGCAAAGAAGAGTGTGAAGAATTTTGAGAGAAGTGTGAAGAAGTGTTTATGTGCCTAATCGGAACTGTCATCAGGCTTTTAAAGAAGCTAATTTCGTAGTTCAACCTCTTCACATGGATTTAATTTGAAATATTTATGTAAGATAGTGTGTCTTCTCTGAGAAGTGAGCTTTAGGCAGTGTGCCTGAATGCATGTGCATTCCTTATTAATTTTCTTTATATTTTAAACAAGGTATAAATTATGGATTAACCTCCACCGTGGTTTTTCCCTAACAGGGTTTCCATGCAAAAATCTTGGTGTTATGTGTGCTTCTGATGTGTTTTTTATTCATGCTTTCACTGTTATTTATCAGATATGAGATTAAAGGTTAATAAGGTTAAATAAGTTTTAAATTTTGTGACAACTGATTCACCCCCCCTCTCAGTTGTCTATTCTTTTTTTTCCAACATATATATCATCCTCAGACGAATGTGAAGACTGAAGTTGTTAATCAGAGCTTATAAAATCTGCTAAGATTTTTAGTTGGTGATAATCCTAAGCAATAGGATTTGATATTGGGTCAAGTCAATTTTGCATATAATGAATCATTCAACAAAAGTAAAAGTAAGAATACATTTCAAATAGTTTATAGATATAGCCTTAGAGGTATTTAAGAATTAAAGGGAGATTACAAATATTGAGGGATATAAGAGAAGTGTTGAAGGAGAAGAATTTTCCAAACACATACAAGATTTCCACTAGAAAGTAAGAGAATAACTTAGTTGGATTAGGAAATAGTATAGAGAGAAAGTTGATTTAAAGAGTAGAGAAAAAAATTTAAGTGGGAGATATGGTATTTGTACACCTAAAAAATGAAATATTTATTAGCCATGCCTAAAACAAGCTCAAGTTGATGAAGATTGGACCATGCAAATTATCAAGAATTTTTCACAAAACACTTATGAATTGTAGATACCTATAGGTTTGGAATCTCACCAATTTTTAATGTTTCTGATTTATATACTTATTATGAGGGAGAGACATCACAACAACAGGAAAAATACAAAACATTACTAGAAAAAGGAAGGAGGAACTACCCAAGAGAGTATGAGAGGATGTTAAATGTATTTTGGATTATAAATTGGTTAAAAAGATTGGGGTAAGGAGTACAATAAGTATTTAGTTAAATTAAAGGATAGACCAATGGATGATGACATGTGGTTAAGCACAATA
>CM021105.1:431974922-432009247 GCA_007115665.2 Sequoiadendron giganteum
CCATGCAAACAAAAAATTTTCAAGAGCAAATATGTCCAGGTAATCCACCAGAGTGTGAAAACACAAATAACTGAATAAAATATACTTGGAGTGAAATCTGGAAAAATTGCACGGATGAAACTAAACAGCTCTGAAATACAGTTCCAATGCCACTGAGATTGTGAAAAATGGAGAAACTGATCAAAAGTTATGAGCTTGAGATTGAAAAATAGACCCTTTGTCTTCAACTGGCTGTAGAATGTGCCAATGGAAAAAAGAAGTGATGAGACCCACACCACTAGAAATATGAGAAAACCAGATTTCCGATGATATCTCGTTTGCCAAAAAATGATATCGTATGCCCAAGTTACGGCCTTTGGAATAAAACAGCTCCAAAGAGGGAAAAACGCCAACGTTGGGTCAAATTTGACGGTCATATGGCCATGAGAAAATACAACTTCACAAACCCCAAAGATCACTTGCATGCAAATAACCTATCACAAAAGAAGAGATGGAGACAAACAAGCAAGGATTCTCTGAAAACTGAAAATGTATATATCAGAGAGAATGAGAGAACGAATTTGATATGAAATATAATGAGATCAATCCTTATAAAAAGGAGATCATGCAAACTCTAATAAAATCCTAATAAGAAAAACCCTAATAGAAGCCCTAATAGGAAAACATTTAATAATTAATATAATTATTAAATGTCACTTTATGCAAACTAATGTGAAATCTTAAGAAGGGAATAAAGGTAACTTAATCAACATAATTAAGTTAAGACCTTTACTCTAATAGTTCCTTCATGAACAAAAGGATTTGAAAGCCAATCCCCTTCTAGGCTAGTCTATAAATAGGAATGCCTAATTGAATGTAATGCTTGAGAAGAATTTTCTAGGCTTCATCTCTAGAAAGGGCTCTAATTATCCATTTGACACACAAGGTAGTCCCTTGTCATTGAGTGGAGAGTAGAACAAGCCCTCTAGAGTCCCTGGGAAGGCAACAAAACTCCCAAACAACATGATGAAACCCTCTATGGGAATCCATAGAGGCCCAAATAAAGTCTCGAAGCACATTTTCAAGCTTGGCATAGGTAGCTTTTGAAGGGGCCCAAAAAGAGTAGTAGACACGAGTAGCTGCTAGAATCTTTGAGCACAATTGAAATTTTCCTACCAAAGAGAGAGGCTTGGTTATCTAGTAGGCCAACTTTTCTCAATCCTTGAGAGAAAAACTTGCCACAACTCAGCTGGAGAAGCTTGAAAGGTGAAGGGAATGCCCAAGAACTAGAAAATTTCCCCTAGACCAATCCGCTTCCATCCGTACTATTGAAGCTAGTGAGGAGTGGGAAGAATAGATTACTTGTAGCACAAATTTTTATGCCATTGAATGGTAGAACTAGACACATCAAAAAAAATTAAAGGAATGCAAGAGCCACCTTAATATTATCTTCTTCCTCGATGAGGGTGAGTAAGGAATCATCAACAAAATAGCCATTAACAAGTTGAGCTTGGGAGTTAGGAAAGGAAATGCCTCTAACCCTCTACTGGAAGACAACATTGGCCAAAAGATAACCAAAACCTTTGGCAGCAAGCACATAAAGAGAAGGAGCAAGCATACATCCTTGTCGAATAGAACAAAAGAGGCCAAAATATGAAGATTGGTAGCCATTGATGGTAATGCAAGTAGAGGCATCTGAAAAAAGAATTTGGATGGCCTAAATAAAGTTGGGCCCAAATCCCAATGTTTTTCAACATGGCAAGAATGAAAGGCCATTCTATACAATCATAGGCTTTTGGAAAATCAGTTTTGAGAAAGATGGATCCCTAGCCCAAGCATCTGGCCCACTCCATACCCTTCCAAACAACAATAATGTTGTCAAGAATAAATATGGATTTGATAAATGTAGTTTTTCCCTGGTGCACAACACAAAGAAAAAGATAAAGAATATTCATAGCCAGAGCCTTAGCAATAATTTTTGTATGAGACATTGAGGAGCATGATGGGCCACCAGTTGCATATGTCTTCAAGATCTCTAGGTTTAGGTATGAATCTAATATTTCCCTTATTGATTATATTACCCATAGTTTTTGAATGAAAATCCTCAAGATAGACTTTATGTAAATCATGGCCAACCCAGTCCCAAAGGGCCTTGTAAAACTCATAAGGGAAGCCATCAACACCTAGGGCCTTATCGTCCACCATAGTAAAAGTGGATTCCCTCAAGTCTTCAATAGTGAACAGTTCCTCACAAAATACTTTATAGGGAGAAGATAGCCTATTTTTCACAACCGTGAGGTATTTGTGAAGAGATTATTGGTACTCCAGAGTGTAATCTTGTGTAGTGAAAACTTACTCATAGTGCCTAACAAATGCCTAGAGAATATCAAGTAGCTCAAAAAGAATTTGGACCCCATCTTTGATTTTTTTAATTCTTGAAGAAGAGTTCTTGGCTGGTAGGGCCAGAAAAAATTCCTTTGAGGCATAGTCTCCAACTTTTAACTAGTGCAATCTAGTTTTGATTTGCACACCTCTGGTAGCATAATTATCTACAACTTAATTTTTGTGCCTTAACTTTTCCACCTTGAATTACAATGGTGGGGAGAAAGGGTTATCCGTAAGATCCTTGGTAGTCAAGCACAAGTCAACAGTGGTAGATTCATAAGACCATCAATGACAAATGGACAACTGGCACCCATAAATGCAAAGAAACGTAGCCATACAAGTGATAGCATCATTCCACCAATTAATCTAGATGTTATTATGAGCTGGACTACACTCCAAATTCCATACTCTATGAATGTGGGCCAACACAAGATGACAAATTAGAGATGTGTTAAAAAATAACTACATTTTGCAAGCCTAAGGATATCTTGTCTCCCATTTAATGCATAAAGAAATGGGGAAGTTATTTGGTAGAGTGACATCCACTAACGAGGAGAATTGTCAAAAGAGAAGAAATATTGAGTCAAGATCATGGCATAATCAAGGTGTTTAAATATCCTATCAGAGCCAGCCCTATAGTTACACCAAGTGTTCTATAGGGAATGAGAAGGGTAGCGGCCAATATTGGGATCAAAAAGCCCAATTTATTGTGCATGTAAAACCATGCCTCTCATTCGTCAGCTGCCCATTTGAATGGAAGAGTACCATCCTTATCATATGCCATCTCAACCATGTTGACGTCCCCACACAAAATCCAAGTAGAAACTAGTAATGAGTCCACAATCCAATGCAAAAGAAAGGAGTGTTCCATAGCATCATTAGAGGCATAAACATTAATAATCCCAAAAATGTGATTATCAATATTAATAAGGATCCAGACAAGCCGATGTGTGGGGTCAAACCCATGATCCACAACACAAGAGTTCCACTGTGGAGACAAAATAATGACAGCTCTGCCATGTTCGACTTCATGAACACTACAATAAATATGGTTGGTTGGACAAATAGAATGACACATCGAACTAAGCAAAAAACCAAAAAAAATAACTTCTTGGAGATAAAGCACTTCAATACCAACATAATTATACAAATTATCCTGAACATAATACTTCTTGGAGAGGTCTATTAGACCTTGAGCATTCCATGAGAGGAAATTCATAACTGAAAATCCTCCATATCATCAAAGTTTGGCTCCTCCTTATTGAAGGTGGAGAAGCGATTCTACAAAAATTTAGGCAGGACTAACCTAATTTGAATAGATGGAGAAGGATTTCTCCTTTTCTCTTGCACATATTCTCCTTCTTCTAATGGTGGTGAAGGATTGTGAGACTTTCGTTGAGCTCCTAACATAGAAGGAGAAAATTTTGGTTGTTCCATTATAATGACAATAGCCTAAGGCATAGCCTTCGACCTAGGCCATGCAAAAGAGTTATCAAGCCCTACTGAGGCCTATTTCCCCTTTGCCAAAGGTTTTGAAACAACTTTAGCTAGCTTGGGGCCTTTGGAAACTAACCTAGAGCCACTGGCCTTGTTTTTGCGGTTTGTAACTGTGGTCCATTTTTCATCAAGTTTGGCAACATAAGTATCTGCTTGATGGGACTTATCAGATTCTCATGGTGGAGAATGAGTACGAGGCACTACCAGAGGGTAGTCCTTGATCTTATTCTACGTGGACTGAAATTTATAACACATGTTTGATAGATTAAAGTAAGTAATTTTTTGGATATGTTGAAATTTTCCAATTTGAATGTCAATGGATTCTTTCAAATATTGAGAAAGATCCACTTCAACATAGACGTATTTTTTGGGTCAGGCCTGGAAAAATCTATCTAGGTCAATATAAATGACCTTCCCCAGAGAGGAAGCAATATGGCTCAAAAAAGACACACAAGGAAAGGGTAATCCTAGAAACTCAATCTAGACTGAGACCCGCAACTTGGTGTCATCTGAGATAGCGAAGTCTTGGGTCCACAACTAGAAAAAAAACAAAGAAGACCTAACATACAAGGGACCATGCTCCAGGATTTCCTAGAGATGATTGACCTCTGCAAAGCGAAAAAGAAAAAAACACTTGGTTAAATTTTGGATCATATCAAGGTGGACCCCACAAGGGACCCAGGCCTTGTTGACCCATTCTTTAAGAACACTTTCATGGGGATTCCTCCCAAAAAATATTCGTCAATGGCATGTTTTTCAATCCATTCACAAGCAAAATCAAATTTAGGAAAAGGCAAAACTGTAGATACCTAAAATTGGTCTAGGCCTGCGAGTACATAATCGAAATAATATTCTATAGTCCATGGTCATGATTAAATAATGTCAATTATTTAATTACCCTTTCTAACACATATTTCCTCTATTAATTAAATACCCCTTTTTAATTAATTCATTAATTCATCATTAATCTTTATTCAACTTGATTAATTAAATAAATCATATTTATTTAATTATGTCACTAACTTATTAAATCCTTTATCTATCAATTAAATAATTTATTATTTAATTACCCCTTTATCATACTTTTCAACTATAATTAAATATCTTTATTTAATTATTCATTTAACCCCCTTTTCAACTATAATTAAATATTTATTATTTAATTATTCAATTCCACCCTTTTCGAAAGTCAAATTAAATAAATTATCTTTATTTATTTAATTAAATCTTCTATCTTTGAATGTTGAATTAAATTAACATTTAATTTATTTATGTCACATTCTTTTGTCAATCAGTTATATAATCGCCCACTTACCTTCTGACTTGAGATCTATTTTTAGTTCTCCAGTTATCTCTGAATTCAACTACTAATCATCTCTACAGGAAGACTCTCCATCACAAGTAGTCGATTAACTAGTTCTAACTCATATGCATATATGCATATATTAATTAAATATCTTTATTTAATTAATTAATTTAATTATGCATTCGAATTCCTCATCTTCGAGTTCTGACTTTGTCTTTGACATTCAAAGTCTATTTCTTCTATTTTAAAAGATTCTTAACTGAAGATTAAGATCTTTTTCTATTTTTAGTCTTTCGTGACTCGCGTTCTAACTCACGTTCTATCTGAGACAGAATTCACATCGCATGGCATTCATCAATCTTATCCGTCGATCTCTCTTTCAATCTGAGCCAATCGTTCCAAAACACAAAATCTATAAAATGGCTTGTCATTATCATTATTCCTCCTCCCGAAATCATTATACACTTTTGAGAAGAAACAATCTTCGATATTTTGCTAAGACACTCGGCGAAGTTATGCTTGCATTCAAACACACAAATATCTAAGGGCAAGAATAACAAGACAACAAAATGGAGAAGGGCAATTGAGATAAATCGAGGAAGTATTTGCATATTCGGTGAGATCATTCTAGTTTTATTAGTTTAGATTAATCATGCTTACTTATCGTTCTTTGTTACTTTATTTAGATTAGAATTGATGTTTAATCTTGTGCAGCTTTAGCATCCACAATTCTAAAAAATATGAGTTACATACCACATCAGCTAGGGAGTCAAAAGACTTACCTCATGAAACACTTTCAAAAGACATTTTTGAGGATGTTTTTTCGATGGAGGAGCCATTGAGAAGAGCCATTGAACCACCAAAACCAACATGAATTTTTAGGTTAGAGCTGGTTGAAGGCATATTAAAACAAAAAAAACCATTGTAAATGTGGTCATACACACAAGAAAAGAGGAAATTCCCACGCAAAGAGCACATTATGATGCAAGAGGGGCCAAGAGTGACTGAAAACACAAGAAAACCCTAGTAGAGCTCATACACCTCACTCCTTTAGTCGACGATTAAAATCTCATAAGTTACCTATGTTTATATTTAATTTCTTGTGACTCTAGGTTTTTCACCAAATAACTAGGTATTTATTTTGCATGCATAGGAAAATAGGAAAATAGAAGTAAAAAATTCTGAAAAATATGTGCGCCCTAGCTATTGATCTCCTTGTCTTAGGAATAAAATAATTTCAATACATACAAAAAAAGATATGTGTTACAACATACACCTATGTCAAAATTATTATTACTTTGACTTCGAATTAGATAAATATGATATTGATTATGACAAGGAACTTGGATGCATATGTTCATTACTCTCATTTGATTTAAAATTTTATCTAGAATCATGTAAGCAACATAAAGAGGCTTGAGAGACTTTTGATAAACTATATGGTAAAAATCATAAGATTAGGGGATATCAAAAAGATAATGATTTGATGAATCTTGATCCTAATTGTTTTGACCATATGCAAGACTATATATCCAAGGTTAAGCAACTTAGAACATAGTTGAAAGATTGCAACATTGATAAGGAAGATTTATAATTGATTTTAAATTTTCTATCCAAGCTTGGTCTTGTGTATTTGAACTGTTTCTTTCTCGCTTTCATACCCATCTAAATTTTTAGGGAGCATCGTATGTTGATCCCATTTTTGATGAATTTTCAAATCTCTTAATCTAAAAAGAAGCTAGATATTAAAGAATATGGGTCTAATCAAGTCTTCCAAGTCACAAGCATTTTTGGCTAGTGAATCTAAGGTAAAAAAAGAATCAATAAATCTTGATAAGAAAAAGAAAAAGAAAAATAGACATAAAGAATCTGAATCCTCTCCCTCTAAATGAGAATCATCTAAGAAGGATAAGGCTACATGTTCATATTGCAATAAAATAGAGCATTATGAACATCAATGTTATTTACAACAAATTGATGAGTTGAAGCATCTTCTTAAGAAACATCAAATTTATTTTCCTTCAATGTCAATGGGTTCATCAGATTATTCTTCATTAAAATATGATAAACATAAGGCAAAAGAACTTGTTGCACTTATAAATTCTAAGATAGAGAGGAAAATACTTGATTTGGAGCCTCACATCACATGGATTCATTCAGAAGTCTGTTCTCTTAATTTGAGTCTTGTTCATTACCATACATATTTATGGCTAACAACACATATATGTGTGCTTGTAGGAAGGGATCCATTGACATGGATGATGGAGCATTCAATTATGTTATTTGTGTGCCTTCATTTTCAACTAATATCCTTTCTATATATTAGATCACACATGGTGGAGTAGGAAAGAGTGTTGAGTTAACACCAAATTTTGTCATAATTTTGGATTAGTATAGAAAACACATAGTTTTATTTGGGGAGGTTTATCACCATTCTTGGGTCTACACCTTCTCATATTTTTCTCTTATTATTCATTGAGTAGATGTTAACATTTAGGAATCTAGTGTGCAAACCTTTCAAGAGATTCAGTATGGTCATTTGAATCTTGGTATTGTTTCATCCTTTGAGGATCTAGTGACATGTGAGGATATTCCATCTCCTTCATCTAATATTGTACTTGAGGATGCTTGTGTTGCCATAGTTTTGGCTTCTTATGATTTATTGCAATAGGGCATACATCATCTTCTAGGGATAGCTATTTTAGATGAGCACTTGATAGATAGTGATAGTTTGTTTAGTGTGTCTCACGTTTTAGACTTGGGAGATAACATTGATTGCATTCATATTCTCTTTGATGGAGATGATCCTTCTTTAGTTGACAATGGAACACTTTGACACTCTTGTTCATTCTCTACATTATCATTCTTCATAGTTTGACATGATTTTGGATTATTTTGGACAATATTTGGAGGAGACTTCTTTGAATTTAGAGGAGGTATCTTTATCTTTAGATTGTGTTTTACAATAATTTCTAGGATATTATATATTGTTATCTTGTGTAGTGTGGCCTAGAACATTTTTATGGTGGCTGAGTGAAAATTTTGAGCATCGACATGGAGAATCTTATGCATTTTTCAAAGACATCACATATCATAATTCTTCCCACATATTCCTTTCAAGAATGGGAAGACATCTTGCATACCATCTTGGTTTTGTTTCTTCCTAAGGGGAGGAACATTGTTCAACAAGATTGGATCATATTTAACATTCAATATCAAGCTTCTACCATCATTAGAGGAGACTCAACATTGAGGGGGAACTACATGGTCTCTCTTCTACTCTCTTATGGGGGGTATTTTTCCTTGTATTGGATTTTATCCTTCTCTTTCATCATTGAGAGTATTTAGTTTTAATGTATTTTTGGGAGGAGTTTTTTCCCACTTTATTTTCTCCATTTTTCCATCTATGAGAGATTATATTTGTACATGGGTGCCTAATATGGCCTCATATCCAACACCCATCCTTGTATCATTTTCATAATAATCATCTATTCCCTAAGTTGCACTTTAGGGGGGTGTTGGTGTAAATAGGTGTTTATCTAACTAGGTCATTAGTGGGTCTTATTTACATGCTAGGTTTACTTAGTTCCTAGGAGGAAATATTTCTAGAAGGTGTTATTTATCATTATATATTATCTTATATTTTTTTATTTTTAACAAATGTCTCCTAAGTCATTTAATATTAGTTGTCTCATGATATAATATTAATACACTTGTTGTAATCTTGTTTAATCCTTTTTTCGCCTTGGCTATATATCTAGGTGGTCTCATGTGTAAATCATTATTGTTATAAAAATTCCTATAATTTGCATCATTTGATATAATATAATTATTGTCTCATAGTTGATCTCTCTTGTTCTTTCATGAAATTCATAGATCTTGGGTGGCTATAATCTTTAGCCAAATATTTCATGGTTTAGAGTTATTTTATACAAACTCTTGCATAAAGGATAGGATGACATTGAGTATACTGGATAAACTAGCCCACAAGATTCAATATATTATGGCAAGACAACATAAGGATGAAAGAACACACATGTATGAGATGCAATTCAACATGATAAACATAAGGCATACAATAACATAACATAAACATAATGTAAGAGCTGAATATTAGCTCTATACCCAAGACCACTTGTAAAAACAATGAAAACCTTCTACATGAGGGTATGCAAGAATATGAGCTTGCTTGATATTAAGACCTCTAAAAATGATTATGAGGTATGAAGTGTGTTACATATGAATACAATGACCTTCCTTATATAGGAAAATGGAGTAATAAGATTGAACATGATTGTGACATGTTTCTTAATCCTATGACATGTGACAAATAACAACCTAACTATATAGGAATCATGTGTTAAAATTTAATAAGATAAGTTATAGAAAATCCAACTAAGAGTTCTAGAAGGAATATTCTATCCTAAGTAAACTTAACATGTTAATAAGCCCCATAAGTCCCTAGAAAGGTAAATTACTAGGCACAAGAAATATATTCACACCTATTAGTGTAGGATTAAATTAATATTTATTTTTACTACACATTTTAATGAATACCTAGGTTATATGAGACATGGTTTATGTGAGGACACGTGGCATAATCAATCAATTACATGTGTCATTCTCACCCACACTTGGGTGGTTGAATTTCACACCCTCTTTTTGAGTAGGTTATGCCACATGTTTAGCATTTTCCAAGTAGGCCTAATTGCCCCCTAATTTGGTTATTTGGGAGTTATTAACCCTCTTGGAATTATATGCCCATATTTTTCTATATAATAAACAAGCACCTCTCCCTCCTATCTAGTTTAGATGAGCTCATATCAGCTCGGTTAGTTCAAAGGAGTGTTGATGCATATTATATCATTTTGGATGTGATAATATCAAAATTCAGTTATTGCACCATATTTAGGAATTTCATCCTCTTATTTATCTCATGTAGAAGGATAATCTCAATTTTTTAGGTGATTATAGATGCTTGAGTTCATCAACAACTCTTACATGGTATCAGAGCATTTAGATCTGCAAGCCCCTTCTCGGGTTTGAGAGAAATTCAGCATTGAGCTTTTTCTAGGAAAATTTTGAGCCAAAGCAAACTATGCCATCGAGTCCAGAAGGCCCCAAAACCCCCATTTTGATATATATTTTATCCAACTTGGACAAAGTTGAATTTGGGGCACAAATTTTTTTCCCAAATACCCCTTGCACGCATATCAAGGTGTTTTGTTTTTTTGCACATTTTTGCAAAATAAAAATATACAAAATTTTGAAAATAAAAAATATATATTTTGTTTTCAATATTTTCTTATTGAATATTTTTTTTTTTTTTAAATGAAAAAAAAATCAATTTTTTGTTAAAATTTATGTACTACATAGGCTATGTAGGGTATCTTGTTGTAGCACAGTACCTTAGAGGTATGCCATTGTAATCCTTTACATGCAGGGTTCCATGTGGCTAGGCAGGCCCCTCATCCATAGCCATTGGTCAAGTTTCAAATTTGGTGTCCATTTTTCTTAAACCCGATGCTTCAAATTTAAAAACATCGACAGTTTTAAAAAAATTCCAATGGTGTGACTGGACTAGCGACGACTATACAACTGTCAAAATAAGTCAACATTGCAAGGAATACTCCATAGGTTGCAAATAATATTCTTTTTTGATGACCATCAACCAGTAAAATTTAATTGCCTGGTTTTCTAATGTCATCTATGCATCAACATGACATCAACACCTTAAAAATTTTGCCCCCCTCTCCAATTGAATTTTCATTTTTGTAGGTAAAATTTGGAGGCCCATAACTTGTGCTCACGATGTGCTTTTCTCGAGATTTTTTTTTTTAATTTGGGGTAGAATTTTGCAAGCTTTGTAGTGGTGGAATTTTGTTTTGCTCGAGTTGTTTGTATTTTCTAGAAAATCAGTTTTCTTAGCAGATCTTAATTATAGTTCTCATTTTTTGGAACTTCAAACAGTTGTAACTTTCACATACGACCTCAGATTGAGGTGATTATTTTTTTGAAAGTTAATATTCTTCCAGGAACTACATATCGGTGCTATTTCGAGGTTCTAATTCTAAGATTAAATTTTAATTGCAGTACTTGGGTCCAATATTGGACTTTGTAAAACTCCGCTAACAACTTCAAAATTGCAAACACACTAATTATAAAGTACTACCATTATATTTTTTTGGGGGGTATCATTGGTTGAGTGAATTTGGTGGGGTGTTTTTGTGGTGTTTTGATTTCATTCATTTCTTTGGTGTGTGTTCCTACAATGGGGAAACATAACATTGAACTCCTAACTGCATATAATTATGCATCATGGAAACAATCAGTATGGGATTATCTAAGGGGGAAAGGTTGCACATGATATGTAAAATAATATATTCCTCAACCTACTAATGCTCATGCAAAATATTTGTGGGAGATCAATCATGATAAAACTCTTGGTTACATTTGTTCACTAGTCTCTTTTGATTTACAATTTCATCTTAAATCATGCAAGACACCTAAGGAGGCTTGAGAGACTCTTGAAAACTTGTATGGTAAAATTGATAAGTTTAGGGGTTATCAAATTGATAATTATTTGATGAATTTTGATCCAAATTTTTTTGACCACATCCAAGACTATATGTCCAAGATTAAGCAACTAAGATCACAACTAAGGAACTGCAAGATTGCTAAGGAGGATTTACAGTTGATTCTTAATGTGTTATCCAAGTTTTGACATGAGTATTCAATCCTTGTTTCTAGATTTCACACCAATAGGATTTCTATGGGAATGACATATGTTGTTCCTACATTTGATGCATTTTCAGATCTTCTAATCCAAGAGGAAGTGAAGCTGATTCAAATGGGTCTCATCAAGGTTTCCAAGTCACAAGAATTGATGGCTAGTGAGCCTAAGGTACAAAAAGAATCAAGGCATCCTAATCATAAAAAAAGGAATAAAAATAACAAGCCACTTAAATAATCTGAATCCTCTTCCTTGAAAGGAGAATCATCTAAGAAGGCGAAACCCACATGTGCATATTGCAAGAAATCTGGGCATGATGAACATCAGTGTTATTTAAAATAAATTGATGAGTTGAAGAATATTTTAGTAAAGAATAAAATCAATTTTCCTTCAACTATGTCAAAGGATTCATCATATTATTCTAAACCAAAGTCAGAGAAGAAAAAGGGGAAAGTACTTTTTACAGTTGCAGATTCTAAGTCAAGGAGATGGATCCTTGATTTTGGAGCTTCACATCACATGGCTTCATCATAGAGTATGTTCTCTTCATTTGAAACTTGTTCATCACCAAAGATACTGATGGATAACAACACATATATGAGTTTTTATGGGAAAGGATCTATTGGCATAGATGAAGGATCATTCAATGATGTTCTTTGCGTTCCTTCATTGCCAAAAAATATCCTTTCTATCTATTAGATCACACATGGTGGTGAAGGAAAGAGTTTTGAGTTCACACCAAATTCTGTGATTATTTGGGATTTGCATAGTAACTAGATATTGTTGCAATTGGGGAGATAGATCATCAATCTCAACTATACACCTTCTCACATTTTTCCTCTAGTGTTCATTTGGTTGATGTACACACTCAAACATCTAGTGTGAACATTTTTGAGGATATTCAGTATGGTCAAGTGAATCTTGGTATTATTTCAACTAAGGTTCAAGAGACATGTGTTGAGACTTCACCTCCTACATCACCTATTGTTCTTCATGATACTAGTATTGTTACATCTATACCTTCTATTGATTCAGTATAGTATGAAATTCATTGTCTTCCAGATGCAAGTAGTTGGGATGAGTACTTGATAGAAATTACAAGTTTGTTTTGTGAGTCCTATCTTGCAAACTTGGAGGAAAAAATTGAGTGCATACATATTCTCTTTGATGAAGTTTCTTTGACTTCTTGAGATGTTGAGTGGAAACATTTTAACCCTCTTGTTCTTTACCCACATGATCATTCTTCACAGTTTGACATGAATGTGGCTACTACTAAGAAAATTTTTGAGGAGGCACCTTTATCTTTACAGGAGATATATTTGTCTTTAGATTTTGTTCTACATCCATCTCCACTAGGTCCTAGATTGTCATGTTTTGCAATCTGGCCTAGAACACCTAATTCAATGGTGATAGTTTGCAGCATCAACATGGGGAGACCTGAGTAGATTTCAGAGACATCATACATTTTCATCATCCTTCCTTCATATTCCTTTCAGGAATGGGAATATATCCTAGGTACATCCTTGGTTTCTTTCTTCCTAAGGGGAGGAATATTTTTTTACGATCTTGGATCATATTCAACTTCTTGTTTCAAGAATTCACAAACAATGCAAGAGATTCTACATTGGGGGAATATATGGCCTCTCTTCTTCTTCTCTCTTGTAGGGGGGATTTTTGTCCTACGGTTTTTATCCTTCTCATCTTTTGAGAGGTTTCATCATTGTAAATGGGTACCTAACATAGCCTTGTAGCTAGGACCCATCTTTGCATTGTTTCATCCTTTCACCCACCTAAGATATCCTTAAGGGGGGGTGTTAGTGAATGTTTTTTAATATTTATTTTTCCTACACATTATTAATCATACTTAGGTTATATGATACATGTTTTATGTGAGGACACATGGTGTAATCCATCAATCAAATGTGTCACTCTCACCCATACTTGGGTGGTTGATTTTCACACCCTCTTTTGGCCATTTATGCCGCCTCACAAAACCAATCTATTCTCTCTTTCTGAGTAGGTTATGCCACATGTTTGGAATTTTCTAAGTATGTATAACTCCCACATAATTTATTTATTTGGGATTTATTACCTCTCCTAGAATTATATGCTCATATTCTGCTATATAATCAACACTCACCTCTCCCACCTATCTAGTTCAAATTAGCTCATATCAACTTGGCCACTTCAAGAGAGTTTTGATGCATATTGTATCATTTTAAGTGTGATAATATCATAATTTAATTATTGCACCATATTCCAGCATTTCATCCTCTTGTTTCTCTCATGTAGAAGGATAATCTTAGTTTTGTAGGTGATTCTGGACGCTCCAGTTCATTAGTAACTGTTACAACACCAACAAATAACATAAAGACAAACACAAAATATAATGTAAACACAATTTAAACATGATGCAAACATGAAAAATGGGGTATGAAAATAAAAAACTAGAAGGCTCCATAGAATTCCTACTAGGATCTATACCAAAGGAATTCATGATTCATAGACTAAAAAGTCTGATATTTTCTAGATGAACCATGAACCAATGTGTCACATTCTAGTGAAGTGTGATATTCACTAGGTATGTTCCCATGTCATCCATAGCAAGAATTATAGTCCCAATAATTTTTATAACGTGCTGAAAAAATGATCAAAATTCCATCCAAAATCATCACTAAGTCTAGCATGTGTGAACAAAGTGAAGCACATAATGGAATGTGTTACCCTACCTTAAACTAATTGCTAAACACCAAGCTGTGAGAAATTAATTTAAGGTAGAATAAAATGATAAATGCACCATGATAAGGTAATGAGAGCTTATTGGAATGCCTTATGCTAATGATATGTTCCCAATAAAGTTGACTCATGATAAGTGGTTGTACCCAAGACAAAACTAAAAAATAAAATATGCCACATAAGGAATCCATAGATCTAGGGTCAATATAGAGGATAGATAATATGTAATATGAGTATTCTTGAAATTAACAACATTCCCTGAATACTCATATGAACACAATGGAAGAATGAAACATTAAGACAATAAACAATATTTTGGGTCAACATGGAAGAGACATACATGTATAAATTCCTTGTATCATCCCAAAAATAAAAATAGAAGACAACAAAAATATTCATGACATAAATAGGAATCAAGATACAAATAGATGAATTTCACAACAAATTAATTTCCATTGTTTCCTTTATCAATGATAACAATAAGGGTCATCCAAAGAATAGTAACAAAAATAAAGACATCTTAGAAATCACAATAAAGGAGATCACATCATGTGAAAGAAAAAAAATACATAAATCACACTCAAAGGTACTACACATGCATGTCGGTCTAAAGCAAATTGTTCACATCCCAATCTTTCTCATTGTAAATGGAAGGTGAACAAATAGTTAAATAGACTAAAAAAAGTGTTTTAAAATGAGTATTACTAGGTTCAATACATGGTGGATCACACTCCTTAGGAGGATCATCATGGTTTCCCCCATATAAATCCATTGATTTTGAAAAAAAGAAGAGATAACTCATTATGCACTTGTTCTTCTATCTTAACTTATTTTTCTTCAATATCCAAGTTTATCACAATCGTTGGTTTAAATATAATCTCTCTTTTTCATTTTTTTCATAGGTTGAGACATGTAAGGTTTAATTTCATGGTTTATTGAGGGTGGTGAAGTGGATTCAAGTGATGATGAGGATGGATGAGTATGAGTTAATTAATTGAAGTTGGTTTAGATAGGTGTTTGGTCATTAGGTAAAGTTTTATTATTTTTTCCTAGCTAGAAAGTGATAGCATGACGACTATGTTTATGCTCCTTTGCACTTCTATTTCTTCTTGCATGGGTTTCAACTTGTGAAGGTGTAATAGATGGTTTATTCCTCATAAATCTCTTTTCTTCATTTGGAGGAGGAAATAAAGAGACCACTATGTGTTTTAAAACCAATGTATCCTTAGGTATAGAATTATTTTTTTGTTCAGACGCACAAAGTTAATTATATGATTGGATATTTCTAATTTATGGGATATCAAAGGTTTAACCACAACATATATACTATTTGTATATGGGAGGATACTTTGTTTAGAAATGGGTTCATACATGACTTGTGTGGTGGTAGGAACAACCATAGAAGTCCTAGTAGACCAATCAAACTTGAGTGGGATGTTACTAAGGGATAACCTAGCTACATGATTAGATTTAAATTTTTTATATGATATGAGAAAGTAACCTTCATGAGGCTTAATAGGTTTAATAGGTTGAGGCCAAAAATAATGTAGTGAAAAGATTCTATGGGAAGCTAAATGTATAAACCCATTATGATGAACTATATAAGTTTCATTTTTAAATAGAAACTTCATGAATTTGTGGATTACCAATGTGACCATATTCATTGAGAGTAGGCATGGATAAATTGGCTTCACACAAAATTGGTCTAATGTTGGGATGATGTTGAATGAAGTATCCAACAAGTTTGGTCAAACTTTGAGTGGGATATTTATTGAATATTTGTAGGGAAAATAAAACCATCATGGAGTTTTAACCTTGAATTTTATTGTTTGTAATAATATTTATAAGTTTGATGAAAAAATATGAATTATTTAGTGATCAAAATCTCTACACATGGGATCAATGAGTATCCTCAGTGTAGGGTTGTCATTAATATTATTGATGATATAAATATGATCATCAGGTGTAATTATGGATGCATCAATATGTATAAAATAAATGTTAGGAAGAAAAGTGGTTCAAACCTTATGAGGTTGAATTTATATTTTATTAAGAATATTGGATATATCTTCATCCTCTAAGTAATCACTACTTTGCACAAAGTTCAATTTATGATTTCACATTCAATTTGTAAAAAAATGAAAATTTTGGTTAAGTGGTGTGAAAGACTTGTTTCCTTTATCATTAATATTGGTCAACTAGATGTGATTATAACTGATAAGGTCTTGCACCCAGTTCTAAAGGCATAAACATTGTTTTGTATCATGTCTAAGTGTATGATGGTATTGATAAAAAAAAATTGCATTAAAGTTTAGAGGTGAATATTTAGTTATATCCACATGCCTAATAAGAGGTAGTTGAATTAGGTTCTTGTTTAGAAATTTTAACATTATCACATGAAGAGAGTTGGAAAATTATGTAAATTTTCTACCTATTTTCCTAAATTGATAAGGATTTGTACTTGTGAAAATGATGTGCTTCAATATTATTAGTGGCTTGAGGATCATTTATCTTAATGAAGTTCTTGGCTTTTTTTTCAAAGGGTTGGTAATTGTTTCAAGATACAAATTCAAATTGGTTAGGAAGAGTCAATAAAGGTGTTCCTTTATATTGAATAATCAATATTTGATAATCACGAAGAGCCATACATAAGTGTTGAAAATATGAATATTTCATCAACAATATCTTGTCTCGAATATTGGGTTGGAAATTTCCTATAAACACTCATTAAATGTTATCGTCAAGAATACTATAGGAGATTTGTGAATAAAGAAATGTGTATGATCCTATGAATTGTATTATATTTTCCATAGGTCCTTGTTTACAATGCACTAAGTTGGTTAGTATCACTTGAGGACCAATTTTTTCTTGAAAATTTTGCATAAATGTAGTAAAAATTTGGGTGAATTATTTCATGGAGTTATTTGGAAATGAGAAAAACCATTCCAAGGCCATGTATCTCCATGATCTAGGAAAACATTTAGCCATCATATTGTCTTCAAAATTGAAGTTGCTACATAATGTGATAAAATTTGATACATGCTTGTTAAGATCTCCCTTACCATTGTACTTCTGAAATTAAGGTATTTCGATAATTTGAGGTATAGTTTTTTTTAAGATATAAATTAACAATGGGATATGTGTGAGGTATTGCAAAAGTTTACCATTTTGACTTTGAATTAAAGTTGAGATTTTTTGTTCAAGTGATGAATGTTTTGTGAAAACTAGTTTATGATTGGATCATTGTTTGACATATTTAGGAGTTTATTTAATATTGTGAAGTGATGTAAGTGGTCTTTGTGGGTTACCATTTTCCATGATTATGAGGGGTGATGAATATGGACATGTTATGGGTGACCTAAAAAATCTATAAGGGTTCCCAATAGGAATCCTAAGCTTCAACTAAGTTCATTGTTATATTTTTTAATTGATGTTACAACTAGAGGTTTTAATGTGGGAATAGAAGCTATGGTTGTGGAAGATGAAACTTTCTTTCCTACCTAGTTTTGAGAATTGGTGAATTCTTGAGTGCAACTAGTTGTCATAGGTATATTAACTTCTACTATGTCAGCTAGACTACAAAAACATTCTATTCCTAGCCCAAAACATTTATCAATTTTCTAAGATGGTCAATAATAGGAATTGTCTATCTACCTAAAGGATCAATACTTAGATAATCTTCAAGACCCTCTAAATACTTATCCAATTATTTTAACTTATCTTCAAGGACATGGGAAATAGTGGCCTGTAAGTCCACATTAATATTAGGAATGAAATCTAAAAAGGATTAGGTATTGGAAATACCTTGTGTGAAATAGTTATAGTCCACTTAGGCTCCACAATGGTGGTGACAGTAGTTCGAGAGGAAATAAGTTTGAAACTATGTCGCACAAGAGTATTAATAGTAGGACACCAAGTCGTGAAGCCCATATGAGCTTCAAAAAATTTAAGTAAGCCTACTATAAAATGAAAGTGCACAACAATGTTAAGAAATGTAACAAAATATAAAATTAGAGTACGAAACCACATAGGAAACAAATAAAAAACTTGTTATCAAAATCTAGGTCAAATTTGATAGGTTTACAACATGTGGGACCCTAGACTAGAAAGGTATTTTGTTGTATTCAAAATTTGGATGTGTTCTATAATGTTTGAATGTCATATTTTGTGATTGTTTAGGTTTGACAAGTGTATGGGTCTAAAAATTGATTGGTGAAGCTTAAATCCTTAAAGGAAACCACCAAACCATTAGAATTAAGCTTATAAGATCAAATCAAAAAAATGAAGCACAAATAAGCATAAAGGAAATTGAATGCAAACAAACAAAGAAAACTATACCTTTATACCTTCATTGGTTGATCTCCATTATTCTTCTCTCCTTCGTTTTTGAATATCTAAGATATGTTTCTCTCATTTTTAAAGTGCAAAAAGTAAAAGGATTAAGATGAAAGTGGGGATAGCGAAATATTGAATATGGTGATGGTTAGTGAAATAAAGAGCTCAAAGCCCAAATTTATAAATGAGAAGATGGTGAAATGGATGGATGAGATTGAGTAGAGAAATGAAGCATTGAGATCGAATGAGACAAATTTCATGGAAAAATAGCTCATTCTCAAATTCAAAATTAGTGCCACATGATTGGAAAAAAATTGTGGAATGGAGGAAAAATTAGTGGGTGGAAGAAAATCAACCAAATTAGTGGCAATTTGGAAGAGTTTAAATTTCAAAATTAGTGGAGATGTGTAAGAGTTAATTTTTTGAAAATCAAGGAGAAATGTAAGAGTTCCTTTTTTTGAAAATTAAAAATAATTTATTTTCAAAATCATGGATAAATAATTAAATTTAGATGATTTAATTAATTATTAGATTAGTGAGATTAAATAAATAAAATTATTTATTTAATCAAAGACAATGTTAATAATTAAATAACTAAGTAATAATTACTTAATTAGATGGGTTAATGAAATGGGAAATATTAGTAATTAAATAGTAAACAATATTTAATTATTTGTGCATGAAAAGAGGGTGAAATTGGATTAAGGGTTAGATAATGAATTATGGTAAAATGAAGAATTATATTTAGATGAAGAATTAGATGAGAAATTAATTAGAAAATGGCATAATAAGCTTGGGATAATTTTAATTGTACATTTTGACCCTCTTTGAGACAATGCAGCCTATTGTGTTGTTTTAAAGGAAAAAAATGACTAACTCATATATACCCTAGGGATATCCTGGTAAGGATGATGATAAGGATGATATGCCCCCTAAAGAGATTGATCAAATAGGCTGTGATAAGATTAATCTCTCGATAGATCATAGGGAGGAGATTTGATAATTGATATTGTGTGAGTGATTAAGCGAAGATGCACATTTGATAAAAATGCACAATTGATAAGTGAAGATGTAAACTTGATGAAATTACACAATTGATGGGAATAACTGAACATTTGGTAGAAATTCTTAGTATATCTAGTTTTATAAGTTGATTAAGCTGGTTGAGATTGATGGTAGCGCAAAACAATGATTTGATTAATAGATTGGGTGATCAAGGAGCATTGGATTCCCATGCTAGAAAGCAAGTTGATTGATTTGATATTTGGATTAAAAGACATGTATCAATTGGATAAAGTGATTAATTGATCTTTGAGATAAGGAGCATGAAGAAAAATGAAATGATGAAGGAAATGGATGATGGAATAAATGATAGATGAAATAGGATATGAAGGAAATGAAGGTGATGAAAATTCTTGTGCTTTATCATCATAGAGATTATTATGTCATAAATTAGTATAAGCATCTAAATAACATGAACTTCTAGATGGCCTGAATATTTTTTATGTTTTTATTGAGAAATGACATATGAGAATCTAGGTATAAGGACCTTAGATGACCTAAATAATTATTCCATTGAACACACTATCAAACAAGGAATTATCTAATCCACACTAGACTCATAGTCCTTGATTATTTTAGACAATCATGCCTTAAGACGAGTCATCCTATGAATAAGGAACAATCCACAGACAACAAGCAAGTGAACATGTTCCATCCCCTCCTCTCTAGTCCAAGAAATCCTTGAGAAGCTAAAACACATACCACCAAAGATAAAATCATAAAACAATCAAAGACTGACAAACAAACAAGGATCATGCTTGAATGTAGAACTGATTATTGTCATAGTTTGTGTGTTTGGTTGGATTTGAAAGATGGATTGATAGGTATGTTGCAATGTCTGCTTGATTGTCAATCTTCGCATATTTTGATTTTGTTGAAGTTAAAAGATATGAGGCAATCAAAAAGTATCACTGTTCTGGAATTTTTGAAGTTACTTGATTTTGTTGGCTTTTTACAATATTTGATTTTTTTTGGATTTTTGGATTGGTTCTTTCAGAATATTTGATTTTTTTTGGAATTTATCAAATTTTACAATGGAATGAGATGGATTATGAGTGAGCCAAAATACAAAGAGAATAGTCCCTCTAATTGTGAGATGCTAAGTATCCCAACCCATAGCTTAGATTGAGGAAATGCCCTAGTGAGGGATAGGATGAACTTAGTATGCATGTAGAAGTGAGCAAGTGAGGAGAATTCCAAACAATTCACAAGCCATGGTGAGTGTGAAAAGGTTATTTTGAAGTGAGGGGTGAATGGAAAAGGGATGGAAAGATCAAGTGGATATCTAAAGGAAAGAGGAGACAAGCCTCTACACATGGCACTGATTTCTTGATTTTCATCATGCCACTTCCTCAAGGTGTCATTGAAATGGTTTTCACCATTAAACAAATTTTTTTTCTTTACTTTTTGATTTTTTAATTTTTTGTATTTTTTCATGACCTTTTTCTATTTTTTAGGACCTTTTTTCCATTTTTTTGTATTTTTTAAAGACCTTGAAAGAGTGTACTCTCTAAAATACTTAGGTATAAAACCTATTAATATACATACTATTGATGGGATCACCAATAAATTCCCCTTTTGGAGTAGATAACTAGTATGCCCATGATCCATACATAGCAGTGATAACATATGGACCCAATCAATTAGGCTTAAATTTACACTTTTTTCTCTATCTTGTTGATTGCAAGGATTTTCCTAAAGGACAAGATCCCCAATCTTGAATGTACATGGTTTCATTTTATGGTTATAACTTCAGCACATCTGTTGTCGGTATGCTCTGAGATGATTGAAAGCAATTTTCCTTCGTTCATCCAGCATCTCCAATTCTTACAAATGGGAAACTCAGTAGTCTTCATCACTTATTTGATTATGGAAGGAGAGCCACAAAGAAGGAAACTTGATCTCGATGGGAAATATGGCTTCATATCAATAGACAAGGGCATATGGGGTAGCACCTATGGGAGTGCAACCACTCATGCGATAAGCCCACAAGGAAAGATTCAGTTGAACATGCCAATCTCGACCAACTTCATTGGTTGTCTTTTGAAGAATTTTGAGAATGGTCTTGTTAGTGGCCTTAGGCTGGCCATTACCTTGAGGGTGGTAAGGTGTAGAAAAATGATGTTTTATATGGAATTTCTGATAGAGTTCACAAGCATCCTGATTTTTGAATGGACGACCATTATCGGTAATAATGGATAAAGTGTGAAAGTGGATATTTCTTTTCTAGTGAGATGGGTGAGGGGAATAACTTAAATCCATTTCATGAAGTAGTCTATGGCAACGAGAAAGAACTTATGACCATTGTATGAAGGTGGATGTATATTTCTGACAAGATCGATTCCCCACTGATAAAAGGGCCACGGTGTAGTGAGCAGATGCAATTCTTATGTAGGAGCACATATCAAGTCTGCATGTTTTTGGCATTGCTTGCATTTGTTAACAAACTGATGAGCATCCTTTTCCTTTGTAGGAAAATAATAACCCATACACAAGAGTTTCTTAGCTAAGGTATGACTTCTAGAATGTGCCCCACATATACCTTCATGTATTTCTCGTAAAGAATTTTTGACCTCGTCATGCTTAAGAAATCCGAGAAAAAGTACCATCATGGTGTAGGACCTTAGGTTCAATAATTTAAGTGCAAGTTGTAATTTTGGTTTTATTATGTTCATTTTGTAGACATGAAAAATGTACATTTTTCAGTCTGGCACACTTGATCCTGATTACTAACATCATTTCCTCTCAAATCACACTCTCAACATTTCATCATATTTTGTCTCTTAATTTAATGAATCATTATTTGTTTGATTAAGTCTTCCTCTTCCAATGATTAAATCAATCAATTTAATTTAATTAATCTTACATCTCTATTTAATTAAATAAATCATTTTATTTGATTAAAATCTCTAAAGTCCTCTTATTAAATTAAATAAATTAAACCTTATTTGATTTAATCTAACATATTCCTCCTTAGTTAAATAAATCAAATCATTTATGTAATTAACCCTTCCTCTCAATTTGATTTAAATCAATTCACAAATTTAAGTCTAAATTGTCACATCTCCTAATTCTCCTATTAAATTAATCAAAACCTTGATTAAGTTAATCCCTCTCACTAAAATCCTCTAGAGAATGCAACTTGCACAATAAATCAATTACTCTGATTTATTTAAATCTCTATTTTCCCTCACATGGCATCAAAAGGGAATATTCCCTCAATTTGAATTCAAAAAGTCCAAGTGGGTTTGGTCCTTCCAACAAGGCATTTAAATCCTCTTACATGTCCTTTGCCTTGAGCCAAGTGACATTAACTTTATTTCCCTTCCCTCTTCAACAAATCATTTCACAAATTCAAATTCAAACTAATTGCATTTATTGGCTCTTTGGCCAAAATGTGCACAACCATCAACCAATCACATGGTGACAAGTGGCATTCAACCATTGCATTGAAGGTTAGTCCCACATTGATCAAAGCTTGTTCGTTCTCATGCAAAGTTACTCTCTTCACATTGAGAGCTAATTTTTCCCATTTCCACTCAATCATTCACCATTTTCACAATTTATAGCAAGGTTATGCTCAAATATCTTTTGGAGATTTGACCATTTCACAATCACTCACATTGCAACTTAGGAGTTGGGAAAGAGCCAATTTCAAAATTTTGGCACCAATTCCCCCATGGGATCTTAATCATATTTGCTTAATTAGAATTTATATGCTTTTCCATATTGTTAACTTCATTTTCCTAGTTTGAGTTAAATAAATGGATTTCATGGGGAATCTCTCATGCTTGTATGCATTTAATCTAATAATCTAACCTTGTTTGTTGTTCTTGTGCATTTGCAGGTTTAGGGGTTCACATTTTAGTGCTAGAAGGAGGGAAATCTTGAGTTCTAATCACGTTTATTCAAAACTTTTGTGTTGCTTTTTTAATTTTTTGTAGGACATAGGAAACTGCGCCGCTCATAGTTCCATGATGCTATATTGTGCCACTTCCAGAGGTGCAGTGCCATACTATACCACTTCTAGAGACGCAGTGATACACTGAACCACGTAAAATTTCCAAACTATGTTGCTCTGCTTTCCAGCCTGTTAAATTTTTAAAATCTCTAAACATGTCGCACATAGGTCTATGGTGCTATATCATAGTGCTTTTATAAAAGTGGCTCCATATTACACCACTCAACTCACAAACTATGCTACCTTATTTCCCACCTCAAAAAATCCAAAATTTCAAACCTAGCTGCTTCACAAACCGTGTTGCTTAACCGTATTGCACCGCACCTATGGTCTTTGTTCCTATAGAGCACTGCTCATAGTCAAATGCACGGTGCTATATAGAGCCACTTTTGTTCCAAACTGCACCACTTCTACAAACTGCACAGTGGAAAAAATTCAGGTTTAAATTTGACATGTTCTTTTTGATTTTTTCGATTTTCTAATTCTTGACCTTATTTGTTGTCTTTGTGCTCTCTGGTTTTCTATCATTTTCCAGATTAGAGAAAGGAAAAGGCCAAGAAATAAGGTTCATCATGGCATCATGTTCATTATGCACAAATTTTTTTTGAACACTAAAGTGTTGTTCAACACTCTTTAAGGATTTTTTTAAAAATTGTTTGAAAGAAATTTGTTAATTTCATTTGCCTTAGAAACAACTAAATTTCATTTGGGGTTTTAAAATGAACAATCAAATTTCTTTTCCAAAGTTGTAAAAAACTAAAAAGAACCTTAGGAACAACATACTAGATTTTTTTTAAAGGTTTAAAAAAATTGAACAAGGCAATCTCACATTTCCTTTGGTGCTTAAAAAGAACTCATTATTTACTTGAGGGATTTAAAATGAACATTTTTTTTTTGTGCCTTGTAATCTTTTTTGCAAAGTAGTGTCATTTAAAAAGGCGTATGCACTTCTCTCACGTTTCACGACGATCTTGAGAATCAAAAGTCTTTTTGGTGACACTAAGTTGCATAAAAGATTGCCTCCACATTTCATTTTTGGAATTAAAATTGAACCAAACATGCGAGTGTGAGTAAACTTATTGCGAGTGTTCTCGCTTTGTTTCTAAATGAAGGTTGATTGAACTACAAATATGTTTAGTCATTTTTGTTTATCTTAGCGGGCCTGCCTTGTGGGAAAAAGTACTCACCCAAGGGAACGACTCAACTGGTAACACACTAAAGCCAAGTGTATTTCCAACCGAGATATAAAAGTGGGTACTAGAACAAAAGCCAGTATGATGCGGTTGGCTCTGACGAGAAGGGAAGAAATGGTATCTCACCGCATGGGTCAGCCTCCACGAATGGAAAGTCTGAACTAAAACCCTTGTTTAGAAAGGCCAAATCCTTATCTATTTTTTTGGTGCAAAAGGTCATGTCCTTTGAAGCCGCCCCACATTATACATGCAATTTTGTTGTAGAGATGGAAAGTATGCCATGGGAGATTCATGGGTATTGATGTTTGGTTGACCTGAGAAGTGTGTGTCATGGAGGGGAGCCAGTGTGGTCAATCATCTAGCCATTCACACAAAATATGCACAACTAGATTCATTCAAGTGGGAACCCAACAAAATATTGTCTCATCATCCTAGGGTTGTAAAATGTGCTTGGAAGTGAAAAATACATTGCTTGGTCCTCAAAATATTTGAAAAAATGAACATTCACAAAGACCTCCAAATTTCAAACCCCTTTGAGGAAACAAATACCTTTGATGAATTTAAGTACTCTTTCTTTCCCTAGGGATCATATCCTTACAGGTTTCTAAGTGCTTGGATTCTATCATCATTTGTTTTCAATAATGTTAAACATAGGAAATTTTTTCCCTATTTTCCTTGATTTCCACATAATGGACCTTGTGGGATGAAAAAGAAAGTAGGACATTAGACATACAGTTTGAAACATAATCAAGCAAGTGTTTTTGGTAATAATAAATCCACTAAGCCAAGATAAAGGAAAAATTGAACCTCATATGTGTTGCTTCAAATGGTTTACCGAAAGGTCAAAATCCCAAAAATAAGGTTCAAAAGGATAAGTCTAAAAGCCTGCAAAAAATGCCTTGAAATGCTCCTTGAAGTCAGGGAAAGACTAGTGTACAACTTCTATAAAAAGGCTTCAAGAAATAATCCAAGTTTGTATTTGTTCTACTATCAACAAAATCCTGAGCTTTTTCAAAGATTTCCTTTTCTCACATAGGAAGTCTAGCATGTTCTTCAACACTGAGGTTTTGTAAAGAGAGTTGTGTCTAGGTTCAAGTCTAGGATCAAAGTCATCATCCTAATCCATATTTCCATCAATCATCAGCAAAATTTTAAGAACCTAGAAAAAATCACTCATGCTAAACTTAACAGGCTAAATCGAACATCATCCTATCTTGGCTTAACACACCTAGCCAAAATAGTCAAAATCTCATGAAAATTTTTTCCTCTAGGATAACACAAATTTTGGAGGTTTTATTAGTTCATGATCACTTTGGTTTTCTTAACACACTTAGCCAATCCATTTCCCTTGTGCAAGTTTTCCCTAGGATAACACAACTTCCTAGGGTCTACAAACTTAGCTACAATCTTGTTTGACTTAATACACCTAATCAAACCATCACCATCAATCTAAGTCCTACAAGTTTAGCATAAACCTTCAAAATTTCTTCAAAAGTTTCACTCATCCACTTCATCCATTTATTTCGTCATCAATACCACCCTCTTTGATCTTTTGACTTCCCTAGTTCTTCTCTTTTGGGTCTAAAATATTAAGATCAAAACGATCCCTATTTTTATTGTCCAAACAAGATCACAATACAAGAAGAACATGGAAAACATCAATAACATATCAAATTTCGGTGACTTAGGTCCGGTAACCTCCAAAGAAAACCTTGCAGAATCTAGCAATCCCCCAAGTATCCCTTCTCTACCATCACAAAATCCTCATGGGGAAGGCTATGAAGAAGATATCATTAATGAAGACTTGGGAATGACACAAAGGGAAATAACTAAAATGATTCGAAATCCAGAGAATCATAGAATTGTCAATGCCATGCTTAAACTTAACCCTTCTCTATACTTACGCGCGTTAATGGAAGGAGGGGTCCAGTTCCCTTTCGACCTTGATGTAGGCACTAGTATAGAAAGGCCTCTTACAAGAATACCCTCAGTGTCAATTCTTAACATCATCCAAGAAACTCCCATAATCACATCAACTATCACACCAACCTCACCAATTGCGAGCAAAGGAAGTGCTATGTTTTGTGAGTTACAACAACATCAACTTATAAACAACAAAGAGGTGAGTATCAATACCATACCGGAAATTTTTTTTCCAATGACTCCATCACACCCATACGTCCCACTCAATTTCCACAATCCTACCAATTCTTCCTCATTCCATGCTACACCCACCTATCCGCTAAACATACAAACTTCTCTACCACAAGGAGAAGGTGTTTTGTTTGGAACCGCAGGATTCACTGGCACACTATTCTCTCAAGGGAACTTACCAACCTTTCCCCCATTACCACTCACATCTACATCACCTATGAGGGTAGGTTTTCCCCCCTTACCCATATCTAGTTTCTTAAATCCAGGAAATCCAAGCATCACACTGAATTCTCTCTTTTTGCCTACAACATCACAACAACAAGTGGCAACCATTCAAGCCACTATGGTAAACACATCAATCAGTCCTCAAATCTCCCAAGGCATACCTTCTCAAGGACCAAGCATCTCAACCACACCACAAACAACCCAAACCCCAACCACCACCACAACCCTTTCATCTGTCACAATGGTTGGCATCATTCCCATTCCACCACCAATCCCACCAAAAGATAACAGGGTGAATTCATTCATTACCATGATCCAAGCCATCCAATAATCTAACCATCAGAGGGTACTAAAGAAAAAACAACAAGCCGCACAAGCCACCCAAGCAACCCAACAAGTGCAAGTACGAGCACAAGCCCAAGCTCAAGTCCAACAATATGCACAAGCACAATACCAAGTGCAACTGCAATAAATCCATCGACAAGCATACCAACAAGCCTTGAAAGAATTTAAGGCACAACAACAAGCCAAACAACAAGCTTTGTTGGTACAATAGTAGCTCAACCAACAACAAGCTTCATTTGCGCAACAATAGCTAGACCAACAAGAAGCTTTGTTAGTGCAACAATAGCTAGACCAACAACAGGGTTTATGGGAACAACAACAGCTGGACCAAGAACAAGTGTTGTTGGAACAACAGTAGCAAGATCAATAATAAGTGATTTTGACACAAATATAGGCATACCAACAGGCCTTGAATGCATAGCAGAGCTTGCAAAAAAATCCCACTAGTACTCCTCCCATCAATCAAACACCTCAAATGCCTCAAAAAACATTCATTCCACCTCTCAACCCAAGCAACGATGTCACAACATAAATCAAATTGCTCTTGCAGTAGGTGTTGGACCTACAAGTAGGAAAGACAACAAGAACACCAGGAAACTTGTGCCCTTATCCTTTTGACAGAAGTCTCACCATGGTACCATTCTCGAAGGGATTCGAGATCCCCAAATATGACAAGTATAATGGAATGGGTAACCCTGAAAACCACATCCAGGAACTTCAGGTGCATTTCATGGAGGTTGCATATGATGACACATATCTAATGTGACTCTTCCCTTGAAGTTTGACTGGTCCAAAAATGGAATGGTTTTCTCACCTACCCATGGGCATTAAAACATTCGAGAAAATTGTGGGAGAATTCCTTAAAAATTATGCTTTCAACATGGGTGCAAATGTTAGTTTGGAAGAAATGTCAATGCTCAAACAAAGAAAAGGAGAGCTATTCACATCCTTCTTGCAAAGATGGAAATCAAAGGCCAATCAGAGCAAGTGGACCATGCCAGAAGAACAACAAGTTTGTATCATCATATCCAATCTATATGAAAACTTGGCATTCTACTTGAAAATGCAATGCATCACATTATACGATCAACTCATCCCAAAGGTGCTCAACATTGAAAGGGCCCTTGCCACACAAGGAGGCACCTAAACATTCACTAGATAATTTCCCATCTAACAATTATAATAATAAACCTCGAACATGGTCGAGGAACAAAAATATCACAAACGATGACGTGGTCGATGCTAAAGTGATCATAAACACTCCCAAGTTGAATATCCAAACTCATCATCAACCACAAAATCATAATCACAATAATATGCAGACTAACACAGTAGTAGCATAACAACAACCATTTCCTACCAAACAAATCAATAATTTGGGTAATCAAGGAGGATCACTCCCCAAGGAAAATACCCTCCCAAGAGGAAGTTCACGACCCTTGGGGAATCCATCGAGTCTATAATGAAAAAATTGGTCAAAGAGAATATAATAAAAGTCTCCAACTCTGATCAATACGCGGAACCCATGACCAAACCACCATGGTATAATGAAAATATCCTTTGTGACTTTCACAAGATCAAAGGGCATACAACCGTTAATTGCACGCGACTAAAGAACATCATCCAAGATCTCATCGAGGACAAGATTATCAATGTCAAACAACTAGCTGAAAATCAAGATCTGAAGATATACACAAATCCAATGCCGAACCATAATCAAGGAAAAAATCAAGGGAACAACAAAGGCAAGCAAAAATATGCTAGTGCTAATCTAGTATATGAAGAGATAGTCACATGTGTCGATGAAATGGTCATGATCATTAATGTCAAGGGCGCCAACACTGAATGTGAAGTCACCACATGTGGCAGCAAGGTCACCATTTCAAGGAAACCATCTAAGACCCCCACTTTAAATAAAAAATCCATCCCTTATGACTACAATTTCATCGACCAACTGAAGAGAACCCCCGCACACATCTCTATCATGGAGCTATTAAAAATTTTCGTTGCCCATAGGAAAATTCTTCATGAAGTGTTAGCAGCATCCACTATCTCTGCCACCCTTAACACATAGTAGTTTCAGGCTATGGTTGGTAACATCATTACCCCAAATCTCCTTACATTTTCTGATCAAGACTTCCAGTCATAGCCATCTCATAATCGTGCACTTCACCTACAAGTGTTGGTCCATAAAAAGAAAGTTAAAAGAGTCTTGGTGGATGGAGGTGCAGGCCTAAATATTTTCTCTCTCAAGCTTATAAAGAACTTGGCATTCTTTGAGGATTCCATAAAAAAAAACAAGAGCATCACAATAAGGGCATATGATGGTCAAGAAAGAGTGTCTCAAGGCACTATTAAAATCCCCATTCAAGTGGGACCAGAAACCATGTAGACTACTTGTCAGGTCCTTGACCTTGAATTACAATACAACATCCTCCTTGGACATCCATGGATCCATGGAATGAAAGAAGTGGCCTCGACATACCACCAATGTATCAAATTCTTGCACCAAAATGAGGAGGTCACTATACACGGGGATCTCGAACCATTTTATTACTACAAAAACTTGGAAGCCATGTTTTATAAAATCCCTCAAAGTACCAAAAAAAGATGAAGGCCCATCCACTTCATACATCGACCCAGCCAACCTTGCCTCCACTTATGTGATAGAGACACCCGCCATCCCTGACATATCTAACATCAAAAACATGATCCAGGACAATGGATATGGTGACTACAGAATGAGAAGGAATGCATTTTTTGTAGGAGAGTTACCAAATCTCCTAGGTCGCATGGGAAACCTCGACCAAACGAAACACCCGCCCACACCCTTAGGACCAACCCCTCTAGATTTCACCATTGGGGAGACCTAAGTCAAGAAATTATTGGTGAGGAGGATATTTCAAGCATAATATACCATGATGTAGAACCTGCACCCACATTACCCATGGATGAGGCCAATAGAGGGCTACAAATAATGCTTGGCATGGGCTACAATAGAAATGAAAGCCTTGGATGGAATAGTGATGGATGCTTGGAGCCCATCATTAGAGAAAGAAGAATGTGGAACCTTGGCCTTAGATGTACTCCTCTGAGTATAACGGTACATGATAGAGGTACTCTTAGTAGGGCAGTCAGGAACTCTCCTCAAGTATTAGCAACTACCCTTAGACCACCCGTTTTCCTAGGTATCCCACTGGACAACTTCACCTTTGACGTCACTGATGTTTGTGCCAGTAGTGACGATGATGACACCATAGCAGGCCTTCCCAAGATTTTTGAGGATTCCACCCTACTAATGATTAGTGCCTCACTAGCCGAGTCAAACCAACAAAACCACCAAATCACCTTAGTACACCCTCAACTCATCAATCATGACCAACGAGGACTACCAATTCTAGACTCATTCAAAAATGATGATTCTCTCTTGGAATTCATGGGACTAAGGGATACAGTTCCATGTGGGGATCAAAAAGTAGGTTTTGACATCACATTAGACACCTAGGAATATTACAGGGAGATGATTGAGTCCTTTAGTTGTAAAAATAAAAATATCGAGAAGAAGCTTAGAGTTATTGAGTGAAAACCACACTGTGGCACTCTCCAACCACATAACAGTAAAAATAAAGGATGTATCCAATGGTGAAAAACTCTCTGAGGCACCAGAGGATGAAGGATTCAATCTCCCCCCTACTGCACTACATCAAGAAAAATCAGCAGTCCTGGTAGAACAGTGTAATCCTGTTAACTTGGGAACAAAGATGGAAGCACAAATCACATTCTATGCTCAATCACTTCTGATAGAAGAACAGGAATTGTTGGTTGCATTCTTAAGAGAAAGAAAGGTAAAATTTGCATGGACCTACACTGACATGCCAAGTCTAGATCTTGAAGTAGTGGTTCATCATTTGGCCATTCACCCTAGAGCAAAGCCGGTTAGATAGAAGTTAAGAAAGATGCACCCACAGATAGCTTTTCTCATAAAGATAGAATTGGAAAAACTCTTAGATGTTGGATTCATACACCCGATTGACTATCCAGAGTGGGTATCCAACCTCGTACCAGTCTCAAAACCAAATGGGGGCATTTGCATCTGCACAAACTTCAGAGGCCTAAACAAAGCATGTCCTAAGGATGATTGTATGCTACCCAACATTGATATGATAGTGAACATGACAACTGAACATGAGATGCTATCGCTAATGGATGGCTTCTCGGGGTACAATCAGATAATGATCACAAAATAACACCAACATAAGACAACCTTTACATGTCCTTGCGGCACCTACTGTTGGAACGTGATGCCATTTGGGTTAAAGAATGTAGGTGCTACATACCAAAGAGCCATGACATTGATCTTCCATGACATGATCCACAAAACAGTCGAAGATTATGTGGATGACATATTGGCTAAATCAAAGAAAAGGCAAGACCACATAGAAAATTTAATTACAACTTTTGACTAACTACAAAAATAAAAGGTCAAGATCAACCCAAAGAAATGTGTCTTTGGGGTAAAATCTAGAAATTTTTTGGGCTACATAGTATCAATGAGAGGGATAGAAGTGGATCCTACAAAAGTAAAATCAACCCTTGATATGGAAGCACCTAGATCACTGACGCAACTTAGAGGACTACAAGGAAGACTCCAGTCCATCTGGAGGTTCATAGCACAGCTAGCAGATAAACAGATTGCCTATTCACATCTACTCCACAAGGGAGTAGTGTATAGGTGGGATGAAAAAATGTGAGCAATCATTTAAAAAGATCAAGGAATACCTACTTATGCCACCAGTGATAATGCCACCAATTGTAGGGAAACCATTGATTCTATACATCTTAGCAATGATGGCCACCCTTGGTGCCCTTTTAGCCCAACATGATGAAAAGGGAACCGAGCGGGCCATTTACTATATCAGCAGAACAATGGTAGGGCATGAGCTCAATTACACATCAATAGAAAAATCTTGCCTGGCAGTGGTGTTTGCAGCCCAAAAATTTAGACACTACAAGCTAGCTCATCAATTTAAGCTAGTTGCTAAGATAGACCCCCTCAAGTATATATTGTCAAAAGCAATGCTTACAAGAAGAATGGCTAAATGGGTTATGATACTATCTGAGCATGATATTGAGTATGTAGAGAGAAAATCGATCAAGGGAAAAGTCATCACAGATCAGCTAGCAGAGGCTCCAATATATTGAGACAACCCGCTCATATTAGAGTTTCCACATGAATCCCTTTTCAATTTCATTGCAACCGATCATTGGAAACTATACTTTGACAGTTCCCACACACAACATGGATCAGGAGCTGGTGTGTTCTTCATCACCCCCTAGGGGGACTATATACCAAGATCCTATAAGTTAGCATTCCTCTATACCAACAATATAGCAGAGTATGAGGCCTTAACCATAGGTCTCAAGATTGCAACATAGTGGCGAATTATGGCATTAAAGGTTTATGGAGACTCATAACTTATTAGCAACCAAGTCAACAGTGAATACCAAACTAAGGATGATAAGCTTACACCATACAAGAAGGTGGTAGAAAGCCTCAAGGAATCATTTATCGACATCACCTTTGAGCAGATACCAAGGGAAAACAACAGAGCAATTGATGCAATGGAAAAAATTGGATCCTTGCTAGATATCCCTCACAATGTCTCAAAACATGAATTCCTGGTAGAGAAACTTCTCGAACCCAATTTTGAGGTACCAGAGTTGGAATACACATGTGAACTCATTAGTCCTGGTGATCATTGGTATCATGACATCTACACCTATCTAAAATTAGGAATCCTCCTAGCCAACGTTACCCAGAACCTCAAGCAAACCTTTGTCAAAAGATCCTTATGATTTGCCATCCTAGGAGAAACCCTCTTCCATAAAAGCATCGATGGAACCCTATTACATTGCTTAAAACTTGAAGAAGCCCTGATTGCTTTAACTGAGGTACACAATGGCACTTGTGGTTCACACTCGAGCGATATGACCTTGGCTAAGAATTTGTTGAGAACCGGGTACTACTAGTTGAAAATGGAAAGAGAGGCACACAACTTTGTTAGAAGATGTCTATAATGCCAACAACATGGGGATCTCATTCATGCACCAGCTCAAGAATTACCTCCCATTATTACACCTTGGCCCTTTTTCCTAGTGGGGGATCAATCTCATAGGTAAAATCTCACCCACCTCATCCAATGGCCATGAGTTCATTATCACCACCACTGAATATTTCACAAAGTGGGTGCAAGCAATTCCCATGATCTACATCACTAGAAAGAAAATATCCAAATTCATCTTGAACTACCTCATTTTCCGATACAGTGTTCCCCAATCCATTATCTTTGATAATGAGATACCTTTCAAGAATTAGGATGTCTGTGACTTGTGTGAAAAATTTAAAATCCAACA
>CM021105.1:432019169-432095220 GCA_007115665.2 Sequoiadendron giganteum
AGGACTTTAGTCATAATTCAATAGAAAATGAATAATAATTATTTATTAAATTCAAAGTAAAGCATAATTTATATTGGTGGAAAGCTGAGAATATCCTTTAATAACCCTTTTTCATTTCATCAATTTTGGGTAAAAACAAATTCCTCAGCCACATACCCATCATATTGCCACTTTTTGGCCCATCATGATCATGCACATACCCTTATATATTAAATTATAAACTTTATTGCATGTTTTAAATCATATATTATAAATTGTATAACATCTTTTAAACTCATATCTAAAAGATATTAGATATCAGATATCCGATTTGAATCGAATATCCAATATGCTGACATAAAATTTAATGCCTAGGGATTAGGCTCAGACTTGTTTTGGAATTTGGTTTGTACCTACCAATCCTAAGAATTCAACATGAAAAACATGTTTAACAACTTACCTTGCTTTTCCAAACTTCGCCCATGTGGCTAACAAATTTTTCTTATCCAAAATTGATGAAATGAAAAGGGTTTGTAAAGGAGCTTCTGAGATTTCCACCAATATATAAATTATACTTTACTTTGAATCTAATAAATAATTATTATTCAATTTCTATTAGAATTACAACTAAAGTCCTAATTGATAGGCTGATTGAAAAAAATCTATAGCTTCCAAATGGTATCACATTTTTTGAATCCAAAACATGCATCACATTCTATGCTTTACATAGTATAGGATTTTTAAAAAAAAGAATTTCATGAAGTTTTGACTAAGTTAATGTGGTCAGACATACGAGTTTTTATATTTTTTAAAATTTGTAATTAAAAATTCATAATTAATTATTTACTTAGAAAAAAATTACAAAAAAATATAAATCACATCCAAACATGAGTCATCTACTTATATATAAAATCTTATAAAAAAATATTATCATTTTATTATGGCTAGGGTGGTCTGACAGACACCTACTTATTTTTTCCCTGAAATTTAAGTACTACTACATTTAAATTTCAAATTTTCACCAAATAATTTTTTTTTAGAGAAATAAACCTAGTAGTTTAGAAACTACATTCAATTATCCACAAATTCTATTCTTACATATTTTTGAAATAATATAGATAACTTATTCAAATTTTTACGTCTAGTTTACTAACTCTGATTTTTTTGAATTTTCATTGCCACTTAAGGGTCTATTTTTTCCATGATGATTTTGCACATACCCTATATGCATATATATACATACATGCGTATGTGTATATATATATGTATATATGTGTGTGTGTATCTATATATATATCAGATGAAATGATTAGATCCAAATGAAACTAGAATTTAAAATGCAGATTAACAATTGACCTATTCAATATATTGGTCACTGCACGTTTAGTAATTTGAATTGTTTAAGTTTTATGAATTAATTTTTTTTTAATAAATCTATTTTAGAGAAAGGTTAATCACAAGTAAGTTTTGCACTTATTATTTTAAATATTTTCATTAATAAAATAGATATACCTAAGAATTACAAGAAAAAAAAATCGTATATACCATTAAAAGAGATACCCTATGATTCATGATAGATACATTTTCTACCCAAAGAATATTATTAGGTATCAACCTCAAATTTGGGGTTTTATATAGGATATTATCATATTTCCATGCTAAAATCTATCATAGTTGATACTCCAATAAGATTATAGACGGATAAAATAATAAATAAGAGTTATAAAGAAAAAATGATGAGTTACAAGGCTACATTAGAAAATCCCACAAACTCTATTAAATTTTGATAATATAAAATCAATCAAACCAATGATTACACATATCCAAATATCACAATAGTGTAGGAAACAAGTCCATACAATTCCTTTCGTTTAAAAAATACTACATGCACATACCAAATGCTTGATATTATTTTTTTCTTCCACAAAACCCTTACTAATTTTGAGAATTTAATAAGAACACAATATATCAAAAAATCTAAAACATCACTAAAGTAGGAGGTATTTTCAACAATTTGTTAAATTATGATATTTAAATTAGGAATCAATAGTATAGCTATTGGGTCATGGATTAATGAGTTTAGGCTACATTTTTGGATTCTAATATAAAAAACATGTACATTCATAATATGTAATGGTATGAATTTTTTAATCACTACCAAGATTAAAAATATATAAAATTAATGTAATGGTTTTCGATCAACTGGCAAGGATGATGGTATCATCCTTAATGATGAAAAAATCACTAATTTTGAGCTCATGAATGTCTTCCTATAAAAAATGATCAAACTATTTTGAAATTTACATCTCTAAAATATTATAAAATGTAATTTACTAAAGGTATTGTAGACTCAAATCTACATGTAGCATTATCTAAAGCGGTGGTTAAAATATCTTTTAAGTAATTGTTCATATTCTTATAATACTATAATAAGATCATAATAAAATCAATCAAAAAATATTTGTGCCACATTGGAAATGATTCATCCATCTTACCTACTTTGCATCTCCAATGTAATAATGTTCTTGGAATTATTCTCAATCATTATCTGTAAAGCGAATAATGGGTAATGATTGAAAGTACAATTGAAGAAATTAGGATTAGAAACCATCAAAAACCCACAAAGGAAATATAAATTAAACCAATTAACCAATTAACCAATGAAGTTGAGTACAATTCTTTAATGAATAAAACACAAATCAAGAATGTAATTCTAACTAAGATCAAATTACTCCAAAAAGCTGTGCAAACCTAGTATTCTATTGTTGAATTATACCAATTTGATATGTGGATTGCTCAATTGTGCATAAACCATGTTGCAAAGGCTTGATTGATGAGGATTTTGACTCACAATGATGAATGCTCAAGCTCATGAAGATTGTAAATGAATTTAATGGAGATATCTTATTTTATAGATTTCATGAAGGTTTGATCAATGGTTGAGACTAGAGGATGAAGATCAAGGGTCAAGATTTAATGAGAGATTTAGTTTTCTAAACTCCATCCCTTGATTTAATTTTCATATATTTTAAGATATTTTATGGAGGGAAGATATTTGTAAAAAGTAATATTCTATTTCTGAAAATGGAATATACCATGAGCAAGTGGAAGAAAAATTATCTAATTATATGATTAATAAATTATATTTAATTATGTTGGATGAGAGGAAATTAATATTTTTAATTAAATTATTTAAAATTATTTATTTTGACGTGTCTGAAGAAAGTTAGTAATTAATTAAATAATTGAAATTATTTAATCAAAGAGGGATAGAGGATTTTTTTTTATTAAGAGGGGTAAACGCTTTTTACTCAGACCTATGAACCGGTGAGGTTAGAAATGAGGGACCTCACCCCAAATATAAATTCGCAACAATTACACCCTAGTGGAGTTTGAACCTTGATGACAAGAATAACAACACAACAACCTAACCATCACACCTTGCCTCTATTGGTAGGGGATAGAGGAAATTTGAAATTTATTAAAAAAAAAAAATATTAAGATGAAATAGACGAAAAATGATGAAAAATGACGAATTAATCAAATAATATTAACTATTAAATTAGTAGAGGAACATAGTGAATTTAATCAAATAATTTAAAATTATGTAATTAAAAATGATGAATTAGGAGATAATGAGTGAAAATGATGAATTATAGGATGTGTAATGTGCTCAAACAATTTTAGGTGTCTACACATTCAATAATCCCACCCACTTTATTATATGGAGTCCTAATGCATCACAAACTTGACTTAAAATTTTTCTAATAATTGATTAAAAAATTCAAGAAAATTAGATCACTTCACAACCAATACAATAGATAAATTAAAGTTTAAAATTTTATGAATGCCTTGTAGACAAATGGAGAATTGGCATGATCTCTTATCTAGCATCAAATCCCATTGACCAACCTTTTCAAATATAGGTGAAAATCTAGTAGTATACCTATCCCTACTGCAAGGTTCATCTTTATCCTAGTTACATGTAGATTTTCTATCATTAATAGCCACTCCAAATATGCTTTTAAACTACTAGCCTATAGTTCACCGAATCTCCCCATATAGTCAAATCTAAAAAATCCATCATACATCATCCATGTTGATTGTTATCTTCCCTAACAATAACAAAAAAGAGCTAGTGTCACTCTACCATATCTCTACCAAGGTTTTCATCATTACTTCTTGTAAAAAAATCTCTATCATATATATAATATTATACAATTGAATGACATTTAGGAAATCTCGTTCCATGTTGGTTAGAAGTGGCCATAGCCTTATTGTTATAGGATGCCACTTTCATGACTGGAGAGTTGGAAATGACTTCTACATCCATCCCAATATTAAGATCATCAAATATTTTCAAATCCAATTCCTATTCTAGCCTATCCCCAAAGTGATGTACTAAGTGATAAAGCATGTAGATTCTAATCCATAGAAGAACCACTTTCCAAGCACAAGGACTACTCAAGACACATAAGTACCAATTTCCCCACACAAGTGTTACCCAAGTGTTGCAAGCCCTACAAATGCAAGTGACCCCCTTGTCAACAATGAACCCTCTTTTCACACAAGTGCTATTATGATAACTAGCACTATTTCGTCAATCCAAGCACTAATGCACTCACATAGGTGCTAATAATGACAACACAAGCCCTAATCGAGAAGGTGTAGGCACTGATTCTTAAATTAATGCCTTCAATTTTCCAACTTTCCCTATTAATTAATATACCCAATACTATCATAAGGGATTACAATTTGGTATAAATTGATGCTCTCACCTTCTTTAGTTAATTGTCATACTTGTTCAACACAATGAATGTGGTATGCAATGTGAATCATCTTCTCCTATCTCTTTAAAATTAACAATGCTTTGGTCTACTAAATGCTTTGAGTGTGAATAAAGTATATAGACCCCCCCCCCCCCCCAGCCCCCCCCACCCTCCCCCCCCAAAAAAAGAAAAACTATTTATCGGCATCCCAAACCTTAATTCAGAGCCTTAGGCCATGCATGTTTCTCCATTTTCACTCTTTCTTCAATCATTTCTTTATTTTTCACATGATTTTCCCCATTATTCATCATTTCTCTTCATTTTTTATCTTCTATATGACTTCTACTTCTATTTATTCATTACAAGCTATCTCATGGATGATTTTTTTCTAGTGAGATTTTGAAGGGGCATTATATCGCCACCTTTTTTATAACCAGTTAATCGAGGTATACTTTTATTTTTCTTTGACATGATACAACTTCTTTTAGTTTTGATGTCATATCAAATATGACAAAAATGTAGACACCCTAAAGTTGACCATTCATTTTTTACTCATAAATAATTAAGTAAATATTTAATTAATTATTCTTGTAATTCAAAACCTTCATATTTCCTTCATTAATTAAATAATTTATTATTTAATTAATGTCCATTCCCATAATTAACTAAATTTAAAAATCATTTAATTAATTGTGTTCCCACTTCTTCTAGGGTTTATTAATTTATTTATTTTACCCATTGCCCCCATTCAATTATTCTCCTACTCTTAATTAATTAATCCCTTATTGTTTAATTAATTAACCTTCATTAATTACCACTAATGTTTCCTCTATTGCTAAATTTCTTGAATTCTCCAAAGTCTCCTTCATCTAACAAGTATCCACTCTCCCTTCAATTCTCACGCATGTGAGAGTGCACAAGTCATTCTCATACCTCCACCTCATCTTTTGTCATATATGGTCTAGGTTACTTACACATATGAAGTCGCCTTATTCATTCCATTTGTCCCTTCTATGAGCCACCTTATGACTTACATATGGTGTGTCCACAAATGTGTGACCACATTTATCTCTTACACCTATAACATATGTCATTCTCAAGGTTCCCCCTTGTGACACTTTTCACAACGATAAGTCTTTAATTCTTACACTCTTTCTCATTCAACCCTAGCCTTCAATTAACCAATGCATCCTAGCCATCAATTTTCTTCACCCAAATCTATAATATGAGACCTCTCTTTCTATTTCATCATCTATTTTCATGCTAATCATATGTTGTCCATTTGAGAATAAAATCCCATTATCATACTATTATCGTGCTAATTATTTAAGCAATCCATAGTTCAACTATTACAATCAATCATCACTTTGAAGAGAAAATCAAGTGGAGTAAGGGTGCACATTATTTTAGTTCAATCGGAAGAGCAATACAAAAAAAGCTAAATTGTTTAAATATTGAATTTTAATCTTTATGCTATTTCCCTTGTTTATTTTCTTGTCTTCAACTATAGTACTATTTCAAACAAGGCATCTTCATGCATCACAATTGAATTAAAACATAACTATTAATCAATTAATAAATTCAATAAGACTAAGCGGGTTCAAGGCTAAGACATGGTAAATAAATTAAAGTTTGAAATCTTATGAATAGTGTATACATAAATTGATGATGATGAGGATATCTTCCTTACACTTATGGATTTGTACAAATAAAATCACATGCTTGACATCTATATTACTATTTCAAACAAACATGGAGTCCTCATACATCACAGCTGTAACTTAAAACTTAGCTGATAATTGATTAATAAATTCAAGAAAATCAAGTTGCTTCATGATTAAGACATAACAAATATTTAAAAGTATAAAATCTTTGAAATGATGTGTAAATCAATTGATTAGATGTTGATATCTTCCTAGCACGACTTCTGAAAATTAAACCATTTGCTTCACAGTATATTTCAAACAAACATAAAATCCTCACGCATCACAACTTTGACATAAAACTCACGTACTAGTCGATTAATAAATTCAAAGATAATTAGTTCTCATCACGGTTAAGACACGGCAAATAAATTAAAATTTCAAATCTTCCAGATGGTGGGAAGTCGTGGCAATGAACTTTCCGCGTGGACTGATATCATAGGAAGTCATGGTACTGAACTTTCTTCGTCGACTACAATAGATGCTTAATATATAATCTTCATTCAGAAAATGATTTAGCATATAACAAAGCTCATATCTCCTCTGCATTTCTTTCAGACTGTTTGGAATGGCCAAACACTCGACCATCATTGTTTTACTAATATTGGTATTAATATTTCAATCAGACTGTCTCCTCGGTAATTTTCTATTCTTCGGGGGCTGCAATATATTATGGATTTAAAGATTATTCGTATTCTAATGGTCTGCTGGTTGCATTTTGACGGTTGTACTTCATCTGCAGAGTCTGAATATATAGATGCGAGGTTAATGGCCTGAAGCGACAAGCCCAACTTAAAGGATCGAAACAATAAAAGTAGCATGAAAGTCGATTTTCATAACCCTTTTAGCTCCGATGTTTAAACAATCGAAATGTTGTTTTTAAAAGATTTTTAAAATTTATTACCTTAAATATATTTTGATTATTGAAAAAACAAAAATCATAAGAGACCTGAATTAAGTTGTATTGGTGACGAAATAGATGCAAAGGAGCAGAGCAGAAGGTGAAGAAGTGTTCTATCGCAGGAGAGAAATAGAAGGCTCAGGATCAGAGTTCAACTACGGATTTGTACCAGCAGGCGGTCACAGTTGAATTATTTAAAAAACAGTCTATTTGTATATATGTAGAAAATAGTTAAAAATAGAATAATTTCGGTTTGAAATATTAAAGCTATATTATGGTTTAGACGTAATTAAGAAATAATATTATATGTTTACTGTTTTTTTTTCTAAACATTATATTTATATATTTGTAATGGTCAAATTTGCACAATATTCTTGGTTTTCATTTATTTTGAGGAAATGTCTTGTTACATTTATATGGACTAATGGTGTAATTTTGTGTGAAGTTATAGTTAAAAGTTGAGATCATAGAAAAACATGTTGGTAATTTTATGAAAAAAATAAGAAAGAAAAACTAGATGCATCAATGCAGATATATGTTGGAAATATGTCAATGGTTGGAAGTGTCACAATTTGGAATTGGTTCAGATGGAAGTGAATAGTAATTGGCAAGGGAAAAGTGCAATTGCATTGACACCATAACATGATCACGAATTTTAATAACTTCTCCAAACTCGCATAAATATTTAATTAAACATATTAAATTGGAGATGTACCTTGATGACCAAGATAGAGATAAAGAAAAAGCCAATTTATTAAAGCTTAAAATATGTAGCCCTCTTTCACTAGTTGTCCATTAAATATAAAATGCATATGAGCTATCTAGAGGTTTGGAATGTTGGACACTAAACTATTAAGCATGCCCCTACCAATTATCACAAGGCCAAGTTTGGAACAATGTCCTAAGCCTAAGAAGGAATTTGGGGACATGAAATAAGATCCACATGCAAGTGAATTAGGAAGTATCATGTATGTGATGGTTTAATCAAGGCCATATATTACCTATTTAATGATAATTATAAGTAGATTTATGGTACATCCAAGTAAGAAACCTTAAACACAAGAAAAGGGTGGTCAAGTACTTGAAAAGCGCTCAAAAATAGTTTTTGGAATTATTTCAACATTTATGATATGGGTAGAGAGTTCAATATATAGAGATTTGAATATTTTAATGTTACAAGTATGTGCAGATTGGTGTTGTCATTGATGTCAATTGTATGTGTTGAGGGAGATTTGTGTTGAAGATGAATAGTTGGTGTTGTATATGCTTTGATTTATTGCATTGTGTTGTCATCAGTTAAGCTGCTGGTGTTAGCCTCCGATGTTGATCTGGTAAGCTTCTATCTATGGATGTAGTAGTGCTGAAGGTGATGTGGATATGTCTTTGGTTCCACGTTTCCAAGTGCTTTTGAGAAAATTTGATAAAAAGAAGAAACAATGTGCTGTAGTGTTGTTATGAGTGACAGTGTTGTGTTATGGTTTTGCTTCATATTTCTTTAAGGTTGAAGATCTTTTTGTGTGATTCAGATATGTTGGTATGCTCTATTGTTGTACAATAGAATTTTTGTTCACCAGTGTGTAACTATGCATTGTAGAGGTGTTTGGGGGAATTGTTTTTGCTTCGCATTTCTCCATAGTTATTCTTATGGTGTTGCTATTTTGAAGGTGTGTTCATGGAGTTAGTAGTTTACCTCAACCAAGAGGATTTAAGGTTTGGTGCTTTGGAAGATATTTTCTTAAATAATAGTGTATGGTAGATTTGTCACTATACTGGGTTTTTACATTCTTTAGGTGGAATTTGTTGTGAAGGAGTTTAATGGATTTTAGGGTCTTTGTGAAATATTCAATATTTTTTTCAAGCATTGTGTATGGTACACAAGTCATCCTTGGGTTTGAGGAAGCATGTACTTCAAAGTTTAATGGTGTTTGCAGAGGTAATAGTCAACCAGGTGTTTACACTACATGCAAAGGATAAATATTTTTTTTGGTAGTGTGTGATTGAGTGGTTTTGTTGATTTGGGTCCCAAGTAAGTTTTGATGTGTTCTACATTCACTTCTATCTACCACATAAGTATTTTGGCACCAACCTAATTTGAATTTGCATGTTTGAGGTGGATAGTTGACCTTGGAGAGATTTTCAAGGTTGAAGATGGTAAAAGTATGAGTTAAGTTATTGAGAGTTGTTAAGATATATGCAAGAAATGCAAATGATGCGAAGTGTAAAATTTTAGAGTGTGAAATTGGGCTCTAGCAATGTGAGCTTTCAAGTGTTAGTTTACTAGATGTAGTGAGAAAAAGGTGGCTACAATTATTCAATCAAACTGCAAAGGCATAGAATTCATCGTGGTAGATTCCTTGTTTCATTGAGAATCTTTTCTCTATGCAACATTCATTCTCTATCTTCATTTCTATTCTGGTAGTGAGCCTTTCTTCTTTGGGCAGTAAGCCCTATCAATAGTGATCCCTATTGTATTTGATATTGATATTACTTATATTGTGGGATAATTCTCACCGTGGTTTTTCCCTTGTGTTTTCCACTTAAATATGGTGGTCTCTTGTGTCTGGTGTTGAGTTGTTTATGTTTCTATTATTTATATTTCATGTTAATTAATCATAATAGATTTAAGGGTTTAATGAATACATGTGGATCTAAATGTTAATAAAGGAAATGAAGTTTTAGGTTACAACTAGTTCACCCCCCTCTTATTTGTCTTGTGCATTTTAACAATTGGTATCCCTATGTTTGATGGCACAGACTATGCATTCTAGAAGGAAAATATGGAAGACTATTTGTTTTTGTTGGAAATATTGAGCTTTGCAATATGAGAATGAAGTATATAGATGGATTGATCTAGCTATTCATGTATTTCCATTGATGTCAACATGGTGAAAATTAGACAAGAAGATTACTTGGTATACCAAAAGCTAATCTTTATTGGAAGTGTCCTTTAATGATGAGCTAGTGCATTGGTTTTTGAGTTCAAAAATCACTGCAAAAAAATATATGACTCTAATCTCCTAACCGTGTTTTTATGTCTCATTCAGATAGTTATATCTAGGATCTTGAGAAGTTTTGTGCTGTGAGAAGAAAGTTATCATTGATAGAGTTTAGCTTTGTACTCTTCAATTGTCTCTTTATTCAACATATTAATGTGAGACTCCACATTTTCTTAAAAAGAATATTCTAATGTTGTGGTTCTAATGGTAGTATCTTTAACATTAGTGAGATGAGAAATTGATATAATAATCTATCTAGAAGGTGTTTGTTTTGAGAATTTGTATGGTGGTTTGGATTTTCTATGTTTAGGTCCTAGTCCTGGCCTACCTAACATACGACATGCATTAAGAAGATCAAATATACTTTGAGGACATTTTCTATAGATCTATTGTGATGATATGTTGAACTACATAGATAAAAATGTTCTAAATCTTATATGGTGCCGACAAGAGTGCTTTTGATTTATTTTATTTTATCTAATTAGGTTGACCTAATTGATGAATGAGATATACTTGCATATATATGTAAGATTATTTGAATAATTTTGAGTGTGTGGAGTAGAGGATAATGAAGGTAATGACTACAGGAAGGACAAAGAAGAGAGGTATGGTGATGTGTGAAGAGAATTGAGGATTATTTGAATATGTGAGCCTAAATTATTTATTAGTTGAAGATCAAAACAAAAATTTTGAGTGATTTTTGTGCAAAGTAGTACTTCTTACTCAAAGCTTCATTGGAACTGAACCCTTCACATAAAGGGTGTATTCCATTAGTTCATACTATTAGTAGTGAGTCAAAAAAATTGCATCTTGGCAGTTAGCCATATTTTGTATTTAGGTTGTGTTCCTTTTAAGGACAGTGAGTCCTAGTAGTGAGCCCTCTAATATCTTTTTTTTCGATATAATATATTGTGAGCTTACCCTTACCATGTTTTTTCCCATTTTGTGTTTTCCACATAAAAATCTTGGTGTTCATGTGTGATGATGTATTGTCTTGTTTCCATGTTCTATCTTGTTGATTCAATCAAATTTGTGATAATGTTTAAATGGATTTTATTTGAATGGCTTTATGGAATGCTGATTCACCCCCCTCTCAATATTCTAAATATTCAACAACTGGTATTAGAGCCAGGTTCCTTTGAAGGAGCCTAACAACTTGGAGAAGGTCCCAAAATTGGAATATAAGATTTTTTTTCCTTTGGAAGTAATATCTGCTAGATATTCAAAATAAATTGAAGATATGAAGAATAAGTTGAAGGAAGAAAATGATTGTGTCAAGAATATGAGGAGAAGATATAAAGAAGCCTATAATAAATTACAAAGAGAGCATGATGATAGCACTGAACTACTGCATCAACTGGAAGAAATGAAATTAATTGAAGAATGTTAGAAAGTTCAAATCCAAAAGAAGATGAATGAATGTGTCAATATAAAGCAAGAAATGAAAATCTTGAGATTAGATTTGGAAAATACAAAAATATTCGAGGATAAATTCAAGGAAAGCTCTGCAATGCTTGATGAGTTGATTATTTCTTTGAGACCAACAACGAATAAAAGTGGTTTAGGGTTCGAAGAAGGTCAGAGTTAAAAAATGAAGTAACCTGACAAGAAGACTCAATGCAAAGTAGGAAAAATAAATGTCTTAAGTTCAATAATACCAGAAGGACTCCTAATGCTCAAAGGTACTTATCGTTTAATGGTAGAAAAAATTATGCTTTATCATTTTTTGAAAAATATTTTAAGTTCAAGAAGATTTGACGTAAGGATATGGAATATAGAAATCATAAATTGAAGTTTGAATCTCTATCATTTGATAGCTAATGTCATCATTGAAATTTATTTGGACATAAGGCTAATCAGTGTGAATATAGATTGAATAAAAGAAAGTATTGAAGAAGAATGTTGTTTGTTGTGATTGTAGCAATCTGGAATTTTTTTCTAGTGACTATAGAAATAGCAGGAGAAAAGATAACTATCCAACAAAGAGGGATGAACCAATCATAAATCTGGAAGAAGTAAGAAAAAAAATGAAAATAACCTGAAGAAAGGAAGGAGAATAAAAGCAATTTGAATCAAAATCGTCAGTTTTATCTATGTCATCCTTTGGTGTAGATATTCCCATCAAATTTTGAGTTAGGCAATGCCTAAGGGGGAGCAATTATAAAAAAAAAATCATCAACCCCTCATCAATACTTCATGTCACATAATGATACAAGTATGTTTATTGTAGTAACAAATTCAAAAGGAATTTTTTAGTTGCACATGTGTGAAGAATGAAGTTTGTAGAATTTGAAAGGATCGAAGTAGACACAAATTTTGAGATAATATACCTAATATTTGAAGCATTTATTGCAAAAGAATTCGAAATGAAAGAAATAATTTTAGAAGTATCAAAGAAACCATATTCAACAAAATGAGTTTGTGTATACAAAGAAGCATGTAGAGGAATTTTGAAGAATTGAGAGCAATTCATGTTTTAGGATTTTGTTAAGAAAAAGGGAATCGAAGTAGACTCAAAGCGTAATCTAAAAGTTTTTTATCTAATTATAGAGGAATTTATATTGAAAAATATTTCTTTTATGCAATGGATAATTCAAAGGTTGTGAATATTTTGGATAGATCACAAGTAAAATTGAGGATATATTAGAAAAATATGTCAGAAGAATCCATTGGTGAATTCTCTAGCATTCCTCCTAGAGTATTACCCACTAAAGATATCTATGCATACATTTATGGTAAGAATGAGGAAATGTCACCGATTTGGTTAAGTGCATTATAAAAGGATGAATTGGAAGAAAATCATGATGCACATAAATTATTAGTTGAAAGGAAGTTATATGTATGGTGAAGGTTTCCACTTTTTGAATTCAATTGGAAATACATTCAAATAATTTGGAGTAGAATTCATGATGAATCAATATGGATTGATGAAGCACATTTGATTATCAGAGAAAAAATAAGAGATCTAACTAGTTTTTCTTCCTTGGACTAGATTCCAAACGAAATTCTATGAATGAACAAGAGATAATTGAGGTGACTGGTGTGACCATCGATGGAAAATAACTTGTTTTCGATGATAATTGGTCACAAGGTTTTCTTACCAAGCAATCACCACATAGATTCTACTAATATTGTTTACATTGTTATTGATATGGTTAAGATTGGTATGGATTGTGATCTATGTGAGCTACTTCAAATACATCTATTGAAGAACTTGAAGGAAATCAAGAAGAGCAAGAAAAAAGCATTCTGATATGAAACTTTGATAAACTGTTTACAATTTTACTTCATGAAAGAGTTACCGGTAATAGGAAGGGTAGAATGGTCAAATGTAGAACCTATTGCCCAATAGATCAAAAATTTCATGATAAAAATTGGTGATTCTAATGCTCAAGATACCTCTCTTGTTGCATTCATTGGAACATTTCAAATGAGGATGACCAAAAGAACAAGGATTCTAGAAAGTGTGACTGAGAGGTACTCCATAAATATTAATTTCCTAGTTTCTATAGATTTGTATTATTTGGAAGCAATTGAATCCAGACTGGTGTGGATATCTAAACTAAATTATGAAGTGAATAAGGTAGAGATTGATCACTAGGAAAATATTCTTTTAGAGAGCCCCAAGAAGCCCAATGAAGAATAATCCTCTAGAATTACAACTAGAATAGGAAAGAAAAGAAAAGTGTTGTTAACAAATAGGAAGTTATACAAGGAAGTGAATTAGAGAGAGCTCAACATGAGCATGAAAGAATAAACATTCAAGGAGCTTTAAAATAATTTCATAAGGAAATTCTTGGTGCTAACTTTGATTCATTTATTTCAATTGTGGAGAATCTTAGAAGCATAATTAATTCTTTGAAAGCATATATATCTCTGGAGGGTATGTGCAGGATCATGATGGGCCAAAAATTGGTGATATGTAAGCCATATAATGACCCATGTGGCTGACGAACATTTTTTTTCCCAAAATTGATGAAATGAAAAGGGTTTTTAGAGGAGATTCTCAGCTTTCCACCAATATAAATTATGCTTTACTTTGAACTTAATAAATAATTATTATTCATTTTCTATTAGAATTACGAATAAAGTCCTGATTGATAGGTTGATTGAAAAACATCTATAACTTTCAAACAGTGTCACATTTTTTGAATCCAAAACATGCATCACATTCTATGCTTTGCATACTATAGGATTAAAAAAAAAAATTGAATTTCATGAATTTTTTACCAAGTTAAGGTGGTTAGACAGACTAGCTTTTATATTTTTAAAAAGTTGTAATAAAAAAATCATAATTAATTATCTACTTGGAAAAAATTATAAAAAAATATGCATCACATTGGGACATGAGTCCTCTACTTATATCTAAAATATTATAAAAAAATATTATCATTTTATTGTGGTTACGGTGGTCAGACAGACACCTACTTATTATTTTTACCTTGAAATTTAAATACTACTGCATTGAAATTTCAAATTTTCACCAAATAGATTTTTTTAAAAAAAATAAAGGTCTAGTACTTTAGAAACTACATTCAATTTCCTATAGATTATTTTTTTACGTTTTTTTGAAATAATATAGATAACTTATTCATATTTTTACGTCAAGTTGTCTAACTCTAATTTTCTATCTTTTTATTGCCACTTAAGGGCCTATTTTTTCCATGATGATCCTACACATACCCTGGACTAGAAATGCAAGCTAGAATTAGGTTTGTAGGAGAGAATTTAGAAGATATCAAGAAGAAATGTGCAGATGCACATTGTAGAGTGGTGAAGGAGTTGGAGGGTGTACAGTTTTGTGAGAAAGAGGCTCAAGAATTGATTTCTTATTGCTTGAATTGGTCTGGCAACACACTAAATGTAAGAGATGAGAGAAGGAAGAGTGAAACTTGGATGAATACTCAAGAAAATATATACACATTAGCAAATGATAGAGATGATCAAAGATGGTCCTACATTGTGTAGCTTTAGGAAAAATTATTTTCTCTATAGGATAAAATAAGAGAATTAATTAAGAATTTTGTGGCACTTATAGATATGGTAAGACTCAAGCACATTCTTGTATCCAGTGTTGTTGGCAGTATTGGTAATCTATCAGAGATTAATCTCAGTCCCAATACTTTAGCAAATGGTATAGATTCTTTGACTAAGCTCGAATTATTAGACAAGACTCTTCTAAAGGAAAAATAAACATGGGGAGAGGGAAAAGATTCATGGAAGGATACCTTGAAGAATCTCAAAAGTTCCTCTTCTTCAGGCTAATACAATTTATTTTGTTCATATCCTTTTTTGGTTAATTTTTTATGGATATAAACCAGACCCCATCCTTTTCCATTGATGTCAAATGGGGAGAGAGATAGATAAATAGAGGTTTTTTTTTTTGAGAAGAACAATTTTTAAGAGGGGGGGTATTTAGTTGTCTTATATCAAAAAAAAAAATATCGACTATACATGTTGCCATCAATGCCAAAGGGGGAGATTGTTGGAAATATGGAGCATTGCAACATGAGGATGAAGTATATAGATGGATTGAGTTGGTTGTTCTTGTGTTGTCATTTTCAACATGGTGACAACTGTATAGGAAGCTTGCTTGGTATACTAGTGTGTCACGAAAAAATGCATACCTTTGAAGAAAAGGACAATTTTGTGCCCATTTTGGTCCTACTTTAAGTCTTATCTCACCAATTTTCACCCTAAAATAGCATTTATAGGCCCCTAATGTTGTTAATTTGGACTTGGAGGCCTAATATACCCAAGGAATCATTCAATGCTCTACAAAATACATCAAAACACATCTAAAAAACAGATTTCCCACTTAAAAATCCCTTAGTGGGACTAGGTCACCCAAGTGGGTGACCTAGTCATTTTTGTGGATTTTTCAAGTTTTAAGCGGAAAAATCAACAATTAACTTAAAATCCCCAATGGGTGTTGGCTTCTTAGATCAAAATTCTTGACAATTAGGTCATTTTGCTTATATATACTTATTTTTAGGTCATTTTGCCAATTCTTCTAGCTCATTTTTCACTCTCTCTTGCTCATCTTTCACACTCAACTCCAAAATCAAGTGGCAAAACATCTTCCACAAGAAGATTCATCCCTCACACAATAAAGTTGAAGCTTTTGGACAGCAAAGGTAGGGCTTTTTGTAGGTCTTGGAGCTCACTTCACATTCAAGATCACACTTTAACAAGGTTGGGGATAGATTCCTATGGAGATTCATGGAGAAATATAGGTTGAAGAGGTGCAACTAGCCACCAAATCATTCCTAAAGACTGATTTCAAAATGACTCCATCTTCTACCTTCAACCCATTTGCAGATTTTAGGTTTGCATACCATTTGCATTCCTTGCTACTTTCATTTATAATGGTCTAATATTTCTAGGGCTTTAGGGTTTTGCATCATTTCAAATCCTTTATATGCATCTTATTCTAGCACAATAGAATAGGGTTTTGCTTTGTTTCTAATTTTCTTAGCTCTAGACACACTTAGGGCTAGGGTTTTATAAGTTTCCATTTCATTTCAAGTTTGAATACAACTAGGGGTTTGACCAAGGCAAACCCCACATTAGAAACACAAATATATTCTGTTTTGTAGGTCATTTTATAGGTTTCAGACGGGATTCTCGTGGAAGAGTAGAATACAAATCTAAGGCACCCAAGTCCACTTTCTATTTACCAAAAAGCAGAAAGGGACTAGGTTGCCCATAATAGTGACCTAGTCCCAACAAGGCTTTCTGGTACAAATTTTTTTGAGATTCGGGGACCCATTTGACCAGAATGGCCTTCAAAGTAGATTTTCCAGAAAGGGACTAGGTCGCCCCTATTGTCGTAACTGTCCCAGTCAACTCAAAACCCTAATTTTCTATAATTCCAATGACCTCTACAATCTCTACTTTAGCTCTCTAAAATTTCTGGGTGCACTTTTTTGTTCTGTTAGGTTAGTTTACTCTTATCGCTTTCATTTCTATTGCATTACACCAAGTTTTTTCTAGCAACATGAATACTATTAGTTTAGGTTAAGTAGTTAGATTTTCATAATATATTTCAACACATTTGCACATCCCAGTCCCTTAGGATTTCAATCCCTAAAAATCTCTAAAGAATCGCAAGATTTAAGGCTTACTTGACGAATGGAAAAGGAAACCCCTCTTCCTTCTAGGTGAAAACCCTAGAAAGTGATAGAAGACCCATTCCTTTGTCATCTCTCAAAACCCTTCGAATTTTGTGGTTCATTTTTGTGAACCTACATTTTAACACATTACATACTTCTGATTTTCATTGCATTTTCATACTGGGAGCTTTTTATTTAGCATTACATTGAATGTTGCATTGCGTAAAAAAAACTTCCTAGGGTTTTCATTGTGCATTAGTGAAAAAGCATCATATTTGTCATTTATTTCCTTGCACTTCTACACAAATTTCACATATGCATTACATCTTGCATGTTAACTTTAAAAAATCTGCATTTTTCATCAGAAAATACATTAAAAACTCAAAAGAATTCATACCAGGACTAGTTCGCCCACCTGGGTGACCTAGTCCCAATAGGCATTTGCATCAGTCCCTTCTGCATTTTCTTTCCAAGTTTGGTACTTTCAGTTGCTCTCTGCTAATAGGTTTCAGTTTTATTTTTCTCTATTATATGTTTTTGCTTAGCTTAAAAAGGCATTTTAAAGTAGTATTAAAGCATTACATGATTCCCTTTCTGCTTTAGTTCCTATTTCTTTCAAAGTGGATTTTGTGACACATACACCTAAAAACATAAAAAAATCACATGATACAATGCACACACTTATTCACTATAGGCATACTATATCATCGAAATACTTTAGTTGAGATGATTTTGATCAGTTGGATGAAGCTCTTCAAAGCTTCCTCTAACTCACTGCATCCACTAAGATTGGTGATGATTTTGTTACACCTTTCCCTCCCTTGTCTTCCAAACCTTTTAGTTGTGATGATATGGGCATGTTAGATGATGTCCTCCAAGACTTCATCTCCCCTACTTCATCCACTATGGTTTGTTGTGATACCCCACCTAGCAACAAAGATTCCAATGTCATCCAACCTGAGTTTACCCTCTACCCTCCTAAGAATGATACCATTTCACACACTCATTATACTCATAATAAACCACATCCCCAACAACCATCCACCTCCACTTCCTTACCATTACCCAACCCTATCTTACCCACAACTCCTTGATTCAACTCACAAATCAAGGAGTATGACTTGGTTGAACAACTTAAGAACACTCCCACAAAAATATCCCTTTGGGATCTCCTTCAAAATTCCCCTAACTATCACTCCATGCTTCAAACATCCTTACAAAAAATAGTGGTTCCTCCTAATATGAACACTAATGATGCGGCCGCTCTCCTAACTAACTTGAACACAACTAATGTGGATATCACTTTCTATCAACATGAGATACTACCCTTAGAGCTCCACAAACAAAATGATGCATTTATGATTATAGCCTAGTATAAGCAGATAGGTATCAAAAGAACCTTGGTTGATAATGGCTCTACCTTAAATTTGTGTAGTATGAAGCTTCTTAATTGGTTACATGTGGACCGATCTTAAATCCAATTTGATTCCTTATCCATTAGAGGATTCGATAATGTTATCAAAAAACCCCTTGGTGTTATAACCTTACCCATTACCATCAGAATGGTTATGGTGTAGACTCCAATCCACATCATGCCCTATTATCTTTCTTATAATCTCCTCTTGGGATGACCATGGATTCACGAGATGCAAGTGGTACCCTCGACCCTTCATCACAAAATAAAATATGTCTATAATGATAAAGTTTATCAAATTGACATTGACCTCAAACCTAAGAGTTATTTGCAACTCGAAAAGGACACCTCTAGTCCTCTTCATACCCTCAATCTTGCATCTAACACTACCCCTTTCGAGAAAGATCAATCTGAAGTTAAAACCAAGTTTAATTTACTTGGTGATGATTGGGGCTCTTTAGAGTTTACTCCTTCCTTTATGGGTGAGTGTAGTATAACACGCAAAGAGGACACTCTAAATGATCAATCCCTTGTCTTCTCCATCCACCAACAGGAACACCCTTCCCCTATATCTACCTCATCTCTTTTTGAAGAAAATGCCACATATACAACAAATTTCAATGAGATAGATTATCAACAACCCCCTAACCCACAAGAAATGGAGAGACTTTATGGATGTGGTTATGACCTTCTTAAACAATTGAGTTACAAAGTTCAAGGATGTGGCAAACATGAACAAGGTATATGTGTCCCCATTGAATCAAATACACGAGGAGCTAAAACTGATCTCGGGTTTTCCTGTTTGAAGGCCACAAAATCTAATTAATGACCCTCTCTCAACATCAACACTATATCATGCACATCATGAACCACCATTATGCTTAAACACCCTAGATTTATTGATGTGGATGCTCCCCTCTTCACCTATGTTCATGATGAGGATGATTTAAAACACCTCTTTAGTGCTTCAAATACCCCTTCTCACTCCAAGAGGCATGCTTCTTGTACTATGTTGACAAATGTTTCCACCGTGGGTGCTATTAATGAACCTCCTCCCAGCTTGGATTCATATGATCCTGATGTTCCCAAATCTAATGCACTCACTTTAGGTGATACCCTTGATGTCCCCATGGACATCAATGACAGGGACAAAATCATTCAAATCAAAAAGTGTCTAGATGATGAAGAGTAAGAGGATCTTGCCACCTTGCTTCACTCCTTTCCTGAACTCTTTGCTTGGAAATATTTTGACATGTGAAGAATTGATCCCCAAATAGTTACCCATAACATTGTCCTAGTTGAAAATGCCAAACTTGTTCACCAGAAGATTCTAAAAATGAATCCCAAGATAGCCTTACACATTAAAGGAGAACTTGAAAAACTCCTTGATGCAGGTTTTATTTATTCAATTGATTATTCTCCCTGGATTTCAAACATTGTCACCATAGCCAAACCCGATAATCATGTTCAAATGTGTATGTATTTTAGAGACCCAAATAAGTCATCCTTATAAGATGACTATCCTCTTCCTAACATCAATATGATTGTGGATTCTATTGCTAGACATGCTTTGTTATCCTTTATGGATGGATTTTTTGGGTATAACCAAATCTTTATTAACCCACAAGATCAATACAAGATGACTTTTACATCTGCTTGGGGCACGTTTTGTTGGGTTATCATGCCTTTTGGTTTCAATAATGCTGGTGCTACCTATCAGTGAGCAATGACCTTAATCTTCCATGACTACATTCAAAAAATCTTGGAAGACTATGTTGATGATGTTCTTGCTAAATCCTTAACTCGCCATGATAACATGCCTATCCTCCATGAAATCTTTGAGCATATGTGCAAATATAACATGCGCTTAAACCCAAAAAAGTGTCTTTAGGGTAGATAGTGGTAAAATTTTAGGGTTTATCATATCTCATAGAGGAATTGAGGTGGATACAAATTAAATTGATGCTATCATCAATATGCCACCCCCTTGTAACATCTCCCAATTACGTACATTAAAAGGATGAATATAATGCATTCGTCGTTTTATCGCTTTCTTAGCTGATCATACACTACCCTTTACTCATCTCCTTAAGAAGGATGTTCACTTCAATTGGAATGATGACTATAAACAAGCCTTTGACAATTTGAAAGAATACCTCATAGCTCCCCCTATTTAATAGCCCGCTATAGCCAATCAACCATTTATCCTCTATATTGTTGCTTCTGCTCGTGATCTCATGACATTGTTGGCTCAAAAGTATTCCAACGATAAAGAGCATCATGTTTATTACATTAGTCGAACATTCTTTTATTACGAGACCCGTTACTCTACCATTGAAAAACAATGTCTCACTCTTGGATTCACTACTAGTAAGCTGTAACATTACTCACTAAATGTTGAAGTACATGTGATGACAAATTTTGACCCTTTATGCTATCTTTTTACTAAAATAGAGCTATCTGAATGTCTTGCTAAATGGGTCATGTTGTTAATAGAGTTTGACCTTAAGTTAGTTTCTAAAATAGAAATCAAAGGTCAATCCTTAACTAACCATTTAGCTGATGTTCCTTCACCACTAGCATTACCCACCAACGACTCTTTCCCTAATGACAGTGTGTTTACTATAGACATTCCTACATGGGAGTTGTACTTCGATGGATCCAAGTGTTGAATAGGCTCTAGTACTTGAGTTATTTTAATTCCACCTGCTAGTAAGCCTATTCCCTTATCCCATCATCTCAATTTCCTATGTACGAACAATACAGCTAAGTATGAAGCTCTACTTGTTGGGTTACATGTTGCTCTTATCTTAAGGGTAAAAATCTTAAGATCTATGGTGACTCACAATTAATCATTAAACAATTTAATGGTCTCTATCAAACTAAACATGATAAAATATCACAATACAAGGAGTTGGTTCTTAATCTATTAGATCAATTTGACTCCTTTACCATTGATAGTATCCCTCAAAAAGATAATTTCCACATGAATGCCATGGCTAGTGCAGCCTCTCTTATCTCTCCTGTTGATCCCTCTAAGTAAATAGTCTTCACTATCCATCACATCATGTGACCCTCCATCAGCGATCAAACTCCTAATATCTATCACCTGTGTTAAAGGTATGATGCCATCTATAACTATTTAAAAGATGGCACCATTCCCAAAACCACCACCAAAAATACCCATCAACGCTTCAAAAAGTTAGCCACTAGGTATATCATCCTTGCAGACACCCTATAATGACGATCCTTTGAAGAAATCCTTCTGCAATGTCTCAAGGATGCTGGAACCCACCTCACCCTCGAACAAGACCATTATGATACTTGTGGATGACATTTTGGCGGCAAGACCTTAGCACAAAAGCTTCTTTGTATGGGATATTATTGGAAAGACATGGAAAAATATTGTTATGTGTATGTTAAGCGATGTCCTCAATGCCAGGAACATAGTCATTTGATCCATGCTCCCGTTTCAGAGCTTCGTTCCCAAATACCTATTTGGCCATTCTCTGTCTGGGGTTTGGATCTCATTGGAAAAATCTCCCCACCCTCTTCCACTGGACATACTTTCATTATCACTGCTACCGATTATTTTACCAAATGGGTCGAAGCTATTGCCCTTCGTTCCATGACTACTAAGGTGATATGTCATTTCTTATTGGAACACATTATTGCTCGCTTTGGTCTCCCTTTCGTGTTAGTCTCAGATAATGGTACTCCCTTTAAGAACAATGAGGTGAAGACATTCCTTGAGACTTTCCATATCCAACATCAACTCTCCACACCTTATTACCCTTAGTATAATGGTCAAGCTGAAAGTACTAATAAGATCTTGGAGCAAATCCTTCGGAAGACTATCAATCAAACCCAAAAGGATTGGCATACTCAATTGCAATATGCGCTCTGAGAATATCGCATGAGTGTTCGTTCTTCCATAGGACATACTCCTTTTAACCTTGTCTATGGTACTGAGGCTACCCTCCCTTTAGAATCATAAATCCACATGTTGCAAATTTCCCTTCAAATTCTCGTCGATAATAACACTTATGTGGAACAACGTTTGTGCCAACTTGAAATGCTTGATGAGTGACGCATTAATGCTCTTGAGAACCTTCAATCTTATGCTAAATAGTTTCAACTCAAACACGATGTAAGTGTCATCCCTCAAAACTTTATCAAGGGTGATTTGGTTCTACATGAAAACCAATGCAATACCACTGTTGATTACATCGATAAAGGTAAATTCAGCCCTAATTAGCTTGGTCCCTATAGGATCAAATCCCATTACAGATCTGGTGCCTATACCTTAACTAAGGATGATGGCACTCCCCTTCACGATCCCATTAATGTTGTGCATTTGCGTTGGTATTACATCTAATCCCCTCTTGAATGGTATGATTTCTAAAGCAGTGTTGATTACGGCTATTGGATTTTTATCCCATGGTTTTTCCCATTTCTTCGTTCTCGACACACCATCATGCTGTGTTTCGAACACTAAGGTAATTATTTAATTCATTTTTGAGTGATTAATTCATCGAGAAATTTTTCCAAATTGGGTTTCGAGAAAAAGGGTATCCAAAAATGTCAAAACCCTTTTTCAAGCTTCATATTGGGACAAGGTCACCAATTATGGTGACCTAGTCCTCTAGTACTTTTGGGAGATTCAAAGCCTGATTTTGTGGCTCCCCACTTGTATTTTCCTTTTTTGTAGATGCCCGTGTCTGAATCTTTAGAAAACGACCTGCAAGTTGTCCTTTTGCTTTATCTAGGGTTTGATGATTTGAGTTGACTTGAATGGAATGATTGTACCCTTTTCAATACTTTATTCCTTTCCAAATTTGGATACAACCTGCAAAACACATGCAAAGACAAGAAAAATGTTAGGTTTAGAGATTAGGGGTTTGTCTTAGTCAAACCTCTTTGATGGTAACTAAACCCAAATGAGAAACAAAGAAAGGAAAGATGATTGAATGATGAACCAATGTAAACATTCACCAAACCTTTAGTTGTTTAATTCTGCAACATGCAAGAACTAGCTCCAATGGAGGTTTCTTGAAGTGCCTTGTGCTTGAGTGCTTGCTTGGGAAGCTTGAGTGCAAGAGTTCTTGTGTAGATGATAAATGATCTTAGGGGGCGTAAATGAAGATGAAAACCCTTATTTATATAGGATATGCCCTAATTTCCCAAAAATGTCACATGATAGGCTGACCTTAGGGTTTTGGAGGCAAATTATTTTTAGGTTTTTGTTTTATTTTAAATTTTATGCCTAAAGGGACTAGGTCACCCAAGATGGTGACCTAGTCCACTTGGACAAATTCAAGTGGTGGTTGGGAATAAAAAGGTGTTAAATGATGTTTATTAGACTTTCCTCCCAAAAAACACTTAATTCGAGCCTAGAAGTACATTAAGGGACCAATTTAACATAAAAAAGGGTTAATTTATTGATGACAAGCCTAGGAAAGTGTGAAAATACATTACAACATTTTACTACGCTTTGGCACAAAGCTTGAAAAGGGGTAAAAGGGGGTTATTTAGGTGAATTGTGTTGAAAGGGTCTTAGAAAAGTGGGAAGATGTATTACAACACTTAACAATACCTTTGTAAAACACTATTACATTGTTGTTGAATTGCAAGCATTCAAGACTAAATCAAGGCAAAACGAGACCAAAATCCAAGGGAAAAGGCCCAAATGAGTGAAAAAGTGTCAAAGGCTACACTTTTTGGTGACACAACAAGTTGCACCCTACTGCTAGTTGTGCACTAGCACAAACACCATTCTTCCTATATTTTTTTCATACTTCACGTAGTACCTAAAATTATTAATATATTATTTACATAATTTTTATAATTAATATTAATGTATTTTAAATGATTATGTGAATTTTTTATTAATATATTAACATTTATAAAATATATCTAAATTGTATCTAATATGTATCTTTCATTTCCTCCCACTAAACTAAAATATAGGCATGCAATATCCTATAATATAAGCATGCAGTATTCTCTAACAAAGACATGTCATATCCTATAATATAGGTATGTAATATTCTCCAATATATGCATGTAGTATCCTACAACATAACATTGGTTATTATAAGTGTTTTATTTTTTATTATTTTAATTTACTAAAAAATAATTCATGTTTACAATAATTAATTTATTAATTAACTAAATCAAATTTTGTGTATATGATCAAAATTTATATTCATAATTAAAAATTAATATATATATTAAAATAAAAAATATTTTTAAGAAATATTCGTAATGAAATTCTAATAATATTTTGTATACAATATTATTTTATAAATATAAAATGTAAAGTTATAAAATTAATACATTAACATTTACATAATTTTGATAATTAATATTAATGTGTCCTACATGATTATGTAAAGTTTGTAATATGTTTAATTTTTTTATTATATTTTGATTTTTCACTATATTACTAATATTTTTTTTTACCTATTTATATTTTAAATAATATTATCCACACACAAATTAAAAATTTAAACATGTTATTTATTTATTTAAAGTACATTTATTTATTTGAACTAAATTTATATTCTTAATTAATAATTTTAAAAACTATATTAAAATTAATTTAATGATAGTCAATAAAATGGAAAATATCTTTTATTAAATATTTTATAATATTTTTAGATAATATTATTTTATATATGTAAAATATATAATTATAAAATTAATAAAAATTTATATTTATAGTAATATTATTAATACAAAAATTAAAATATAAACAAATATATTATATTTATTATTTAATCCTAAATTTTTAATATTCAAAACTTATATTTATATCTTGTGACTATTATGAGCCTTTGAAATTTTACGTTTTAATTTTTTATAATCAATCAATCAAATTAGAATATTTTTTGAATAATATCATTTACTCATCAATATTTTACAATATTTATTTTGATAAACTAACTCAACTTAACTATGTTAGTCATAATTGTGTTTAGTATGAATCAAGCTTGAAGTCAAAGTCAACATTAATAATTATAATATTTTTAAATCTAGTAAAGTCATGATACATTCAACTTGCAATAGTTTGTTAATCTCAAAATATTATATAGCTAATCTTTAAATTGTTGTCATGACTCATCCATCAATTATATAACAAATACTTTTATTATAATTGTACAAAAATAGCTACTTGAGGATGTGTGGCTACAATACATATGATTTGCAAGAATGAATTATTTCAAACTAGTATATGACTTTCTCTTAATTGATACAATCTATTATCTAACTTTCCCTTAATTGATATTTCACAAACAATTTATCGACTAATGAACAAATACAAATAATACAATACTAGATTGGCAAGTACTTGCCACTATGTGGCACTTGTTTCTTTTTAAAATTCTAAGTCTTACTACAAAAAAATTGTGTCTCTTGTCATGGAATGCAAATTGGGATGAGTCAATTTATGTTCTCAATTTTGATTGAATGGTATGCAAAACTTGATAAACACTTCCATTCCCAATTATAAACTTAGATCTATAGAGACACTCAACTAGAAAAACAATTACCCCTATGAGTGAACCCCCAAATCACCCCTCGTTACCCCCTTAGAAAAGCCAAAACATTGACATAAAAAGAAAAGAACAATTAATGATTTTATTACTAAATGATAAGTATCATTTATGTTCCTTTGTACACCCCTATCCATCATATTTCAAATATAATTATTTAACTTTGAGTTTTTATCTAAACTTAGTAAGTCAATAATTTTCCTAAGATCTTCTATAAAATGATAAGTTTTTCAATTGATCCGATGCTACTTTCAAATTATAAAATATTTTATATAAATCTTATTGCGTGTAACCTCATAGTACTGAATATGATATAATGCAAGATTTTATATTAAATAATATAAAATATCGATTAAAAAAACCCTTCAAAAAGTATAACGCTTGGAACACGTCTTAGAGAAAATAATGACGGATGCAATTCTCTCCTATTGAAAATTGAAAATGTTTGATTTGAATCAATCTTAAGGCCTTTCACCCAGCTTCAAAATTGTTCTCTCCTTCATGGTGACACGCTAAATACAGACAACTACCTAAAATTTACCCATTAAAAAATTCCAAGTCGTCCAGTAGCGCAGCCCTCCAAACACGTCATAACGATAATGACAAGTCGATAGTAAATTGTCTCCAGTCAATAGTCAATAGAAAATCGGCAACTTTCTGCAAAAATGAAGCTTGAATTCCTAGCGTGTCGTAATCTCTACCCTTACAAGCATTGAAAAATTAGCCCCCCACCAGAATAAACCCTGAAACACGCTATAACCAAACTGCCAAGTCAATAATCAATTCTCTTTCTGTCATTTTCCTTAAGACGTGTGTGAAGGGCTGAAGATTTTGAAATTTTCAATGGGGAATTAATATCAATGTTGTGAAAAGGTTTGGTTCTGTGGAAAAACATTTTCAAATTTAATTTTGACAAATCTTTTCGTCTTGAATTTCGGTGAAATTTCAAAGTGATGTTATCAGTCCATACATTGAACTTCAACCCATTCATGGCTATTAAAAATACATGTGTTGGTCTTGCTAACTAGTTTTATTTTTTTTATAATTTTATTAGAATGTAAAAGTAAAATTTTTGTATTTATGTTTTTTCAATTTTCAAGAAATTATTTTTACACATGTATATGTTAATAAACGATGTAATCTTAAGTGATGTTCGATTTTTTATCTAGTTTTCTATTCATTTATATATATATATATATATATATATACATTTTTTTACATTTAATCTTATTATACCTTTTAATACATTTGTTTTACATATCCATCCTTACACTCAACTATAATCCCAGCTCTATTTATTTATTAGTCAATTGGATCCAATCATTTTCCTACACATTACTATAGATGAATCTAGACTCAAAGCATAATCCACAACCATGACTTCATCCAATATATATGAACTCATCTTCTAATAGTGTATAGATCTCTTGTGTAAAAATTAAGGCATTTCACTAATAGAGAGACATTATATTCCAAGCGCACACTAGTCTAATGTCAAAATCTTTCTATTTGCATTCATGTTTTGGTCATATAGATAACTATATTTATTAAGTTACATTGATTTTTTTAATTGGTTATTACAAGTTATTTTAAAGTATCAATCCTAGTAGTCAATCAAATTAATCTGTGTTGATTGTGATCATGTTTGTACATCATATTAGATCAGACTAGATTGGCCATAGTGAAAGCTTTTCTTTTTTATAAAAACAATTAATGGTTAAATTTTTGTCCAAGAATTTTTAATAAACTAGAGGATGCATGGTTTGTTTAAAAATTATAGTAATAGACCCTAACATTACAAATAAACTAAAATAATATTAAAATGTTGGAAGGAATCTACTAATAATAACACATGGGTGAAAAAAAATCTTGAACTAGTATAATAAGTTTTCAACTTGATCCCACATAATTTTTAAAAATTTTAAAATATATTTAAATGTATAGTTTAACTTATAAAAATATCTTTGTTGTATTGTAAACCTATCCCTCAATAATTTATATATCCTAATCCCCCTTACATAAAACTAGCTCTTTAGATGTCATCTTGAGTACAAGAAACAAGCTTTTTACAATTGATTTCCTAAGCACAATCTCACATAGCCAAATCATAAATTCTTGTAAAGTATATGTTGGAAGTTTAAGGAAAGTGTTGGTTTGGAGATTTTGAATTGTTGGTATGTTTTTCATTGATATGGTTGTTGGCAACATGAGTATGATCCTATACAATGTTGTCATTGATGTCAACATTGTGGTTTGAGGTCAACATTGAAGTCTACATTGAGGTATAGTTGATTAGTGAAGCATGAGTGAGAATGATGATGGTAATCCATTCCATAGGTGTAAGGGTTTTGCTCTGATGCAAAAAAATTGTGTTGAATATTTGGCTAAGTCCCTAAGTTTAGTTTTCGATGTACAATGTATCAGTTGTTTGATCTACATTGCTCTGTCTTGAAGGGTTTTGGTCTATGGTTCTAAGTTATTTTTGGTTTATGTAAAATGAATTTAATTCCAAACTTCCATTTTTTATGTCCTCTAGTATCGAAGATAATGATGACAATGTATCAGGTAGATGCCAATGATAGTGTTACTAGTACAAAGTACATTTTTGGAATGGTTTGTATTCCACCATGAAATAATATTTTGTTATAAGTTTTGAGGAACTGTTAACAGGTGTTAGTAAAATCCATGATCCAAGTAGTGAGTGTTTTTGAGGTACAAGTGTCAATTTGTGGATGATCTGTTGGTGTATTTTATTATTATTTCACCAGTGGTGTTGACCTAATATGTTTGTGGTCATGCAAAGTTAAAGGAACGATCTATATTATGGACTTACTATAGGTACCCTCCAACCTATTTGAATATGTTACAAGTTTTTAATTATGGAACAAAGTGTGTTTTTTTTAATCTTGAGCTGACAAGTTATTATATCGTAAGTTTTATCTAGTTGGGACAACCTAATTGATTTTGCAAGTGTTTATGTCTGTAATGGATATAAATGTAAGATCATTTTTTGTGTTCTAGTGCAATGTGATGTAAGAAAATGTGAAGTATGTGAATATAGTGTTAGTGAGATGAAAATTTAAGTAGACTGTGGAAGCAATGTAGTATGAAGTGTGTTGATTCAGTATATTGAGCTCCAATAGAACTATATATCCTACATATTATAGATTCATTATTAGCAGTTCAAATCTTGGTAGTGAGACAAGCCCTTTTCTTCCTAGTGAGCTATCTCTTCTATTTCCCTAACTCTCTAGATAGTGAGCCCAAAAGGTAGTGATCTATTATGTAATATGTTATGACCGGTTATAATATATTATGAGCTAATCATCATTGTGGTTTTTTCCTTTTTAGGTTTTCTACATAAAAATAATATGTTCATGTGTTATGATTGGTGATGATTTCTTTCATGGTTTCTTTCCTTACTACAAATTGAATATGATGTTTCAAGTGAATGTTTAAATGTTTAATGGTTTTTGAGAATACTGATTCCCCCCCCTCTCAATATTTTGAGTGTTCAACAACTGGTATCAAATCTTGGTTCCTTCATTTGGCTTGGTCATTGAGGTAGATCTTAGTGTTGAACACATGGATACAAGGAAGTATCCTATTCCTTCTGAAGAGATTATTCTTGAAGGTTTTACTAATGAATATTACATAGTTGACATGGAAGATTATGAGAGTAGAGATTTGAAAAAGCATCTTGGTGATATAGATCAATGCATTAAAACATAAAGAGAGAATCTCAAGAAAGCTATAGACAAATTAAGGAGCTCAAGAAATAAAATGAGGAAGAAATTAAAAGAGTTGAAGACTCCTTGAATGCTAAATTTAAAGAAAAATATTAAGAATGTTTACATCTTGAACAAGATGTTGTCACTTTGAGATCAAATCTGGAAGAAGAAAATATTCAAGAAGATAAATTCAGAAAGATTATTACAATGATGGATGAGATGATTGCAAATCATAAATGATATAAGGACAAAGAAGGATTAGGGTTTAATAAAGGTGAAAGTTAAAAGATAGAGCAAACTTTAAAAAATGTTGAAAAGAAGAATGACAAGAATAGCAATTTCAAGAAGATCCAAAACTAGAAGAATGAATTCAAAAGACCACCAATTAGAAAACCAAACACATAAAGGTATCCATATTTTAATGTTTATTGTTATTCCTGTAATAAATTTAGACATAAGGATATTAATGTAGAAGCATAATGAATCAAAATGTTCAACAATTTCTCGATCAATGTTTTACATGCTAAATATTTAGTCATAAAGCTATTGAATATAAAAATTAGATGTTGAATGACTATAAAATGGTATAATGTCTCAATATTTCAATGACTATTGTTCTATATGTAATGGATTTGGGCATAAGGCTAATCAATGGAAATCCATAATGAGTGCAAGTAAGCTTGTTCAAAATAATGTCAAAGTGATATAGACGCAATAAGTTAAGAAACATTGCTAAGTTCTACAAAAGAAAGCATGTGAAACCTTCTATTTCAATAAAGAAAAATGATCAGATAAAGAATGTGGATCTAGTGGAAGTGAAGAAGGAAATGGGAAAGATCTGGAAAAGGAAAGAAGAAAGTGAAAATAAGAGTGAGTTTGTGCCAACCTCTGGTCCAGATGTTTCCTTGGAAAACTAAGTGAGATCTTTGTCTTAGGGGGAGATTTAACAGAAGATCTTTAAGCCCCTTCCAAAGATATTGTACTGATGCCTTTAGCATGTCAAAACAAGGTATAGGTTGACATATTTGACATATTTGTAAAAAAATTCATGAAAATCTTATGTTGTAGAATTTTACAAAGAAATTAAAATTGATTGTTCTATCACAGTTATGGATTATCAACTTTTGGCCTAACATCAAATCAATTCATTCAATGTAATTTAGGTCATTTCAAAAGGGTTTATAAGTGATCTCACATATGTTTAGGTCATTTTCAATCAATCATTTGATGAGAGAAGAGTAGATAAGGAGTGAACTGAATTTATTTAGACTTCATGTGTGAAACCCTAACCAATGGAGATTCCTTGAAGAGCTGATTGGGAATGCAAGAATAATTTAAACCAATTGTATCTTCATAGTTTCTTCAAATCCCAATGCAACAAGGGAAAATTGATATGAAAAAGATATGCCCCTTGCATAAACTATAGGTTGGTGATGTGTTTAATTCCTTTGTTAAAAAGGAGATCTTGCAAACCCAAAAAAAAAGTACTGAATTAATGGGTGACACTATGAAGGTGTTGTAGGAGAGCTTTCCCAATGCTAGTGTTGAAAAATACCTATCCGATGTGTAGTAATCTAGGTTAATTGTAGAATCTTTGGTTTAGAGGAGAAGGTAAAGTAGGAAGAAAACATGAAAGTGAATGCGAAAATGTTGATAGAGATTTCAAAAAAATGTGCTACTACACATGATAAATTGCAAAACAACCTTAAAGATATTCAAATCTATATTGACAAACCTAAAGTCTTGTTTCATTTTTCTTAAAGACGCATAGTTCCACTAAAAACATTAAGGATGATATGGACTCTATTGATTCCCAAATTGAAAAGGCATTCACTAATATGACTCATCTAATGATGCAAATGGAATTACAATATTGGCTATAGAGAATCTACACAAACAATTCTTCCAACTATAGGAACAAAAAGAAAAGATTAAAGTGCAATTTTGGAAACTCAAAGACCTAGTGAATATGAATTTCACACCCATATCTAGTGCTTTGATGAATGTAGAGAAGGAAATAAAGTTGAATCTAGTATCTTGTACTCTAGAAGGATAGGATTTTCTCATGAAATTTCATACACAAAGATGCATTCTTGGTTTAGAAAATAAAGACTTCGAAGATTTTAGGAAGGATTGGGAGGCACACCTTGCAAAATCGAAAGTGTCAGAAAAATGTTATTTTCCCTCCTCCAATTGATTTTGTATATTTATTTTATGTTTATGCACTTTTAAATTTTGTTATATATATGCCGAAGGTATTAGTGCAATTTTTTTATGTATAGCATTGTTTGGTGGAGTTGGTTTGATTTTTGAAGAAGTTTGTTACTCTAATGCATATATGTATATATTTATAAAGGGGGGAATAGTTTAAGTATTATATCAAAAAATTTCATTAAGATCCCTTTGCCCTTAATGTCAAAGGCGAAGAAGTGTTTTTTGGGAGAGAGAAGAGTTTTGTGCATGTTTCCATTAATGAAAAAGGGGGAGATTGTTGGAAGTTTGAGGAAAGTGTTGGTTTGGAGATGTTCAAATTGTTAGTCTATTTTACACTGATATGGTTGTTGGCAACATGAGTATGATCCTATACAGTGTTTTCATCAATATCAATATTGTGTTTTGAGGTGAACATTGAAGTCTACATTGAGGTATAGTCAAATGATGAAGTATGAGTGAGAATGGTGATGGTGATCCATTATATAGGTGCAAGATTTTTTCTCTAGAGTAGAACATATGTGTTCAATATTTGGCTAAGTCCCTATATTTAGTTTTCAGTGTATAGTGTATTGAAGTCATTAGGTCTGCATTGCTCCATCTTGAATATTTTGGTTCTATGGTTCTAAGGTAATTTTGGTGTATGTAAAAGGAATCTAAATCCAAAGTTTCATGTTTTTTATGTCCTCTTGTATCAAAAATAATGGTGATAGTGATTTGGGTCTATGAGTGATAGTGTTACTAGTACATAGTACATGTTTGGAATTGTCTGCATTCCACTATGGAATAATATTTTGTTATGTAGTTTTGAGGAAGTGTTTATAGGTGTCGATAGAATCCATGATCCAAGTGGCAATTTTTTAGAGGTCTGAGTGACAATTTATGGATGACATATTGGTGTATTTTAGTATTACTTCACCAATAGTGTTGACCTAATAAGTTTGAGGTCATTAAGAGTTAAAGGGAGTGTTGATCTGGATTATGGAGATATTATAGAACCCCTATGACCTATTTGGATGTGTTACAAGTTTTAAATTATGGCAGAAAGTGTGTTTGTTTGAATCTTGAGTCAACAAGTTTTTGTATTCAATGTTTCATCTAATTAGGCTGAACAGATTGGTGTTGCAAGTTTTTGTGAATGTAATAGGTATAAATATAAGATCATTTTCGGTGTTGTGGTGTAATGTGATGTAAGAAAATGTGAAGTATGTGAATATGTTGTGAATGCAATCTGTGAATGCAAAGTAGAGTAGAGTGTGGAAGTAGTGTAGCATGAAGTATGTTGATTGAGTATATTGAGCTCTAGTTGAACTGTATCTCTTGCATATTGTAGATGCATTATTAGTAGTTCAAATCTTTGTAGTGATCCAACCCCTTTTTTCTTGGAAGTGAGCCATCTCTTCTATTTTTGTTATTCTTTGGACACCGAGTCCTTTGGATAGTGAGTGTAAAAGGCATTGAGCCATTTTGTAATATCTTATGATAGGTTATGATATATAGTGTGCTAATCATCACTGTGGTCTTTCCTGTTTTGGGTTTTCCATGTAAAATCTAGTTTTTATGTATTATGTTATTTGACGATTTATTTAATGGTTTATTTCCTTACTACAAATTGAATATGATGTTTGAAATGAATGTTTAAATGCTTGAGTAGTTTTAGAGAATACTAATTCACCCCCCTCTCAATATTCCATTTGTTCAATAGTATAATTGTATGGTATTTGTAACATAGATTTTGGTACCATCTAGAGTTCTCTAACACTTCTAGGGTTTTCCACCTAGAAGGAGAGAGGGGTACCAAAATGGTCAATGTTACATTCAAATATTGATGATAATGATGGATTTAATGTAAATGTGTGTGTAATGCGATGATCTAAATGCAACAAAATGAAAAGGAAATGATTTATTGAATATAAACTATTGAAATACAAAGTGTTAGAAAACACAATGTTGTATGCAAGAGACCTAGAAATGAACTATGAAATGCAAGTAAACTATGATGCAAATGAAAGAGGAGAATGAGGTGCACTTGAAGGCTAAAGAGGGATGAGATGGAGGTCTGGAACCTTGACAAAATTGTTGTAGAAGTTGACTAGGACACTTGTGCCAATTTGGATGACTTGGTCCTAGATCTAGAAAAATTACCCAAAAACCTATTTCTACCAAATGGATGTCTGAATATACAAACATCACTGAAAGGCATGTCTAGTGGGACTAACTTGCTATTAGTGGTGACTTATTCCACTTCTATACTTCTGTAAATTCAAGAGGGGAAATAGAAGCCCTCAATTTTCACTTTGATTCTTCACAGGTGTCCACTTCTGAAACTCTAATTTTTAGACTTGAAAGTGGCTTTTAGTGGATGTTTTGACTTTGCAAGAAAGGAGAGGTCTTCAACAAATCTTTAAAGCCTTCAATGTACCTGAATCAACAAACACACCAATAGAGAAAGAGATAAATGTTGATTGTTAGGGCATGGGGGGTTTTCCTTGGTCAAACCCTATTTAGGTAACTAAACCAAAGTGAATAGAAAATGTAATGAAGTATGAACATGAAATAATGGATTTAGTACCTTTCCATGATGATTGATCTTGAATGTCTGCAATAATCAGCCCTTGAATTCCTTTGGAAAGATGTCTTGATGACTTAGAATACTCAAACCATAGCTCGCTTGAGAAGAATGAGAGATGGGTGATTGTGAAGATTGAGTTAGTGAATGGAATAGAGGAGTTAGGGTGAAAATAAGGGGAAAACCCTTTATTTATACATGTTATGCCCTAATTTCCCAAAAATAATAGATCAGAAGCTGACCATAGGGTTTAGGAGACAATATCCTACCAAAATTTTGAGTTTATTTTGATTTTTATGCCACATGGGACTAAGTCGCCCTAGGTGGTGACTTAGTCCACTTGGGTAATTTTGAGTGGTTATTGGGAATTAAAGTATGATTATTGATGTTTTTTGGGATTTTCTTTTGAAACACACTTAATTAGGACCTATAAGTGTGTTAAGGGGTCATTTGAACATAAGAAAGGGTTAATTTATTGATGAAAAGCCTTGGAAAGTGTGATTATTTGTTACATATTTTTACAACACTTTGAAATAAGGCTTGGAAATGGCTAAAAAGATGTTGATTAGTTGAATTATGATGAAAGAGTCTTAGAAAAGTGGGAAAATGTGTTACCACACTTCACAACACCTTAGCAAGATACCATAGAATTCTTATTGATTCAAAAGGGTTCAAGACCTAATGTGAATGTGTTGGCCACATTACAACATTAAATCCAAGCCAAACTAGGCTAAAAACCACAAGAAAAGGTCCAAATGAGTGAAAAGTGTCAAGGCTATAATTTTTTACTACACATTTAGCCCCTACTTTAGTGATAGGATGAACTTGCTTCAAAATCACACTAAAGTATCTGAGTGGTGCTAATGCGGATGGTGAAGAATGAAGGAGGTTGTGAAGTCCCCAGGATTCAAGATCCTAAGTCAAATAGACATAAATGACCAAAGGACACATTCAAGGGTGAATGAATTGTAACAAAACAAGATACATGATCATGTGATGAGAAGAACTATAAGGAAGAGAAGAAGGAAATTAAAAAGGTGGATCAAGCTTTGATTGTTTTTCCAGCTAGTTGTAGATCAGATCTAGGTTGTTTTTCCAAAGAGATGTGTACTCACTCTAGGGTGACGAGACTTTTCGGTTGTCCATTGGGTGAGAAGGCCCAAGATGGTTAGAAACATACACTCATGGCTAGTATATAGTCACACACACACACATGGCTATGCAGAAATTCATTTTGTTGTTTGTGATTCCCGCTTGAACCATATCAAAGTTATACCTCTTGATAACTTTGATAAGGCACCACAAAAGAAAATGATTTTTGTAATGTAAAAGTGATGTAAGGAATGTTAAAAGGGATGTTTCTTTGTTCATGCAAGGTATAATCTTAAGGAATATTATGAGTAATGTGTCAAAGATAGGAAAAGTGCAAATGGTCTCATCTTGTTTGTAAGAGAGGACAAGTGCAATGTCTCATCCTGAGAAACATTGTACCTAATATTTCCAAGAGAGGGAATCACAAGAAAAATAAAATATTACAATTAAATGTGAGTGTCGATGTATGCCCCCACTTTAAATCAGTTGCTAACACCATTGATGTGAGAAATTTATTTAAAGTAGAAGAAGAGGACATGAGAGCTTGTTCGGAAAGCCCTATGCCAAGTCATATGTTTCCTATAAACTATGTCATGAAAAAGGAGTAGTATGTCACATGCGATTCATCTTAAGGCATGCCGTCCACATCCCAAGCTTGCTCTTATATGTTCATGAAAGGTTAACAAGTTACCCAAAAGAGATAATGACAAGTGACATACAAGGACAAGGCTACCTAACCCCTTGCCCCTAGTTAGTGTGGAACAATCTATGTGAGCCAAAAGGATTGATGAGATGCAAGGTGGAGTGAAAATCAGTATCGATTAGAGGAATGAGGTTCCCCTTCATGAGGAAGGATACCAAACTCCTTAAGATTTTGGATTTTACTACTCAAGGCCTTACATTCATTAGTAGAATGACAATGGATTTTGTGATAGGTGTGAATTCTTGTGATAGAATTTATTTCGAGTTCGTGAAGGAAGAGATATCAAGTGGTATTGGAGGAGTCTCAATAAGTTGCCCTCTTGATCAAAGGTAGATGACATTCCTTTAACTTGTAATGAAGTTGGGTCCTGCTTAGTACATGATGTCATACTTACGCAAGGCTCTATACATTGTGAGATTTTGTACACTCCCTTAGAGGACTATGTAAAATCTAAATCAATAGTGTTTTGTGAGATGACATTGACATTAGGTGAATACTTCTTTGTTTGTTTCCCTTGTTCCAAGGGGGAACTTTGGATACTACTAGTATCAATCAATTTAGGATGCACAAGTGGTGATGGTGGTTTAGAGGAATGTTTTGGGATAGTGTTGATGTTGGATGAAGCCTTGGTGATTTCAGTCAAAGGAAAATAACCAATACCATGATTTGTTGTTTGCATATGATGTTTGATAGGGTTTCAGATACCTTGTTCGGTAGTCCCACATCCTTTTCCACTATGGCCAAGTTGTTTCATGAGATTGACCTTTTACACAAAGCTTTTTGAGCACTTTTGGATCAGGTGTTTGTTCATTGTTGGCTTCTTTGTCTAAAGTAGTTGAGGTGGATGCTTGTGAAGGATCTATCGAGTCCTATGTTGACAAGACTACGGTGCCCTTTTCAAAGTCTTTGATTGTGATCTTGGATTCTCCTATTCAAGGAGGTGTGAAGTCTAAGGAAACCCAATCATTGTCTAAGGGAATTTCTTGTATGGGTTCCACTTTTATGGTTGGTTTTAAGGTGTTCAAAGGATTTTGTTCATTTTTATAAATGTTCACGCAATTGTTAGGTTTAGGGTCAACTTCAAGTGTGTGTACTTTGTTGTTGTAGATGTACTTCATTTTGAAATGAAGAGTGGAAGGCATTCCATTCATTGCATGAATCCACAGTCTACCTAAGAGAAGATTATATGAAATTTCATGAGGCATAACATGGATTTTTGTTTCCAATGTTATCATTCCAACTATAAGAGTTATAGTGATCACATTGAGCGGTTGCTTTATGATGTTCTCAAATCCCCTGATAGATAAAGAATCGGGTTTAATGTTTGATCTATCAATTCCAAGCCTATCCAAAAGGCTCACACTAAATACATTAAGGCCAATTCTAGTATCTACAAGAGTTATCTTGATCCCTTTTGTGTTATGGGTATGTGCAAGATCATGATGGGCCAAAAAGTGTCGATATCTAAGTGATATGATGGCCCATGTGGATGATGACTTTATTTTTACCCAAAATTGATGAAATGAAAAGGGTTTTTAAAGGAGATTCTCAACTTTCCACCAATATAAATTATACTTTACTTTGAATTTAATAAATAAGTATTATTCATTTTCTATTTGAATTATGACTAAAGTCCTAATTGATAGGTTGATTGAAAAACATCTATAACTTTGAAATGGTATCACATTTTTTGAATCCAAAACATGTGTCAAATTCTATGATTTGCATAATATAGGATTAAAAAAAAAAAATTGAATTTCATCAATTTTTGACCAAGTTAAGGTGGTTAGACATACGAGTTTTTATATTTTTTAAAATTTGTAATAAAAAAATCATACTTAATTATTTACTTGGAAAAAAATTACAAAAAAATATGCATCACATCGGGACATGAGTCCCCTACTTATATCTAAAATATTATAAAAAAATATTATCATTTTATTATGTTTAGGGTGGTCAGACAGACACCTACTTCTTATTTTTTCCCTAAAATTTAAGTACTACTCCATTGAAATTTCAAATTTTCACCAAATAGATTTTTTTTTTTTTAAATCAACCTAGTAGTTTAGAAACTAAATTCAATTTTCTAAAAATTATATTTTTTACATATTTTTGAAATAATATAGATAACCTATTCAATTTTTTACGTCAAGTTGCCTAACTCTAATTTTCTAAATTTTATTGCCACTTAAGGGCCTGTTTTTTCTATGATGATCCTTCAAATACCCTTATATTGATAGATTATTATGAAAGCTTCATTTTTTTTTTCACTTCCAAAGGAGGAGTCTCACTTTGGTGAAAAACAATATCAACATTTATTTCGTGAATAATAGCTACTAGGTCATTTAGTGGCACATTAGAAGGGATAGGAACTTGTTGTAGGGAATTTTTCATCATGTTGTGATAGTGAGGGGAGGCTTGAATGAGATCCCATAATGATATCTTAGCAAGAGTATTTCTTAGTTGTTCAACAATATCATACTCCCTAATGAGTGAATTTAATCAAGGGGCAGTAGGTAATATGGGATTGGGTAGGGTTGTTGGGGTTGGTTGTTGTTGGCATGGTATTTTCCTTGTGTAATGTGTGTGAGCAATGGTATTATAACTCGACTATTGTGACACATTATGTTGGGGTGGGTAGAGGATGAATTCGGGTTTGTTTGGAGTTTGAGGTTTGTTTGAAGGGGGGTAAAGGATGAGTTGAGGTTGAATAATATTAACAACCTTGAGCAAGGGAGGGGCTAATTTTGTCTCTTCATGTGCTTCTAAGGATATAATATTATTATTGTCAATGTTAGCTTTATTGTGTATCATGATATCCTCCCTAGGAGGAAGGGTTTTAGGAGAACTACAAACCAACTACTATTGACAATCAAAGGTTGGTTCTTCTAAAATGACCATCGCAAGTAGGGAAATGATCAATGGTTGAATTTTCATGCTCCATAAGGGTTTATATAGGTGAAGGGGGACAACTAAGATTCTCATGAACTTCACTAATTATGTTTTCTAACATCAAATTATCTTCTTCACAACAAGGAGAAACACTAGGAGACAGACAAATGTTATTATCATGATTAGCTATGTTTGTGTTTTCTTGTTTATTAAGGTCTTGTCCACTAAGAGATGTAAGAGGAAAGAAACAACTAGGATTCTCAAAACTCTCATTATTTGGTTCTTCTACCAAAATATGTTTGCCACCAAGAGGAGAGATATTAGGAGAAGAACAAATATGATCGTTAGGAATGTCCAAGGTTGTATCCTCTTTCATTAAAATATTCTCATAGGGAGAGGATAGGAAAGTTTTCTTAGCACATGTATAGATATGTAAGATACTAGATTGTCTAAAAAAAATGAAAAGTACATGTAACCATTTCGTGCAATGTTTCAACTATATAAACAATGTATATGCAAAAATACAAAATATTTTTATCCAATATATGCTAAATTTTAAGAATGTAAATAATGTACATGGAAGAAAGAAAAGCACTTTTATCAAACTTATATAATTTTTTATGAATAGAAACATTGTGTATGCAAAAGTGAAAAGTAATTTTATCAATAAGATGCAAAATTTTAGAGATGTGAACATTTTCAGATCTAATGATGAAGTGATTTGAAAAATGACTACCCTAAATTGATGTTTTTGAGCTAGATGCATAAAACCAATGTCCTCGAAACTTTCAAGAATTATAGTATATGATACCAGGAGCCTAAGAAAGCACAAAAATGAGGTTTCTAATGTTGTAGCAGACAGGGAAAAATCTAGACAGGGACTAAGTAGCCCAAAATGGTGAATTAGTCCCAGTTAAAGTTTTTCTTCAAAATTGTCAAAAATTTGCAATTGGTTTGAAGGCTTTTGATGTTGGATGACCAGAAGAAAAAAGATAAATGTAGATTTTGTATGATTGAAAATGATTTGAGATGTAATAATGCAAAGTATATGCATGTTCATTAATGCAAAAATATGAAATCGTAGAATAAAAATTAAACAATGCAAAATGCAATGCCAAATGAATCTAAGGTGATAAGGGACTCCAAATCAGAAAAGAAGGTGTTTGAAAGGTAGGTTCACCAAAATTTAACATGGATTTTTGTACCACCTAGGGTTCTTTAACACTTCTAGGGTTTTTCACCTAAAAGGAGAGAGGGATACCAAAATGGTCAATGTTACATTCAAAGATTGATGCTAATGATGGATGTAATGTAAATGTGTGTGTAATGTGATGATCTAAATGAAAAGAACTGAAAATTGAATGATTTATTGAATGTAAAATATTGAAATACAAAGTGTTGGAAAACACAATGTTTTATGAAAGAGACCTAGAAATGAACTATGAAATGCAAGTAAATTATGATACAAATGAAAGAGTAGAATGAGGTACACTTGGAGGCTGAAGAGGGATGAAATGGAGGTTTGGAACCTTGAAAAAAATGTTGCAAAATTTGACTAGGACACTTGTGCCAATCTGGGCGAATTAGTCCCAAATATGGAAAAACTACCCAGAAACCCGTTTTTGCCAAATGGGTGTTTGAATATACAAAATCGATAAAAGGAATGTCCAGTGGGACTAATTCACCATTGCTGGTGACTTAGTCCACTTTTTTATTTTTATAAATTCAAGAGCGGTAACAAAAGCCCTTAATTTGCACTTTAGTTCTTCATAGGTGTTCACTTTTGAAACTCTGATTTCTAGACCAGAAAGTGACTTTTAGTGGATTCTTTGACTTTACAAAAAAGGAGAGGTCTTTAAAAAATATTTAAAGCCTTCAATGTACCTAAAGTTATAAACACACCAAGAGAGAAAAGGAGAAATATTGATTGTTAGGGCATGGTGGTTTTCCTTGGTCAAACCCCTTTTAGGTAACTAAACCAAAGTGAATAGAAAATGTAATGAAGTATGAACATGAAATAATGGAGTTAGTACCTTGCCATGATGATTGATATTGAATGTATGTAGCAATCAGCCCTTGAATTCCTTTGGAAAGATGTCTTGATGACTTAGAATATTCAAACCCTAGCTTGCTTGAGAAGAATGAGAGATGAGTGATTGAGAAGATTGAGTGAGTGAATGGAATAGAGGAGTTAGGGTGAAAATGATTGGAAAACCATTTATTTATACATGTTATGCCCTAATTTCTCAAAAAATAACACATCATAGGCTGACCTTAGGGTTTAGGAGACAATATATCACTAGAATTTTGAGTTTATTTTGATTTTTATGCCACATGGGACTAAGTCACCCAAGGTGGCAACTTAGTCCACTTGGGAAATTTTGAGTGGTTGTCGAGAATTAAAGTATGATTATTAATGTTTTTCGGGATTGTCTTCTGAAACACACTTAATTAGGACCTATAAGTGCATTAAGGGGTGATTTGGACATAAGAAAGGGTTAATTTATTGATGACAAGCCTAGAAAAGTGTGAGAGTTTGTTACAAATCTTTACAACACTTTCAAATAAGGCTTGGAAAGTTGTAAAAATAGGTTGTTTAGCTGAATTATGATGAAAGGGTATTAGAAAAGTGGGAAAATGTGTTACCACACTTCACAACACCTTTGTAAGATACCATAGAATACTTATTGATTCACAAGGGTTCAATACCTAATGTGAATGTGTTCCCCACATTACGCCATTAAATCCAAACAAAACTAGGCCAAAAACCACAAGAAAATGCCCAAATGAGTGAAAAGTGTCAAGGCTACACTTTTTTGTGACACAGTATTACTCTGCCTTTCATAATAAGCCCCATTTTTTCTGATTACAAGAATAAGGGTCCCCCTTTTCCTGTTTCTTTGATCTATTTTTCTAAGTGTTAATTTTATTCTCCAATTTTAGTCAAAATCCTTGAAATGGTCTATTCTAAGAATTAATATCTCTCAATTTGGATAGAAGATTAAAATTTAGCATAACTCCCTTTTAAAAATTCTCCAAAAAAGATAAGGGAAGCAAGAATTCAATTAAATCTTAGAATTTCTTTTGAAATTTTTAAAAATATACTTAAAAAATAAGCTTGCAAAAATTTGACCTCCAACTAAATATTTTCAACTAGATGTTAAGCCTCTTTTTTTTCTACATGAAAATTGATTTCTTGTAGGAAGTAAGACTTTATTAAAAATGAACATGAAAATAATCTTTGAAAATGTAGTGTTGAAAAATGTCATCAGGGACATTTTCACACTTGTTTGGGCCCTCCTTGCAAAATTGGACTTAATGTTACCTTGATTTAGTGTTGTAATGTGGTTGAAACATTCACATTATGTCTTGGGACCTTGTGAACTAATGGATTTAAATGGTACTTTTCTAGTGTGTTGTGAAGTGTTCTAACACACTTTCACAGTTTTCTAAGGTTTTATTAATTAACTAAACCTAATAAACCTCGTGATGGGACTTCTAAATTTGTCAAAAAAATTCCTAGTTTGGGCATGTTTGTTTACCTTTTATGGTTGGGGATCTAATTCTTAGGGTTTAGGGTTTTTGTTACCCATGATAAAATTGATTCATACCTTTTAAAACCTCACGTTATGTTTTAGCATTGACCTGTTATTAGGGGTCACCGATCTCTTAAGTCATCTGACTAAGTCTATTTTTCGTGTTGTTACCGACCCCTTTCACCCAACCTATCGATTTTTTATTTGCCACTTGAGCCTAAATTATTGTGCCTCTGAGGGTTTTTTTGCTTAGCCCCACTGTTATAATTATTTTTCCCTATGTAGTTTGGCTAACCGATGGATCACGGGTTCTGATCTGGACCGTTCTTCGCAGACCTCACAAGGTTTCCTACTAATGTCACTAAAGTGATGCGAGGTGTGCGAGATGCCGCCATATGTCAAGTATGGTAGAGTGGGGCATGTCCTAATGCGCCAACATTGACATGTGGATGTATTTTCTACGGTGGATATTTAATGACGGGGATTAATGATGACCGTCCCTCACAGGCCTTGCACAAGCAGATTAATATTTTCAAAAATTCCATGAGGCGTGTGAACTAGTGACACATTGCTTGGCTCCACAGTACAAGGGGGCTAGGTGGGCCCTGCTGCTCAGTCATGGGTTTCCTGATTGTGAGGGGTGTGATTGGCTATTGTTTTTCCTAGGTGGTGATGTGGATTCTTCAATGATCATTGAATCAATTCGAGTCATCTAACTTTCCAAGTCTTTTCACATCGACGGTTTGAATTCAAAAGGTTACAATTCACCCATGTGAAGATTACTTGTGCTCTGCAATTTATTTTCATTAATGGCATGGGTTTTTCAATGGATTTTCCTCATGATTTCTTTGCGTGCAAGCGATATCCACCTGATAATGCAATGATAGGTTGTATGCCATTTTCCATGAGCTCACAATTATTCTATGGTGGTGACATCAACCAGTAATCACTTGTTTTCTCGTATTACAATTTGAGAAATTAATGTTCTCTGCACTGGCTTGCTCAATAAATGTTCACTAATTTTCTCATTTGTATCATTGTATTTTGAGTTGTGTTTGTTTGTAGGTGATTATTTTTTGAAGCTCATGAGCCCAATGGATAAGTCAGTGGTATGACAAAGCACTCGGATGAGTGTAGTGAATTTGCAACACAAGGAGAAACAAATTATTCCTAGTACTTCTAGAATGATCACTGAAAGGGTGGAGACGAGGTTTGGATGTTCTATGTCACCTATCAAGCTCTCTTCGGGCCCTAATGGTGAGGGGTTTGAAACTGATTCAGACTATTGCAGTTACCTCGTGGCCTTAACTGAACTCATGGGAGCGGACGAGGAGGTGCTCATAGTTTCTCCAATAACTACAATGGCACCATGTAATGTTGTTGGGTCTAGTGTTGGTACAAGCAGGGGTAAAGAACCGGTCTCGCTTCTTACTAAAGCGAGAACCAGGAGTGATCGCTTGGATTGGGGTCGTGTGGTTACTCGGTGTGTTGGGAAATGAGTGGTGTTTTTGGGGTGGTATTTACTACCCTTTTTATGGTATTAGAGACGTTTGGGTTTGATGCGAACGGTGCGTGGGTGGTGTGGTGTTTTTTTTCTTTTTTGGTTGGTTACAACGGTGTAACCATTTTTGGTTCCTCTATGCATATTGCAATTATTTTTTGATGATGTGGAGTTTTTTGAAATGTAAATTTTAATTTCATTTGGTTAAAGTGAAATCCATTTTGAAATGAACAATGGAGCTCGATGCTTGTTGCTCTCTTGTTCTATAAAGAAGATTTCACGGCTCATTGTTAGAGAGAGTCGAATTTTTTGATCCTAAGGCTTAGAATATGTACAGTTAGAACTATATTGTGGTATTTTTAAGATCCTAACTAGGAAATCATTCCAGGTCAAGAATTGTATAAGATAAGCATGCAATGCTTCTGTAATGACTAGTATTGAAATAAATCTAGATAAGTTATGACAACTGCTCTCCTATGTATATTTCATGGATTGTGAATGAATTTATCAATAATTTATTCATTCAATTTCAATTCTATATTTGAATGTGTAATTCATTTTCCTGATTTAACTTAATGAGTTAATCAAATGCTTGAAAAGGAGTTATAGGTTTGTGATATTATGCTCAGGATTCATTAAGGAGTATTGTTTTAAAAAATGAAAGGTCGCATAATGTAAAGCATTATGGTGATAAGTTCACAATATCTGGGTTATGTTTTATATGACTTCCGCCCAATGGATAGTTTTTTAAGATTATTTTAGATGTACAAGACTATGGCTCTAAGTGTGGTGGTTCAAGATCTAAACATCTTAAAAAATCACTATTTGTCTCTTTCGAGATACAAATCTTACATTAAGTTTGTTTTCCTAGCTCTAGATAGTTGTTATTGTTCTTTGTTTTGCCAAAAACAAGGTAATTTCTATCTTTTTGCATTAATGGGGAATGTATCTAGATGGAGAAGTTTTCTTAAGGAATAAACCATTTTTATGAACACATTTAGGAAAACCCTCCTTCGTTTCACAAAGCCAAAAGTGTAGGAGATCTCAGTCGTTGATTGAATCTTGTTAGTTGGCCACTAAATTTTTTAATTCTTAAGTATAGGGATTCATAACCCCTTAGATAATTACAAAGCCTTAGCTGAAAAAAAAACCAGTAGAATGGAGACTTCACTGGGGAAAAGCTCAAAATTTTTGGTTGTAGATGGTGTTGTTATACAATCATTATAATATTGTCATATTACTTGTAACCATAAGGTTAAACTTGATGGAATGGGTTTTTTGCCTAAGTCATTAGCTGAGTGGTAAATTTATTGGGGAGAACTTCTGAGAAATTTAAAGAAAAAAGAGAAGAGAAAAACCACAGAAGTAGGTGGTGACTTTCCAGAATCATTTGTTTAGTGGACCTGAATTTTAAGTTTGGATGGTGAGATGTTATGGATTTGAAATTGGTAGCAATATGATTTTAGATTATTTGAGGTGTGACTCTATTGTGGACGAAGACCCAGGATGTGACAAGTTTTGAGAAGGAATTTCATATTCTTTTGAAATTTAGTCCTCTATTGAAGAGGTGGTGACTCTATCTGAAGAACCAGTGTATACACAAGGAAAAGTCCCAGATCTATAACATTTATAGTCAAGGAGAGAAGGTTAGAAAGTTCTGCTTAATTTCCAAGTATTCTCATTAATCTAAACATGTCAATTATGGGAAACATCTATAACTAGGGATGATTAATGGTTCCTCATTAGATGTTCTAGCATTAAGAAAGGATTAGTGATTAGTCTTTCCATACTTCTAATAGTGCAATATGTAATGTGATTTGAGAAGTATGATTATGTTGTATAATGCCTCTAAAATCTCAAGGCAAGTATTGCAGTCAATTTTTAGAATCATGGCCAAATTAGTAAATGATGTATTTGATAAACATGTATAAAGTTGATAGTGATTGAATGGGTATAAGAAGGTTTCCGTATGAGATGTCAAACACAAATATGCAAAGGGAACAAGTTTCAATAAGCCCTTCAGAGAATCTTGTAATTCAAAGGTATATGCCATTGGTTTTCAGTGGTATTAAGGGTTTCCCTAATTTAATTCCTAATAAGATTAGGAAATATTTTCCTAAATATATAGGGAAAAGTGCAGAAGTTGCCTCTAAGCATCTGCAAACTTTCAAGGATGTGATGGGGGATTATGAGATAAATCATGACGACGTTGTTATGAAATTTTTTGTTCAATCCTTGAAGGATGATGCTAGGGTTTGGTTTTCATATTTACCATCATGTTCTATAGCTTCATGGTGTTAGTTTATGATAGGCTTTGTGGAGAAATTTGGTGAAAGGGTAAATCCAAGTGAGGTGAGGAAACAATTTATGGAGATCCATATAAGTGAAAAAGAGTTGGTCCCTATTTTCAATCTTCGATTTGCAAAGGCTATCAGGGAAATCCTTGAAAATATGCAGCCAAATGATGATGAATGCTTGGTTGTGTATCTTAGTTCATTTGAAGGTAATATGGGATTCTTGTTGAGGAGTAAAGAGCCTACAACATTACTTCAGGCATACCAAACTACCATGGACATTGAGAAAAACTTGAAATACTCTATGATGAAAGGGTATCTAGTTGCAAGTGTGTGTTATTCTAGCATACCTTATGCAAATAAAATTCAAGGATCAAGTAATGAAAATGATTGTCCAAATGACAATTCTTTTGTTGTTATGATCTCTCCATCATCAAAGTATGAAGATCATAGTGAGCCCCAAGTTGAATGTCAGCAAATTTTGAGCATTGTTGATCAAAAGTCTTGTACAACAATTGTATGAAATGAAGAGACAAGAGGGAGAATCTCCATACCATTTGTTTTTGAGATTTTTGGATGCTTTGATAGAAATTCCCAAAGTTTTCAGACCTGAGGAGTCCATGTGCTTTTCTTTGTTTTGTGAGATTTATGAACCCAGGTTGAGTACTTTGGCAGAAAAGTTGAAGCCCTATAGCTTTGATCACGTACCTGATTGGATAAAGATTGTGGAATCATCTAATTATGGTAATGTACTAAATGTGGATTCTCAAAATGAAGATAAGAGTTTTCATATCGAAACAAATCATACAAAAATGCAAACAAATGAAAAGAATATGACATAAATTTAAGTTCCATGTTGTATGGATAAGGATGAACATTGTGATCAGATAAAAATCAGTACATGTGCACATTCTTGCATTAGTGAGGAAGATGATGACACATGGGATGATAAGAGAGTAGATGTGCCAGTAATGCAGCATGTTTGTTGTGTAATTTATAAGGAATTTGAAGAAAATAAGGTGTGTGTTCAATACTGTGATCTAAAGAATAGTATGAAGGTAACCAACACATTGATGAATGTATTGGTTTTGTTGATGATCTTGACTATTTGCATGAAGCTGAAATGGAATTGTTGTCACCCCTTGAGATGAGCTTTTCTGAAAGTAGTAATGAAAGTGTCATTGATAGTGCTAGTGAAAATTTTTCAGCTTATAATGAAAGTGCCATTGATATTGCTAGTGAAAAGTTTTCAGCTTGTGCTGAAATTTTCACTTATAAATTAACACATATAGGAGGTGGTTTTGAACATAAGGAGGACAATGCACATAGTTGTTTACCTATTTCCCTTGTTGAATTTGGTTTTCTATAGCCTGCCATTGAGGTTTTTTATTTGGAATTAGATGATGGGATGCAAGAGGAAGTACATTGTGAGGGGCCTGAAATGAATATGTTCATACATTTCCTCAAGCAAGAAGTGACTTATGATTCCCATTTCTATAATATCATGAAGTGTTCTAGGATATCTGAACACAACTATTGGCAATTAGACTTATATTGTAATCATCAGGGTGAGAATTCCCCAAATTATGCATCTTCTATTTTATACAACAATGGTTTGTACAACATGCATAAGGTTTTTTATGAGGGTTTTTAGTTCTATGTGCGAACTGGTTTTGATGCCATGTTTTCTGATACTGAGTTGTGTGATGTCAAGGATCAAATGGATTATGAATTTTTCTATTTCTTAGCTTAGATGAATAAGCATTCAATGAAACATGACTAGGGGCAGGCCAAGGTACAATTTCATTATGGTCATATGTTGCAGTTAATGTTTGGATATAGGATGTTGAATGATCAAATGCAAATGAGTATTAGAAAACATTATGATACTTCCGAGCATGTTGATTACTCAAATAACATAATGACACCAAGAGGTAAAATTTGCAGATTTGGTTTACTCTAGGTAGCAGAGAATTTCGTTTTTCACAGGGGTAAAATCTGATTTCCTTTGTTTGGGGGCCTGGGGCCACCAACCTAGATGTAAAAAATTTCCAATTGACAAACATGGTAAAGCATTCTTCAAGGTACTTGTTTGATTCAATGATCCGGTCTATGAAACTAGAGACTCTGGAATCTTTCTATGCCCGCAGGGGGCATACATCCCCAGTTGAAGCCAGTGATGGGACTTTTAAAATTTGTCAAAAAATTTCCTAGTTTGGGCATGTTTGTTTACCTTTTACGGCTAGGGATCTAATACTTAGGGTTTAGGGTTTTTGTTACCCATGATAAAATTGATTGATACCTTTGAAACCCTCACATTATGTTATAGCATTGACCTATTATTGGGGTCACCAGTCTCTTAAGTCTTCTGACTGAACCTATTTTTTGTGTTGTTACCGGCCCCTTTCACCCGACCAATCGGTTTTTTCTTTGCCACTTGAGCCTAAATTATTGTGCCTCCAAGGGTTTTTTCAGTCGGCCACACTATTATAATTATTTTTCCTTATGTAGTTTGGCTGACCGTCGGATCACGGGTTCTAATCTGGACTGTTCCTCACAAACCTTGCAAGGTTTCTTGTTGATGTCACTAAAGTGGTATGAGGTGTGTGAGATGCTGCCATCTGTCAAGTATGGTAGAGTGGGACCTATCCTGATGCGCCATCAGTGACAAGTTGATGTATTTTCTATGGTGGATAAATGATGATCATCCCTCATAGGCCTCGCATGAGCAGATTAATTTTTTCAAAAATTCTGCGAGGCATGCAAAATTATAACACATTGCTTGGCTCTGCGGTACAAGGGGACTGGATGGGGCCTGTTGCTCGGTCGTGGGTATCCTGATTGCGAGGGGTGTGATTGGCTATTGTTTTTCCTAGGTAGTGATGTGGATTCTTCAATGATCATTGACTCAATCCGAGTTTTCTGACTTGCCAGGTCTTTTCACATCAACAGTTTGAATTCAAAAGGTTACAATTAACCCATGTGAGGATTACTTACACTCTGCAAGTTATTTTCATCAATGGAGTGGGTTTTTTAGTGGATTTTCCTCTTGATTTCCTTGCATGTGAGTGGTATCCATCGGATAATGAAATGATGGGTTGTACACCATTTTCCATGAGCTCAAAATTATTATGTGGTGGCAACGTCAGCCACTAATCACTTGTTTGCTTGTAGTACAATTTGAGCAATTAATGTTCCCTACATTGGCTTGCTCGATAAATTCTCATTAATTTTCTCATTTGTATCATTGCATTTTGAGTTGTGTTTGTTTGCAGGTGATTATTTTCTTTCTGAGTTCGAGGCCCATGAGCCTAATCGATAAGTTACTGGTACGATGAAACGCTCAGGTGAGTGTAATGAATTTGTAACACAAGGAGAAAAAAATTGTTCCTAGTACTTTTGGAACGATCACTGAAAGGGTGGAGACGAGGTTTGGACATTCCAAGTCACATGTCGAGCTCTCTTTGGGCTCTAATGGTGAGGGGTCCAAAACTAATTCGGACTACCGCAATTACCTTGCAATGCTGACTGAACTCATGGTAGTGGATGAGCATGTGCTCACAATTTCTCCAATTACTATGGTGGCACCATGTAATATTTTTGGGTCTAGTGTTGGTACAAGGAGGGGTAAAGAACTAGTCTCGCTTCTTACTGAAGTGAGAACTAGGAGCAATCACTTGTATCGAGGTCGTGTGGTTATGTGGGGTGTTGGGAAATGAGTGGTGTTGTTGGCGTGGTATTTACTGCCCTTTTTGTGGTATTACAGTGGTTCGGGTTTGATGCAGATGTCTGCATGGGTGGCATGATTTTTTTTGTCTTTTTTCGCTGGTTACAGCGATGTAACCATTTTTGGTTCCTTTGTGTGTATTACAATTTTTTTTTATGATGTGGAGTTTTTTAAAATGTAAATTTCAATTTCAGTTGGTTAAAGTGAAATTCATTTTGAAATGAACAATGGAGTCTAATGCTTGTTGCTCTCCTATTCTATAAATGAGATTTCATGACTCATTGTTAGGGAGAGTCAGATTTTTTGATCCTAAGGCTTAGAATATGTATAGTTAGAATTATATTGTGGTATTTTGAAGATCCTAACAAGGAAATCATTCCAGGTCAGGGATTGTACAAGATAAGCATGCAATTCTTCTATAATGACTGATATTAAAATAAATCTAGAAAAATTATGACAACCGCTCTCTTGTGTAGATGTCATGGATTGTGAATGAATTTATCAATGGTTTATTCATTCAGTTTCAGTGGTATATTTCAATGTGTAATTTTTTTTCCTATTTTAACTTAATGAATTAATCAAATGCTTGAAAAGGAGTTATAGGTTTGTGATATTATGCTCAGGATTGATTAAGGAGTACTATTTTAAAAACTAAAAGATCGCATAATGTAAAGCATTATGGTGATAAGTTCACAATATTTGGGTTATGTTTTATATGACTTCTGCCCAATGGATGAGGCATTGGATATTTTTTTCAATATTCTTTTAGACGTACAATACTATGGCTCTAAATGTGGTGGTTCAAGATCTGAACATCTTAAAAAATCACTATTTGTCTCTTTCAAGTTACAAATCTTACATTAAGTTTGTTTTCCTAGCTCTAGATAGTCGTTATTGTTCTTTCTTTTTCCAAAAATAGGGTAATTGCTATTTAGCAGCATTAATGGGGAATGTATCTGTATGTAGAAGTGCTCTTAAGGCATAAACCATTTTTATGAACACATTTCAGAAAACCTTCCTTGGTTTCACAGAGCCAAAAGTGTAGGAGATCTCAGTCGTTGACTAAATCTCGTTAGTTGGCCACTAACTTTGTTAATTCTTAAGTATAGGGATTCACAACCCCTTAGAGAATTACAAAGCCTTAGCTGGAAAAAACACCAACATCTCATTTTAATTAAAATAAACCTTAATATTTCCTTATTTAAAGTGTTGTAAAGTGGTGTAACACACTTTCACCATTTTCTTGGCTTGTCATTAATAATTGGGAATTTCTTATGCTTTAATTGGCCCTATTTTGCATCCAAAAGCCTCATTTAATGCATCTTTTTGAGGATAATCTTGACACCAATCATTATCAAATCATAATTTAGGTGTTTCAAGTTTGAATGACCTAGATTTAGTGATCTATAACTCATTTGCCACCTTGGGTGAATGAGTCCCACTTAGATACTTTGGCTCCAAACTTGATTTCACACATTTCTAAGCATTTTTAAAATTGGTCCCAAAAATTAAGCCTAGTGGGACTCATTCACCACCTTAGGCGAATAAGTCTTATGTGGCCTAATGGAACTTGCAAAAAATTTATGTTCCATCTCAAAATCTTGTCACATTCTAAATACTAGGTTGGTATTTGAGGGCTTTGAGTCCTTCTTGTCGTCATTGTTTTAGGGTTCTATAATATTTTGAATCCTCCCTTATAATAATTTTAGGGTTCTTTGTCTAGGCCAATGTTTTATTTCACTATTGGCTTCTTGTTTCCTATTGCCGGTCACATTAAAACATCTTATGCCATTCACCGTCATAGGGTGACTAGTCCCCCATGCCTTGGTCTAAGTTTCTTTCATTTCATAAGGTTGAGTAAAGGGCCTTTTGGCCTTTACATCCATTGCATTTGATGACATAGAAGCTTTTGAGCCTTTCTCTTGTGTCATACTAGATGGACCCCCTTCATTAGAACAACTTATGAGCACGTGCCTAAAATTTTTCACTTAAGTTCCATTGGCCATCTCTCTTTATTGCATATCACGAATTTCTTTTGGAGTGTATGTTTTGAATTGGAAATAGGCAATGAGAAACATTTCCTTTTATTGCTCATCACAAATAGCTTTTGGAGCTTCTGATTTCAATGAGCGAAGAGTGTTTCTCCTTGTATCGTTGGTTGCTAATGGCTTTTGAGCTTTAAATTTGTAAAAGTGATAAGTGATGGCCTCTAGTATTTATGCTATTCTCTCATCCCCGTCATGAATGGTTTTGAAAAGGTAAATTTGTAATAGCAATGAGTGATATGATGGATCTCCTGAATTTCACATATCGCGGATAGGTTTTAAATGATAATTTCTACATAAGCGATACTCAGTACAGTGTAATCAATGTCATTGTGGGGATCTCTCATCACTAATTTCTTGCAAAATGTATGAGGTGGATTAGCGATGAGCGATGGCTTGGTTCTTTTGTATTTTCTTGTATCGTTCATCATGAATTCATTTCAGAGCTTAAGTTCCAAAAGAGCGATGAGCGATAGATTTCTTTGTTCAAGTTTCTTTCGCTAATTTGAACAATTCTTATGTGTGATGTCTTTTGTATCGTTGATTCTCATGCAGGTGTACATGTCTTAACTTGGCCTCTTTGTTGTATCTCTCATTACTAATAAGATCCAAAGTGAGAAGCTACATTAGCAACGTGTGATGGGAAAATGAACGTGATCGAGAATAGGCCACTAATCCAAGCGCTAAGGTTTCATCATGTAGATGCTTGCATCACTAATGGAGGTAATGAAGGAGGAAACATGTGAGTGATAAGTGATGACCATTGAATAAGCTTCAATTTGGTGATAAGGAGGGTCAAAATTTGGGAAAATAGTTCTTCTCTACAAGTGTTGTGTGTTTCATACTTGGGAGGGTCTTTTTTATTACAAGAAATCATAAACCCTAGTTCTCTTGCATTTCAAACATGAGTGAGCTAGAGCTTAGTGAATCTAGTATTAGACCAGAGAGGAAACCAAAAAAAGAAAGGGTTAAACAACTTAAAATGCAGGATGTTTCAATTGAAGTTGAGCTAAAACTATTTGCAGTAGCTAACCCTACACCAAGTATTCTTGCAATGTCTACTAGGACCAAAAGTACAAAGAAGGAAACAAAAAGGTTCATGCAGGAGGCCTCTAGAGATATAAAAGAAGGAGGGTAACAAATTGGAAAGAGACCTACAGGTCATGTTTCCCTGACCACCAAGTTGAGTGATGGTGTTGGTGAAATTGGCAAAAACTCCTAGTCTCAAAGCGGGTGGCAACTATTCAAGTATGCTTTCAATAGGTAGTATTCTAATAAGCCTGCATGTTACTTATATGGGCGGAACCTTGGAAAGCTAGTGGTACCAAATGTGCTTGTAGAAGTGGACTTGATGACAGAACTAGAGAGGCACTATCATCTCATTGATAGAACAATAAAAAATTAGAATGGTGATGTGATCCTAGAAGTAACAAAGGACCAAATTATGGAGGTATTTGGGTTAAACCCCAATTATAATGTGAAATTTAGGCATGCTAAGCTATATGCTGAATATGAGCATAACAGATTTGCATATAGAGATAGACTAATTGTTCAACATAGAAGGAGCAAGCAGAGATTTCTTCCTAAGGATGTTGAGCCTTTTGAGTGTGAGGAGTTTGAGGATTATTTCAGGAACACTTATTACTACCTAAGTTAGGTGTTGGCCCAAAATTTGGAGGTAAGGATAGCCCCTGACCTATTAGTAAGAGTGGAATATATATAGGGTCATAATTAGAACACTGGTTATGATTATGCCAATTATGTTGCTGAAAAAATGCATGAGCATTTCCTCAATCTGATGAAGGAGGTACTCCCTTTACATTTCCCTCATTATTCTCTTCTAATGCATATGCTCTTATTTAAGGGTGATTATGACTAGAAAAGGAAGTTGAATTTGAGATTAAGAGACAATGAAAACAATGTTTTTCCAATAGAAATGTGGACACACATTTGGGATCAGGATTGTCCCCATTCCAATTATGTCATGTTTGCTAATATCATAAGGTATGGTATCTTAGAAGTGTTGGGTGTAGCATCTATTCACTGGATTTCTCCAGTGATCAAAAGTATCATGCACCCAAAGGATGTACCAAGATCTAGGGAAACACATAATTGAGAAAATTGGTTTCTTCATTCTGAATATACTTTGATCAGAGTCTATGGGGCTAAGGTGGCACCACATTGTTTACCCCTATATGTCTCTGACAGATTGTCCTTTATGGAGCTCATGTGGAAAATTGATGATATGGATTATGAGATGTTCAAGAAGCCTAGGAAGGTTATTGTGGTGAGTCCCCAATGCACTTTCTCTTACTTCAAAGTTACTGCCCCTAAGGGGTATGAAAATTTTGGAATCATGGTGAATAACCTTAAAATTCCTTTCAGTGAGGTTAGGATTTTTTATCTGAAAGGACTTGTGAGTGGAAGAAGGAGAGATAAAAACTTATCATTGATACATCATGATTTCTTATACATAGATGATGTGTTGAGGAATTTGACAAGTGATGAGCTTGTTATAGCAAGAAAGAGGGAATGGACATACATGATGGATATTGAAGAAATAGTCATAGGGATGAATGATTTTTATGTAAGTCCATATGATGCAATTTTTGATCCTTTTGAAAGAGATTTCACTAGGATAAGGGATTATCAACATGGTGATTTTAAGGTGAAAGTGAAGGAGGCTATTGATAAAGCACAAGCTCTCGTAGAACAACAAACACAAGCTATGGATATCTCATAGCAACTTGTAGATTTCTAAGAAGTTAGGGAAGAACAAATGGTAGAACATGTGCCAGAAAATAAGGAGGTGGAGAAGAAATTACCTACCCCTAATATTGAGGAAACCCTTAGTTTAGATGTTCCCCCTAATAGAATTGTCAAATGGTAGTATGATAAGGAAAGTGATGATGATCCTAGGATCAAGGAATGTGATGAATTCCTTGCAGATGATGAGTTTATGCAATCCAAGGAATCTCAAGAAGTTATGATTCAATAGTGGAGTAAAGAGATAAAGGAAAGACTTGAATTAGCTTGGGCTAGTGTTGAACCTTCTCATCAATAAGAAGCTGAGAGAGAAGAGGGAGAAAATATCAAGGCTGAAAATGTAGCTATTACTCCCATTGAGGCTAGGAAAATTGTCTCAGATAGTGGAATCATGTTGTTACCAGGATGCACTATCACCTCTGCTATAGAATATGATGTAGTAAGAGGAGGCCCTCAGGATTCAATATCTGAACAAAAATTTGAGGAAAAGGTCTTTGGATTTGGATATAGTCCAAAGTTGCATATTCTTGCAATTTGGTCTATGGCACCTAATACTAGAAAACATGAGGTTTATAGGCCAATTGAAGAGGTTATTGGTTCCTTGTTGATGAAAAGAGCCACAAATATAACTCTTGTCTAAGAAGCTAAATTAATTACTCATGTTGCAATGCTTAGAGTGGACATTGCACAAATTTCTCAAAAAAAATATGATTCTTTTGTGAATTAATACAATAAGGCCTTGGATGAGTTAAATAAGATGAGGGCCATTGTTCAAGCTATGCAATTAATAAGTACAATATCAATGCCATCCTCTTCTTCCTTAGACTTGTCTACATAGGATAAGGAAACTTTAGCCTTGCGAATTAAATATTTGAATGATTAGCTAAATATTGAAAAGGAAAATGTCAAGAAAGCTAAGTTTGAAACTGTTATGGTGGAAAATGAGATCTTTAAGGATGTATTAAAGCACAGGGTGACCAATTTGGTCAACAAAGCTAGTGATGTGTGGGCTACCTATAAGAATATTCATGAAGAGAACACAAGGTATCTTCAAGTACACGAGGCTTGCAAGAATGAATGGAGTAACTAGAGTACTAGGGTAGGTGCTTTAAGAGAATTGATGCCCAGAATGAGGTAGAATCCCGAGGCACCTACTAACATCCCTTAGATTTTGGAGAATATTGATTTGATTAATGAAATAACCAAATTTCATGCAAAACTAGGTATGCAACTCCAAAATAAGCTAAGAATACTCAATGATGTGGTGAAGTGTGGTATGCCTGCAATATTTAATCACAAAGGTGAGCTACATGAGTTTGAAAAATGGAGAGAGGAGTTGGGAAATTTAGTCACATCAACTAAAATGCCTTTGACTGTGCTTGACTATACTTTGTTGAATCCACATATTAATATGTTGATAGACATTGAAACATGGATGGATATCTTTGTTAAAGAGGCTAGAGCATTAATTAATGCTAGGTACACTCAACACGATGGAAAGGTACAAATTTTGTTGGATGTAAAATGGCCCACTGACCTGAGGAGTATAGTACTTGGCTGGAAAAATATACTGAGTAAGTTTGTAAGGGGAGTAAAATAATACATAGCTTGAAAATAATGCAGATTAGGCTTTTAATAAAGAATTGCGAAAGATTGTTTTCCCCTCAACATGAAGATTGGTGGTACAAGTGCTAATATGGATTAGTCAACTTTGTTTCTTTATCTTCTTTCCTTTCTTCATAAATTTTGTTGATTGGTTTTCGAATGGGAAAACATTTTGAGCACATGGGGAATATTGTAAAGTTGTTACAATGAACAAATGATGCCTTTTTGAGGTGGGACCTAATCTCTATAATGATGAGGGTTAATTTCACCTCATGTTTCTTCTTTCCACCTGAAGGCTCGAGTGTAACTGAATAAGGAATATTTTTACAACTGTCCAATGAGGTTTTGACAGGTGTGCTTCCTGGCCTGAGGCTTGTTTTTCTCTTTCATCTCTGTAAGAGAGAATTTAGAGCTGGAAGCAAAGGGTTTGGTTGAAAATTGAGTTACACAGAAAGCTATAATAGCAATACATAACTTGTTTTTTTTCTTTTGTCTTAAGTTCAAAGTTTATTATCATGTATGTAATTTTGATAACAGTATAGCAAATACAATATAGGGTAATACCAATTTCATGGTTATTATATCTCCTTCTGTTAGTTTTATAAGTTATGAATGAAAGAAATCAAGGATTATTTTTTTTGTCTCTATTATTTCTCAATAGATTTTTAATTTCATTCATGCTTATTAGTTCAATGAATTAGTGTAAGTGCTCAGGTGCGATAAATAACTTGTAAGAATTGGGTGCTAGGATAGTTATAAGCAATAATGATCATGATTTTTATAAAGGAATGTTGTAATGCAAAATTTCTTAGAACTATATGTGCTATTTTTTAGGTTGTTATCAAGTTACATAAGTTGATATTGACTCCATATTTGGATAAGGGCACTGGTCCGTGTAAAGTGTTCATGGTTCAGTTTCCTGGTTGATTCAATAACTAATCACCCTAATTTTATATACTCTCAAATGGATACGGGTAGAAGCAAAAAGATGAGTCCACGAAACGTGGAATTTTTTGCCTTAGGCAAAAAAATGAAATTCGCTTGCAAAAAACAGGATCCCGTTTAGGTTCGAGACCCCGAGCCAAAAACGGGATCCTGTTTCAATAATTTTTTATTTTTTTTTATGAATTTACGAAAGTCAAAACGGGATCCCGTTTTTTAAATTCATAAAAAATTCATGATTTTAAGAAACGAGATCCCGCTTTTTAAACTACGGAATCCCGTATTTTAAAAAGCGGGATCCCGTTTTGAAAATGGGATCCCATTTCTTAAATTCTTAAAAAATATATTTTTTATGATTTTAAGAAACGGGATCTCATTTTCAAAATGGGATCCCGCTTTTTAAAATACGGGATCCCATTTCTTAAAATCATAATTTATTTATTTCTAATGAAACGGGATCCCATTTTTTAAAATTTTAATTTTTGGTTGGGTTTTTGCTTTGTTTTTCGATTCGGGAAAAGGCTTGGGGACCCGAACCTAAGCTTTGGACCTGGTTTGACCTATAAGTTGAATGTCCTAGCAATGTCACAAAAAAATACTGAGTTTGGGCATATGGCTGACGCCTTTTTCTGTAAAAAAATTCGACGAAATTAAAACCCATTTTAGATGAGACAATGCAGATTCCAAATATGTAATTTTTTTTACAATTGGATTTTTTTTCTATTTTTTAATTAATTTCTGATGAAATTGGTCCATAAACTTTAAATATCAGTGTTTTTTACTTTTTTAACAACTTTTGATCAACATAATATTTTGACAAACAGATTGCACAAGGGAAAAATTTAGACAATTCTTTTCAATTTTAAAAAAAAATGCAAAAATGATAACTTTAGGTCATTTTATGCATGTCATACACGATGATTTTTCTAAACGACAAATATGTCTAATAAAAAATTAACAAAAAAAAAACACATATTCAATAAAAAATTACAAAAAAATATCCAAGGCATGCTTCAGTGAGTCACAAGTCTTTTCCCAAAAGGATTTAGAAAAATATGATAATTTAAATCAAAATATGGATGTCATACACGTGCATGGTATGGTAAAAAAAAATGACTTTGAAATAGTGGTTTTTACAAAAGCCTATTGAAACTCATTTTGTACAATGTGGGTATTGAAATAAATTACATATTTGGAAACTAGACTTTGAGTACTACATTTTATGATCAGTGACTTGTTCGAAGATTTCATCTCTAAGTGCTTGAAATTTTATGGTCAAATGTGTCAAACTCTGAAAATCAGGGAAAACACTTCCACTTTTTGGCCAAAAAGTGGACTCAACTTCTTGCCAGCACCCATACCATTTTAGTTGGTTTGTTTTGAGTTTTGTCCTCTCATTCTCCTAAGATAAGATATTAATAAATGAACTACCAACTTATTTGATGTATTGTGTTATTGAGCGATTCTATGAGAAGCATCTATTATTGTCAATGCATTCAAGTGTAGTCATGTGAATTCCTAAGTTTACATTGTGGGATTACCCTCCTGGGTCTAACAGAGCCCAAAGTGTAGGAGTAAGAGTCTTGTAGATTTTTACTCATTCGTTGGCCAATCCTCAACCTTGCTAATAACCGAGTCCTGGAAAATTCATAAGTAGGGATTGAGATTAAGTTTGGTTCTAAAAAATTAACCAACATGGCCCAAAATCAAAATTAATTCAAATTTTTGACAGGATTTTATTCTCCTAGATCTGATGTCGACTTGTAGTGTTGTAATTTCAAGAATTCTTCCATCATTGAGTATAAATAGAAGGTTATTTCACTTATATTTTCACCTAGCAATCTAACAAGAATTCTAGAATTCACAAGATCATCCAAGGGAAGATTATCAAGCATTTTAAAGCATCATTCAAGCATCAAGCATCATGTAAAGGACTTCTTGCATCATGTTTGGTTTTGAGATAACAATTGTGATGTAGGGTTTATGATTCAAGCAATCATTACATTTAAGATCTATCACCTTCAAGCAAAATTCAAGACATGTTGTTCATTTATCATTCTTCATTCTATTTCAAGGTTTAATTTCTAACAAGGGGTTTGACCAAGGCGAACCCCTATTCACTAACCCAAAAAACAATTCACACTCCATTGTGTGTGATTTGTAGGTCTAGGTTCCAGATTTCCTAAAGAGCAAGACTGGAGAAAAGTTTTCAAGAGCTCAAAGTTATCAAATTTTTCATCAAGTCATGGAGAACATTGGAGATCACCTATAGATTGCATATCAGGGTTTCAGATCTGAAAATCACTCTGAAAGGACAAAGAAAATAGAGAAGAGAAAGATCAACCTTTGAAGCTTTAGAAAAGCCCAACTAGATTGATTCGCCACCTCTAGCGAATGATTCCTAGTTCTAGTATAGAAACCCATATTCTAGACTAATTCACCCAGCTTGGTGAATGAGTACCACTCAAAATTAAAAGTAGAATTTCTGGTGTTTTAGAGCTCCACTCAATCATTTCTAGATTCCTAGGTGAACATATTCCTTTCTATAGTTTTTTGTGTTGTTTCATTTACTTTTATTGGTCATTTTACAATGCAGTACATTCAATTAGGGTTTAGTATTACATCTTGCATTTCATTATCTTTTCCAAGTTTAAAATTGGTGGTAAACCCCTTATTAGATCATTTTCAGCCCCTAGAACAACCCTCTTGCAAGATCTTTGTCTATTTTGCATTGATATCTCAAGGGTTTGTTCTTGAGTGAAAGTTAGCGAAAATTGTCCTTCTAGGTCCTAAACCCTAAGAAGGAAATAAAAACAATTTTCCACCTTTCAGAAACTAAGTTTACAAAAATTTGACTTTCAAATAGATATTTTCGACAAAACTTATCCACGTGAAAATGGAAATCCTACAATTTTCACATGATTTTTTTATGTTCTAAAGACAAATTTTACAAGAATTTAAAGATGATTTTTCCAACTTGATATCAATCCAAATATGGAATTATTTGATTGCTTCATATTTTCATTCTTTATTGCAAGTAATTTTAAAATATTATTTTTTCAAATTTTGGTAGTGCATTTGCATATTGACACAAGAATAGTATCAACATGATTTTTCCATGTATTATCTTGCAAATCTAGTTCAAGATCCTAAAATATTGTTGGTGTGCAAATTTTATTTCCACATACATAATTAGAAAAATAATGAAGAAAATCTCATATTATTTCTCAATTACTTAGAAAACAATGTAAAAGAGATAAGACTTATCATCTAGTTGCATCAACAAAGGAATTAATTTCTTATGCACCCACCCCCCCCAGGAAATAAATGCATGATATTAGCATAAGTATAAGCTCATTATAGCTAAAAATTAAGTCATTATCAAGCATTGATAAACAAAGAGAGAAAAGAGATTTTTTTTACCAAGGTTGAATCTACAACCACTTGAGCAACAAGGATCTAGATCAAAATAATAAAGGGGGTTAATGTAAGTATTAGGTTTTCAACATAGTGGGTAAGTACCCTAACAATATTTTTCAATTTCTCAGTTTATATTATAAAATGAACTAAAAGGAAAATAATAAAGAATTTGAAAATAGTAGTGCATTGTTTAACCATATAAATTTCCATAGGAAACCTCCATGAAGGTTAATGTAACGTAGATCATAAAATATAATTATAAAATCCATTAACCCTATGAAATATAACTATAAACTCATCAAAATTTTAGCACAAAGTTTGAAACCACTAGTTTTAAGAATAGCATCCCTAATTACATCTTGTGAAAAAATGATGTAAATTAAATATTGATTGTAGGTGCTTGTGAGGTCTCAAAAATGCAAGTTTGACCCACAAGAGGTTGCCAAGCTCTTGACACGTTTTGGCTAACATACAAGGCCAATCAATGTATTTGAACCTTCTACTCTTTAGGCTCTACTAAACCTAGGTGGGTGTAAATATTGAGGTGAAAATTATTATGTTCAATTAATAGATGTGAAATTTGGATTTGGTATGATAAAACTAAATAAATAATGGGTGAGACTAGTGCCTTGTTGGGAAAAGCAGAGTCAAATGAAAGTCAAAGATGAGTGGTTGATATTTGGAAAAAACTCTAACTATTTGCATACTAATATTGGTTTATAACTTATATAAACTTGCAAGGATGTAATTACCAGGTTCTTCTTAGTGATCCAAATGACACTTCCAAATTACTGTGAATGATTAGAAAGATGTAATCTTTACTTGAAAGAACCAATTAATCATATCAAACAAGTACAACAAATGTGCATTGATAAACTAAGTATATACTTGATATATCAGGGTATGTGCAGGATCATCATGCAAAAAACAGGCCCTTAAGTGGCAAATAATTTAGAAAAATCAGAGTTAGGAAACTTGACATAAAAATTTGAATAATTTATCGATATTATTTCAAAAATATGTAAGAATAGAATTTGTAGAAAATTTAATATAGTTTCTAAATTAATAGGTTTATTTACAAAAAAATAAAATCTATTTGGTGAAAATTTGAAATTTCAATATAGTAGTACTTAAATTTCAAGGAAAAAATAAGAAGTGGGTCTTTGTCTGACCACCCTAACCACATTAAAATGATAATATATTTTTATAATATTTTAGATAGAAGTAGAGGACTCATGTCCCGATGTGATGCATATTTTTTTGTAATTTTTTTCAAGTAAATAATTAATTATAATTTTTTTATAACAACTTTTAAAAAATATAAAGACCCATATTTCTAACCACCTTAACTTGGTCAAAACTTCATGAAATTCAATTTTTTCTTTTTTAAGCTTATAGTATGTGAATCATAGAATGTGACGCATGTTTTGGATTCAAAAAATATGAGACCGTTTGAAAGCTATAGATGTTTTTCAATCAAGCTAGAAATAAGGACTTTAGTTGTAATTCAATAGAAAATGAATAATAATTATTTATTAAATTCAAAGTAAAGAATAATTTATATTGGTGGAAATTTGAGAATCTCCTTTAAAAACCCTTTTCGTTTAATAAATTTTGGGTAAAAAAAAGTCATCAGCCACATACCCATCATATTGCAACTTTTTGGCCCATCATGATCCTGCACATACCTATCAATTTAAATAACAAAGAAATATCAACCTCGAAAACAACTTGATAATATATTCAATTAATTCAACAAACAATTGATACCAGTATGATGCCACAAAATCAGAGATCTTTCATTGATTTCCTCAAAATTTCATACATGCATCATGGTCTCCACTATATAATTTGTGTATATCTCCTACCCGACTCCTAATTCTAATTCTACCGCCCCTTTTCGATGATATGTTTTCATCGTATATATACATTACATATTTTTAGGGTTATGTCCCTTCATTTGTTTAATTAGTTGTCATTGGAAAATTAAATACTTTAATCTTTATTCTCTATCTTTGAATCTTCATGAAAAATCAATTTCAGCAATTATCCTTCAAACAACTTTTGTACTTCCACCAATAAATCTTTTAGGTAAAATTAATTACCTATTTTTCTTATTTAATTACTTCGGTGAAAGGTGTGTTACTTCCCGATGAAATATTTCATAATTTCGCTTTGCATCCACTAAAATAATATTTCATTCATGTTGTGGTTGGTTATTTCTATAAATTTCCACTTTTTATATTTTTGCATTTCTCGTTCATACACACATTTACTTGAAAACAAAATGCCTCTTTGAGTAAAAATAATTACTCACTCCATGGACTTCACACTCAATATTTTATTCCATTGGTGAAATTCATTTTCCCTAAAAGTGATATTATCTTCAAAATATTCACCATAATTGATTTATCAAAGGGACTACAAAAATATTCTTCTGGGTAAAACTTCCTAATTGAATTAATTCCCTTAGTGAAAGTATTTGACTTTCTAAAAAGTATTCTTTGAAAAAAATAATTACCCTTTCCTTGATCTTCTTCCCAATTAATTCTCTTGGTAAAACCTTTTACCTCTTAATGGAAATATTTATAATTGTGCCTATTTTATCATTTCATCACATTTCCACTTTAATCATTAAATAAATATTTTGTTTAGGTCTCTTACCCACATCCAAATGTTTTATTAGAATCTTCACGGGGAAATAATTTGTATATTATTAAATCTCTACAAAGTATCGACCATATTTTGTGCAGGTAAAATTTTATTCACGTTTTATCATTATAGGGTGATCATAGAGATAATGAATTGTATCCTATCGATGATTTTCAATTATCCTGATGAATTTTTACATGGCTATCGAGGGGACTTTACTCCATCGGGGCACTTCAAAATTCTTTTGCCGATGTCAACTATTTTTCCCATATGTTTCCATCGGTATGACTTTACATAGTCAGTGTGACTTGAAATTTTTTCTCCGAGTAGCTTGATCCTATAGATGCATTAAGGGTTTTTGCTCTGATGTGCCGGTTTTAGGGTTTACTACTTGGTATTTCAGACCTTCCCATCTCTACATCTGGACTTATTATCCCACGTTCAAAATTATTCACTTGATTGTCTTGAGGTGGTAGAAACTCCACATAATCATGCTCCTCAAAAAATTTAATGCAATTTTGTGTGGAGTCATTTTCCTTGTTTTTCATGCTTTTATTCTTACATTTTCACTGCTTCTTCCTATGGGCATCCACAAATTAAATGTCTAAAATTTGTAGATGATTGAGAGCTTCATGAGTTTTTTATAATAAAACAATTTTACGCTTCTTCTATAAACATTATTGTCCACAAGAGTACACTTCTATCACAACAAATGTATTTCAATCATAGTGAACCATGAGGTGGCAGTTGTTTAGGGTATTTAAAAGAAATTCCTCTTGTCATTTCCCTATCACACCATAACCGTGCCAAAATTTGCAACGACTTCGGCCCATGAGATCACACTTCTCCAATGCATCTCGGTATGTAATTTATGTGCCTTCTCTAGGAATCCAATTCATGGTGTGACCCATTTATATCATTTTGGAGAAGAAAAAAATATGCGACCATAATTTTGCAGGTATTTAGTTCACTATATTATTGATAGATTCCCCCAAACATCTTTCAGAAGAAAACACAAAATTGACCCTCAAGTATCTATTCATGGAGTTTATATCTTGACAATGATTCCTCACAAAGTGGACTAAAAGACAATGCTCTCGCAAATCTTCAAATGATATAGAGGAGTTTTTCAACTTCGAGTGGAATCCACATTGTCTGTAGGTTTAGCAGTAACGATCATCATGCATACTTCTATTGTGCTAAATGCTGTGAAGTGCCTCTTTCTGCATGACATCTATTATCTCCTTATCGTGTCATTTTCATTTACTAATTCTCTTCCTGTTTAGGGATTTTATTTGATGCTCCAAATTTAGGTATTAATTTGGGCGGGATCACCAAGTTTCTTCATAATGTGTTCAAGTTGAATGTAATGAAGTTTGGGCATCGAAGCCAAAATATAATTCCCTTAAAAAAATTTGATACATTTTTACTACAAGCGGAAACTATCCTTGTGCTAAGGAAAATATGTTGCATAAGACTTCTCCTGTTCTCTTCTCCGTGTAGTGACCATGTCAATATTTTTATTAATATCAACTTGAGAACTATTCTCAACACCAACCCAAGGAAACCACAATTGGTATCCTTCCAAAATATTGACAAAAGTGATTTCCCTTATTCATCAGATCTATCTTGAATACGCTCTACACAAGACTAATTTGTTCCTTGAGAGATCACATGTTTGCAAGTAACTTACAATGGTTATCACCAAACTTCGTATTCACTTCTAAATCTTCTTCTTGCCAAAAATTAATTCCTAGTTTTATTTTGGCATGATCACCATTATCGCTCTCTAGTTTCCTAAATCTATTTCCTTCATAAAATAGTTTCAAGTAGTTGTTTAAATCTTCTTTGATGCTTCACAAACTTCTCTTTGATGGTTAGAACATTTTTTCTCTTCACCAATTTGAATATCACATTCTTGACCTCCTTCAAATAGTCATTATACTTTCTTAGTGATGGTAAGTCTTCTTCTCACTTATTATATACATTAACAATTTTCCTTTAAATTGAAACTTCTTTAACAAATGAATTTCTTGTAAAAGCTACCATCATTGTGTTGGGATTGCACAATAATTCATACAAGGTCACATGTATTTAACATTCAAGACCTGATGTATCTTCCAAAGAATTATGCATCAACAACAATTACTCAACATGTGGGAAGTAGGTGATTTGAAAAATGCATCCTAAACTTATGCCAAGGTAGTCATCATGATTTTCCTTTTGACTTCTCTTACTATGATAAAATGAGTCAAGTAGCTTCCGAAATTTCTTTGTAAAATTGATCTCCAAAACCCATGAAAATGCACCAGAATGTTAATTTATAATAGGGAATCATGTTTATAATAAGGATTTGTGTGGAGTCATCAGGATTACAAACTATCAACATTCAAAGTTTCTTGTTTAGCATTTTCTGAAAATTGCCACTTGTCAAACTCAACTGACACATGCCAACCTGCTCTTTTGAAAAAATACCAAATCTTCTCTTGTGAAGCCACAACTTGGGGGATTGGTTCATTTGGGATCCATGAACATGTGTGCACAATATTTTTTTATCAATCTTCTTCTTTTACAAAATAAGAGATGTCAAAGTTGCTTCCTATGAGAATTTTCCAGAAATGCCAGTGTCAAAACTATGCAAAATCAGTTTGGTTTTGGCTTTGGAAAAATACCAAATTAGGTGCTACAACCCTAAAAATTTGCATAGAAATACACTTTCATGAGGAGAATTCAGGGAACCAATTGGTTTTTCATGGTGATATTTCAGTCACTTAGTATTATTCTCCAAAGATGGTTACTTTAACAGATTTTACTGTGTGAACAACAAACCTTCGCAGAACCCTTCAACTTGTCGCTTTGAAACTTTGTCAAATCATATCGTGGGAAGCTTAAAACTGACGTGCACACTCCCTTATGTTAGATAAATATCTAGATAAGGTGTTTTAGCATGAAAATGAACATATCCAAAGTTATGATTTTTCAAAATATGCTCCTGATGTTGATTTTACAATTGAATTTTCTTAGTGTTGTATTAAATTTTTTTACATGGCACCTTCAAATTTTTCCAAAAATTGAAGGTTCCAACAGTTCCAATGACATTTCATGTAGAATCCATGAATTCTAAAATCAAAGGAGTTTAACCCCCCAAAAAATCATAGTATGTTGAAACATAATTGACACATATGTATGGTGCTTTAGTTTGATAGAGTTTAACAAAATAATTACCAATGTGGATACCATTGGTAGGCCAACAAAATAGTAAAATGGATCAGACTAGATAAAATCATTTTAAATATTATTGCAATGCCTAAATCTACTGATTAAATGCACTCACCATTATGACTTGAAAATAAAAAACATGACTATTAAGGATAAATATATTGTGGTTGACCTAATGGTCAATTCTATTAGAGATACATTCAGCATCCAATTAAAAAAAAAAAAAAAATGATGATGCATACAAGGATTTAGATTATGCTAATCATCTTTATTATTCACAAACAAAAAAATCAATTACAAAAGAATTTCATTTTTATTTCCATTTTGTTGTCTCAAACTAAAAAAAATCCCTTAACTAGTAAAATTCCCTCCTAAAAATCTACCTATTTTTAGTGTTACTACATACATGTACTCATTTGGCTATGAAACTTTCCAATTATTTTAGTATAACTTAAGTAAAACTAATTGTAAATTAAAAAAAATTAATTGCATAAATAAATTGAAAATATTAAAACCTACAATTTGGAAACTATTGGGAAATATAAAAAACTTCATTTTGAGGCCGTAGAAGATTGAACATGACCCTAAAAATGTGTCTCAATATGCTCATGTTTTATTGGGGTTGGATTCAACTCTTTGAGGCATTCCTCCACATAAAATTTAACCTCAATTAGACATTTGAGTCAAAATTTATGACCTCCAAGAGTCCCTACATAATTCTTGTGAGGCCCAACCCCACTATAACTTTTTTGAATCTTGATAGGTTCAATTATGCTAAATAAGTAAATCATTTGATGCCTTGACCAATATTATTTAAATATTATATAGCATTGGAATCATGGACAAATAAATTAGGAAAATCTCTTCCTCTTTTAATTCTATTAGAACATTATGTTAAAATGAGTGTGTATAATTGAGAAACTTATATATTCAGGCTCTGAAGGTATAGGAGACCATCAATTGTTATATTGAACTACATGCTTAATGTTCTAAGTATTCAAATAGGGTAAAAACACAAAGTTGTGTCACAATTTCGACCAACTTATTAACACAACTGAATTTAAGTATTTCTAACTATAAAACAATTTTATTTAGACATATGATCTAGTGAGATTAATTATAGCTAGGTTAGATATGTCCACAACTTTTCCAACTAAAATTTCTAGATAAATGCAGATGTATCACTACTTTGAAGCCAATTTATTGAAAAAAAATATTTAAAAAATTGATGTTTCAACAACTCCTAGTCATGCAAATAACATGTTTTAAAAAATATAAAAGTACCCTTTTGTAGATCCATAAGTGTAGTTTTAAAAAATACACATATTTTAATAGTTTAACTATTCTTATATTTTTTATTTTATTTTTTATAAAAGTAGGTTATCAACACAAAAATATTAGGTTGATTACCATGTGAAGAAAAATATGAAAACTTATTTGAAAAAAACATGATGCACTAGATAAAAGAATCTATATCAAGATGGTATAATTTGTTTTCTATTTTAGATAAATAGTTAAAATGAAAGTTGATGTCAAATGAAAAATTATATTTTTTAATACACACATTTTAATATTGTTTAAAAAATACATATTTGTCAAAATTGAAAAAAAATTATATCCATGCACTTTAAAATTTCAAGTTATAAATGCACACAAAAAATGGAAGGAAAATAAAATAAAATTACTATATAAATATTGATGTCTGCTGGAGTTGAGAAGATACAACACCACAAAAGCCCAAACGATCTTTGCAAGCAAATAACCTGTTACAAGGAGAAGCAAAGAGAAACAAGAATGGAAATGCTCAAGAATGTGGAGCAAAGTATTCACCTGAAAATGTAAAATGAATAATGATACAAAAGATAGTTTTCAACTACATATAGATGAAAACCCTAAAAAGGAAAACCCTAGGCTTGCACAATAATAATTAATAAAGTAATTAATTATTATGCACCTAATGTTAGCTTAAGTGAAAAAGAGTTAAAAGGAAACTTTACATAATTAAACAAATATTGTTTAATTAATAAAGTAAATGTCCAATTACTCTAACACCCCCCCTTAAGATAGACATAGGGAGAAGCTAAAACCTAGAAGAAGCTACTGAAAGCAAAAGCAATGGGTCCCAGCAACAAGGCCAGATCAGGTACCCAAGTACAATGAAATCTCTATGAAACGGAGAAAAGGAGAAAACCCAGTGGGAAAAACTCCTCTCCAAAAAGAGATAGAACAACATGCTGAAAGAAACATGAAGGAAGGAAGGCCTCATAAAGACTCCCCAAGGACAACTTCCTTCACCCCAAGCATAGAGCGCAACTGAAGATAGCGCGGAGATGCAAAAGGTTTCGTGAAGATGTTTGCAACCTGCTCGGCAGTGTAGCCAACAATGTGAGGATCCCCTAATGTGTAGTGAATGCCATATGAAGTGGTGCCCTGAATGTACCTCAAAATACGCTTGGCAGCTTGCCAATGACTCTCATGAGGATCATGTGAGAATCGAGAGACAAGACCAACCGCAAAGGAAAGATCAAGACGAGTGTGAGTCAGGTACAACAAACTGCCAACCAACTGCCTATAACGTGTAGCATCTACTGAAGGGGTGGGGCAAGTAGTAGTCAAAACAACCCCTGAGGGAAAAGGTGTGGGGGCAGGCTTGCAATCAAGCATGCCAAAGCGCTGAAGCATATCAAAAGAATACTTCTGCTGGTAAATGGAGATCCCCTCTGAAGACTGAATCACCTGAAGACCAAGGAAATAGTGCAGAAGGCCAAGATCTGTCATCTCAAATTGCTCCATCAAGGCTAGCTGAGAATTCTGAATCATAGAGGATGAGCTACCTGTGATGAGAAGATCATCAACATATAGCACAAGAATCAAGATCTCACCCTCAAGATGCTGAATATAGACCGTGTGATCAGAATGACAATGAGTGAAACCAGTGGAGAGCAAAAAGGAGTCCATCTTCTCATACCAAGCCCGAGGGGCTTGTTTGAGACCATATAATGAATGTTGAAGTCTGCAAACCAAAGAAGAATCATGAACAAATCCCTGAGGCTGCTCCATATAGATCTCCTCTTGTAGGTCACCATGTAAGAAGGCACACTTCACATCCATCTGAAAAATGAGCCATCCTCTAGAAGCTGCAAGTGATAATACAAAGCGAATAGAATTCATCTTGGCGACAGGGGAAAATGTCTCGGAGTAATCAATACCCTCAACCTGTGAGAAACCCTTCGCAACAAGACGTGCTTTGTACTTATCAATAGAACCATCAGCATCATACTTGGTGCGATACAACCATCGGCACCGAACCATCTTTCTGCCCTTAGGAAGAGGACAGAGATCCCATGTATTATTCCTCATCAAAGAAGAATACTCTTCCTCCATGGCACTATCCCACTCAAGGTGACCTGTCGCCTCTGAAAATCTCTGAGGATCCTCTGAAAGAGCATGAGTCAAAAGACTAGAACCCGTAGTATGAGAACGAGTGCGACGAGTGTCTGAAGGATCACTGGCCATAGATCCTGCTGCCTCAATAGTGAATTGAGCCCATTTGGGCCTCTGAGGTTGAGCAAGTGGAGGTGGAGATGGGGGATCATCAATATCCTCATCAGAATCCTCAAAATAATCCTGAAGAGCTGTAGAGGGTGGAGTAGGTAGTGAAGTGGACACTGGAGACAGGGTATCAACTGGAGGAAGGCGCGCATCAAACTGAACATCCCGTCGAAACAAGACCTCTCTGGAATCAGGATCAAATAACCTGTACGCCTTAACATCCTCACAGTAGCCGACAAATATGAGGGGTCGACCCTTCCGCTCCATAGCTCTCCTCCGAGCATCAGGAATAAAAGCCCATGCCTCACTACCAAATACTCGAAATGATGAAATATCAGGCTTGTCATGAGACCAAGCCTCCTCAGGAGTCATATGTCGAATCGCCTTGTCAGACATCCGATTCTGAATATAGTTGGCACAATTGACTGCCTCAGCCCAAAAAGACAAATCCATGGACCTGGACTGAATCATACAATTAGCCATCTCCCGTAAAGTTTTGTTCTTTCGCTCAACGATACCATTCTGCTAAGGGGTGTAGGGAATAGAAAACTGATGCTATAAACCATGCTCAGTGCAAAAATCTCTGAAAGCCTAATTCACATACTCCCCCCCATTATCTGTACGTATCCGCCGGATAGAGAGACCAGACTGCTTCTCTACAAATGTCTTGAAGACACGAAAGGAATCAAAGACATCAGACTTGTACTTAAGAAAGTACAACCATGTGCGTCTGGAGAAGTCATCAATGAATGTGAGTACATACTTGGCCCCTAAAAAAGAAGGAGTGGGAAATGACATGAGGTCACTATGAATCAACTCCAAGGGTGCCAAAGCACGAGTGGTACTTCCCTTTGGAAAGGGATCCCTATGATGCTTGCCAAGCACACAACCATGACAAACACCGTCAGTGCAGAAAATCCATGGAAGACCAAGAACAAGTGACTGTGTACTCATCTGCTGAAGATATCTATAATTGACATGGCCCAAACGCTCATGCCAAAGCTGACTCACTGAATCTGCATGTGCTATAAGAGATGAACCTGTACCCTCAAAATGCGCAAAGCCATCAAATCTGTAAAGACGAGATGCAGTATCAACACTACCAGTAGCCACAACCAAATCAGAATCATGGAGGTCCCGAATAACCACATCATGTGGTGAGAACTCAACTGTCTTACCAGAGCCAGTGTGGCAAATCTGATAAATGGACAAGAGGTTCGTCGAAATGTCAGGAACAACCAAAACATCCTGTAGAGTGCCTCCATCCAAAGAGACAGAACCTGAACCCAAGACGGAAAGTTGTGAAGAGTCACCCACTGCAATCTGTGAAGTACCACAAGAGGCAAGAGAAGTGACCAACTGCTGAGTGTGAGTCATATGGTGAGAAGCACCAGAGTCTAAAATCTAAGTGGACCCATTGGTCGATGCTCGTGCAGTGAGAGCATGACCCTTCCCTGTGGTGGAAGAAGAAGAAGACGGTGGTGAGGAGATGTGTTGCTGCTGCATGGCCTCCTCTAAAGCCTCTAATCATTTCCAACACCTGGAAACTGGATGACCTTGCTTGCCATAGAAACTGCAAGTGTCTCTTGATTTCTCCTTAGTCTTGGAGGAAGACTCACCAGACTTCGAAGATTTCCCATGTTTGGGATTAAATGGTGGTTTGGAATCAGACTTAGGAGGCGGTTTGGAGGAATGCTCACTACCTGCAAAATCTTTCTTGGGCCTCGGTTTCTGCTTTTGTTTCCCCTTCGGTGATTGAGCAACCAATGCTTTGCTCTTTGAACCTAAGAGCATATCCATCTGAGAAAGGTGGGACTGTTCCCGAGACAAACGCTCACAAAATAAATCAAAGGTAGGCATGGTAAAATTGGCACCCAAACCATCCATGGTGGAGTAGAAGGAGGAAGCAAATATCTGAAATGGACCACGAAGCTTTGAAAGAATCAAATAAATGCACTGTGTGTCTGTCTTGTTCTTCCCACAACCCTGTAAAATAGAGCGGATAGTTTTGAACTTGTTCAAAAAATCCTCAATAGTGGGGAAGGAATCAGGTAACAATGAAGTAAGCTCTGCCTCAATCTGTAATGCACGGAACTCATTAATGGCCCCAAAAAGTGTCTCAAACTTCAGCCACATGGCTCGAGGAGTGAGCAAAGCATCAAGGTGAAACAAAAGACTGTCTGAAACATGCAGGCATATCAAACCCATAGCCTCATCCATCTTGTTCCTGTGCTGCATAATCTCAAAAGCACGCTGCAACTAAGGCTGAACCTCATCTAAACAATACCATAAACCTCGTGACCTGAGTAGCCTCATCATACGAGACTTCCAAGTGTGATAGTTATGTGATGTGAGTAGCTCAACTGAAGAGTCTGCCATGAAACCCTGCACCTGTACCTGTTTGTGTTTTTTTTTATTATTATGTGATCTTTCAGAATAGACAGAAGATGCAGAAGGGTTTGTATTTTTGAGAGTTTTGGTGTTCTGGTTTTTTGAGATAAATGACAGAAAGCAAGAGAAAAAACACCCCCCATAAAAGATAAACCCAAACCCTAGTACAAACTGAGAAGAAGGAAGCAATGCATAAGCAAAAAATAATTCAAGACAAATTCTTGTGTACCTGGTGAAAATTCTGATAAAATAGATCATATCACTGAATAGAGCATGTTGAGAGCTTTCCAACGCCTATTCAAGTTTGAAAAACGGAGTCCGTTTGCATCTTCTATGACCCCGGAAGTGAAGAAAGAAGACCTCACTTTGACTGGTAAAAAATATCTAGACTGGTAAAAAAAATTAAAAATATTTCTATACCATCAGATTGGTGCCATTCTCAGCTTTTCAATGCATCTTCCTGTTGGAAAAACGGAGCTAGGATGCCCAAGTTATGCCCATTTGACCAAAAATGACATAATAGGGGGTTGGAGAGAAAAAATTAGCCCTCAAGGGCTTAAAATTCGGTGGCCCCAGGGAACATGGTGGACCGGGGGCAGGCGCGCAAGAGGTAGCGGCGTGCAGGCAACGCGACTAGTGGCGATTAGGTGGCACTTAGGCAGAGCAGACCGGGTGGCGGGTCGGCAAGGGTGGCGGTGGCCGCTTGGCCGCGGTCGGTGGTAGCCACCAATGGTGGTGGCCGAGCGGCGCTCTGGCGGCATGGCGGTTTAACATTGGCCATGCACAATATAAACCAAAAAATAACTTTAAAAAAAAAAAATTTCCGATTTTTGTGCGTTTTTTGCTCCGTACGGCCCTAGGGCAAAAAATTTTTTGCCTTCCAAATGACTGTAACCAAAATCGACGATTTGACAGTCAATTTAGGGGTTTTTGGGTGCTACAAATCCAATGGCACTATCCATTTGAGCCCAAAGTGAACCAAAAAAATGGAGTATGCTGAATCCACCAAAAAAAAAACTTTAGAACCCTAGATTTGCTTCCAATGCAAAATCTCAAAACAAGAACAAGCAGCTGCAAATCTGAAGCTCTGATACCATGTTGGAGTTGAGAAGATACAACACCATAGAAGTCCAAAAGATCTTTGCAAGCAAATAACCTGTTACAAGGAGAAACAAAGAGAAGCAACAAAAGAAATGCTCAAGAATGTGGAGCAATGTATTCACCTGAAAATGTAAAATGAATAATGATACAAAAGATAGTTTTCAACTACATATAGATGAAAACCCTAGGCTTGCACAATAATAATTAATAAAGTAGTTAATTATTATGTACCTAATGTTAGCTTAAGTGAAAAAGAGTTAAAAGGAAACTTTACATAATTAAACAAATATTGTTTAATTAATAAAGTAAATGTCCAATTACTCTAACACACTTTTCATACCCACCCATGATACATTAGCATCCATCAACCTTTTCACCCATAATAAGTTGGTCCTATACTTGACTGGGGGCAATTCCTTGACTTACGTCTTTATAGGATCCTAAACACCGTATCAACTTTTAAAACATCAAAATCCAAAAAACAATCGTAAAACATCAAAAACTCCAAAAACAGAGTCAAAGTCTGTGTCAGTCCAAGTGGTCGAACTATGATGTCTCTGTGCATGTTACGTAGGCAAGGCCATCATTGATGAGCCCCCGAGGCATTAGGTCAATCCTTTAGGGTTTTTGTTGATTCAAGTCAATCATGATTCACATCAATGAGTTATCCATGGTCAAAGTTGGTCAAACTTTGATGTCTTTGCATGTATAACGTAGGTAAGACCATCATTGATGAGCCCCCGGGGCACTAGGTCAGTCCTTTAGGGTTTTTGTTGAGTTGAGTCGATCAAGATTCACATCATAATAATGAGTTATCCATGGTTAAAGACAGTCAAACTGTGATGTCTCTACGTATATAATTTAGGCAAGACCATCTTTGATGAGCCGCCAAAGCACTAGGTCAATCCCTTAGGGTTTGTCAGGTCTATCTTGGTCCATTATCATTTGTCCTATAATAAGTTGTCCTTGCTAAGGATGACACTTTGATCATACACGAACAATAATCTAAACTTTAACCAAGTCACAAAACAACATACCAGCTATCCAATTAGTCTTCAATCTAGATTGATCAATTTCCTAATCACTAATATCTACCCAATCAATGGTCTTATACAAGATATGGCATTGCCGAAACTAGACTCGATGTCTTATATGACTTGCCTTCTTTCTTGAAATCAAACCTGATCCTATCATTTATCTTATATAGGATGTGTCCTTCCTGAAGTTAGACATTCTCATTTGTCAACCCTATCATTTGCCTTATACAGGTGGTTGCATGGTTGAAACCAAACTTGATGTCTTATACAACATGTTTCCTTTCCTGAAACCAAGCATTGTCAATTAATCAATCTATCATTCAACCAATCAATTATCCAATCAATCAATCAATCTTGTTAGTCAATCATTCAATCAATTAATTAATCAACCTTATCAATCCTATCAGAAAACACTATATTTCTAGAAAACAATCTAAATGGTTGTTGACTCTGTTGGTCTAATTGGTCTTATCTTTTGTATTTGTCTTTGGTCATGTTGTTGTGTGCCTCGAGGATATCTTAAGGATTTAGAGGAGCGATGATGGATCATGGCCTCTTTTATTTTTTTATTGTTGTTTTCAGTTTTTCTTGACAAAAAGACTCAGACAATTGGGTGCCTAGTATGTGTC
>CM021105.1:432095320-432108145 GCA_007115665.2 Sequoiadendron giganteum
GCATTTACTAGCTATTTTAGTGCATCCCTATTTGTTCCTTTAGCACATTTCCTAACTGTTTTAGCTCATTTACTAGTTATTTTAGTGCATACAAGGAGTGTAAAAATAAATCTTGATTCCAACGCCATCCGTGAACAAAGATTTTTCTTTTTCTGCCTTAAGTAAGAATGAAGCAATCTTAGGATAAACACTTAAATCTAGAATTAATCAATCCTAGGATAGTCACCAAACATTATTGTATCTTGGTTAAAATGAATCCAATGCTTGTTGTGAAGCAACATCTTCACTTAGTGTAGAAAATTGTCATTTAGATTGAAAACTGAACCATTTGTTTGCTGTGATTGTTGGGTAATAGGTTTATGCTCTTCCCTTTACTAGGTGACCAAAACACCAGACTTACCTTTTTCATTTCTTGCATTTCATGTTTTATTAAATCCTTTATAAGGCTTGTCGTAGTGGGAAAAATTACTCACCCTATTGGAATGACCTAAGTGGGAACAACCAAAGCCAGGTTTTCCGACCCACTCTAATCAAAAATGAATTTTGGGAAAACCCATATTCAACGAAAGTGAGCAAGATAACCATCCCCAAAATATTTTTTCTAAAGATTGGGAGGTCTCCTAAGGGATTTTATCTATTGGCACACCAAACAGATACCTTTCCTATGAACCATAGTGTAGAAATCCAACCGTGTCAATATCCAAACATCATAATAATCACAGTGCAAGGGGAGGGAATAGTTTGCCCCCAAGACACTCACCATATAATTTCCACAGATTTTTTTCTCAAGGGATCGAGAAATCTAACCTTGAGTACGCACCTGGAAAAGACAAAAACATGGGTTCCCTTTAGGGGGTGACACAGCTGTGTGAGTCGACATAATTTTGAGATGTGAGTTGTGGTTGCTATGATGAACTTTTTGACAAATAAGAGTGAGTCTGTCTAAAGTGCTTATTTTGTTCAATACCCATGAAAATCTCAAGAACATACACTCTTTGTTTAGATTTTTAGGATTTGCAAAGCAACTGTTTTCTACTGTATGTCGTGTTCTTCCAAATTTAAATCAAATAAAGATCATCCAAAAAACATCAAACTATCAAAACATGTATGTATCAGTGTAGTAATTGGATAGTTTAGTGCATTCATAGTCTGTTTTAGCGCATTTGTGCTCTGTTTCTGCGCATTTATACTCTGTTTTAGTGCATTTGTGTTATGTTTCAGCACATTCATGCTCTTTTTTAGCGCATCTGTGCTCTATTTCAGCATATTCGTACTATATTTTAGCACATCTATGCTCTATTTTAGCACATACCTACAACAGTCTAGTGCATAGATTGGATAGTTTAGCACATCTGTGTTTCAAAATTGGGTAATTTTTTGACACCCAAAAAATCTGTCATTTAGTCAAGTCTTTTTCTATGCTTAGGGTCTAGAAGTCTGTAACTTTTGCTAAGAAGTCCCTATAGAAGAAGATTATGAAGCCAAAGAAGTCTCTCAGTTATAAGAAGCTATTGAAAAGGAGAAATTTTTTATAACAAAGTCAAAAAAATTTGCTTGAACACATAACTTTTATTCATCGATATCACGACTTTGTTAGAGGTTTCACTGATGATTTTGTATTAGAACCATTATATTCATGAGCTTTCTTTCAAAGAAGAGCTCTTTCTCAAAGGCATAATCATATTCAGCCTATTCATTCCTCCTTTATTCCCCTACCGATAATTTTGTACTCTAATCATCCCAATCAAGTTCTGCAATAGAGAGCTTAGGAGCATTAGGCATTTATCAAAAATTCTTATTCTTACAAAACTAATATCAAACCTCACAAAGTGCAACATCATCTTTATTTTTTATTTTTATTTAATTCCCACAATAGGATCTTCATCCTTTCAACTGGGGAATCACGAGCTAAAGATTAGAAATTTCACAAGTCATATAAATAGAATCTTCATTCTATTCTGACTTGGATATCCATTAAAATTGCATTATTTCATCTTTTAATCAAGGTTAGTAGAAATTGGGCAAAATCTTATGCCTATTGTTAGAAGATATTGAAAGCACATAAAAGGAGATGAAAGGGAAAGTACATTAAGCAACATGGGTGATAAAAGAAATAGAGGTGATAAAGAAGAAAATCATTTTCACAAACTTCACAGTAGGAATAATTCGAATAATGATGAGATAACAGAAGAAATGCTTCAAGAAGCAAAACAAGATCCTCAATTCCATACTCTCATGGATAGAGTTTTGGAACGAAACAAAGAAAGATATTTCCTTTCATTGGCCAATCAAGGAGCTAAGTTACCTCTTGATTTTGACACGGAAGGGATTAGAGAGGATCTTGAGGCTCCCCTTAATGATTTTAGTGCTCTTACTCAACATATAAGAGCATTACAAGGGAAAATAAAGGAAATACAAGGGGCTACAACAAAGAAATATGTTTATGAGGATATCTGCCCATATCCATTTGACAAGAGTCTTAGCATGATTCCTTTTCCAAAACATTGTGAGATCCCAAAGTTTGATACATATAATGGAAAAACGGATCCCATTGATCATGTGAGGTATTTTTGAAATATGAGCTTAGAATTCACTCATGAAGATACCTACCTAATGCGATTGTTTCCACGAAGTCTAGGTGGACAATCCATGGATTGGATTTCCAAGATCACTCCCCCATCAGAACATTTGAGGAGTTAATAAATAAGTTCTTATCACAATACTCCTATAATATACAGTATCAGATAACCATGCTTGATTTATGTAAAGTAAAACAAAAGATTGGGGAATCCTTCACCACATTCTTACAAAGGTGGAGAAGGTTGTTTGCAACATATTCCCATCTTGTTCCTGAAAAGGAAAAGATGGGGTTTAGGGTTTAGGGTTTAGGGTTTAGGGTTTAGGGTTTAGGGTTTAGGGTTTGAAATCTTTATCGACAGTTTGAATCAAGAGATGAGTTATAGGCTAAATCTCCATTGTCCTCAATCATTTCAAAAATTGATTGAAAATGAAATTAACATTTACGGTGCCTTGGTCAAGCATGGAATTTTAAAGCTTGATAAAGAAATTCCAAATTCATACAACAACAACAACAACAAAAATAGCAACAATAATGACAAGTGATGATTTTGGACTCGAAATAAAAATGTTGTGAATGATGGGGTGGTAGATGCTAACAACATGAATGTGAAGCCTACCGTTCTTAGTGTATGAGGTGTCCAATGCACCAATAATATTGTAAATTCTAGTAACCAAAGCAATAATTCCAACCAAGGAAATATGACCAATAATCACGGTAATAATCTTGGCAATAATCAAAATTCAAATGCGCCCAGATCTCATTTGTTTTCAAATCAATTGAGTTTTACTCCCTTGGGCCAATATTTGGAATCAATTCTTAAAGAACTGTTGAATCAATACACTATCAAATTGCCACCATCATGGAATGACTCATACTATTGTGATTATCATAGATGCAAAGGTCATAAGACAAGTAATTGCCAAGGGTTAAAGAATCTGGTTTAGGATTTGATGGATAATCGTACCATAACGGTTGAGGGACATAATGCCAATGATGATCATTAGGCATTCAAGGATCCTCTCCCCAATTATCAAAAATGGGAATATTTGGGTGACAAAGGAAATAATGTGAATCATGTCTACGACACCATCATTAATCATATTTACATCGACGATCAACAAGTCAATGCTATCAGGATCAAAAGAAAGCAATAATATCTAGAGGTTAATGCTACAACAAGGGGACATACCAAGATCATTGTAAAAGGAAGTTCATCTAAGTTAGTGATTCCCCCTCCAAGTCAGTACAATTTGGTCGATCAACTACGAAAAACATCAGCCCAGATTTATGTCTTGGAGCTACTCAAAATATCACTAGCACATAAGGACATTCTGGAAAGGGCACTCATTGATAGAACTGTGTCTCCTAATTTGGATATCAATGAATTTCAAGCCATGATGGGACACTTGTCCTCACCCACATGTTTATCCTTTGCTGAAAAGGATGACTCCTCCATGACCCATCCCCATAATTCATCACTTTATCTAGAGGTCATGGTTCATAAAGCTCGAATCAGACATCTTTTAATAGATGGGGGAGCTGAATTAAACATTTTTACTTTAAAATTGGTCCTTTCTTTGGGATATTTAGAGGAATCTATAGATCCACGAAGGATAATTACAATCAAATCATATGATGATGAGGAAAGAGCTTCCAAAGGCCTCATCATGCTACGAATTAGAGTGGGACTTGTTGTGAATAATACCTTTTGCTAGGTTCTAGATCGGGATTTATCCTATAACATACTCTTGGGTCATCCATGGATCCATGACATGCAAGCAGTTATGTCTACTTATCATCAATGTTTAAAGTTTACATCTGACAGACAAGAAGTAACAATACTAGCAGACCATATTAGAAGTCAGACTTGTTCTAACCTTAGAGCAACTAAGGACACATTTGTCCCACATAATAGAGAGGCTTTGGCAATTTCTACTTCTAAAAATGGTGAACAAACAGGGAAAATGATAAAGAATGTTGACACCAAGATAAAATTAAAAGATAATGAGGTGGGAAAATATTCTTTATGTCTCTCTAATATACCTATGTCCCCAAGATCCCATGGTCAACTATCAACATCCATACAATAGGCTACAACAACTTCAAAATCAGGCACACAAGCTCCGGTTCCCATCATCAAGTTTGATGGAAGAATTATCAAGGCAGATACTCAAGAAAATGAAACATAAGACATGGCTATCCTTTATTGGCTCTATAAATATGAAGATGAATCGGTCCAACATGTCAAATTATCCAATGAGAAATATGGAAAGGGTTATACAATAATGCAACAAATGGGTTATGAAGGAAATGGCCCCATAGGAAAGAGAAAAGAAGGTATTGTTGAACCTATCCAACTAAAAAATGCACCCTAGAGATAAAACTGGGTTAGGATATGGTGAGGATGGAAAGGAAGAAACAATACAAAGAAAAACAATGAGGAGTTAGCTGAAAAAATTCTTAGAACACAAGAAAACAATTCTGATGTTGACTCCATGAATATGAATGGGACACCATTTTCGATGATAAATTTTGGAGGGACAAATAGGTGGATATTGTACAAAAATCTACACCCATTCTCACACAAGGGGAAAGCTCAAGGCCTCCACTTGATTATGTTCTACAAAGTAACCATGACTCAAGTGATGATGATTGAAATCAAAACAATAAATATAATCGATAGGAGGATACCATCATAGATCTTCCCCATAGGGAAAACAATAATAGTATCATGACCTTAACAGCTAGTGACCTTACCCAACCTAACAATCCATTTACCTTAGTCCATCCCAAACTCATTGATTGGGAACAAATTGCACCAATTGATATCCCAACTTTTCCTGATGATGAAACCATTGTAAACTTTCTTTGTTCATCCAAATCAAAAACAGGTTCCACCAACAAGTCACAAGATCAAAGTTTTAGACAAGAAAGTGCCAACTTTCTCAGCTACAAAATTAACAATATAACAGAAAGATCTAATGGTGAAAACATAACAAAGTCAGTATTATATCATGAAAAGAGAAAAATAAAAAGCATATCCGATAGTGAAAACCTTTCAAAGGCACTAGAGGATGGGAAACTTGACACTCTTCCTAAACACTATTAGAAAAGGTATTCTATTTTAATAGAACCAATAAAGGCAATCAATATAGGTACTACGGAATAGCCCAAATTCTTTCAACTTGTTGCATCCTTGACAGAAGAGAAAATCCCAAGATTCACAGAATTCCTCAAGAATAATCAAATCAATTTTTCATGGTAATACACAGATATGCCTCGATTAGATCCAAATCTCATCATGCATCATTTATCCATTAGGCTGGGGGTAAAACCTGTGAAACAAAAACTCAAAAAAATGCACCCACATGTTGCATTACTAGTCAAAGAGGAGTTAAAGAAACTGTTAGATGTAGGATTCATTCGGTCTATAGACTATGTGGAATGGATCTCCAATATTGTACTTGTATCAAAGCCAGATGGATGAATCAAAATTTTTACAAATTTCAGGGATTTAAACAAAGCATGCCCAAAAGATGATTTCCCTCTGCCAAACATAGATATGATTGTAGATTTCACTGTTGGACATGTTATGTATTCACTAATGGATTGATTTTCTAGATATAACTAGATAAATATTGCACCTAAAGATCAAGATAAAACAACATTCACATGTCCTTGGGGTACATATTGTTGGAACATAATGCCATTTGGACTAAAAAATCCAGGAGCTACATACCAACGAGCAATGACTACAATTTTTCATGACATGATGCACACATTCTTGGAGGATTATGTAGATGATCGCTTAGCCAAATCAAACACAAGGGAAGGAAATTTAGCTATCTTATCTAAAAAAATTGTGAGAATCAAAAAATTTAAAGTCAGACTTAATCCTAAGAAATGCATCTTTGGGGTGAAATCTAGCTATGGTACAAGAAATCCTCGATATGCCACCACAAAGGAACATTATTCAATTACGCTCATTACAAGGACATTTTCAATCCATTAGGAGATTCATTGCACAACTAGCAGATAAGATTTTACCATTCACTCATATATCTTACATAAGAATGATCCTTTTAAATGGGAATATAGGTGTAAAGCAACATTTCATTAGATAAAGAATTATCTAATGAGTCCACCAGTGTTTATTCCACCAGTGTAAGGTGAACCACTCGTATTGTATATTCATTCCATGAAAAAGTGTCCTTAGGAGCATTATTGGCACAAGAAGACAAAATAGGAAAGGAGTGAGCAATATATTACATTAGTAGAAAATTAACAAGCCATGAGCTAAATTACACTTTTATTGAAAAATATTGTTTGGAAGTAGTGTTTACTTCTCAAAATTTATGACACTATATGCTAGTTCATACAGTAAAACTTGTGGCTAAGATTGATCCTTTACAATATCTTCTAAGTAAGGCAACCCTAACTGGTAGATTGGATAAATGGGTCATGATCCTAAGTGAGTTTGACATTCATTATGTGGATTGGAATGCCATCAAAGGACAGGTCATAGAAGATCAGTTGGCAGAGGCACCAATGCAAGCAAAACATCCAATACACATTAATTTTCCTAAAGTTGATGTTTTCACAATAACCACTAAATAGTCATGGGCACTTTATTTTGATGGCTCCTACACTCAACATGACTTGGGGGTAGGTATTCTTCTCATAACACCTCAAGGACATACAATACCAAAATATTATCATCTGATGTTTCCTTGTATAAATAACATAGCTGAGTATGAAGCATTGTTGAATGGAATGAGAATTGCATTAGACTGGAGAATCACAAAACTAGAAGTTTTTGGTGATTCACAACTTGTCATAAATCAGATAAATGATGAATATCAAACTATAGATGACAAGTTAATGCCTTACAAAAATATGGTGGATGATTTCAAGAAATACTTTGTTGATATCAAGTTCACACAAATTCCACATACTGATAATAAAGTTGCATATGTCATGGCTACAATTGCATCACTACTCTAGTTATCAGAGAACCAAGCACAGTACGATTTCCTAGTGGAACAATTGTTTTCTCCCACCTATGATAATCTAGAAATCCAAATGATTTGTCACCTAACTGGTTATGATTCTCCCTTGTATGGCCAAATCTATGCTTATCTAAACGATACCATTTTTCCCCTAGATTTATTTAGGAATCAGAAAAGGAATTTCATACACCAATCTTCTCGTTACACCCTAATTGCTGAAATATTATACTGACGTGGTCTTGATGGCACCCTCCTTCAATGTCTCGAACGCGGTGAATAAAAAAATTCCTTACAAGAGGTTCATGGTGGAATTTGTGGGACTTATTCAAGTGGACTAACCTTGGTAATGAAACTTATTAGAATGGGTGGAAAAAGAATCATTCATCTTTGTGAAGAAATGTTCAAAATGTCAGATTCATGAGAATCGCATTCATGCTCCTGCTAAGGAATTGCAACCCTTCACCATTACATGGATTTTTACTCAGTGGGGATTGGATTTGGTTGGCAAGATACACCCATCATATTCAAATGGACACAAGTTCATTATCACAACCACTGAGTACTTTACTAAGTGGATTGAGGTTGTTCGTTTAATAGCTATTACCAGCAAACAAATTTCATCCTTCCTTTTGAGCTATATCATATGTCAGTATGACATTCCCAACTCTATTATCACGAATAATGGAAAACCTTTTAAAAATCAAGATGTTGATGAACTCTATAAAATATTTCACATCCAAAACAGGTTCTCTACACCTTATTATCCACAAGGAAATGGCCAAGAAGAGGCTTCAAACAAAACAATTATGAATATTATGAAGAAAATAGTAAATGATGTCGATCGTGATTGGCATGTCCAATTAAACCCACCTTTGTGGGCATACAGAACCAGCATTTGCATGCCAATAGGTGCTACCCCATATGATTTGGTTTATGGAGCATAAGTCATTTTCCCATTGGAAGTTGAGATTCCCTCACTTTGAGTATTGCTAAAGGGGCTCATAAATGATGAGGATTATAGAGTATCAAGATTGCAAGAGTTGGAGCTACTTGACGAGCGACAACAAAGTGTGGTTAATCATTTAAAGGGGTATCAACAAGTTATGTCTTGCAATTACAATCACAAAGTCAAACCATGAGCTTTTAAAGTGGGTGATTTAGTTCTCAAAGAAAACCCTCGTAATCAGCAAGAGCGAGAAAATAAAGGCAAGTTTGAGCCCAATTGGTTGGGTCCATTCACCATCATTGCAGCATATGGATTGGGGGCATATAAGTTATCAATGCCAGAAAGGGACCTGCTTGAAGATCTGACCAATAACATCCAATTGAAGAAGTTTTATGCTTGAAAAATATCAAAAAAAAGTATAAAAAGTCATGAAAAATTTCATAAAAATTGGAAAATGTCTAGAAGAAAATTGTCATCAGGGTGAAAACCTCACAAACATGCATCCTTTTGACATACAAAAAAATAAAAAAAGAGACAAAAAAATCAAAAAAAGAAAAGAAAAAAAAAAGAGAAAAATTAAAAGAAAAAAATTGTTGCTCTGATGAAAACTTGGAAAATAGGCATCTCGGTGACAACAAAAAAATCAGAAAATCAGAAAAAGTGCAATAAAAACAAATGGTAAAAACCTGGCAAACAAGCACTATTTATGATTTAGTTGGCTCTCCCATCTATTAAGATTCATATCTATTTTTAATTGGCATCACAGTCATGCCTAGCCATCATATCTATATCATGTGCCCAACATCTCCTTGAAACGACAAGGATTTCATCATGGCTTGATGATTAGTGATTATCCAGAGTCGAAGTGTGAGGCCATTGAGGACAATCAGCTCTTGAACCTTGTTTTTTTGGTAGACAAATGACAACATGTGTCAAGTATCAAAATATCAGGACAACAAATAAAATTTCCAATTAGACTGGTTCAGAACAACTGTTTGACAGGAAACTGAATAGATTGGATGATCTTAATTTGAATTAAAATGAATGAAAAACTTAAAGCATAAGTTGAATTTTTTTTTTTTACATTTTATGACATCATATCTCTGGAGTGGTTCCGTGATGTATTGATTTAGAATCACAAGGAAGGAATATGATTTTTCTTTGATTGTTGTCTATAAGCTGATCACTAGTATTGTGCAATTTTGTCAACAAAACATAGTGACATTTTAGGATTTGCATAAGAAACTGGTTAAATTTTGTCTATTTATTGCAAACAATACTCAGGTCATCTTGGTTCAATTATACCTCGATGCTTGTATTAACTTGCTATATCAAAAAACATGAAAGAAGTACTCAAGTCATCACGAGTGCTAATATTTGTTAGAAACCAAGATCAAGCGTGCAAACCAAAAGGCCTTCCACAGAAGAGAAAAACAATAAAAAGCAAGAGCTTTGCATGAAGATGTGCAAATTGATATATTCAAAATTAAGAAATTACAAGAGATGATTTGCTTTATAAAAGTAATGTATGCAACCCTAATGTTGACCTAAAAATAGCTCAACTAAATAAAGCTTACTTATTAATTAAGTAAACTAATTATTACCTAATCAAAACCTAAGTAAACTTAATAAAGTGTAATTAAATAATTAATTACACCAACACCCTCCCTTAAGTGCAACTTAGGGAAACTAAAAAAGAATGCATCTAAAACTAAGATGAATGCAAGAAAGCATGAATGGGTCTTGATAACAAGGCCTGATCAGGTACCCATTTACAAATGCAATGAAAGAGTAAGAGAAAGAGGAGAAAACCCAGTGGGACAACCCCCCCCGCAATGAGATGACCTGATGCAAATAAGCATTGGAAGAACACTGTGGAGTAACACTGGAACCTGAATCCGGAAAGCAAGGAAAGATACTTTTGTTTACAAGAAACCATATCAGAATCATAATAATGCAATAGCAAACCCGATGCCATGGAACACTAGAAAAATCCAAACGGAAAAAACCCTAGAATTTATGAAGCAACAGTAGATAAAATAAATGATGTGATACTGAAATGAAGTGCATAGATTCAAGTTACACCCTCCCAATTGCCAAAATATCCAAGTAATTTACAAAAAACCCATCGGGCCAAATTTGGAATAATGATAAACCTGGGATAGATATAGAAAAAAATGCATAGATAGAAACATAGAGGTCCTCAATACCTTTCTAGTGCCACAAAGATAGCAAAAATTGGAGATCGATGCAAAAACTTATGAGCTCAGAAGTGATAAATGAATATCTGATTTCAAACAATAATAAAAAGAACCAGCTACAAAATATGATAGAAAAACTAGCACCATTAGATAGTGCTCAGAACCAGCTTTCCGATAATATCTCATTTGCCCAATTTCGACAACCGAGCGAAAAGTTATACCCATTTTTCTGATTATGCTTTTTTTTTTAAAGCAAAAATGGCCCTGTAAGCGTTGTCGCCCATGTGACCCTGGCTATTATTATTTTTAAAAAATTAAAAAAAAAAGGAAAAACCCGCCGGCGGTTAGCCAGATGGCTGGTGATCACCGCAGCCATGCGGTTGGCTAGCTCCACTGGAGCTCCACTCTACGAGCGATGCACCACTATGGCACCACTCCGTGAGTAGTGCTCCGGTGGTGCTCGTTTTTAATAATTTTTTTAATTTTTTTGAAAAAAAAATCCTTGGAGTGCATGCTGGGGAGGTTGTATGGCTTCCTTGGCAAAACAAGTTTGCCTCAGAAACCAGCTTCTCCAAAATTGACAATTTGACAAGCATTCCTAAGGTTTTGGGGCACTATGAACGTGATGGTAGTGTCATTTTTGCTCCAAGATCCTCTGAAAAATAGGCTACTCCAAGAGCTTCCAAAAAATCACCGAGCTTGAAACCCTCACGAATTTCTTCAACGATGACCAAAATCAATAAAATGAAAGCCAATCCTAACTTTTTCTAGCACTTTGAATCCAATGGTGAAGCCCAATCTGATCCAAGATGTTGCATAGATGAACTCAAGGCATAAAATCCTTGAGGAACCTCGAACGAACTCTGCAATGATTTTCTCCAGAATTTGAGAAGGGGTTGCATGTCAAGGCTCTGATACCATGTTAGAAACCAAGATCAGACATGCAAACCAAAAGGCCTTCCACAGAAGAGAAAAATAATAAAAAGCAAGAGGGTAAGTGCACCAAGATGGTTCCCAAAAAGGGGACTTAGGTGGACAGCTTTTTCCTGAAATCAGAAAATACTGACATTGGATGTGAAATTGAGGATACTTAGACTCAAAATTTTGAGATGGAACAAAAAGAAGGATTCAAGTGCTCCAAGTCTACTTTCTAAACTACTAATTTATTTTGAAAATGATTTAGATTAAGGGGTTCAAATGAGGGACGCACACAAATTGGTGTTGTTTTTGTCAGGAAAACATAACATAGCAACTCTTGTACGACCCTCGTACGATGAACTTTTTTTTAGTATTTTTAAAATCGCAATGGTCAGAAGTTAGCTAACATTATGTAGTTGATGCACGATTTTTCTGATAATGTTTTAATGAATATTTGATTTTTTACGAATTTGCGAAGTGGACATATCCTGAAAATAGAATTTTGGCCGTGCTACCCCTACAAATTTTGGAAACTAAATGATTTGTTTTTTTTTTAATTTTTTAATTTTGTAGAATGGAGTCTAGTTTCTAAAAATGTAATTTATTTGAAAAATTGATGAACGATTAATTTATAATGAAAAAAATACCAAACACTACTTTTTGGCAAAAAAAAGACATACAGATAAAATAAATTATGGATGAAAGACTTAACATTTTCAGAACATGAAAAAAATTACATCGTTGGATAGCTAAGAGATAACCCAACATTACCCATGTGCTCGATTTTTTTGATATTGAACCACGTCCAATCCTGATAGTGAGCACAAACTCGATTATGAGAAATATGGTGGATTTCTTAAAAACACGTCTCTGGTCATTGGGAATGCCCTCCAACCCTTTGGGTTGGAATTCCAAGGCAATACCAAGATTAAATTTCGGTAATTCTCAAAGCAAGATATAAGGTGAGTGCGTTATAACGGGCTCTTGTTATAATGCGCATGCATTATTTCTCACTTTACATGGTTTTTGCTTCTGCGGGGAACATGTATACTGAGCCATAACGCGCTCGCGTTATTTCTTACTTTATGTTAAATTCTAATATATTTATGTATGCTGATATATTTTTATGTACATGTATGTATGTATGCTTGTATGGATGTAAGATTATAT
>CM021105.1:432108245-432251178 GCA_007115665.2 Sequoiadendron giganteum
TATAGGGGTTGAGGGATTAGGGTTTAAGGGTTGAGGTATTATGGTTTAAGGGTTGAGGGATTAAGAGGGTATAGGGATTGAGGGATTAGGGTTTAAGGGTTGATTGTGTAGGGTTGATGGATTAAGAAGGTATAGGGATTGAGGGATTAGGGTTTAAGGGTTGAGGGATTAAGAGGGTATAGGGGTTGAGGGATTAGGGTTTAAGGGTTGAGGGTTGAGGGATTAAGAGGGTATAGGGGTTTAGGGATTAGGGTTTAAGGGTTGAGTGTTGAGGGATTTGGGGTTGTAGGATTAAGAGGGTATAGGGGTTGAATGATTAGGGTTTAAGGGTTGAGGGTTGAAGATTGAGGGTTGCGGGATTAAGAGGGTATAGGGTTTTAGGAATTAGTGTTTAAGGGTAGAGGGTTGAGTGATTAAGAGGGTATAAGGGTTGAGGGATTGAGGGTTGCGGGATTAAGAGGGTATAGGGGTTGAGGGATTAGGGTTTAAGGGTTGAGGGTTGATGGATTGAGAGTTGCAGGATTAAGAGGGTATGGGGGTTGAGGGATTAGGGTTTAAGGATCGAGGGATTAGGGTTTAAGGGTTCAGGATTGAGGGTTGAGTGATTAAAAAGGTAGAGGGGTTGAGGGATTAGGGTTTAAGGGTTGAGGGTTGAGTGATTAGGAGGCTATAGGGGTTGAGGGATTAGGGTTTAAGGGTTGAGGGTTGAGGATTGAGGGTTGAGGGATTAAGAGGGTATAGGGGTTGAGGGATTAGGGTGTAGGGGTTAAGGATTGAGGGTTGAGGGATTAAGAGGGTGTAAGGGTTGAGGGATTAGGGTTTAAGGGTTGAGGGATTAAGAGGGTATAGGGATTAGGGTTTAAGGGTTTAGGGTTGAGGGTTGAGGTATTAATAAGGTATGGGGGTTGAGATATTAGGGTTTAAGGGTTGAAGGATTAGGGTTTAGGGGTTGAGGGTTCAAGGATTAGGAGGGTATAGTGGTTGAGGGATTAGGGTTGAAGGGTTGTTAGTTGAGGGTTCAAGGATTAAGAGGGTATAGGGATTGATGGATTAGGGTTGAAGGATTAGGGTTTGAGGGTTGAGGTATTAAGAGGGTATAGGGGTTGAGGGATTAGGGTTTAAGCATTGATGGTTGAGGATTGAGGGTTGATGGATTATGAGGGTATAGGGGTTGAGGGATTAGGGTTTAAGGATTTAGGGATTAGGGTTTAAGGGTTGAGGGATTAAGAGGGTATAGGAGTTGAGGGATTAGGGTTTAAGGGTTGAGGGTTGATGGATTAATAGGGTTGAGGGATTAGAGCTTATAGGGATTGTGGGATTAGGGTTTAAGGATTGAGAATTAAGGGTATAGGGGTTGAGGGATTAGGGTATAAGGGTTGAGGGATTAGGGTTTAAGGATTGAGGGTTAAGGGATTAAGAGGGTATAGAGGTTGAGGGATTAGGGTTTGAGGGTTGAGGGATAAGTGTTTAAGGGTTGAGGGATTAAGAGGGTATAGGGATTGAGGGATTAGGGTTTAAGGGTTGAGGGTTTAGGATTGAGGTATTAAGAAGTTATATGGGTTGAGATATTAGGGTTTAAGGGTTGAAGGATTAGGGTTTAAGGGTTGAGGGTTGACCGCATTTCTTGGACCCATTTTTTCAAATAGACCACTACATTTCCAATTTCACTAAATTGGCAACCTAACTTATCCTGTTTGAAAAAATGGGTCCAAGAAAATGGGGTCTCCCGGTGATTACCGGGAGACCCCATTTCTTGGACCCATTTTTTCAAACAGGCCACTACATTGACAATTTCACTGAATTGGCAAGCTAGTGGGCCCCCTAGCTTGCCAATTTGGTGAAATTGGCAACCTAAGTTGTCCTGTTTGAAGAAATGGGTCCAAGAAATGGGGTCTCTTGGTGATTTACATCACCGAGAGACCCCATTTCTTGGAACCATTTTTTCAAACAGGCCACTACATTGCCAATTTCACTGAATTGGCAAGCTAGTGGGCCCACTAGCTTGGCAATTCGGTGAAATTGACTCCCTACCAAACTCTCTTTATTTCTCTCTATCTCACCTCTCTTTCACCTCCCTCTCTCTCCCTCCATACCTCTCCCTCCATCTATACTTCCTTATCTACTCTTTATCTCTCATGTATCTCTACCTCTCCTTCCCTCTCTACTTATCTTTTTCTCCTCTTTCCCTCCCAACTCTCTCTCTCTCTCTCCCCAATCCCTCCCTCCCCCTATTTCTCTCTCCCCCTATGAGGGTTGAGAGTGTAAGGTTTAGTGTTTAAGGTATAGGGTTGAGGTTATCGGGTTAATTGTATAGGGAATAAGGTTTAGGGTTTAGGATATTAGGTATAAAGTTGAGGGTATATGGTATAGGGATGATGGATGAGGGTTTAGGGTTTAAGGTATAGGGTTGAGGGTTGAGGGTTGAGGGATAGTGTTTAGGGTTGAGGGTATAAGGTTAAGTGTATAGGGTATATGGATTATGGTTTAGGATATTGGGTATATAGTTGAGGGTAATGGGTTGAGGATATTAGGTTTAGGGTTGATGGTTTAGGTTTTAGGATTTATGTACAAGTTTAAGGGTTGAGGGTTGAGGTATAATGTTCAGGGTTAAGGGTATGAGGTTAAGTGTATAGGGTATAGGGATTAGGTTTTAGGTTGTAGGGTTAAGGGTATAAGGTATAGGGTTAAGACTTGAGATTGTAGGGTTTTATGTTTAACATTATTCCTAAACCCTAAACCCTAAACATTATCCTTGAACCCTTAACCCTATAATTAAACACTAAATCCTACATTAAACCTTGTACTCTAAACCCTCAACCCTAAACCCAATACCCTCAACCCTATACTGAATATTCTAAACCCTAATCCCTATACTCTATACAGTTAACCCTACACCCCCAACCTTGAACACTATACCTCAACCCTACACCTTCAACCCTCATCCTTATACCCTATACCCTCAACCTTATAACCTAAGCCCTGAACATCATCCCCCAACCCTATAATTAAACCCTAAACCCTACATTCAACCTTGTACACTAAACCCTAAACCCTAAACCTCAATCTGAAACCCAATACCCTCAACCCTATACCCATTATTCTAAACCTATACATAGCCCTATACCCTCAACCCTATACCCATTATTCTAAACCCTAATCCTTATGCCCTATACACTTAGCCCTATACACTTACCTCCACTCTCTCCCACTCTCCTCCACTCTCCCACTCTCTCCCACTCTCCCCCACTCTCCCACTCTCTCCCTCTCTCCCTCTTTCTCTATCTCCCACTCTCCACTTCTCCCCTTCTCCCACTCTCTCCCACTCTCCTCCTCTCTCCCTCCCTCTATATCTCCCACTCTATCTCCCACTCTCCCCCTCTCTCTTTCTTCCACTCTCCCCTTCTCCATCTCTCTCTATCTTCCACTCTCCCCCTCTCTCCCTCCCACTCTCTCAGAAACCCCTATACTATCAAAAATACACTAAGAAAACTTAATTTAACATAACACGCTCACGTTATAACGCGTGCGCGTTATAACATGAGCACATTTTGTAGTTTACTAAAACGGTAAAAAAATTAATAGACCTATGATTTGAAGGCCCACAGTCTACATATTCCCCTGGTTTTGCGTGTGCTCCAATAAAAAATATATATTTGATGATGTTGTGAAGTGTGCAAGCAGATTTTTCACTTTCCATCTCCTTTTCCATGATCTTTTTACCACCTTTGCATGAAATAGCAGAGTCTTGATGTTGAAAGACATATAATATCAATTGAATTTTGAATTCCATTGAAAACTGATATACAATTGAAGTGTGGGAGGGAACAAGCTTTTGAACAAGTCAAATTGTTGTGGAGTTTGAAGAAAGAAGAAGCTAAGGCTACATAATTAGGTTGAATTCCTCCATTTGAAAGTCTGGTTTTTAAGGTATGTGAGGTCTTTACAATTTTTCTTCCATTCTATTATGGCTTTCTTTCATTTTTGTTTGTCATTATAACCTTAGGTTGTCAATGCACATTTTAAATTAGCAAGTTATATACACAATTATTTACACTTGCCAATTATAGAAATTCAAAACCATTCACTAAAATTCATCCTTTAAGACCATTCCCAGACCATTCCAAAGCATCAAACATCTTCAAAATACCCTGCACAAGGTCAAAAGTTCATTACATAGACCAATCCTTCAACAATTGATGGGGAGTCTTATCTTTGAAGAGCAATCTTTCTCTTCCCAAGACCTATTCTTTGGTCTTCCTAGGGTATTCCTCTCTACCCTACTCATGGATCCCTTGTAAACCCCTCTCACCTCATAAGACTCTCCACCAATTTCAAATTCTTCACCATTGCTCTCAATTCACCACTAAGCTTCCTTGGGCTCCACACTGACCCAAAGTATCCTAACCACTCGAGGGGCTAAAAAAGGGCATTCTCACTATCCCCTTGTTGATTTGAATCCTCACTAATCCATCTTATAGGATTCTTTCACCTTGTACCCATCGCTTTCTTGAAAAACCCAATTTTAGGCCTTGTAGCCTTTTGCCCAATTAAGCCTCCTAGAACCCGTTTTCTTGGCTTTTCTCAAAAACGGTCTTAACAACCCCAAAATATTTTTATATATTCTTTCTAGTGGTGCCATAGGCTTCAATATTTACCAGGTTTTAATTCCCTTTGGCATTCGTACATAGGACTGTCCTTATACCCCCTATTTTCGAGGGTTTCTAGGGTTCTGGCTCCTTTTTCCAACTCTGAGGGCTTCAATGACCTCCTCAACTCTCCTCCTTGCACACACATGTCTAGAATATGTGTTCCCACACTCTTTTTCTCTTTATTGGTACAAACCAGTCCATTTAACAACTTTCTTTACTGCTGTCCTCTCCAAGCCACTAGCCAAAATGCACTTGCACTTGCCTAGTTCTTGATGAATTCACCATCTCCCCTACAAACCAAGACACCACACACCATATGTACATTGTAAAAAAATTCCCCTACTTGATTCCAAGTTTCCATGGTAGCCTTGCCATGAGAATTCAAGTGGGGATCATTATTTCCAAAAACTAGCATGAACCGGCTATGAGACCAAAAACTCTAAAAACTTGCAAAACAGAAAGCAATTGAACTAAATGGCTAATATAATGCTTCACACAGTAATTAAGTGACACAATTGAAAGACTCAAAGCATTATACAGGTCCTTTCAATCCATTCTTGACTGGATGAAGGCACAAAAACATAAATTCAATGAAATTTGCACTCTTCCAACTCACAAATTCCCCTTCCAAAACTCAAAATCATACAATAGCTTTCCCACATGCTAAATTAGGGTTTTTATGAACTTATATACCTTTCTCCCATGTGCTAGGACCCTTGGGTCAGGCTTAGAGCATCATTAATTCCCTTTTCCCACTTTTAGGACAAATTGCCAAGTCTACATGGACTAATTTGCCTAATTTCATCATTTAGGCTTCTGCAAAATTCAAGGCTCTAGACTACCCTAAGTTTACCTTAACTCACACATAAAAAGCACTATTGGGACTTTACATCATAGTCCTTATTCCCTTGGTGGTTGGCTAGAACCATCAACAATAACAGACTACTTTTGTACAAGATGATTGTAAGTATTATTTAAATGAAGCCTTCAATGACATATATTTTTCAATTATCTTGAATGGATACATTTTTTAGGAACTAATATTCATCTCATTACCATGGTATAGATAAAATTATCCGCCATGTCGAAGAAAAAGACAAAGAGGAAAGTAATAGACGAGGAGAACAAACACTTGAAAGAAAAGGAGAGAGTTCGGGTGGCGGCATATCGTGAAAAGAAGAAATTGGAAACGATTGATGAGAACAACCCAATTGTAGAGGAACCTCAACCATCAAAAAGGGAACGGGAATTGGTAGCACAAAAGGCACGAATGTGAAAGCATCATCCTAAGATAGATTTAGATACCGTAGTTGGAGAGACACCCTCTATGACAAGTGAATATGTAGGGACACCATTAAGCACAAGCGAATATGGAGGGAAACCATCTAGTACAAGTGAATATGGATGGACACCATCTACTACAAGTGAATATAGAGGGACAAAATTTACCGCAAGTGAATATTGTTGGACACCATCCAACACATCTCAAGTTGAGAGTACATCATCACTCGAAATTGACGAAGAAGGTATGCCATCATTCCCATCTAAACCTCAAGGTATGTCTTCTTCTCCACCCTGGATCGAAGGTATGCAATCTAGCGCACCTCAATTAAATATTGATGAAATTCCTAATGTTGAGATGTATGTACCTAGGAGAACACCACCAAGAATTTTGCATAGAAAACCAAAGTATTTGATTAATATTGATGATGAGATTTTGCAGCACATGGAAGGTAAGATTTCAACACACACTTGTAGAAGATATGCTGATAAGATTTGGGAAAGATTCTTTGAAAGGCTAAATGAGATTGCAAGATGTCAACTATTTGTTGAAATGATGTGGGGTGTAAAGTATAGGAACATCATGAAGACTCTTGGGTTGAGAACATCGAATGCATTGAGTGAAGACACTTGTGAAGAATCTAATGGATGCTTATGAGAGTGTGGGTAAGACCTCATGCTCAAAGGATAGTAATTTCACCCGACGTGTGATTACATCAACTTTGGTAAGTTTTCAAACAAAGAGAGCTCTCCTAATTAGAAAGACTAGTGAAAAAATAGGAATTAGTAGAAAAACTTTATCAAGGGCCATTCAAAGGCGGCAAAGAATTGAGGGAAATGATACAAATGAATTATGGGCATTCTTGGGGAGACTGTCACGAAAAGATAAAGAAGTTGTCAAAGCCTTGAGAACACTAATTGAAGAGTATTGGAAGAATAACACAAGGCCATCTCCAAATCAAAGGGATGTGGTAAGAAGGAGAATCGGTAGTCGGAATCGTGAGCCACATCCAAAGCATTTTTTGGATATGACTCAAACCCAATTTTTTCATAAATTTGAAAATGATTATCCTCAAATTAGTATTTCTCAAAGATATTTTGAACTGCTTAAACCTTTTTATGTCAAGATAAATCACACACGCACTACTTGTTGTTGTAGACTACATATTGAATTTTCTAACCATTACGATGTTTATCGTTCTATATGTTTAGATTTGCATACTAACGATGTTTTGTAGGATTGTGGCATAGAAGCCCCACCAAAATCTTCAAGAGAGTTCTTATCAAAAATTTTATGTCAAATAGAGGATGGCCAGATATTCTATAGGACAACATGCTTGGATGGTTCATGTGAGCATTGTGGTGGCTTCCAGCGTATGCCAGAATGTCAACATATGGAAAGCACAGATGAGGTGGGACAAAAACTAGTAGAGTTCGGGAAGTATAAAATAGTGGCATATGCTACAAAAGATGGGTCTCAAGAAAAAAGGTGTGATTTGGTTATTGAGAAGATTTCAGTGTACAAATTTATGACCACATTTCGTGACAGTATACTGTCTGAGTATGCAATGCATACCCATAGAGCTCGATGGTTGGACATGCAGTTCAAGCTATGCAAGGACACCTTTCCAGTTGGAAGCATAGTATCCGTGGTTGACTTTGTAGAGAACTACACTCTACAACCACAACATGAGGTGCAGTCACAATACTACAACTCTACACAAGTTTTGATATTTGTGCACATAGCATTCATTCATGCATCTAATAGTACATATGAGCAAAGGAAGGTAATGAGGGAGTGCCACTTTTACATTAGTGATGATCACACACATTCTATAGAGTTCGTGCAAGGTTGCTTCCAGATGTTCTACATTGGTTTGGCTCAGAGGGGCATAGAATACGATCAACATATAATATGGTCTGATAACTGTGCAGCACAGTTCAAGAACTCACACATGTTCTACTGGTTGTGCAGGATGCATGTCATTATAGGTGTTCAACATATGTGGAACTTTTGTGAGGCTGGACATGGAAAGGGGGAGCATGATGGTGCAGGAGCATGCTTGAAAAGAGCATTACCATGAGAAGAGTTAAAGTATAAAGATAGTGAAAAGTTGATAGATGCAAAATTAATCGTCGAGTGGTGTAATGCTTTGATGGGTCCAGGTAATGAAGGTACGTCTTCAGTTCGTAGATTTTTTTGGTTGATGGATGATACTAACATTGCACCATATGAAGACTGTTGTACACTAATAGGATTGAGTGAGGTACACTCTTTCCTTAGCTCAAATAGAGGTTCATGGAGTATCGATACACGAAAGATGGCATGCTTTTGTTCTTCATGTACAATGCAAGACTGGAATGATTGTGAGTCAGGGGAGTGGGTTGACAAATGGTTCACAAGTTATCTTAGCCCACTTCACATGCCTACGGCATTGGAACTGACACAGATAGAATCATCGGTTGATTTTGACCACATATCAGATCTAGTTCAATGAGGTGATATATCTACTTTCTTAGTTGTTGAAATTCCATATCGTTAGATCTTACTTTGTACTGTATTCGTAATGTTGAAAAATTCCAAGAGATTTTTTGCACATATCAATGCAGGGCATGTTTATGCAGTTATTGCAGATGAAGACAATGAAGAGGGAATAGACTATTACTCGTGTCATTGTGTTGAGACCAAAATGAAATTGGAGGCCCCACTTATAGATGGAGAAAACATCGAATACCCTACAGGCTCAGTTGTGGTTACTGGAACATGGCTTAGAAGGTACCCACATTCAAGTGTTAAACATTGGATATTTTAGGACTTTGACATGCATCGTAAGATTCTTCATTACTCGAACCTTGTCGTGGAATCCAAAGTTCATTTGACCAAATATGGGGGTAGACCTTTGAACAAGACGTTATGGAAGGTCCGTGAGTCTGACCATGAGGCAATACTTGACACAATAAAGAGTAGAGCAGACCCGGAAGGTTCATTGGATTAATTTGTAAGTATATGCACATTGGTTCTTATTAATTTATACTTGTGTTCACATTAATTTGTTTGATGCCAATGCTATCATCTTCTTTTACATTGATTGGTGTCGCCTTGCAAAAAATGCTGATATATGAGCTATCGAAGAGAATGTCAACTAGAAAAGCAATGCAACAGCCTTATTTTGATGCCTACATGCAACATCTATAAGTGCCTTCCATCTATTTTTATTTCATTTCCATTTTGGATGCTCTTTCTTTTTCTCTTTTACTTTGCGTATTTGTAAGTAAACTACTAAGGGTTGATTGATCTTTCATTACAGAAAATGCTGATTTAAGAGCCATTATCAAAAATCTCAACGAAAAAAGCAATGCAACATACTTATTTTGATGATTTTGACAAATCTCAATTTTGATTTCAAGCCATTATAAGAGATCATGTGAAGCTTAGCGAGGGAATCTCAAGCTCCTCATTTGAAGTTAACCTCATGATGAACACCTATGATGTAGACATTTAAAAAGAATCTTGAATGTATGAGTGACATTGTAAAAGATCTGAGAGAACGAAGTGCCAGAGGCATTGTAATAAGATCTAATTACATAATGAGATATACTCAAATATTGTAAGGTTGAAGTTCATGTTTGGTGTAGTAGCACCTTGTTCTATAAATGCCTTGAGTAGGAAAATTTGCAAACTTTGGATTTTGAAATGTAAACAATGTGAAAAAGGTCATATAAAGGTCATGTAAACAATTTGTACACATTTTTTTGCAACTCGTGTGAGCAAGCGGACTGTTCCAACACATCTTAATAGGTATTTTTACGGTAGGCATGGTCCTTTTTTGCACAAAAACACATGGAATCGCTCCGAGCTATGTTCCACCAGATTGATCCCTTAAGGGTCCAAAGTGCAAAATAGCTGCAAAATTTAGCATGCTATTACTTGGATACCGTGATGCTTAGAAACTTCTCGTCTAATCCTACAAAAAGGCGTTGAACCCATCTAGAAAAACCTCTCTCGATTTTGGCTATCTTGGAGTGGTTTTCTCGTGGCGGCAGATTTTCACTTGATGGAAAACATGTCAAATTCAAGCTGTGCAAAGTTGCAAAGTGGTGCAAAATTTTTTTGCAACTCGTGTGAGCAAGCAAACTGTTCCAACATGTCTAAATAGGTATGTTTATGGTAGGCATGGTCCTCTTTCACACTGAAACATGTGGAATCACTCCGAACTATGTTCCAATGGATCGATCCCTTAAGGGTCCAAAGTGCAAAATAGCTGCAAACTTCAGCATGCTATTACTTAGATATCATGATGCTTAGAAAATTCTCGTTTGATCCTACAGAAAGGCGTTGGACCCCTCTAGAAAAAAATCTCTTGATTTTGGCTATCTTGGAGTGGTTTTCTCATGGTGGTGGATTTTCACTTGATGGAAAACGTGTCAAATTCAAGCTATGCAAAGTTGCAAAGTGGTACAACTTTCGCTCTGCAACTCGTGTGAGCAAGTGGACTATTCCAACACATCCAAATAGGTATGTTTACAGTAGGCATGGTCCTCTTTTGCACTGAAACACGTGGAATCACTCTGAGCTATGTTCTACCGGATCGATCCCTTAAGGGTCCAAAGTGCAAAATAGCGGCAAACTTCAGCATGCTATTACTTAGATACCATGATGCTTAGAAACTTCTCATCTAATCCTACAAAAGGCATTGGAACCTCTAGAAAAACCTCTCTCGATTTTGGCTATCTTGGAGTGGTTTTCTCGTCACGACGGATTTTCACTTGATGGAAAACGTGTCAAATTCAAGTTGTGCAAAGTTGCAAAGTGGTGCAACTTTTGCTCTGCAACTCGTGTGAGCAAGCAGACTGTTCCAACACATATGAATAGATATTTTTATGGTAGGCATGGTCCTCTTTTGCACCGAAATACGTGGAATCACTCCGAGCTATGTTCCACCGGATCGATCCCTTAAGGGTCCAAAGTACAAAATAGCTGCAAACTTCAGCATGCTATTACTTGGATACCATGATACTTAGAAACTTCTCGTCTAATCCTATAGAAAGGCGTTGGACCCCTCTAGAAAAATATCTCTCGATTTTGGCTATCTTGGAGTGGTTTTCTTGTGGTGGCAGATTTTCACTTGATGGAAAACGTGTCAAATTCAAGTTGTGCAAAGTTGCAAAGTGGTGCAACTTTCGCTCTGCAACTTGTGTGAGAAAGTAGACTATTCCAACATGTCCGAATAGGTATTTTTATGGTAGGAATGGTCCTCTTTGGCACCGAAACACGTGGAATCGCTCTAAGCTATGTTCCACCAGATCGATCCCTTAAGGGTCCAACGTGAAAAATAGCTGCAAACTTCAACATGATATTACTTGGATACCGTGATGCTTAGAAACTTCTCGTCTGATCCTACAGAAAGTTGTTGGACCCCTCTAGAAAAACCTCTCTCAATTTTGGCTATCTTGGAGTGGTTTTCTCATGGTGGCGGATTTTCACTTGATGGAAAACATGTCAAATTCAAGCTGTGCAAAGTTGCAAAGTGGTGCAACTTTCGCTTTGCAACTCGTGTGAGCAAGCGGACTTTTCCAAAACATCTGAATAGGTATTTTTATGGTAGGCATGGTCCTCTTTCACACCGAAACATGTGGAATCGCTTTGAGCTATGTTCCGCCGGATCAATCCCTTAAGGGTCCAAAGTGCAAAATAGCTGCAAACTTCAACATGCTATTACTTGGATACCGTGATGCTTAGAAACTTCTCGTCTGATCCTATAGGATTGCATTGATCCTGTCTATAAAAACCTCTCTTGGTTTTGGCTATCTCAGAGTTGTTTTCTAGTGGTGGTGGATTTTCACTTGATGGAAAAAGCATCAAATGCAAGCAGTGCAAAGTTGCAGAGTGGTGCAACTTTCGTTCTACAAATTGTGTGACCAAGCAGACTATTCGAACATGTCCAAATAGGTATGTTTATGCTAGTCATGGTCCTCTTTTGCACTGAAACATGTGGAATCGCTCTGAGCTATGTTCCACCAGATCGATCCCTTAGGTTGGAGGAGTCTTAAGTTGCAAATTTGTAAGTTGTTTAAAGAAACAAATTTGAAATGATATTGAATGGCCCACTTAGAAATCATTGCATCTAAGTGATGCTCATAGAGGTGAGGCACTAGGCCTTCCCGGGAGGTCACCCATTCTAGTATACTCCAGCTCAAGCGCTTAACCATGAAGTTTTTTCCCCAAGAAGGATAGTGGAAAAGGTAGAATCCAGTGTACTTTTGATGAGTGGAAAGGAATTCCTAAGAGACATGAAGGAGGAAGAAGGAGTTGTCTATGCAATCATGTTGAAGCCAAAGGAGGAGGAGTCACCTAGTCGGCTACCTATGACAGCAGAGGTGAAGCAACTATTGGATCAGTTCAAGGATATCATTTGTGAAGGCACACCAGCTACACTACCACCTAAGAGGGCAATCATTCATCAAATTGAATTTGTACCAAGAGCAACATTGCCTAACAAGGCTACATACAAAATGACACTGGAGTAGAACAAGGAGATAGCAAGGCAAGTTCAAGAACTTTTGGACCAAGGGTTGATCAGGAAAAGCATAAGCCCATGTGTTGTCCCAGTGGTGTTGGCACCTAAGAAGGGAGATAAGTGGAAAATGTGTACTGATTCTAGGGCCATAAATAGGATAACCATTAGATATAGGTTTCCTATTCCTAGGATAGAAGACTTAATGGACTGTTTAGGGGGGTGCTAGGTACTACTCCAAGATTGATTTGAAAAGTGGCTACTATCAGATTAGGATGAAAGAGGGAATAAGGACTATGATATAAAGTCCCCAGAGTGTTTTTGATGAGTGAATTGGAAATAGGTTTGTTAGGGGCTTGTGGTTTGGGTAAGTCTTGGACACTGTGAGCATTTTGAGCAATGTTGCCTTGGCTATTTGTCCTAAAAGTTGGAAAATGACATTAATGATGCTCTAAGCCTGACCGAAGGGTCCTAGAATGTGGGAGAAAGGTATATAAGGTCAGAAAAACCCTAATACCTGGGTTGGAGGATTGTTTTCACGAATTGAGACTTGGAGAGTACATTTTTGTGATTGGAAGAGAGCAAGTTTTCATTGAATTTCTGTGTTTGAGCCTTCATCCAGTCAAGAATAGATTGAAGGGACTTATCTAATTCTTTTATTCTTCCATTTGTGTCACTTATTTATCTTGTGTAGCATTATATTAGTCATCTAGACCGACTGGTTATCTTTTTGCAAGTTTTTGGTTTTCTTGGTCTCATTGCCGGTTCAGGCCAGTTTTGTGAATAATGAGTCCCACTTGACTTCCCATGGATTTCCTCTCATGGCCACTTGGAATAAAGTTGGGAACTATGTAAATAGTGTACATATAGGTTTTGGGGTCTTGTTTTGCAGGGAGGTGATGAAATCCTCAAGCACTAGGTGAGTGTAAGTGCATTCTGGCTAGTAGCTTGGAGAGGACAGCAGCAAGGAGAGTTGCTAAATGGATTGGTTTGTGCCAATAAAGAGTATTGGAGTGTAGGAACATGTATCTTAGTCATGTGTGTGCCAGGAGGAGAGATGAGGAGGTCGTTGAAGCCCTCAAAGAAGGAAAAAGAGCCAAAAACCATAGGAACCCTTGAAAATAGGGGGTTTGAGGACAATCATATGTACGAAAACTTGTAGGACCTAAGGCTTGGTAAATATTGGAGCCTTGATGATAAAAAGAAATAATTTACAAAAACATTTGGGGGTTGTTAAGACTGATTGTGAGAAAAGTCAAGAAAACGGGTTCTAGGAGGCCAAATTGGGGCAGAAGGCTACAAGGCCTAAAATTGAGTTTTTCAAGAAAGCGATGGGTAAAAGGTGAAAGAATCCAATAAGATGGATTAGTGAGGAGATAAATCAACAAAGGGACAACTAGGATACTGGTGTGGGGACACCTTGACTCTTGAAATTTATGACAAGCTTCATAATTTTGTAATGTTTTAGTCTTTTAGAATTTCGTGGGACCATGTTAAGAAATGGTTAAGTTTTTAAATTGCAATGATATATTCATCAAAAGGATTAAATGACAGTTGTAACCAAATGGGAATATTGGGTAAATGAACAATTTGTCTAACTACCCTAGAATCTCTATAAAGAGACAACATGTAACCGAATACAAGGAGATAGAGGAAATAGAGAGTGCAACTACGGGAAAACAAAAAAGAGAGTAAACAAGAGGGAGAAGAAATCGGGCTCTTATGTTTTTGAAGTGTTAATATCTATAATTTGTTAAAGAGGAGTTTCCATTTCCCACTGTGTCGTTCTCTCTATCTTTCTTGGTTTATTGTTTTGCAAATTGTGAATGCAGATTAGTTTTGAAGGATTCACTATTGTTTTGAATGTCATGGATGTCTTGTTTTCGGGTTTCTTTATGACAGTCCCGAATGGAATGGGAAAAATGGTTTCAATTGACAGGGAATATACGTAATATAACCAAGTGTGAAATTCTTGTATGGTTTTAAATGTATAACGGTTTTCAAAGAAACCATTACATCGCTCATTGTGTTTGAGCAATGTGTGACTCGAGCTTTGAACAGCGGAAAGGTGGTGGATAGAATTAGAGGCTTAAGAACATGTCTTGATTAGTAGTGATCAGTAGGTTAAGGAGTGAGAAGGGTGGATGAGCCACTGTCTTGTGTTGTTTCCTCTGCATCAGAATGGTATCAGAGGCAGAAGGTTCTGAGTGTGTAGAAGGCAATCTACACCAGGAAGTAGCGTGGGTTCTTGGTTGCAAGTTGATCCATCCAAGCTGCAGGAAGGACGCAGTTGTTCTTGCGTGTGTGAAGATCTCACGTTAGGGTCTTCATATTGTCTACACCAAGATGAATCTAGGTAGAAGGTGCAATGAGAGCAACCACTAAGAGAAGGGTGGGAAGCATCTTCAAGAATCTTGTGTGGGTAAGATGGTAGTATTTAGGATTCAATGGTAGTATTTAGATATATAAATATTGTGATATTGCTATCAAGATTCAATCATGTAGTTTTACAAGTCAAACTCATTGACCCATGATTCATTAGTAGTGGTTCACAAGAACCCATCTCTCATGATAATGAATGGTTCATAAGGAGGAAGATAAATCTTCATACATTTCTTCTATCACAAATGAGATAAGTGCTTGGTTTCATGAAGGTCATGAGACAACCATTAATGGGGAGTGGATACATGAAGAACTAATGGAGAATGATAATGGCTTCAGACCTGCTATAAAGGAATTTTTTTTTCGTTTCAATGATGCAAGAGGTTTTTGGTTTCACTACCAAAATGAGCCTACAAAGAATGCATGTGAAACTCCTTTTGACCTTGAGGGTGTACTTACTCCATCTCAAGGATCATGCATTGAGGATGACATAGATCAATGCTATGGCTAACCAATTAATAATTATACATGTGAATAAGTCAAACATGTACATGTCAATAAGGGAACTACAAGTACTCATAAACACGTAAGCCTCAAAAAGTATACAAATGAATACATAGTATACACAAATTAAAACAAAGTATATGCACGAATACAAGGTATATGCATGAAAACATGTAAGCCACAAAGTATACACTCGAATGCACGTAAGTCACAAAGTATACACGTAAGTTGTAAAGTATACACTTGAATATACGTAACTCATATCTATTGAACCATCAATTTAGAATGCAAATATGGACAAGCATCGAAAAAAGATATTTGTATTAACCAAATAGCCATGTAGGCATACATAAATATATGTCAATATAAGTATGAAATATATGTACAAAATAGCCATATAGGCTTACGAGAATGCCATCTAGGTATACACTATCAAATATGTCCAATAAAAAATATGTACAAAACTGCCATGTAGGCATACAATAAAAGACTATGGAATCAAAAGTCATTGCTTTCCATGCCCAGGAAATAAAATCTTTCCCTTTCCTTTTCACTCAGATGGCGATAGGTCTGTCACTCATTTTTGCTGCGCTCGTGGAGTGCTCCTACTACTCCTCCTAGGGTTTAGTTCATGGTGAAGTTTTATCTATTACAATAAGAAGTAAAGACATGAATATATAGAAATTACATTATAAAAAATGGTATATTTGACAAAATAATCACTTACAGCCATCTCACGATCTCTCTCCATGAGGGAAATATCCTCACGCCCATGCTCAGGAGTGCTCAAGCCCTGTATAAACCATACAAATAGACAAAAACTACGTGAATCAATAATGGTTTGATTTCTGACTAACTAACATCTATAACAACAAATGTAAATTAAAATTTACTAATTTGCCTCATACCTCTTCTATCAGAGCCATCGAGGATTGTATAGCAGATGTCACACCAATATCCATTGCCCTCATCACATTCAGAGGTGTATCATCTCACAACAATTGAAAATAAAACAACAAATTATTCAACATAATCAACGATGTGCATATAAACTACACAAATCTATTAAGTACTTGATTCATTAGTTAAACTCTTTATTCTATTACCTGCATGAAGGTTTGAGTAAATCCACCACCACTGGGAAGTGTTCCATCAAAACCTCCAATATTAGTCTGTTCAACATCCAAAATTGCATATTAAATTACCATTCGTAAAAAAATTCCATTAATATGCAATAAACTTATAATTGTTTACTAGTTACATACCCTAGCGATAGGTGTACTGCAAAAATAGGTTGGTGGGGGGCCGGTGTATCCAATCTCAACACTATGACCCCGCAATTTTATTAAAATCATAAAACATTTTTAGTTAATTTTGCATTTCAAAATCAAAATTTAATAAATTAAATTCAATGAAAACATTCAATAACTTTTACCTGACTATCAAAGCCATATGCCTCATGCAAAATTTCAGATGCCCTCTCCATCTCCATAGCTGTAGACAGATCCTACGTACCAGTCTCCTGAGGGTCGATGGGGTCATGTGAACAAGTAGCACTGCAAGATTGACACACATGTGTTCGAAGACCACCACTAGAAGACTCCCCTGGATGGCGCTGTAGAATAGGGCTAGTATGATGGATTACACTCTAGGTCAAAGTGTTGATTTCCTACAATGTCTCTATGTCAGCACTTTCCTTCACAACGAAAGGCATAACAATGTGCTCATGAGGTGGCCTAGCGAGAGCTCGTCTACCTTGCCGCGTAGGATCTGGCTATGCACCAGGTCTATCCTGAGCTGACCCCCCACCTCTCCCCTAGAAATCCCTCATATCAAAATAATTTGGGATTTTGTTCAATATGAACTCACTGTATAGTTTCCTAAGGAAATATTGTGGGACCTCGCAATTGTTGCACGGTGGGTAATCGAAGACCATGTACCGCCTATCATAAAATCACTCCTTCATTTGTTGGTGGTGGCACCAATGGATAGGAAACCTCTTTGCATTGAGGGTAAGATTTTGATTTGTGCGTGGGTCGGTGAATAATGAGCACAAATCACCTTTTGTTATTTTTAAATCTTTCACATCCTTGTATGATAGTTTATTTGTATAATACTCCCTAGCCGCCTGCCTCCTATCTTCCCATCCAGTTATTTGTTTGCTAATTGAATCTACGTTTGTTAACATATCTTTCAAGGAATTTGCTAGGGTCATTCTTTCTGTGGTTGAACCATTTGGATCACTCAACCTATTGATCAAATCCTCAATTTGTTTTTTGTTATTTTCAATTTCACTCATTAAATTTTGTTGAGTGCTAGGAGGAGGTTGAGTGATTGGTGGAGGAGGTTGATTTTGTGGTTGATTTTGATCTTGAGGATTTTGAGGGTTTGCAAGTTGATTTGCATCTCCTAAAATTTCAAACAAATAGATATCAAATTCAACCTAAAACTAACAAATTCAAAATAAAAAGCATAGAATCCTTACCTCTTACAGCTCCTCGTCATCATGGCGCCATCGTTGCGAAGAAATTTGGATGCTTGGTGAAGAAATTCCTCTCCCCAAATGCAAGCGCGCTATTTTTGTTTTTTTGGCCATGGGTGCACAAAAAAAACAATCGAAATGCAAATGAGAGATTTGCATTTCTTTTTTTACTTTTAACAGTCAATAACGCGAGCGTGTTATAACGTGCTCGCGTTATCACTTTGCAGTTTTTATCCACCGGACCTTACCTAGGTTTAACCGACAACATAACGCGAGCACATTATGTCCAAAAACTTTTTTTTTAAAGGGTGTCCACAGAATGGCTACCCATTTCCATGCATCCGCCCAAGAGCTTTGCATGAAGATGTGCAAATTGATATATTCAGAATTAAGAAATTACAAGAGATGATTTGCTTTATAAAAGAAATTTATGCAACCCTAATGTTGACCTAAAAACATCTCAACTAAATAAATCTTACTTATTAATTAAGTAAACTAATTATTACCTAATCAAAAGGCTCAATGATGAAAATTAAGCATAGAATTGGTTTATAGAATGACAACAGTGAAATGGTTCATTTAGACATTTTAGGATTGCATGATTCATTTAGATTACATTCATTTTTGTTTTTATGGCTATGTGAAAGATTTTTGGAGGTTGGAAATAATACATATCTCTTTTTAAGACATTGATTAAGTACACTTGGACATTTATTATATCTCATTTCATTATCATTTTCATATTTCAACATATCATTCACATTTAGGTTATCATGATCATTTTCACATCAATTACATCATACATTTCCATTTATTGACTTTCATATCATTTTCATTATCATTATCAACATTATCATTATTAGTTACCATTCATTTTCATCATCATTATCATTATTTGTATCACATTTGCATCATATCATTTGCATATTAGTATTGACATATACATCATTTCATATCTTTCTTTCATATCATTTTCAGCATCATTTATTCTTTCATATCATTATCATTTTTTATTATTTTAAATTATTCATATCATCATTGTTATGTCAAATTTTCACCTCATTTTCATATCATTTCATGTATCATCTTCATAATCAATTTATATCAAACATCATTTGCATAATCACACATTGATAAAAATAAAAGCGCATCCATTGCATTCATTACATACATACTTCATACATCATGTAGAATCGACAAATCATTTATATTGCATCATAATACATATCATCATCCATTAACATATCATCATCCATATACATGCATAATCATAAACAAAATAACCTATAGAAATAAAAATGCATACATAACCATTCATCATAAAATCAAGGACACATGCATATCAAAAATTGCCATTGCATATCATAAATATCATCAAAAATAAATTTCCATGGGTACAAGGATATCAAATATTTGAACAAGATATATAAGTACAATAAAAGGGGTGTATACATAATCATCATTGAGGGGTCTCTGGATGGGGATCATGAATACTAATGACTCCAGAGGTGGTGGGTCTCTAGGGATCTCTATTGCCTGAGGCACCTATCTCTCGTCTGATAGGTTGTGGAACACTCCTAGTGGTACTCTTGCTATGACTACGTGAGTGGGTACGTGATCGGGTGTCTGACTACATATAGGCTATCCTCTACTTAGGGCATATTGCCTCAAAGTATCTCATCCTGGTGGGAAGTCTCTAGTCCCTTTGCAACAACCTCTCCAATAGAGGTACTCCAAACTGATCTCAAGAGTCTCTCTGCTACCCCTTTGCCTATACACATCGCTCTCTGAAACTATCCCACTCTGCAGTAATCTAGGCTATTTATGGGTCAGGAGGTGGTGGTTGTGCTATCTGTATCTGTAACTCATTGATGGTGGCCTGTGCCTATGCTAGTTGGCTTTGAAGAGCCTGGACCTGTACCTAAAGTGTGTCAATCTATCCTTGTGATGGAGCCCTGATAGTAATGGATGGTGCTAAAGTACTCAATTGCTCCACCACTCTAGTTGTACAAGGCCTACTCCTAAAGAGTACATCAAAGAAATATCTTTGCCTATCACCTCCACCACCTCCATCATAATCATAAAAGTTTTCATCATCCTCCTCCTCTCCTCCATATGGCTACTTTTCCTGTGCCCTCGCCTGTGCCTGTGCTTGTGGTTGTCATCATGCCCACTGTAAAACTGGTCTACTTAATAGTGGGGTAGGCTCATCTAGGCTGGTCAATTTGGGAAATGGATGAGTATAAAAATATGCAGCATAATCATCAGTCATATGTGCATCTATCACCTTTGGATGGATATCCCAAAACTCTGGTTGTAGCTCAGTGTACTCCACTCTAGCTACCTCATATGTGATGAAGGGACCCCACTCTGCAACATCCTCCTAACATCTAGCATAGTGAACCACACCCTGCAGCATCATCTGAACTCATCCATACTGTCTGAGTACCCACATAACCAGAAATCACTCAATGATCAAGGGGGTACAACCAATCAAATATCTCGATATGCCACAATATGGTAGCTCTATGTCATCCTTATCCCATGCCTCATAGTCAACATATGGTCTCTAGATGACTGTATCCATGTCATCTAGCACATGCCTCCAGTACTCTAACTTTCCTAGCATAGGCTGGACAAGGGAACTTGTATATGTATACACATATGGATGGCTGAGTGGATGATCACTCCGTAAAATAGGGCGAGTAATGGCGATGTGCTCCCATTCCCAGATCTGTAGCAGTGTAACTCCAAAAGATATACTCTTCCCATCTGTATATACCACCTGATGAAGATCATGGTATAGATGGGCAAGCATGCAGGATCCCCATGCATATCTCATATAATGAAGGATCATGTCCTCCAATATCCAACCCCAACCTACTGATAGTCCCTTTAACCTACGATCGGGACAAAGGAAGCCACCAACGAAACCTGCCAAAATTGATGGAAGTGGGGCATGAATCTCTACCATATCTCTCCATGCAATCTCATAACTACTAGCATGTGGATCCTGGAAGACTCGTTGCAAGGCATATGTACCTTTGATCTTCTTGTGATCATAAATCACAAGTGCGCCAACCACGGGGATACCTAAAATATTGTGCACATCCTCAGGTGTAACAATGATCTCTCTAGTCAGCAAGTGAAAAGTATTATGCTCACTATGCCATCTCTCAGCTAATGCAGTCAACAATGCCCTATTGAACCTATACTGAGGGATCCTAAGGAGGGAACCCAACCCACATCTAACAATTACCCCAATCTCTAGTTGGGTCAATCTGGGAATCATTTCCCATGTGCGGGGAAACCTTTCTCTAATCTGGAGGATTTTAAAATCCTCCTATAATCATTGAAACATCAATTAATCAAATCATCAGCAAAGAACATCAATCAATTGGGAAATCAAAAAATCATGTCAATCAAGAAAGTAAATGAAATCAACATCTCAACATATCATTACTATTGGTTCTTCAAGCAGGAAGTCAAATTTATCAAACTTTACTATTTATTTTTCATCAAGCATGGAAACAAATTTAGTAACCAATTGGCTCAACATCAACATCTATACTATTTTTTTTTCAATTCATGAAAGAAAATTTATCAAAATCAACATCTATACTATATTTTTTTCAATTCATGAAATAAAATTTATCAACATCAACATCTATTCTATTTGTTTTTCAATTCATGAAAGAAAATTTATCAGAATCATCATCTTACTATTTGTTTTCAACAACGAAGACAAATTTATCAAATCATCACTAAAATAAAGATAATGTATCCTTGGTGTTATTCAAAATAATCAAATCAGTTGTCTAATATTAAAGCAACAATCATCAAGCAACATCAAATCAATCTCAAATTTTCAAACTCAGCAAAAATTCATGGATGCGCTAAAACAATCTTTCAATGTGTTACTTTATCCATGGATGCGCTAAAATAGAGATTCTAAGTGATAAATATCTATGCATTATTCTATCAAGTATATGTGCTAATTTATCTATGCTAAGCGCTATTCTAGCCAATGTGCTAATCGAGCATCACATGCGCGTGATCTTCACCTATTCGCTAATCTATCTATCCTATGTGTTATTCTTGTCTATGCGCTAAATTTCTCATCTATGTGCTAGTCTATTTCACTAATGTGCTAGTTTTCATGCACTAATTTAACTAATCTATGCCTTGCATGCTCGAAATCAAAATCCAATACGCTAAAACCAAAATTTGAAAAATAAAAAGTGAAAAATTCATTAAAAAATCACTAAAAATTAACAAGGAAGGATCGTACAATCTTACTAGAGGTCTGTAAGCTGCTGGTCTCTGATGATGGAGGGCTCGCTCAAATTAGTGGCACTTTTAGTGGATCGACATCTTGAAATTCTCTCTTAGAGCTCTGAAAATCACAAAAGGCTACTGTTCAAATGACAATGACTTTTTATCTTTTCCATCTTTTAAGGGGGTAAATAAGGTAGGTTATTTTTATTTTTACCATGTGAAGTGCTATTTCGAGAGATAAATTGATGAATTCCCTTCAAAATCATTCCAAATCTTTTAATCATCATCAATATCATCCCAATCATGCGATTTATCTCTCGAGGGGGCATATAGCATCATCAGTCAATCTTTTTCAAAGTTAGGGGAAAATTTTCGAAATCTGAATTTTTCTTTGAAGCAATGTGTAAAACACATCACTTCAAAGAGGGGAAAAATGTATACATCTAAAAATGGTCATTGCAAAACCTATTAATTAATTAAATATGGATTATTTAATTAATATTCTAAATTCATCTACATTTAAATCAATTTAATTATTTATTTATATTGTTCATTTTTCTAATTCTTCTAACTTAATTAAATAAATAAGTTTATTTAATTTTTTTTATCTTCCTCTTAATTAAATTAAATAAATTTCATAATTTATTTATATTAATTATCATATTATTCTAAGTTTGAATTTTTGTATTCAAATAATGAAATATTCTTCTAACTCATCCTTCATTTCATTTTAAATTACATATTATAAATATTTAATTTCACACCTTTTTCCTTCACCTCTCACATAATTAAATATTGTAAATATTTAATTATGGAAGCTTCTAAAATCCATGTCACATGTAATTAAATATATATTTTTATTTAATTAGGAATTTATCCTCAACTTTCAACCAACTTTCATAAATGAAAAGACAAATGGCATGTTGTCTCAATTTTTGAATAACGATGGTTTTGTGGGTTGAAAACATTCTCCAGTATTCTCTCAACCTTCCATCTTTCTCTCACCATTCATCTTGATAGGTTTGAATTTGACCGTTGATCTTTTCCAACTAGATTCTTGCCTTCAAAAATCTATAAATACAACCCTTTGGAGAGTAGATTTTATCCTATATTTTGTGAATTTAGCATAGTTACTATAGTTGCATTCGAATCAACATTTTAGCATAGCATTTCAAGTTCATATCATTTTAATTTCATACCATAGCTTAAATAATTTAGTGATGGACATGCATGTTTCATAAACTCATTCTCTAAGTTGTCATTCTACCAAATTTGTTGCATACATCAACTGAGAGCCAACAACTTAGAATAGATCCTTGGAGATAGAGGACAATGAAACACTTTTGAATTAGTTTGTTTTACTTTGAATTAGTTTCATTTGATTTAATGTTTCAATGGTTTGTTAGTTTAACTTATTAGTTGTTCCACATATTCACACACACATAGTCTATTAAATTTATTGTTGTAACAAACTCCTCTATTTTGGGTTGATTTTCTATCAACAAATAAAGTAGCCAAATGAAATTCATGGGTTCTTAACCAAGTGAAATAGTGGTATGGAGTGATGGTTGATTTTTTGTGTTGTTATTCTTGTAATTAGGGTTCAAACCTCATTGGAGTGTAATTTTTGATAAATTATATTAGGGATAAGGTCCCTTGTTTGTGACCTCACCATTTGAAATATTTGGGTAAAATTCATTACCCCTCATTAAAAGAAAAATATTTTTTACCATAAAATTAGAGGAAGGGAGTGAGAATATAAAATATATTAGAAATTTTTTGCATGCCCTATTCATTATATAGAGAAAAAAATGGTGTGAGAAGGAGAGAAAAAAAGAGTGCACAAATAGTATAAAAATTATAAGAGTTGTGTGGAATATAGAAGAAGGCAGAAATGTAACAACAAAGGAGTGGTGTGAGACTGTGCAAGATAAAAAATAGTGTGGAGGATAGAAAGTAGCATGAAAATGTAATAATAAAAATGTAATATTGTAATGTCTTTTGTTGAAATGAATATATGGTATCTTTTATCTACATTCTATAGCATTTTAATCATGTTGTGGAAGGAGAGGAGGGCCCACTCTCAGAAAAAATGGTGACTTTGTTCTGTTTTTTTTTTTACTTACTTTATTCTAGTTATAATTTTATTCCATTCGTAAATAATTTTTTATTGAATTAGTCTCACATAGAATTTAAATTTAATGGTTTGTAATAGTTTATAATTTATCATTATAATAATTATTAGTTGTTTATGATTATATTTCTATCTAAAATACTTGTAGAGTTATTATAGTAGTTTCAATTAATGTTTTAGTCTACATTTCATCCACACTCACCTCACTACCTATAGCCCTTGTGCATATATCCATGTCAACTTTCACAAGTTTGCACCCCTAGATTGACACTTAGAACAAACTAATTTTTTTTTCATATTTCTCATTGTCTACCCTAGGTTTTGGCTAATCAATCCTTGATCAATTTATATTCATAAATGTAAATGAAGTATATAATTTAGAAGACAATTTATTGTGAAACTTGTCATAATATTCTCATTTATTTATATTTTTTATTTTATATACAAGAAAACAATTACATTCATAGTTCTTCCCTAGGAAACCTCGATTGGACTAGTACAAACCTCTAACATAAACTTTATGCTTACAAAATTATAAAGATCCTCTAAAAATAGCTCTAAATTCCATCTTATAGAAACAAGGGAGAAATAAGCTTTAATGCATGTACATATGCCACATTTTCATTTGAAAATATTTCCAAGGTTAGGAAAAAAGGTTACAACCAACTAGAAAGAAACAAACGATGCATTGCTAGAGGACAAAACAAACTGAAATCACTTGCAAAGATATTATCTGACAAAAATGATGAAATAAAAAGGAGAAGGCTTATGTATGTAGTTATTTTCATTTCTCCATACACATTGCAAAAACATATTCCGAAGGCCAATGATTAGAATATCACCCACTAGTCCATGTTTTACATCCTTAACAATTCTTTCTCAACCTATCTGCAACATTATCATATTTTCTAAAGAAAAATTCATCTTGTATGCATCTAGAATATCATATACAAGAATAGAGCTTAGTTTGGAGCTTGCGATCTATTATTAGGATGATATACATGCAAAAAGTGGTGAAGGGTACTCCCCTTACAGATACAAACTCACAACAACACAATGGTTTGCATAGTAAACTATGCAAGAGAATGCAGGAGATTGTATTATTCAAAAATGGAAATATATATTACAGTCTTACATGCCTTCTTATGGGTAGATTATTACATTCATCTACCAAATTGCGGATCTGAATTCTCACATTTAGGTCTACACTCACCAACACGAAACCCACCTTCATCTCCTTCTATCTCTCCTATATCTTCACCATATGTTTCTCTATCTCTTCTCCTGCTCTCCACTATGTTTTCCTTCAACATTGATCTACATCCCTCTATTCTCCTCCAGGTTGGCCTTGACATTCTTCATCTCTTGATATCATAACACCATTCTGCACCTAATGGACATTGGGAATTCACTGGTAGTTATCATCACCCTCCAACCATTAAATCTTATAGAAATCGTTAACCAATCACGTTGTTTTACAACAATGATGTAAAAACAATGAGTAACCTATTGCCACACATCACCATCCTAATTTCGGTTCTCCTCATGCTTTCACCATCTCCCACCATTTGAACAGTGGTAGGATTTTAAACCTTATTACTCTAAAACCATCAGTATTCATCAATAACTCTTTCATTAGAATATAGGAAAGACTCCACAAGACCTTCCACCGAAACACTCATGTCTCCTCGATGGTTCTTTATCATCATCACATTGTCGACCCCTTAAAGGGACTAGGATTCATGTTAGCCCGAGGTATCAATGTCACTCTGATATGTCATATCACCCCATCGAAGGGACTCACGAATTGTTCCCACTAATAGCTCAAAATCTCCTCAACCACATGTTGAATATCTGTAAGGAAAGTTCAAGGTGCGGAACAAACTCTCCTAATGTCAAAAATCAGAGAAGAATGTAGATACGTCTTTAAAATTTACAATTACACTCCATTAAGATGCACTTGAAAGGAAGAACATAATAGAGAAATAAACACATACAAAATTAGACACCAAATTTACGTGGGAAAAACCTTACGAGAGAAAAAGCCCACCACACCGAAGAAAGATCACTTGTATTATAGTAATTGAATTACATACAAGATACAAACACTCCTTTCATATGTCAATTGTACAGTAGCAACATTTCCTTGATCAACCTTGTATAGAACATCACTGTTACAATGCTCTCCAAAATCATAGAATGAAATTCACACACTTCATTATGTCTTACTATTCTAATGCTCATACAACATACAATTCAAAACAATAACCATTTGAACCCCTGATTGGTTGCACACACTGTAATTTATCCCACAGCCATGGTCAATTTATTCTTTCAACCAACAGTTCGGTTCATCTTCCAACTCAATTGTATCACATATTGGTGATGCAGCAAACCGTGTCTCACCAATGCCAAACATGCCCATTTGAAAAATGCACACTATTGTTTTCAAATAGTCCATCGCTCAGAAATTCATGAAGTCTCCCTGACCAAACATCATTGGGCTGAGATCCTACCTCAAAGGGAGTCTCCAAAGCTCCTCTAATAGTTCATATCATACCGATGAAGTTCCTTCTTGTTCATATCATGGGAAAGACTCACTTCGATCACAATCCATTGGCCAGACTTCAGCCATTGGAAAAATATCTCAAAGCTGGTTCGAAGTCATACATCACACCAATGAAGAACCATCAAAAAGACTCACATTGACCATACTCCTTCATCCAGACTAGCTCTACCGATATGACACACACCGAAAGCTGATATCACACCAATTTAGTATCTTCAGAAAGACTCTCCCTGATCACAACCAATTTGTCAGATTCCTATCGTCAGTAAGAGATAGAGAACTTGCACCAACTGTTTAGTTCATACTGATGGATCCTGTAGGCAAGACTAATCATATCTCATCTGCTAGACTGACACTGTTGATAAGACACATATAAAAGTATACTGTCAACCCAATTTATTTCATCAGAAAGACCAATCACTAGTCACATTGACCTAATTGAGTCCATTGTTTAGAGATAAGCTGCCTGTTGGCAAGACATTCCAAGAGTCTCACCAATTTTTCTCTTTTAGGAGTTTCATGTCAATTAGTTTGATGCACATTTTCCAACAATCTCCCACTTGATGAAGATCTTACTGACAGCTCCAAAGCATTCAGAAACTACTGAGATTCATGGGTACCAAGGTGTATCGAACTAGCACACCACATGTACTTGTCTTTTCTCACTAGTTTCATCAATGCATCTATAAAATTTTCTACAATATCCACTTTTTTCTAAATAGACCTTTCCATCCTCAACCATATCTCATACAAAGTGATATTGCACATCAATATATTTCATCCTAGCATGGAAAGTAGGATTTTTTGCCAAACATATACCACTCTGACTATCACAATAAATTATAATCTGCCTTGCATCAAACCCAATGTTAGAACACAAATTTTTTAACTAGATTACTTCTTTATATGCATGGGTAGCTTTAATGTATTCTTCCTCTATAGTGGAAAAAGTGACTACACCCTACCAATTGCTCATCAAACTAACTGCACCACCATGATCACCATGAAAATATATCCATTGGTGGATCTTCTGTTGTTAATGTCCCTTGCTCAATCAGAATCCACATAGCCTCAAATGGTGATATATCTCTATGATTTAGAATAGTTACCATGATAACACAAAGCATACTGAGATGTACCTTTCAAATATCTAAATAATCTTTCAACAACATCCAAATGTGTCCTTCCTGGATTTTCCATAAAATGACTAAATACTCCCACTGCTTAGGCAATGTCTGGCCTTGTACAGACCATTGCATACATTAAAATTCCAACTGCACTTGCATAAGGCACCATGGTCATTTCCTCCATATCAGTAGGAGATTTGGGAAAATCTTCAACAGATAGCTTCATTCCCTAGAAAATTGTAACAACTAGTTGCTTGTAAGTAGTCATACAAAATCTCTCCAGAACAGTGTTAAGATACTTACTCGAGCTGAGCCAAAGTTTTCTGCTCTTTCTATCCCTAATTATTTCCATCCCCAAAATATATCTTGCTGCACCCAGATCTTTCATTTTTAATTTTGTAGACAACTGACATTTTAGATCAGAAATCATTAACTTACTATTCCCAATAAATAACATATCATCCACATATAGGGAAATAATTAAAATTTGATCATCGTCAGCTTTGTAATACACACAATGATTAGATTTCGATCTTACAAATCCAGATGACAAAAAAAATTGTCAAACTTCTGGGACCACATTCTAGGAGATTGTTTCAATCCATATAGAGATTTTTTCAACTTGCAAACCAGATTTTCTTTACCCTTTTACACAAAGTGCTCTGGTTGGGACATATAAATTTCATCTTCAAGATCAAGATGAAGAAATTTTGTCTTCACATCCATTTGCTCGATCTCTAAATCATATGAAACTGCAAGTGACAAAATAAATCTGATAGATGTCATCTTTACTACTAGAGAAAAAAAATTCTCCATAATCAATTCCCTCTACATGGGAATAACCCTTCACAACCAACCTTTCTTTATACTTTTCAACACATCCATCTAGACCAATTTTATTTTTAAACACCCATTTGTAGCCCACATGATTTCTACCTTCAAGCAATGGAACTAGATCCCAAGTATCATTTTTATTTAATGATGTCATTTCTTAATTCATGGCTTCCAACTAGGAATTTGAATCAAAAATTTCAGTTGCCTCTTTTATAGTCCTAGGATCATCTGTGTTAGTAATCAAAGCATAGGCACAACTAGAATCTAACAAAGAGAATCCATACCTATCAGGTTGCTTCTTCTCATGTGTAGACCTCCTCACAGGGTAAGGATGAGGTTGTGCTTCTTCTTCTTGTTCAAAACTCTCAGAGCTGCTTGAACTCTCCTCAGTTTCAGGTACACTTTCAATGTGTTGTTCCTCTTTTTATAGAGTTAGGGGTATTTCAACAACATCATTATTTTTATTTTGTTCTTTCATCTCTGACTACAAATCCAACGTAGAAGGTTTCAGCTCATGAAATATTACACTTTTTTTGTACAATACCTTCTCAGTCACAAGATTCTAAATCTTGTATCCTTTCACACCAATGTCATAGCCAATGAAGATACACTTAACAAATTTGTTCTCCAATTTAAATCTCTTCTCATCTGGCACATAAACATATGCTTCGTAGTCAAAGACACAAATATGTCTCAGAGAGTTCTTCTTACTAGATCAAGCTTCCATAGGTGCTTTGTGAACAAGTGCTGACGAAGGAGACCAATTCAATAAGTAACATGTTGTAGACACAACCTCAATGTAGAACTTCTACTCCAGACCAACATTTCTCAACATAATTCTTGCCTTCTCCATCAACATCATGTTCAACCTTTCAGCAACTCCATTTTGTTGTGGAGTGTAAGGTGTAGTTTTATGCCTTTTAATCCCATAGTCTTTACAATACCTTTCAAACTCATCAAAAAAAAATTCAAAACCATTGTCAATCCTTAAGCACTTTATTTTCTATTCTAGTCTGTGTTTCCACAAGGTTTTTAAATTCCTTAAAATGACTGAACACTTCTGATTTACTTTTAAAAAAATACACAAATGCCCTTCTCAAACAGTCATCAATAAAAGAAACATAATATTTAGATTTCGATAAAGAAGGAACATTCACTAGACCAAAAACATCAGAGTGAATATAATCCAAAGCACCAAAATATTTTTGAGGACTAGAGTAAAAAGAAACATTATGATGTTTTCCATATATACAATGTTCACAAAATTCAAATTCTAGGTTACAATCATCAAGCCTCTCAACGAGGTTTTTATTTTTCAAGGCTTTCAAACATTTTCCTCCAATGTGATTGAGCCTTTGATGCCAGAGAATAGTCTTCTTTGCTGGAATTTTTCCAAGGAGTTTTCCCCGATAAGAACATTTTCTTTCTTCTCTTTATGAATAACCTTTTGTGACTTTGCAGAGACATTGTTACATTGTACTGCTAGTGTGTCTAGTTTGTACAGAGTACCAATTCAAGCACCCCTAGCTAGTACCATTGAGCCTCTAGTCATTTTGCAGCCATTTCTTGAGAATGAGACTTTCCCTCCAACACCATTCAACTTGCTTATAGAAAGTAAATTATGAGCCAGACCTAGTATATGCATTTCGCCATCAATTCCCTTAATTCTTCTGTAAGGAATTGAATTTTCACTCTTCCACGACCAACTATTTCTAGAGATGAATCTCTTTCCAAATACACCTTTCCACCATTGTATTTTTCATACTTCATGAACCAGTCTCTATGAGATGTCATGTGGAAATATGTGCCAAAATCAATCAGCTAGACATCATCTGATGCCTGCGTTGCCAAGTCTGCAATGAAGGCATTTGATTTCCTCTAGGAAGAATCATCATCAGAAGAGTTCTTCTTCTTCTTCTTTTTCTCCTCTTTGCAATCCTTTCAGACATGACTAGGCTTCCCACAGTTCCAACACTTCACCTTGGACTTCTTGCCAGAAGACTTTGATCTGCCTTCTGATTTTGATCTGGACTTCTTATCCTTCTTGCATTTTTCTTTCGATTTGCCTCGAACAACAAGAGCCTCCTTCACCATCTCAGAATATTTCCTTCTCATCTCTTTTGATAACAAAGAAGCAACAACATATTCCATCTTTAAAGTGGATGTCATACTCCCAATAGCCATCACCAAGTGATCCCAAGAATCTGGCAAAGAACTTAACAATAGCATACAATGATCCTCATCACCAATATTTACACCCACAGATGCTAACTGATCAATCAACATGTTAAAATTATTTAAATGATAAAAAACAGATGCTCCTTCCTACATTTTCAAAGAGTACTTCCTCCTTAAGAACAACTTATTCACCAAGGACTTTCCCTGATAAATGTCTCCTAGTCTTTTCCATAAATAAGATACAGTCTTCTCTTCAAGAACATTTAGAAGTACAAAGTTGGGAAAATAGAGCCTTATCAACCCCTTTGATTGTTTGATCTACTATTTCCCATTCTTCTTTCTTTATAGCCTATGGTTTCATTCCAGACACAACAACCCAAAGATCATGATCAACCAACATATCTTCCATTTTGAGTTTCCACAACTCAAAAAATTTTCCATTGAGTTTCTCAATTTCAATCCTTCCTGATGTACTAGCAATTACCATCTCAATCTATAATTTGACGATAAAACCCAATCTAACCACAATTATAACACAAATGGTCAGGCTCTGATGCCAACTATAAGGAAAGTTCAAGGTGCGGAACAAACTCTCCTAATGTCAAAAATCAAAGAAGAATGTAGATACATCTTTAAATTTTACAATTACAGTCCATTAAGATACACATGAAAGGAATAATAAAATAGATAAATAAACAAATACACAATTGGACACCAGATTTACATGGGAAAACCCTTATGGGATAAAAAACCCACCACACCAAAGAAATATCACTTGTATTATAGTAATTGAATTACATACAGGTTACAGACTCTCCTTTCAGATGTCAATTATACAAAAACAACATTTATTTGATCAACCTTGTATAAAACATCACTGTTACAATGCTCTCCAAAAGCATACAATGAAATTCACACATTTCATTATGTCTTACTGTTCCAATGCTCATATAGCATATAGTTCAAAAAAATAACCATTTGAATCCTTGATCAGTTACACACACTGTAATTTATCCCATAGCCATGGTCAATTTGTTCTTTCAACCAATAATTCGGTTCATTTTCCGATATAGTTCAGTGAGACAATAGTCCATGTCTCACGGATGCCAAACATGCCCATTTGACAAATGCACATTGCAATATTCAAATAGTCCATTGCTTAGAAATTAGTGTAGTCTCCTCGACCAAACATCATCGAGCTAATATCCTGCCTTGAAGGGAGTCTCCAAAGCTCCTCTGATAGTTCATGTCATACCAATGAGGTTCCTGCTTGTTCATCTCATTGGCAAGAATCACTCTGATCACAACCAATTAGTCAGAATCCTACCTTCGCCGAGAGATAGAGAACTTGTACTGACCATTCAGGTCATACCAATGGATCCCATCGGCAAGACTGACCATATGTATCACCAATCATATCTCATCGGGTAGACTGACACTACTGATAAGAAACATACTAATGTCTAGTGTCAACCCGATTTGTTTCATCAGTAAGAACATTCACTAGTCACACTGACCTAATCAAGTCCATTGTTTAGAGCTAAGTTGCCTATCGGCAAGACATTCCAAGAGTCTCACCTATTTTTCTCTTTCAAGAGTTTCATGTTAGTAAGTTTGAGGCACATTTTCCAACAATGTCTACAATTCATCAAAAATCAGTGTGCACTCCTCTTTCCTCCCATGTATTTTCTTCCATTCTTTCAGGTGTCAGGGTTAACAGTTCTTGCATGCATCTTAGCGGTTAATTCAAGGTGTAAGGCTTAACACCAAAACCCAAAGTCTGATAAGACTGTGCATAAAAAGACTAATTCCAACAAGTGATTAGTGATATGCCCAAGGCACAAAGCTCAAACTACTAGAAATATTTTGACTTAGAAACTCAATCCAATTCAGTCATTATTCAAAAGAAACATTATAGATCTTTTTGATTGATGCAAGATTGCTCTTACACCTGGGATGCCCCTACATCAAACACCCAGGGTAGTTTGAAAGGTGACCCTATCACTCTTCAGAAGTTAGAGGAAAGCCAAGATGGACAACCTCCTATTCAGACAACGATGTTGAATCTTCCATAGGTCTCCCTTTCCACTTCACCAGGAATTCTCTATATTGTATGTTCCTTGTGCTTCTTCCCACACGACTATCCAAAATTTCTTCAATTTCTTCCCTTTCTGTAGTAGGTTTTGGAATCATCCATTGTGCCTCTACCAACTCATGATCCTTACATCCTTCATGATACTCCATTAAATCATAAATTTTGAATATATGTGAAACATGAATCTCATTTGGCAACTCCACCTCATACGCATTTCCTAAATCATGCTTCTTTAGAATCTTGCATGGTCCAAAATTCTTCATCTTTAGTTTGTTATATGTGCCAATTGGAAAACTCTCCTTTAGAAAATGAACCATGACTTCATCACCTACTTGGAACTCCATATACTTTATTTTTTTATCTGTGTTAGCCTTATACTATGGGTATGTGCATAATCATCATGGAAAAAACAAGCCCTTAAGTGGCAATAAAATTCAAAAAATCAGAGTTAGGAAACTTAACGTAAAAAATTTCAACAAGTTATCTATATTATTTCAAAAATATGTAAGAATAGAATTTGTAGCAAATTGAATGTAGTTTTTAAAATACTAGGTTTATTTTTTATTTTTAAATATATTTGGTGAAAATTTGAAATTTCAATGTAGTAGTACTTAAATTTCAAGGAAAAAATAAGAAGTAGGTGTTTGTCTGACCACCCTAACCACAATAAAATGATAATATTTTTTAATAAGATTTTAGATATAATTAGAGGACTCATGTCTCGATGTGATACATATTTTTTGTAATTTTTTTCCAAGTAAATAATTAATTATGATTTTTGTATTACAAATTTTAAAAAATATAAAAAATCGTATGTCTAACCACCTTAACTTGGTCAAAAATTTATGAAATTCAATTTTATTTTTTTAATCCTATAGTATGTGAAGCATATAATGTGACACATGTTTCAGATTCAAAAAAAGTGATACCGTTTGAAAGTTATGGGTGTTTTTCAATTAGCTTATCAATCAAGGCTTTAGTCACAATTCAAATAGAAAATGAATAATAATTATTTATTAAATTCGAAGTAAAGCATAATTTATACTGGTGGAAAGTTGGGAATCTCCTTGTAAAACCCTTTTTGTTTCATCAATTTTGGGTAAAAAAAAGTTGTAAGCTGCATGGGCCATCATATGACTTAGATATCACCACTCTTTGGCCCATCATGATCCTACACATACCCCTATATTTTTATCTTATTTATATGCTTCTTAACTTATTCATGCACATTCTTCATATGCTCATAAAAATATTTGGCTTTAGCACTACACTTTTATCCCTTATCCATCTTAACACAATAGCTATTCTAGGACTATTTCCACACATAATCTGGAATGGTAATTTACCAGTGCTCCTATTGATTGAGTTACTATAATAAAATTCCACCTATAGAAAAACCAAATCCAATCCTTTGTGTTGTCACCTACCAAGCATATCAACAAGTTACCCAACTTATATTCACCACTTCCATTTTCCCATCTGTCTATGGATGATGTGTTGAGCTAAACTTCAAATCCCTTTTTATATTCCACAACATCCTCCAGAAATACCATATAAATTTTGTATCTTGATTTAAAAATATGCTATTGAGTAGACCATGTAGTCATACCACCTCTTTGAAGAATAATTCAACAATGTGAACTACATCATTGGTCTTATCACACAAAATGAAATGTGCCATCTTCAAAAGTCTGTCTAGCACCACAAATATGGAGTGATGACCTCTCTGTATCCTTGGAAAATTGAGAACAAAATGTGCCATCTTTGAAAATATGTCCACCACTAGTGATTTGAACTACATCAATCATCTTATGACACAAAATGAAATGTGCTATCTTTGAAAATCTGTCGACCATCACAGATATGGAGTCATGACCTCTCTACATCCTTGGAAAATTGAGAATAAAATCCATGTTGATGTCTTCCCATGGTTTCTTTGGTATAGGTAATAACTGATACAATCCAATATTTTGACTTGTTCCTTTTGCCATTTGACACACCCTTCAACCCTATACAAATTTCTTCATGCCCTGCTGGAGTGCAGCCAATAGTAATGTTCAGTTACCACATCAATTGTCTCATCCCATCCATAGTGTTCTGCCAATCTGTCATTGTGTTTCTCACTTATTAAGTTCTCACTCACGGAACTCCTAGGAATGCACTATTGATTATTTATAAAAGAATAAAGTCTTGGATTATAAAATCCAACCATCTCATCCTATCTAGTGTAACAGGATCCTTGCAAGCTTTCCTTGTCTCAACAAAATCAGGATCTTCAAGGTACAAGCCTATGATTTCCTTGAACCCAATGACTTCAAATTGTATTTCTACTACCGAGTTCTACCTCCTACTCAAGGAATCTACAACCCTATTCGATCTACCACTCTGGTGCTTCAAAATAAAGGTGTAACTTTGTAGAAATTCAACCCACTTCAATTGCCTTTGGTTCAATTTTCCCCAACTATTCAAGTACTATAGAGCCTAATGATCAGTGAACAAAAAAAATTATTTTGGCAATAAGTAATGTCTCCATTTCTTCAAAGCTTGAACTATAGCATATAATTCTTGATCATAAATATAATATATATTTTTTACATTGTTTAACTTCTCACTAAATTAGGCAACGAGTTTACCATTCTAACTTAAAATAGCTCCATTGGTGCTACCTTTAGCATCACATTCTACTTGAAATACTTTATTAAAATTTGGGAGTACCAAAATAGGCTTCTTTGTGACCTTCTTCTTCAGAAAATTGAAACTCTTTGCTACTCTTGTACTCCATTTGAATTATTTTCTATCTCCACTCATTGTTTCATTTAGGAATGCACACATACTACTAAATATTTTAATGAAATTTCAGAAAAAACTCACTAAACCATTTAAAATATTTTACCTCAATAGCACTTCTTGGTGTTGGCCACTCCACAATGGCTTTCATCTTCTTTGGATCAATTTTTAGACCCTCTGCTAAGATAACAAATCCTAGTTACACCAGTTCACATTTCAAAAAACATCATTTCTTCAAGTTGATTAACAACTTCTCCTCTCTTAGTTTCTCCAAAAATTCTCTGATATGCATCAGATGTTCCTCCAATATCTCACTAAAAATCAAAATTTCATCCAAGTAAACAATGAAAAATTACCCAAAAATTATTTCAATGCCTCTTTCATGAGCTACATAAATGTACTAGGTGCATGTGTTAATCCAAAAGGCATGACCAGCCACTCATACAATCCTTCTTTGGACTTGAATGCTATCTCCCATTCATCTCCTTCTTGGATTTGAATCTAGTGACAGCCACTCTTCAGGTCAATCTTTGTGAGCTACTCAGCTCCACTCAAGAAATACATAATGTCATTCATCCTTGGCAAAGGAAACTGATAGTTTATTGTGATCTTGTTGATAGCTCTATTAGTAAACATTAATCGTTCACCATCCTTCTTAGGTGCCAATACTATAGGTACTACACATGGAATTAAAATCTCTCTAATCAATAATTTTCACAATAGTTCTTCCACTTGTTGATTCAATTCTCATTGTCTACTAGAGTCATTCGATGCACTACCTTATTGGGAAAACAAGCTCTAGGAATCAAGTCCATTTGATGACTAATTTTACTTAGGGCTCGAAATCCTTTAGGTACATTATTAGAAACAATACTCTAGAATTCATCCAGAAAACTATACACTTCTATAGGTACTTCGCTATTGAATTCCCTTTCACCTTTAGGAATTAAGGAAAAACACATATTTTCATGCCTCATACCTTCCCAGAATTTCCTTTTGTCTACCAAAATATTTGGGCATTGATGCATGCCTTTTCGCCTACATCATTCAGAGGCTTTAGCTTATATCGAATACCATCTTTTTTGAATGAATAGGTGTTATTTTTCCTATCATGCACTAGTTACCAATCAAACTTCCATGGTTAGTATAAAAACATGTGACAAGCATCCATTAGTATTATATCACACAAAACTTCATCCTTTTAGTTACTAATCTTGAACTTTATTATGCATTGCTCGTTAACCAAAACCATGTGTTCCTTCTACAACCATGCAATCTGATGTGGGCTTGGATGTCTTCTTCTATCTAACTAAAACTTGGTGACCATTTCTTCTGAAACAAGATTGTCAATGCTACCTCCATCAATGATCACATTGCACACCTTACCTTCACACTTACAGTGAATACGAAATAGATTCTTCCTTTGATCTTGTTCCTTCTCTTTGTTCAAAAAAGTTCTCCTTGTAACAAGGGTCTCACCTCATTCAACATATTCTAATTGTGAAGATCAAGCATCTTGATCCACATGAGCAAATCTCACATTGCGTTTAAGCCTCCCACTTGTCTTCCCTTGGTGTTGCAAGAACTCATATGATTTATGCCCTTCTTCACCACATTGAAAACATATTCCTCTAAAACCTCCTCTTCCTAGTCTACATCGAAACCTTTCTCTATCTCACCGATCTCCATTGTATGGTTCACGAGGCTGATATGAATCATCATGTTTTTCTATCTTGACTAGAACTAGTTCTTGTTGGAAGAATGAAGAAGAACATATCATTATGTAGCTTTTGTGTTGTCATTGGTGTCACGATGATACATGAGTTGCAACTACAAGTTTAAGCCCAAGGTTGATCTTGTATTCTAAACCAGTATGTAGGTATTATCCTTTGGTATTTTGATCTATTATCCTCCATCGATGAATATATTTCATTATGGTTTATGGAGATTCTTGGTTTCCAAAAGATTGTATATTCAAAATTTCAAGTGTACTAGTGTTCATACAATGAGTTGTCATTACTTTGTTGTTGCATTTTTCTATTAGGTCTATCTCTGGCTGACCTAATGTATAGTTGATGGTATAATAAATTAATTATATATTTCAGATGTATGTGTGACCTATCTTAGGCCCATATCATCATTTTTTAGTGTGCTACATTCTTGAATTATTTTTGGAAATTTTTTGTACATGCTTGAAGCTAACAATTATCTTTTAGGTGAGTAAGGGATGCATCTAATTAGGCTAACCGAATTGATTATTTTGGATGAGTTATATATATATATATATTGGATGGTTTTGATATTGAAATATGTAGAATGATCACAAATACGAATCAAGGAGAATAAATTTTTTGCTGGTATGCAAGTCTACTAAGCATCAAAGGTACTGAATCAACACTTGTTAGGTGTAACTGTATCAGGTCATGTTTTGGCTGTGAGATTTTTGTTATTGTATATTTTTTAGGTAGTGAGTCACCCTTTGTAATATCTTATAACCAGTTATACTATATTGTGAGCTGATCCTGACCATGGTTTTTCCCATTTTGGATTTTCCACGTAAAAATTCTAGTGTTCATGTGTTGTGTAATTTTATGTTCTTTCAATGATCTTTATTATTTTACTGTTATATGCATTGGAGTAACTAGATGGTGTTTGTTCAATAATTTTAAGAAGATATTGATTCACCCCCGCTCTCAGTATCTTGGTTATTCAACAATTGGTATCAAAGCTTGGTTCCTCTAAAGAAGCCTAACAACTTGAGGAAGATCTTGAAGATGGGAAAAATGGACGATAAAGAAGAAATCCAAACAACTCTTGATGATCTTAAGAAGGTTGAAAATGAAAATAGAGAATTGAAAGAAAATATTGATGAGGCAAATGAATGCATCCAAAAATTGAAAGAGCAATTGAAGAAATTTAAAGAAATACATAGAGAAGTAAGTGAGCAATTAAAACAAGAAAATGAAGAGATCACTAGATTGAAGGTGCAAGTGGAACAAAATAAGAGAATTAAATATTGTTTTAATATAGTGGTACAAAGCAAGACTGATGTATTCACAAGGCTTGAACAAGAAGTGGTAAACCTAAGAGAATATCTGGAAAAATCAAGAGTCTGTGAAGATAGCTTCAAGTCAAGCTCCACCAAGTTTGATGAGTTGATTGCAGGAAAAAAACTAGCTAAAGATAAAGGTGGTTTGGGACTAGAAGAAGGTGAAAGATCAAAGGCTATGTAGACCCCAAATATAGAGGATAATCATAAGACTTAAGGTAAAGGAAAATAGAAAAAAAATTCAAGAAACTTTGCTAGAAGACCGCCTATCAGACAACCAAATTCTCAAAGGTATCTATCTTTCAATGGTGTTTATTTTTCATGCAATAAATTTGGTCACAAGGCAATGAATTATAGAAGTATAATAAACCAGTATGTTGGATCCTTCTTTGGACAATGTTTTTCATGCAAGAAAATTGGACATAAATCTTGTGAACACATAACTTAGATGATGAATTGGTTTAATGGAGGCAAAATTAATAAATAATTTGCTGGTTACTGCTATGCATGTAACAAGTTTGGACACAAAGAAAATCAGTGCATATCAAGGGTTAATATTGAAGGTTAAACAAATCAAAAGAAATTGTTTGCTACAACTACAACAAGCATGAACACATTTCAATAGTATGCAAAAGTAAAGGAGGAAAGCAATCCGATCCTATAAAGAAGAATGAATTGGTGAAGAAAATTAACAAAGATGACCATAAGAAAGAAATGAACAAGATATGGAGGAAGAAATAAGAGCTAGAAACATCAAGTGAGTCAGTGCCCACATCGAGTGTAGACAATCCCTCTGGAAATTAGACCCAGTATGGTCTTTGGGGGAGCATTAACAAAATAAATATTTCACCCCTTAGATATCAGGCATGTAAAAATTTTGTATGAGAATATGTTGTAGAGAATGAATAAATAGAGATTATGCAAAAGGAACCAGAAGAAAATGTCCAGGCATGATCTTTTACAAAGCCAATTAGGGTTTTTTAGTGCAACAAGAAGGGTTTTTATCAAATTTTTGAATTCCAACACATTTACTATGAATTAGGGCAACGCATTAGTCTATAAAGTGAGTTTGTAAACAAAATTTATCACTTGTGCGATTAAAGAAAGCATGGAGCGTTTTGGAGAAATCTTGAGGTGATTTGAAGAGTGAGTCGAGCAAAATCCTAGTTTTGGTTTTTCAAAAAGAAAAATGGTATTTTACTCTTAGGTGTTATTGTGGGTTTGTGTCAATCTTCTTTCTAAAATCATTAGATCTTTGTGTGTGAAAAAATGGAAACCCCTGTAGTCATAAAAGTATCAGAAAGACATAGACCTTCCTAGAGGAATTATTCCATGAAGTTATTCGAAGATGACCCCTTGGGAACCTTCTCATCGATTCCTCATGGTGTTATGCCCACTAAAGACACTAGGATGTACATTCAAGTTAAAAATGAGGAATATAATCATAGAAAATTGATAGAAATTTGGAAGAATGAGCTCATCGGGAATGATTTCTTGATAAAACTTGAGTGTTCAAATATTGTTGCGAAGAATATTGATCGATGGATTTACTTTCCTAACTTCAACTCCATTATTGATGATAAATATATTAAACCAGCTCTCAGCATACTACATGACAAGTTTTTGTGGATTGAAAAACCTCATCTTATAAATAAGGAAGTGATTAAGGCTATTACTAGACTCTATGACATTGTACCAATACTAGTATTGAAGTTTGTGAAGAATGAAGTGGTGATGAAACTCATCAAAGCTACATTTGATATAAGGGATCTTGCAACAAAGCCTATTACTAATCCTATTGTTAAGTATGTAGCTATAATGATTGCACATAAGATCTACTTAACCAATAGAGAAAATTAAGTATCTGCTATAATAATTTACACTTGTTATGATATGGCAGCTAATGGTGTTGAATATGATTTGTGTGAACTTCTCTGGTAGCAATTGTTTGAGAATCTAAAGATGACCAGGGAGAATAAATATGAGTTTAAATTTGGCTCCTTGATTATCAGCTTGTTGTTATACTTTCTTAGAACACTTCTCAGGAGAGATGGTGTGGTGATTTGGGACACATCCAGACCAGTTGCACATCCAATTTTGATTATATGCATAGTTTCGGTGATTTGAAGAGTTGAGGTAATGCTTTGACAACATTATTTGTTGTGTTCAAAAGAAAAATGAACGAAAGAGAAAGGATTCCAAGGAAAGCTGTTGAGAAATACAAGGGTGACATCATATTTCATGTTTCCTCTTATGAGTGCATGATTGAAGTAGTTGAGCCCCAGATTCTCTGGATTCAACCTTTGGGGTATGAGGTTATAGAGGATCAAGCCGAAGGATATGTATAAGTTTTGTTGAAAAGTCCAAAAGATACCAGTGAACCTAGAGTTGGCACTTACGCAAAAAAATCTATGGAATTTCACTTGGAGCATAAGGATCCTATGATAAAAAAGAAGGTACATGAAATTCTTAAAACAATTGGCTTCACTGATGAAAATATTGCACAAGTTAGAGTGTTGGGATGGCAGATGATTTGAGAATCATAAGGGCTAGGGAGATTTGGAAGGACTACTCCTTCAAAACCATCTACAGATCTTGTAGTGGAGGTTGAACCCAGTGCTCTTGGTAAAGGGAAAGGCCTAGCTCCTTTTGGACTTGCTACAAGATCTAGAAAAAGAAAAGGAATCCCTCTGATGGTACTTGTCAAGTGAGGAAAGAAGGAAAAGGCTACAAGGGAAAATAAAATTAGCATCACTGAAGAACAAGAGGAAGAGGAGGAAGATCCTGCAACAAAAATGGTCAGAAATAAGAGAGGAAGAATGTCCTCTAGTGAAGGTGCTTCACAAGAAAAAAGTGTTAGTTCTAAAGGATTTCATTATGTATCATCCTCTGAAGAAGATGAAGAATAGATATGCACACTAAACCGAAATCAAAGAAGGCTAAGATGTCAAAAGAGGTATCACCAGACCACTAAGAACAAAAAGCTTTTTTGGTAAGACTTTGGGACTCTTAGATTAGAGGATTTAGTAAATAGCTTGGTACATTTTGAAGATATGTTACAGCCTATAGCAAAAATTTATGATCAATTAGGTAGAGAGGACATAAAAACATTAATTTTGGCCATTATTCAATATGTTATCACTTTGGAAGTTAGTTGGGATTATGTCAAGAACAATGTGCCTAAGAAATTTGGGGAGGCCCTGATTAAAAGAAGATCAGAGGTTTTTCAATTTGAATAGAAGATAAGGAATGAGAAATTTGAGGAAATTGGATCCTCTTTGACCCCAAATGATTTTGAAACCCTAAAGAAGATATTCTCATAGATGTTCCAGATGAAAAAAATAGTAAACACTTTGATGACAAAGGACAAGAAGAAGATAAAGAAAATAAGGAAAGAAATTGCAAAATCCATAAGTGGTATGGCTGAGAAATATGGCATGTTTGTTGCACTCCCATCTAGTTCTAGACCTAAGTTAGGAGAAGAAGTTTCTATAGAGGTTAAGGAAAACATTCATTCTAGTGCAGGTGATATAGACATTCCTCTGAAAATAAATGATGCAGATATCCCTTCAGATACAAGTGTTACAAATGATCCTCCAAAGATAGAGAAATAAAATGAGGAAGAAGATGAATCAAAGAAGCATGATGAAGAATAAAAAGATAAAGGTGAAGGTGGAAGGAATGAAGAAGGAGACAATGATAAAGAGGAAGAAGAAAAAGAAGAATATGGAAAAGGAGAAGAAGAGGAATAAGAGGAAGAAGAAAAGGAAGAAAGAAATGGGGAATCTACCAAGAAGAATGAAGAAGATTAAAGGTAGGTTGTACAATCTCAAAAGTCTCCTAGAGAATCCTCCTTCAATGATGATGTTTTGAAATTCTTGTTATCCAAGTAGATCAAGTTCTAGCTAGTGATTCCTCTAGAACTTCTACAACTTCACATGGTTTAAGGTAGTGTGGATTTGAATAAGATCTCTAATTTGAAAATTGGTGTTAGGGGATGCATTGCATTCATCCAGAAGATGAGAAATTTTAGAAACACATTAGAAGGGGATAGAGATTATTGATGATTCCATCAAATCTTTGCAAGAGGCCACCCCCAGTACATTAATGGATAGTTCTCTTACTCTGATAGAGAATATGAAACTTCTATTGGACTCCTTTAAATAGTATGCCTTCAAACTTGGTGATAATATAGGGCAAGAGTTTGAAGGGAAATTGGTAGAGAAAGGGGTTTTGGCACTTCATGATAAGTGTGCTCTAACACACACCAATGTTGAAAAGAATCTAGAAGTTGTGCAAGATTGTGATTTTGAAGCAATTATTGTATTTTCTCATTGCATTAAGTGGCCAGATGCCACTCAGAATATAATGTATCTCATGGACTCCATTGACTCCTAGTTGACTGTTGTCTCCAATACTTACTGTAGACATCCAAATTCGATCACTTCCATATGATCAAACTTGTCTACTCTATTCATCTATTTAATTAATAGTGATTAAATAATTTATTTAATCATTATTTCATTTTCTGCCTAAGGTTCCTAAAGTATGTAATTAAATAAATTAAATACTTTACCTTATCCCTTTTCCTCTCTAAATTAAATAAATATAAAAAATTATTTAATTTAGTCTTTTAACCCATTTGGATTAAAATCAATTTTTAATTCCCCTTTTTCTCTCTCCTTGTCACAGTCTCCATAACCCTCTTTTAATCTAGTTTAAATTAATTAATCTATGATTAGGATGTGCACCACTTAATCTTGATTAAGTGTTATATCCTCCATAATATCCCACTTGTCTCTAATCTCTCATTAATTATCCTAATCCTATGTTTTCACAACCTTAATTAGAATCATTAGCGACATTTGGCTTACCTTTTATGGTCAACCTTCCCACTTACCCTTTTTAGCCCGGAATCTCTTCCCCATGTGAATTTTTAATTCACTTTTGTCTTTCCAAGTTCTTCCCCATCCCCATGCAAGATTCTAGAAGCCTTGACTTGTCACTTCACATGTACCAAGGGCTTCTAGAACCTTGGACTTGTCACATCACCCACATGTGACAAATCTCCAACTTTTTGGAGACCCTCTCTTATCCACTAGATTCTTCCAATCATTGTGAATTTTTAATTCACTTTTATTCCTCCAAAGAATCTTCTCATCCCCCAAGGTACTTGTCCTTCTTCCACCTCAGGTACTTCTCTTCCACCTCTTGTACTTCTCCTCCACCTCATTTCCACATCACTCCACCCTAAGACATATCACATTCCACATGTCAAGATGTGAGGGCTTGTGAGTCCTCAACTCACCATAGCCCTTCATCTTGATCTTGTTGGATCAATATCAACCATTGAATTCTCTAGAGAATTCCAATTAGCTTATAAATACCCCCTCATTTCCCTCAATTTGAGGATCAAGTCTTTTGCAAAAAAACTCTTGCAAATTTACCATTTGAGCTTTCATCTCATCATCATTACATCTTTATCCATTTTTCATATCATTTGCATATTCAACATAGCTTTTTATCCAAGGAGCACACAACTCTTCAAAATCAAGGGCCAAACAAGGAAAGAGTAGCATAAAAGGTATAACAAACAACATTCAATTTGTTTTATCTTACTTCCATGCTATCCATTTTCTTAGGCTAATCATTGAGGTGCCCTTTTATCTTCTTATTTCCTCTTGTTGTATTATCAGTTCTTATCTAGAATCTCACATTAGGAACATGGCATTTTAATAAGATCACACTTACATTTCATCGAAAGATAGAGACATGACAACCTAGAATACTATCTCTACTCATAGAGATAAATTCTTCATGCTACAAAAGTAGAAGGAAGATATCATTAGAAAATTTGGTCTGCTAGGTGGGAGTATGAGAATGGAATACACCCTAGTGGCCAATGCTTTGGCTAATGCATATAAATTGGACAAGATCAATCTGACTCCTTGTACACTGGATGATGTTGAAGAGAGCCTAATAGAGTTGGAATCTCTAAATAGGATTTTGATATCTGCTAAGAAAAGTTGGGAGAATGGAAAGACTACATGGCAAGGTATTCTTAAGGAGCTTCAAATCTCACCTTCCTCTAGATAATACCTTTTAAACATTTTTGAGACAAACTCCTAAGGGAAAGTTAAGATTTTTACTCTTTTGATCATACAATATTTTGGATCATCCTTGTATATAGATGTATATTCATTTTTCTTTTGGACTGCCCTTTGTCCATGATGCCAAAGGGGGAGAGAATTTTATGGAGAGAAAAGGGGAGTGAATTGTACATAGGAGGTTTTTAAATTATTTTGGAACATTTTTCCCTCAATGAAAAAGGGGAAGATTGTTGGAAGAATGAAGAAGAATATATCATTATGCAACTTTTGTGTTGTCATTGATGTCACCATGATATATGAGTTGCAACTGCAAGTTTAAACCCAAGGTTGATCTGGTATTCTGAACTAGTATGCAGGTATTATCCTTTGGTATTTTGGTCCATGATCCTCCATCGATGAATATATTTCATTATGGTTTTCGGAGATGGTTCTTGGTTGCCTAAAAACTGTATATATTCAAAATTTCAGGTGTACCAGTGCTTGTATGGTGAGTTGGCTTTACTCTATTGTTTCATTTTGCTATTAGGTCTATCTCTAGATGACCTAATGTACAGTTGATGGTATAATGAATTAATTCTATATTTTGGATGTATGTGTGACCTATCTTAGGCCCACGTCGACATTTTGTAGCGCGATACACACTTGAATTATTTTTGGAAAGTTTTTGTACATGCTTGAAGTTGACAATTATATTTCTGGTGAATAAGGGACACATCTAATTAGGCCGACATAATTGATGCTTTTGGATGAGTTTGATATATATATATTGGATGGTTTTTATATTGAAATAGGTAGAATGAGTAAAAATATGAATCAAGGCGAATAAATGTCTACTGGTATGTGATTTCACTATGCATCAAAGGAACTGAATCGACACTTGTTAGGTGTAACTTTATCAGTTCATGTCTGGCTATGAGCCATTTTGTTATTGTATATTTTGTAGGTAGTGAGCCTCTCATTTAGATAGTGATTCATAATAGTGAGCCACCCTTTGTAATATCTTATAACTGGCTATACTATATTGTGAGCTAATCCTCATCATGGTTTTTTCCCATTTTGGTTTTTCCACATAAAAATCATGGTGTTCATGTGTTGTGTTCTTTTATGTTTTTTTAATGCTCTTTATCATTTTTATTGTTATATGCATTGGATTAATTGGATGGTGTTTGTTCAATAATTTTAAGAAGATACCGATTCACTCCCCCCTCAGTATCTTGGGTATTCAACAATTCCATCACACTTTCTTTGGTCACCACTTTTCCCTCCATATGGCCATCTATTGGTATTTCCCCAACGAACTCCACCTTATTGTTTGTTCTCAAACCTCTTGTTCAATGTTCTTCAACCTTTAGGGTAAAATCAATGTTCTTCAACCTTTAGGGGAAAATAATATGGGTCCTTAATGTTTTTCATTCTTACGAGTGTTAATTCTTCTTGTATTCTTCACTTCAACTAGTTAATATAGCAATCACATTTCTCTTTATTCACCTCAAAATGTCCTATTTGAATTAGGAACTTCTAAAATTCATCTATGTATTATTTCACGATCCTCGTTCCTTATATCAAACATTGCATCTCCTTGATCAGTTCAAATTCATAATCCACTAGACTAAATTGTTTCTTCAATTTTGACACCATTCTATCCCATCTAAAAAAATTATCTTTCCCTTGTCTCCATATTTTTAACTAGGCCTCTTTCCACCATTTATTAGTGTGACCTTTCAATTTTATTTGTGCAAACCTCACTCTTTGAGGATCTTCAATCTCCTCAAACTAAAAAAAATCCTCCATGTCATTGATCTAATCAATTAATTCTCTAGGATTCAAAATTTCACTGAAAGTTAAAACCTCCACTTTAGGTCTCTTCCCAATGCTTGAGATCACTCATATAAATCTCCTTTCTCTAAGATCCATTGGATCTTTCTTTTCCTCTTCCATTTCCTCTTCCACTTCATCTTCACTGTCATCTCTTCCTCAAATCTCTTGTTGCAAGGTTTAAAATTTTCTTTTAAGGGCTTTAATTTCATCTCTAGGTGGATCTCTTCCTTCGCCACCTCGACCTCTACGTCTTCCATGTTGGGAAAGTATTGGAGGCATCTTGATCTCAACCCACACTCATAGGTCCTATTACAACTGCCTCACATTTGACACTCTGTTATAGACTCGAGAACTCCTGATCTGATACCACTTGATGAAGGGTACTCCCCTTATAGATAAAAACCACAACAAAATATTGGTTTTTAGAGAAAAGTATGTAAGAGAATTCAAGAGATTGTATTTCTTAGAAATGGAAATACATATTATAGTCTTACATGCCTTCTTATAGGCACCTTATTACATTCATCTATAGAATTAGAGATTTGAATTCTCACATTCAAATATACACTCACAAACAAGCAACCCACCTTCATCTCATACTCTCTTTCCTATATCTTCATCATATGTTGCTCTATCTCTTCTCCCACTATCCTTTATGTTTTCTTTCAACATTGATATATATCCTTCTATTCTCCTACAGGTCATCCTTGAAATTATTTATCTATTGGTTTCGTAGCACCGCTTTACACCCAATGGACATTAGGAATTCACTGGCAGTTATCATCACCCTCCAACCATTGGTTCTTGTGGAAATCATTAACCAATAAATTTTTTTTACAACAACGATGTAAAAACAATGAGTAACCTTTCACCATGTGTAACCATCCTAATCTTATTTCTCCTTGCACTTCCACCATCTCTTGCCATCAAAATATTGCTAGGACTTTAAACCTTATTACTCCAAAACTATCAAGTTCCAATATTCTGTCAGATTATTGGGAAAACTCCACAAGACCTTCCACCAAAAAACTCATGTCTCCTTGATGGTTCTTTATCATTATCACATTATCAACCCATCAAAGGGACTAAGATTCATGTTATCTTGAGTTATCAATATCACTCTAATATTTCATATCACCCCGTTAAAGGGACTCATGAATGCTTCTGAACAATATGTCAAAGTCTCCTCAACCTCATGTCAAATGTCTACAATTCATTAGAAATTAGAGTTCGTTCCTCCTTCTAGCTGCATACTATCTTTATTCTTTCAAGAATAGGGGTTCATAGTGCTTGCATGCATCACGCATCTCAGTAGTTAAGTCAAGGCGTAAGACTTAACACCAAAACCCAAAGTCTTATAATACTACATAGAAAAAGACTAAGTCCAACAAGTGATAAGAGATACACCTGAGGCTCAAAGCCCAAACTATTGGAAATCTTCCGACTTGGCGAATCAAATTAATTCAACCCTTATTCAAAAGAAACATTGCAAATATTTTTCATTGATGCAAGATTTATCTTACACATTGGATGCTCCTACATCACAAAGAGATAAGAATGATGATGGCTCATGGATATGATTCGAAGTGCTGATATAAATCTTTTGACACAATTTGAAGAGGAGTTGTTCTCTAACATTTGAATATCATCCTAATTATTGAAATAATAAAGTATAAGAGAAAATGAATATACTATTCTAATTTCATATATTAGTATGGAGAAAAGTAAATGTAACGCTGGAATAAAACTACAAACAAGATTGTTAATCTAATTAAAGCATATAATACTACTAATCTAATCCTACGTTTAACAACAAAGAACAAGGAAAATTATGAACATATAAACAAGAATGATCTCACTGAATATCTATATAAATCCTTGAATGACCTTGATTGCACTTCTCCATTTTTTCATTGTATAATAGTTGCGCTCATATTTTATCAAGTATGCAAATATGGCCTATTGACTATTGACGTAGCAAAATATCAAAAATTAAATAAAGCTTCGTATAAGTATATCAGTTTCAGGAGGAGGAATAATGACAAATGTCAAGTCAATTTATAGAAAATTGGTTTTTGAGCGATCGACTCAGATTCAAAAGACAGATCAATGATTGAGATTGATGAATGCCATGTGATACAAATTTAGTGTCACTAATAATGCAAGTGAAAAATATTGCATGATAGAGATTAAATTAAATAATAATTTAATCTGATGTTGAGACTGTTTGAAATTCAGAAGAATAAGAATTGCATGTGAAAGATAAAGAAAAAAAATTATGTTCGAACACATAAATGAATTATTTAATTAAAAAGGTTATTTAATTAATAATAATTTGAATGGAAAAGAATAAGACTGACTAATTAAGATAGAAGGTTTGTTTGCCAAAAATAAATCATGAGATAACTGACTAATGAATAATTAGATAACTAAGTGATTATCTAATCATAGAGGAATATTCGAGGAATAATTATTTTTATGAATTAAATGACTATTTAATTCAACATTCAAAATTTAGAGATTAAGGGGTTGGGGCCCTAGCTCGGTTGGCTAAATCTTTCCTGTTGCAGGAGGTTGGTCATGAGGTCTAGTCTCCCCCACCCTGTGGTATTGGAGGGTGTGTTGCGCCAGCGCTACTGGTCATGTTAAAATTTTTACCAGGTGCACTGTAGTTTCTAGGTGGTCGTGCTACCCGATTCCTGTAGTCTAATAAAAAAAATAAAAAATAAAAAATAAAAAATAGAAAAGTTTAGAGATTAAATTAAATAAATAAAGATTTATTTAATTGACTATTGAAAAGGTTATTGAATAATTAAACAATTCGAAATGAATATTTAATTATAGTCGGAAAAGTGATAAAGGGTAAATTAAATAATAATTTATTTAATTTAGAAAGGGGATTAATTAATTAGTGACACAATTAAATAAATAACATTTATTTAATTAATCAAGAAATAATAAAGGTCATAATGAATTAATTAAATAATTAAATTTATTTAATTAATAGAGGATGGATGACTCTAGAAAATAATTAAATAATATAGATTATTTAATCATGACCATGAATATGAGAATTATGTCAAAAATGGTGTCACGGGCCTAGACCAATTTTCAGTGTCTATAGTTTTCCCCTCTTTGATAAAATTTCATTTTGGTCTTTGTGTCAAAGAAAAATATTTAAAACATGCCCTTGTCATTCCCCGGTGTGAAATAGGTTAGGGTATGCCCCCTCGGGAAAAATGACGATTTTTGAGATAAAATTGAAAAAAATAGAATTTGTCCCGAGTATGTAATTTGATAGTCAAAATTTCGATGGTGGTGAAAGAAATTGATTTTGAAGTGGTTTGGCAAGCGAAATGGATATTAATAGTCAGAAAATTATGCGTCCAGTATAGAAGGTTGGAGAAAAACCCTCCAAAACCCTAGGTATAAATAGGATTTGGGGTGCAAATCCATTTTGTTTGCACCCTAGACAATTTGAAACCCTTGACTTTAGCTCTGAGATCACATCAAAGATGTCTCTAGTACCGTACATAGAGCATCATGATTACCACATCCGGACCTTCAGATGCCCAACCGATGCAAGACCCCCGGTATGTACCCCTGAATTGCCTTTTGAAATTCCAATTTTTATGCCTTTTTAGAAACTTAAAGTTAATTTTACATATGCATATTTTTAGAATCAACACATATGTGTTCATACATGACACATCTGCTCGCGAAATGATGCATATGTGCAAACACTTCTAGGTCCTTTTAAGTCATTTAGGGAATCAACACACTTTTTTTAGCTTGCACCACATGTATGAAAGTGCATCGCATTTGTAATTGGAAGTATCACATGTATTTTAGTACAACACATTTTTTAATGCACCGCATTTCCATGATATGCAGGTCAGAATTTGTACACAATATTTGTAAGAAAATGATGCACATACCTGCTAGGTAGGAGTGTTTGGCTGTGTGATGCATTTGAAGTAAAACAACACATATGCATGTTTATATGACACATTTGAGTTCCTAAAATGCATGTGAAAATTGTAATGATGCATTTGAGATTGTGCACTGCATTTGATATTGAAACGATGCATTTGACTGTCAAACTTTTGAAAAAAATTATTATACAAAAATGAATATTGCACAATTCTGACACATAGTATTTTGATGCATTTACAGACTATGTTGGATCCTATATACACCCAAGAGTCAAGGCTAGCTATCTACGACTTGCGAGATCAGTTACAGAGTTTTGAGACATGTTTGATTTGGAGATTAGGGTTGCATCATGTTTGCACCATGCCCATTATTCAAGCAAACAAACATATGTTGACTGCTCTTTGTGAGAGGTGGCATTCTAAGACCTCTTTTCATTTTCCTACTGGAGAGGAAATAGTCACTTTAGAGGATGTTTATAGGATTTTGAGATTGCCTATTAGGGGTGAGAGGGTCCTATATGATACCCAAAGAGGATATAGTGAGATCACCCATTTTTATGTGTATGATGACATTAGATGTCTTGGCATTGAGCATTATGAGATTAGATGGAATGTCTTAGCTAAGAGATATGAGAGGATTGATTGTTGGTATTATTCTTCCTATCCATTGAGGTCATGGTTTTCCTATTGGGTGGGGGGAGATATTGGTTGGTATGTTAGAGAGATAGGTAGTATATACATGGGGGCCTTATTTATTAGCCATGTTGTATTTCCATTTACAAGAAATTGCATATAGAGACACACAATCGATGAGATGTGGTACCACCTTGCTTGTGATCTGGGCGTGAGAACACATTTTTGTGTTCCGTCCCCCTATGACCTCTGATCTTGATGCTAGATCACCATATATTTTTTGTTATGCAGGGACCATTACCCAAAGTCATGTTAGCAACATTGGTTATTGTAGAAATGCCTTAGATAAACTTGTACAACTTATTTAGAGATCGTATATGGATTGCACCTGATGGCACGATGAGGATAGACATTTTCCCTTTTATAGACAGAATCAGTATTTGATTGGTAGGACTGTTTCGAGTGTCCATATTATTGAGAGGCATTTGTCGAATTGAGTTTTGAGATAGCTTGGTGAGGTTCAAGATGAGCCTCAAGGGCGAGATGAGTTTTCTCAATTGTCGAGAGATATTGCATTGTGAGGGTCAATGATTCTAGTGGCTATAGGAGAGGCATATATTTAGGCTTTACAACCTATGCAGTGGGGATGGATGGGTGGGGTAGCAAATCCAGACACTATGGTAGCATATGATGCATGGTGAGTAGTGCATAGGCCTATCCCTTACATAGATCTAGATCAGTCGACTCTAGTTGAGAGACTGGGTACAAGACCCAGAGGATGACATGGTGGTAGGCTTGGGGATAGGGGAGGCAGAGGTGGTTGATGGGGTCAACGAGGGATGAGAAGTGGTGGAGGATGTGGATTTTCACCCATTCATGAGGAGGAGGGTGAGGGTGAGGATACACCTATGTTAGATTTTGGTGGAGGAGGGGAGGCAAAGATTGGCAGTGAGCATGCAACTGAGGAGGCAATAGGGGAGGAGCATGCAGAGGAGGAGGTTGGTGGGGAGGAGATGGAGATTGATGTCCTTGGAATTTTGGAAAGCTATGGTGATAAGGAGGAGGAGGAGGAGGTGATGGGGGAGTAGGAGAGGGAGCTTTGATATAGGATTGTGGAGGATTTTGATGCTGAGGTGGGAGAGAGACCACGACGGGATGAGGAGGCTCGCATGCATGGTGTTGCAAAGTTGTAGGCCTGATTAGAGGCCTTGGAAGATAGGGTGAGGGAAGTTACTGTAGAGCATTATGTGATGTAGATGGAGAGAGACAGTGCCTACATGGATAGGGATTAGGCAGTGGCTAGGAGGTAGGAGATAGAGGGAAAGTTCATTGAGTTGAGAGCCTTATGCACTGGACCAGCTGCAAAATTTTCTCTAGAGTTAGTTAGAGCTAGAGAGGGGCAGAGATACTACAAATACTTATATGAGGTAGAGGTACCACCTAAGAGGTGAGTTCCAACCTATTCACAGGCACCTAGTGGTAGTTCTCAGAGTAGGTCCCATAGTTGTGCACAAAGTACCGATGATGTGGTAGGACCTTATGGTAGGCCTCCTTTTGCACAAAGAGAACATCATCAACAGTCACCACCTTAGACTCCACATGGGAGCAGTGGTAGTACTTCACAGTGACATGTTTATATTTGAAGATATTTGTATTATGATCATAAAGCCTGTGAGCTCCATTTAGATTGATACACTCTAACATTGTACTATGACACATATTATTTTGAGATACATATATATATATATATCATTTTTGGTGGCGATTATATGATTTTCAGTTGGTCTACATGATTATGCAGTGTTTCATATGATGATTCAGTGTTTTATTTATGCATGCATATGCTATGAATGATGTATGTACATGGTATGGATTATGATTTTTACATTATGATGTTTCATTTCCTATGATGATGTGTTTATTCTATATGATAATTTCCTTATTCTATGTGATGATGGATACATAGTATTAACACATGTGATGAATGTATTCTATGTTTATGATTATGAGATGCAATGGATATGCATATTTTTTCATTGTTTTGGAATGCAACTTAGATGTATGGTGTACTCTATATAGACATATGAAAAGGTCTACATGATGGTTGTAAAATGAATCCATATTCAGATTTCCTAATATTTTTGTGTGTCACAGGACATCGTCGTTATGTAGGATAGAAGAAATGTTAGTGCAGATTATTCAAAATGTTAGTATTGAAAAATGGTTATTAGAAGAATGTATAATCTTTAATATTTTTCCAAGTACAAACTAATCCTTTAATTTAATCATCATTGGGCAGGAAATGACACAAATGGATAGTAAACACCATGATATGAGATAGACCAACATGTACAAAGACATCCACTTGCTAAATTAGACAATTGCAGACAAGGAGTGTCCAGACTCATACTAAGGGAAAAATTACCCCATTCTTTTTGTCTAGACAAACCACAAACAACAATCAAAGAAAAAGACATAGCTAGGATCCATTATTGCTCCTCTAGATCCTTCATGGGACATCCTTGAGGAAACTAGTAACCTAACTTGAAAACCAATTAAAAAGATGATCGACAGACAACAATCAAAGAAAAAGAGTCCTAAGACATCCTTGCTTCTCTAAATCCTTCATGGGACATCCTCGAGAAAGCTAGTAACTGGACTCAAAGAAAAATCCAAGGATAAGACCAAATAAGTCATAAATTCAAAAAGCCAATAAAAATATTTTCCAAAATTTTATCTATTGTTGTTTGTTTGATAAGCTGATTTTTGATAAAGCCCGATGTCAAGCATGACACATACCGTATAAGACATTGAGTATTGTTTTGATTTTGTGACTATTTGTCTAAGGCATGACGAAGCCTGGTTTCAAAAAGACACGTATTGTATAAGATGTTGAGTCTAATGTTGTTGATGAGACAATCTATATAATGCTATGATGATTAGTAAATGATAATGTCTATTTTCAAAAAGGACACATCTTGTATAGGACATATGTTGATTATTTTGGCAAGTTGTTTGATTTGACTTGTCTTGGTGTTTTGACTATTGCTTCTGTGTGATGATAGTGTATGACTTATGTTGACTGACATGAAGTACCCTAAAGGAGTGACCTTGTGCAGCCTCAGGGGATCATCGATGGATGGCCTTTCCTACATTATACATTCAAAGACCTTGTAGTTTGACTAAACTTTGACTGACAGAACTGACTAGAAAATATTTACTTAGCCTAATGATATGTGATGTGTGTGATAGTGAAAGTGATAAACCCTAATGGAATGACCTAGTGCAACCTCGGGGGCTCATTGATTGATGGCCTTTCCTATGTTATACACATAGAGACCTCGTAGTTCGACACAACCAATGACATTGATGTACAAAGAATGAGTCATGATTTTATGTGTGTGATACGTGACAAACCTAGAAAGACAGACCTAATGCATTAGGGGCACATCATTAGATGGCCTTACCTACGTCCATTCATAGAGGTAATGTAGTTTAACTATGTCTACAACTGACTTGACACAATTGACTCTGACTCTATTTTTGGGATTTTTGACATGTTTTGATTTTTTTTGTCTTTTTTGAGCTTTATGATGTTTTTGGATTTTTTTCAAGATATTTTATGATGTTTTTGAGTTTTTTAAAGACATTTTCTGATGTTGGGATAGTAAGTGCAAGGTCCAAATAACGTAGGTCGAGGATTTTCCCCCACTTGGGTATAAGTCCAATAGGATGGAGTGGGGAGATGGAGTGGACTTGATGTTAGTTGTTCAAAGTTATGGATAAGACAACCATTTATTATGGGTTATGGAAATGATGGTAGATGAAGGAGCGAAGTCAACTACACATGGTGCCTATTTTCTAGGTTTTCACCATGCTACTTGTCCAAAGTTCCATTGAAGTGGTTTTCACTATTGGAAAAATCATTTCTCTTTACTATTTTATTGATTTTTTGAATTATTTTGGTGTTACACAAATGACTATTTGCTAGGCTTTCATCAAGGTAACAATTTGTTTTGTTTATTTTTCTATTTTTTTTATATTTTTAATGATTAATACAAGGCTCTCAAAAGATATGAATAGAACCTCTTTAGATGAAGATTTTTGATTGGTGATAAGAGTGATTCTCCTTCAGCGGTTGAGATTTAATATTCTCCTGATCCAAAAGCTTCTATAACAATCTAAGGCCCTAACTAGTTTGGTTCAAACTTGTTTGGTTTTTCTCTTTCATCTTGATTCTTTGGGCTCTCCATTAAGACCAAGTCACCAATGCCCAAATTTTGATCAAAAATTTCCTATTATAGCTGTGACGAACATGGTTTTGATATGCTTGAAGATGATCTAGTGCCTTTTGTCTTCATTCATTGAGGAATTATAACTCATGTAGTCTTGACACATGGTACTCCTCATCATTAATATGACCTTTCAAAGATACCATTAGGGAATGAATTTTGACTTCAATAGGTAAGATAGCTTCATAACCGAATACCAAGGAGTATGGAGTGGCACGGGTGGGAGTACAGATTCTTGTGCAGTAAGCCCATAAGGAAGGATTAAGCTGTAAATGCTAGTCATGACCAGCATCATTAACAATATTTTTGAGGATTCTGATGATTGTTTTGTTAGATGCCTCAACTTGGTCATTAACTTGTCGATAATATGGAGTGCAAAAGTGGTGTTGGATATGGAATTCTTCACAGAGATGGTGGACTTATTGATTTTTAAATGGGTAGCGATTATCTATGATTATGGATTGAGGAACACCATATAGACAAATGATATAATTAAGGATAAACATAGAAATCTATGTGCCAATAATGTAGGTCATAGGAATAGCCTTGATCCACTTGGTGAAGTATTTGGTGGTAGTGATGATGAAGTTATGGCCATTGGAGGATGGAGGATGAATCTAACCTATGAGATCAAGTCCCCATTGGGAAAAAGGCCATGGTTTAGTTATTGGTCAGAGCTCCTATGTTGGCATGTGTATCAAGTCTCTGTGCACTTGGCATTGCTGACATGTCTTGATGAAGACATATGAGTCCTTTTCCATGGTAGGCCAATAATAGCCTAGTCTCATAATCTTCTTGTCTAAGTTAGGACTAATAGAATGGGATCCACATATACCATCATGTACTGCACGGAAGGTTGCTTGTGCTTCTTCAACATCTAGAAATCTTAACAAGGTATTGTCTAAGGCACGTCTATAAAGGGTATCTCTGATGATGGTATATTTGGAAGATTTATGGATAAATGTCCTACATTGGTTATTCAACAGGTCTAAGGGTATGATTTGAGCATGCAAGTAGTCATATATTTCCTTGTACCATGGGGAAGTGGGACCAACAAGCTCACAAACCATCACAGAATTTGGGAGGTCATAGGCAGTGGCCAAAATTTTTTCGACCAAAAACTCTAATTTAGGCATGTTATTGGGCATATCCAATAATGAACCAACGGTTTCCATAGCATTTGTTGCCTTGTTCTAAATGTGGGGTATTTGTTGAAAGATGATTTTATCAAAATATTGTTTAAAGTTGTCCACCATGTGCTTGTATGGGGCAAGTTTCTCATCTTTAGTTTCATACTCATCATTAACTTGTCAGACTACCAATTGCGAGTCTCCATAAACATGTAAATGATTAATCTTCCATTAGACTACCATTTTCAATCCTCTTATAAGGGCCTCATATTCCACTATGTTTTTTGTGCAAGGAAAAGCAATTTTGAATGACTTAGGAATAGTTTTTTCTTGTGGTGTAACAAACAGTATACCTCCTCCTAAACCACAATTAGTATGGGACCCATAAAAGTATAACTTCCATGTGGTTCTTTTTTCAATGGTGAAGACAAAATCATCAAAAAAATCTACAACTAGAGGATGCTCAACCTTGGTTGGTACGCCTTCCAACTGATCAGCAATAACTTGCCCTTTTATTTCCTTTCTTTCTACATATTGGATGTCATATTCACTAAGTATCATTACCATTTATCCAATCGGCCTGTTAGTGCTACTTTAATTAGGAGATATGTCAATGAATCTATCTTTGCTACTAGCATGGTTTGGCGGTTTAGCATGTAGTGCCTAATATTTTGAGTAGAAAAAAGTACTGCAAGACAAGCACACTCTATGTGACTATAGTTTAGCTCATATCCCACCAAATTATAGTTGATATAATACACTGCTATTTCATGACCTTCATCATCATTTTGTGCAAGTAAGGCTCCTAGTGTTCACTAGGTTACTGAAATATAGAGTATCAAAGGTTGGGAATCTGTAGGCGGCATTAACATAGTTGGCATAATCAGGTAATCCTTGATCTTTTGAAAAGCTTCTTGGCATTTGGATGTCCATACAAATGGTACCCCCTTTTTGATTAAGTGTTGGAATGGATGTATCATGTCTACTAACTATACTATGAAGCCTCTGATAGATTGTAGTCTCCCTTGTAGTGTTCTTAGTTGACTAATGTTGGCTAGTGGAGGCATATCCATTATAGCCTTTACTTTTGTTGGGTCTACTTCAATGCCTCATCTAGAAATGATGTATCCTATAAGTTTTCCTAATTTAACACCAAAGGCACATTTTTTTGGATTTAGCCTTACTTTGTATGCTTATAGTCTTTGAAATATCTTATCTAGGACCTGCAAGTGACCAACTCTTGTCAATGATTTGGCTATCAGATCATCCACATAGTCTTCCATAAGAGTATGTACAAGGTCATGGAATATAGTTTTCATGGCACGTTGGTATGTAGCTCTAGCATTTTTGAGCCCAAAAGGCATGACACTCTAGAAATATGTTCCCCATGGACATGTAAAAGTTGTCTTGTATTGGTCCTCAACTATGATTTTGATTTGATTATATCTAGAGAAACCATCCATGAGGGATATTATCTCATATCCTACTGTAAGGTCCACTATCATGTCAATGTTTGGAAAAGGGAAGTCATCTGTAGGACATGTCTTGTTGATATCTCTAAAGTCTGTACAAATGTGAATGCTCCTAGATGGTTTCATTACTAGAACAAGATTAGAAATCCATTATGCATAGTCTATTGATCTGATCAATCCGATATCTAATAGTTTCTTAAGCTCAGTTTTGAATAGTAGAGAAATTTGTGGATGCATTTTTCTTAGCTTTTTCTTGACAAGTTTAACACCTAGTTGTAATGGTAGATGATACAAAATAAGCTCTAGATCTAGCCCAATCATGGCAACATATGACCAGGAAAAGTATATCTATCTTTTTGTAAAGAAGTCATGAAATTATGGTTGCATTGCCTCTATCAAAGATGTTGCAAAGTAAATTACCTGCGGATTATCTTCAGTGTTTATGTTGATCTTGACAGATTCTTCAACTAGCAATGGTGACTTTTCTTGAGTAGCTAGGAGAATGTTCAAACCTCCATCCTTGGGTGCCTCAGAGAGGTTTTCTCCCTTGGATGCGTCCTTTATTTTTACTATTTCTTCGTCCAAAGGCACCTTTCAGTTTTCACCCAGGGACTTGTCATTTTCATTGTTTTTTATTTTTCACTTTTGTGACTAGAGGTGCGAATAGACTCCCCAAAATATGCCATGGTATCCAATTCTATGGTAAACCCAACCTTATGATCACCTCTAGGTATGCCTTCTCACAGTCCCATGAACTTAGCTACCACTTTTTTGTTCTCAAATATGTCTGAGATGGTTGTGCGTTGTTGATCCCAATTGATCAGTTGGGGATATATGAGGGGTGTGTCATCATTGGAGTTATCAAATGTGGAGGCTGACAAGGTGACAATAGATTGGTTGGCGTGGTCACAAAATTTTTGGACTAGCTCATTTTTGTACTTTTTCCTAGCGATAGGTAGATTGTGAGGTGGGACCACTATAAGGGCTAGGTCATTAGAAGATGGTTGGTCATTTTCCCAAGAAGTGGGATCAAGGGTTTCCTAATAATAAATCTTAATCCATTCTTCTTTTGACAAGGACTTTTTAGGATGGGACTTAGTTGATTTTAGTGAGGTATTTAGTATTTGGTCAAGTTCCCCAAATAACTTATCTAGGTCCATTATGCTGGTTGAGGAAAGGGAATCTTGTTCATATTTATTTGAGTTAGGGTAGTCACAATAGAATGGGTCAAATGGTTTGTGGGATATCTTGATGTCTTCAAAAGCACTTACTTCCTCTTGTGATGGTATCAGGGTGCTAGGAACGCCAATCCTAATTAGTTGAAACCTTAGCCCTAGGCCTTTTGGTCATTGTGAAACAATGATTGGTTTAGTCCTTCTATTCTAAAGTAGTCCTAACCCACTATGTCTATCATATCCTTTCCTTTGCATTATCATGAAGCCTTTTCCATATTGATCTTTGGATATTTGAATAGATGGTGTAGGGTTTTCATTGTCTTCATTATATAAGTAGGAGGTGACATCTTCTTGGTCCATGGCTTCTTTACTTAACTCTCCCCATTTTGTGAATGTCATCATAGGAGGGACATGTATTGTGACAATTGATTGTCTCTTATCTTTTTTGGGTAAAATGTATCACTTAGGAGGAACCGACTGGCTAACACAATAGGATGCTTTCATGTGATATTCTCTAGAACCCTTATCTTGGATCTTGACCTTAGGATTGGAAAATGGTGGTTGTGATACAATGGACTTGGAAAGAGTTGATGGATCAGCATACAAGGATAAGGTGGAGGATGAAGCCTCTTGATTAAGTTTCACCTGTCGTTGTGGTATTTCACGTAGTCTGGTGCAATATTGGAAAGGATCTAGATCACCATCGATTGTTATCTTAGTGTCATTGTATGGGAATTTAAGACACTAGGAGGAACCAACTAGCTAACATAATAGGATGCTTTCATGTGATATTCTCCAAAAACCTTATCTTGGATCTTGACCTTAGGAGTGGAACATGGTGGTTGTGATGCAATAGACTTGGAAAGAGTTGATGGATCAACATACAAGGATAAGGTGGAGGATGAAGCCTCTTGATTAACTTGCACCTGTCGTTTTGATATTTCGTGTAGGCTTGTGCAATATTGGAAAGGATTTGGATCACCATCAATTGTGATCTCAATTTCATTGTATGGTAATTTAGGGCATTAATGGTTAGTGGAAGGTATGGCTTTCATAACATGTATCCAAGGTCTACCCAATAAGAGATTATAGGGAAGGGTGAAATCCAAGACTTGGAAACTAGTGTCCATAACCACATGACCAATCCTAATAGGGAGTGTTATGACTCCTTTAGATGATATTTCCTCATCATCATATGCCTTAATGACTATACTCTTAGTGGTTTCCACACATTCTTCTGAGAAACCTAATTCCTTAACCAACTTCAAGGTGAAAAGATTCAACCTTGCTCCTCCATCTACTAAGACTCATTTGACTTTTGTTTGATGGACAAGAACTTCAAGGTGTAATGGGTTGTTATGGTTGGTCTTCTCAGTTGAATAATCCCATTGAGAGAAGGTGGCATGATGAGAAGTGGTTAAATATCCTACCATTTCTTTGAAATGATTGAAATCTAAGTTGATGGGGACAGTTTTCATTTGCAAGGCTTTGTCTAGAATGGCTCGATGATCTGGTGATATGGTCAATAGTTCCAAGATAGATATTTGTGTTGGGGTTTTCCCCAACACAGTCAAGAAAATTATACTTAGTCTTGGAATATTGTAGTTGTGGCTCTAATGAAGGACCTGGAAGGGTTATCTTAGTTCTACATGTATTAAAACACATTCAAGATGCTTCTTTATGGCAATGGTATGGATATTTTCATTAGAAACTCAAATATGATTGATGATCATACTTGGTTTATAGTCATACTTGGTACTCATATAACCGGCTGAGGTATTATTCTTAGTTCCCAAAATGGAGGCCTTTCCTTTCCCATAGTCATGTAATGGATCTGTGAAGACCTTGTGATCACTATTTTTGGTATGTTTTTTCCCATTGACTTCTATAGTTTAATCTTCAAAAAAATATTGAATGATGTTCTCCAGTTGTCAGAATTGTTGTAGGTTATGTTCCTTAGTTTGATGGAAATCACAAAAGGAATTGTCATCCCACCATGAGGGTTTAAACTATCTAGGATTAGGGTATGTACAGGATCATCATGGATAAAACAGATCCTTAAGTGGCAATAAAAATTCAAAAAATTAGAGTTAGGAAACTTGACATAAAAATTTGAATAAGTTATCTATATTATTTTAAAAATATGTAAGAATAGAATTTGTATAAAATTGAATTTAGTTTCTAAACTACTAGGTTTACTTAAAAAAAATAAAAACCTATTTGGTGAAAATTTGAAATTTCAATGCAGTAGTACTTAAATTTCAGGGAAAAAATAAGAAGTAGGTGTCTGTCTAACCACCCTAACCACAATAAAATGATAATATTTTTTACAATATTTTAGATATAAGTAGAGGACTCATGTCTTGATGTGATGCATATTTTTTTGTAATTTGTTTCCAAGTAGATAATTAATTATGAATTTTTTATTACAAATTTTAAAAAATATAAAAACTTGTATGTCTGACCACCTTAACTTGGTCAAAACTTCATGAAATTCATTTTTTTTTAATCCTATAGTATGTGAATCATAGAATGTGACGCATGTTTTGGATTCAAAAAATATGATACCGTTTGAAAGCTATAGATTTTTTTTCAATCAGCCTATCAATTAGGACTTTAGTCACAATTCAAATATAAAATGAATAATAATTTTTTATTAAATTCAAAGTAAAGCATAATTTATATCGGTGGAAAGTTGAGAATCTCCTTTAAAAACCCTTTTCGTTTCATTAAATTTGGGTTTAAAAAAAGTCATGGGCCATCATATCACTTACATATCACCTCTTTTTGGCCCATCATGATCCTACACATACCCATCATACTTTTTTGGCTCTAGAGGTTGTATAATTTTATGTTTAATTGGTTCTTTGTAAACTGTCTCAATTGGTTCCCCCAAGCGGGTAAAATCATGTTTTGGAAATATCCTCTATGATCATTGTTGTGAATTTTGGACAAAGTTGGCAGTTTGATCAACATTGTTAAGCATGTCATGAGAGGGGTTGTAACCTCTAAGTGTGATTCCAAGTCCTACATGTAGGGTCTTAGCATCAACAATATCATCATTAGTTACATTTTTTTTCTGCACAAAAATGTGTTTCTATTGTTGGGGCTTTTTTGGTGTTCAACAACTAGATTCCTTCTCAGCATCTTAATTTCCCCTTTATCAATGAGGGATTTCTCAAGCTATATGCCTTTTTAAACCAAGTCTAGAAAAGAGGTACAACAATGTACTCTTAAATCACTTCTCAGTTTTGGATGAAGATTTTCAAGAGATATTGTGACTTTTTGTTTCTCGGGTATCTCAACAGGACAATGACTAGCTAAACTCATCCATCCCTAAAAGAAGGTGGTGAATTTTTCTCCATCTTCTTGCAAGGTAGGACACAAGGTAGTTATTGTGATTTTATTGTCTATGTTGAAGGAAAAATGTTCCACAAATTTCTCAGCTAATTCACCCCATGATCTTATGTCGTATGGAAGTTTAGAGAACCATTCCAATGCTATCCCCACAAGGGTTCACAAAAAAATTCTCATAAGGTATGTGGGGTCCTATGAGATGTCCATGCATGTTGTGGAAAATTATCTAATGTGTTCCAAAGGATTCCTCTTCCCATTATAGTTAGGAATATTTGGTATAATGTATTCATGTGGGAAGGGTGTCATGTATAGTTCTTTTTCAAAAGGACATGGACATAAATCTTGCGTTGAAATGGTTCATTTGCTTGACATTGACATATTGTCCATTTGTTGTTGGAGAGCTTCCATTTGATTTTGTAGAAAATCTACCTATGTTAAAGATATGTTGTTGGTGTAATTAAATATTTTGTACCTTGTCTTAGGTCATAATTACACTTTAGTTAAGTTTACTTAGGGACCACATAGGAGTTGTTGGAGAATTTCTACCTTTGGTGGATTTATCTTCTTATTACTTTATCAGTTCCACCTTTCATGGACATATCATGTGATTAGGGTTCCACCTTTTGTGGTAGATCCACTATTTGTGGTGGTTATCACATTATCACCTTTCCACTTTAGGTGGAGTGATAGCTTTTCATTGTTGTCTCATGTCATAAGATTACAACATTTGTCATAATATTATGCACTCCTATGTTCTCACCTTGGCTATATAACCAAGGGATCTCTCATTGTAAAATAATACATTGATATCATATCATTGACATTGAATATAGTTTATTCTTGTCATATTATTTTCTCTCTTCTTTGTGCTTTCTATTTGGTCCATAGATCTTGGCATCCATAGCCAATTCTATTATGGTATCAGAGCATGTTTGATTCTAACATGGTATTAGAGCATTTTTTATTCTAACATGGATTTCATACCCATCGACTTTCTATGGGAGCATCATATGTTGATCCTAAGTTTGATGAATTTGCAAATCTCCTAATCCAAGAGGAAGTTAAGTTAATGAACATGGGTCTAATCAAGTCTTCCATGCCACATACATTGGTTTCTAGTGAGTTAAAGGTACAGAAAGAATCAAGGAATCTTGATAAGAAGCAAAAGATGAAAAAGAACAAGCCACATAAAGAATCAGAATCCACTCATTCAAAAGAAGAATCATCTACGAAGAAGAGGTCCTTTTGTGCATATTGCAAGAAGGATGGACATGAAGAACACTATTGTTATAAGAAGGATATTGATGAGTTGAAAAATCTTCTCAAAAGGAATCAAATTGATTTGCCTTCTAGAATGTATGAATCTTTTTCTTCTTCAAAACAGTCTAAGGGAAAAGTTCATTTGGCATCTACATCAAGCAGTAAAGGACAAGCTCTTTGTGCTTATTCAAGTCCAGGATTAGGTAGATGGCTTCTAGATTCAGGAGCATCACATCATATGGCATCTTCGCAATCTATTTTCTCTTCATTTCAGCCTTGTTCTATGTCTCCTATCTTGATGGGAAACAATACATACATGAGTGTAATTGGGAAGGGATCTATTAGTTTTGGGGACAACACTTTTTAGGATGTCTTGTGTGTTCCTCATTTGACGAACAATCTTCTTTCCATATATCAGATTACACATGGTGGAAATGGGAGAACTATGGAGTTCACCCCTGATTCAGTCATCATTCGAGACTTGGAGAGTAGAGAGATCATTGCTATTGGGGTGGTTGATCATTCATCTTGGTTGTATATCTTTGCAGATTTTGCTTCTGATGGTGACATTGTTCCTTCGGCTATTCATCACACTCCTAGTGTAAACTATGATTTAGAGGAGACATTTGGCTACTTGAGCCATGTATTTCATCTCCTCCATCTACTATTGTAGTTGATGATGCTTGTGATTCCACAGTTTGGGTTCCTTGTGATTCAGTGTAGCAAGATATACATTGTCTTTCAGATATGGCTACTTTGTATGGCTTCTTCATAGGTATTTTAGACTTGTTCATGGAGTCTCATCTTGCAGATTTTGGGGACATCATTGATGACATTCATCTTCTCTTTGATGAAGATGCTCCTTCTTCAGTTGTTGCGAGGGAACACTCTAACCCTCTTATTCATTCTCTACATGATCATTCTTTGCAGTTTGACATGAGTGTGGATACTTTTGGACAGCATTTGGAGGAGGCTTCTTTGTTTTTTGAGGGGATATCTTTCTCTTTGGATCATGTTCTACATTCTTATCTACTAGATGTTGAATTGTCCTCTTCAGCAGTGTGGCCTAGAACACCTATTTGGAGTGTGTTAACTTTCAGCATCGACATGGAGACACTTGAGCATGCTTCAAAGACATCATACATCTTGCATACATCCTTGGTTTTATTTCTTCCTAAGGGGAGGAACGTTGTTTGGCGAGATTGGATCATCTTCAGCATTCAATGTCGAGCTTCTACCATCATTGCAGGAGACTCAACATTGAGGGGGGGCTGCCTTGTCTCTCTTCTACTTCTCTCTTATGGGGGGGCTTTTTCCTCACATGGGGTTTTTACCTTCTCATGCATCATTGAGAGCATTTCTATTTTGTATTTCATCTCTCTTTTGGGGAGGAGTTTTTTCCCACTAGGTTTTCTCCTTTTCTCCGTTTGTGAGAGATTGCATTGCATTTGTACATGGGTACCTAACATGGCCTAGTTGTCAGGACACATATTGCATTGTTTGCATTTGTGTACATTCTCCCTAAGTTGCACTTAAGGGGGGGTGTTGGTGTAATTAAATATTTTGTACCTTGTCTTAGGTCATAATTACACCTTAGTTAAGTTTACTTAGGGACCACATAGGAGTTGTTGGAGAATTTAAACCTTTGGTGGATTTATCTTCTTATTACTTTATCACCTCCACCTTTCATGGACATATCATGTGATTAGGGTTCCAACTTTTGTGGTAGATCCACTATTTGTGGTGGTTATCACATTATCACCTTTCCACTTTAGGTGGAGTGATAGCTTTTAATTGTTGTCTCATGTCATAAGATTATGAAACTTGTCATAATATTATGCACTCCTATTTTCTCACCTTGGCTATATAACCAAGGGGTCTCTCATTGTAAAATAAGACATTGATATCATATCATTGACATTGAATACAGTTGATTCTTGTCATATTATTTTCTCTCTTCTTTGTGCTTTCTATTTGGTCCATAGATCTTGGCATCCATAGCTAATTCTAACATGGTATCAAAGCATGTTTGATTCTGACATATGTTGATTGCATTGTTAGGATTGATGTAAGTGTTTTGAAATGAAATATTTTAGGATGGATTCTGATTTGGTGTCGAGACATGTCCTGAGGCAATATTCTATGACAAGTTTTGATTTGGTGTAGGGACATGTCCTGACATAATATTATGTGACAAGTTCTGATTTAGTGTAGGAATATGTCATGTTTGTATTGCCCCTATTTGTAGAATGACAACATTGGTGCTGATCTGTGGTATGGCCTGTGTCGTGTTTATACCAACTTTGGGTATTTTACTTCATGTGTTTGTGACAAAGGGGTTTGACGAGGATTCTCTTGTAGTAAATGTTAGGCCCTTTGTTATACCAAATGGTGTTGTATGTATAGTTGAGGAAGTTTGAGTAGGTGTGCCAGATGGTATTGTTGCAATAATGTGAGGAATAAAGATACTCGATGTCATGGTTTGTGTCGCTTGAGTAGATGAGGCTTTTCGTGTGTGGATGTCGAATCCTAGAGGTAGCATGGCACCTTCTACTAGCAGCTTTGCTAAGTATCTTTGGGAATTTTTTGCCAAACACTCATCTACAAAAGATGAAAATTCAAGATCTTGGACTACGGTGTCTATGTCTTCTACTTGAATTTGTCCTTGTGTGTCTCTAGTGACAAATTTTTCAAGAAAAGCTTTGTAAGGTCTCATTGATCTTGATGGTATGTTTGTGAAGGGATTGATGAAATCTTGTGGATCAACCATTACTCTACATTTCTTTTTAGACCTTGTTTCGACCATGAAAAATATTGCTCAAAATGTGGTAATGCAAAACTACGTCTAAAATGATATGATCTAGTCTATATTTTTTTTTTCTTTTTTGGGTAAAACCAATGAATGCAGCTATTTTTTGGTATTTTATGGAAAAATAAATAATGTCCAAAATGATGATGTGCTAGGATGACATATGCCAGATTATAAATTAATTGACTCTAAATGATTCTAAGAGGGGGTTACTGTTGATGGGTGTTTGAGCACACTTTCTCAACACAGGTGATGCATAGGTGCATCACCTCTCTTGAAAGGAAATATCCAACAACAAGTTGGTGAAAATTACCCCAAGGTCTCTTGGGTGTGAGTTCATGACTTGTGTGGAATATCTCAGTTGATGTTTGGTGTGATCTTTTTGGTATCACAGGGCAGACTTACAGAAGTTAGATTAGAAGGAAGTTGGATCTTATAACGGAGTTCCAAGAAATGGGAAGTTGACGTGCAGTTTTTTGTAGGTTTGGACAATGATGATGAACTCTTTCTTTGACTTAAGATTTGGCTTTACAATGTGCAATGAACCTTAGTATAGGTTACTTATTAAAAAAAAAGAGAAAGGGGCAGGGAAAAGAAGAGGTTCCTGGACCTGAAACTACTAATGAACAATGATCATGGAGGTTTCTACTATGGCCAACTTCCTTGAAACAAAATTTGACTTAACCAGAAATTTCACAGTGTCATGAAAATTGTGCTATCTTCTAAGAGCTATAGATATTTTACAATTCATTCACCATGTACCTGCATGAACAAAGATAAAGTTTGAGGTAGCTTTGAATTTAAGCCTAGACTAACTTTACACAACCATCTATTAGCATCAAACGACCAAAAGTATGGACTAGGATGGCATCTACACTGCAGAAATTTTCACAACCATAGAACAACATTACTAAATCTCTCAAAGTAAATTGAAAGTAACTGAAACAGAAAGTTAAATCTAACTAAATAATATAACTATCAGAGATGAAACATGCAAAGAAAATCATAAATCCACCAAAGTCAATTTATTTCTATTAAAAATTTTGTAGCATGTCATTACAACAACTCAACTCTCTCTTGAAAATGGGAGGAGACCCCCCATTTATAGTGTCCAAAAGGTAGAATGAATGGCCAAGATTGATTTACATTGTGTGGCCCAAATTCACTAAAAACTAGGGTTCCACCTACCCCCACAATATATTACATTTTAAAATATAATTTTGTCCTTATCCCTATTTTGGCTTCTAGTGGCAGCACTGTAGCATTTTGTCTTCTTGTTGATTGATCTTTTGTGAAAGCTATTCTATAAGGAAATCTTCACCAATAATAGGGTTTCCTTCCTACTTCTTCAAATTAGCATACTCTAGAAACTTTAGAATTACCAGCTGAAGCTTATCGATTTCTTTGATTTTTGATCATAACACTTGGTAAGTCCATTCTTTGGACCTATCAGATAGCTTTTCCCAATATTCATCATACTTGGCAGTGTGTTCTCTGAATAGCTCATAAGAGGCAAAGGCTCGAGAAGCAAAACTCATGAAATCAGTGGTTATTTCATCCGACATTCCATCCTCCATCCTCTTCTAGAAATGAGGCTTTATTTTCTCTGGATCAACCTGTACGACAGGAATTTCATACTCCGTCATTAGCTTTAAGTATCCTTGGGAAGTCCGTACAAAAATTCCTTGATCCCTCAAGAGTCTTCTATAAATCTAGGAACTTGTTTTCTATCTAGACAACATGATTGATGCCCATTTTCTGAGTATATAAGACCTATCAGAACCAGTTCTTCGTGGTCTTATCTAGGTTCTTTCGTCTTTCAAGCTTGTCTATTTTCTCTTTGTAAATTAATTATGGCGGAGCTAAAGATGTGGCTGGCTACTCTTCTATTGATGACCATTACTATTTATGTAAGTTTTTAAATTATCCACTTGTACCTTGATCTCCTCCTTTGATATTTTATCTCATTGTATCAAATGTACCACCGTAGCGATGGAATCCTAGAGGTAATCTACATTCTGTTCCCTGGTGGCTATCCCCAAGTTGATGGTGGAGATGTTTTAGCTTATTTCTTGTTCTCCCACCACTAGCATAGCTACCTATACTATTCTAGTTTCTCAGGCATCCATCATTACCTTTGATCTGATTTTAGGCTTCTTCTCCTTCTTGGTGGTGATCTAAGCTCGGGCTAGTATAGCCTCCAATATTTTTTTTGGATCTTTTGGAGCAGCAGTTTTCTTCTTCAGTTGCTTTTCCAACCAATCAGGCATTGAGGACTTTTCCTTGTCTGATTCCAAGTCACCCTCCTTTTTGTTTCTTCTAGTCTCAATATATTTATCATTAAGAGCTTCTTTCTCTGTCCTTTTATCCTCCTTTTCTTCATCGAAGTCCTAGATGAACACAATACGTTTGATGGGGAATTTAATGGGTAGGCATTCCTTAGGGCTGTCTTCCCCTTTAGTATCCTTTTCTTCCTCATTCCCATGCTATTTGAGCTACTCAGTTCTTGGATTCTCATGAGTTTCAGCCTCTTCTTTAGGCTTATCACCTTCTTTATCTTCATGTTCATCATGAGGGAGCACCTCCTCATCATGCACAGGGTTGTGGTCACGTTCCTCTGTTAGATACCTATTGACTTCTATCTCTATTGTGGTGGTATTTTCTTCAATAATAGGTTGTCTTTCAACCTCCTTCTCTTCAATCTCCTTGAGTTGCTTGGCTAGCTCCTCATCAAACTCAGGATTAGAGGTTTCTTCAATAATATTTGCATTCAATTCCTCACCATCATCATTGCAGGATTCATAGATGACCTCATCAATTACTCGATTCTCATATATAGGGTGCTCATGGTAGTCGTATGCCTCCTCTTCCAAGCCCTTGGCTACTTCTATTTGTTGTTGTCTGACCAACTCCTCAAAAATATCCATGGTGGCTTCCATTGTGGGTGGCTCAGTAGGAGGAGGAGGAATTAGGAGATTGTTTATTACTTGGGAAATAGCAGCCTGCATTGTCAAGTTTGTGAACATCCCTGAGAGTTTAGATGATACATTTTGCATTTCTTTATCAAAAAACTCCGGAAGAGTGAGGGAAAGCATTGTAGTGGTTGTGGTGGAAGTTGGAAGAGAAAATGATGAGGACATGAATGATGAGAAAATTTGTGAGGTGGTAGCCGAGGAGGAATTCACTGATATGACTTGTGCCATGGGAGAGGTAGAGATGAGGTGGACAAAGATGTTCACCATGGGTGGAGAAGTAGCAACTGCTGCATGTGGGATAGGCGGGGTCATATCAACAATAGCAGTGGTTGCAACAATGAATATGATAGGTGGATAATTTGGTTGATAAGCCTCCATTTCCTCTCCCTCATGGAGTGGATCTTCTTGAATTATAGGAATTTCAGTGATTTTGCTCGATTTATTTTGTTTCTTAGAAGGTTCACCTTCTGAGGCCTTTCTGGCATACACCTTTGAATTAGATTGCTACTCATCAGTCTCTTTTCTCTTCCTTAATCAAGTGAGTGGGGGGGATGTCGATGTTTCTCCTGTTGATATAGCAGCTCCCCCACCATCAGATCCACTTGGCTCACTTTCGAGCCCCTTGTAAGTTAGGACAATGCCATGTTGCTTCAATCGGGAAACTTGCCCATCAATCCATTCTTTTGTGCGAGCCTCAATGAGCTTGGTGAGAATTTCGAGGTCATCGACCTCTTGCTCATTCCAATCAATCAATGGTAGTGGAAAATTGGAGATTGCATTATACCTAGGGTCAATTACAGTGCTCTCATCTTCTTCCATTAGATTAGGTACTGAGAATAGGTTCACCCTTTCAACAAAGTATGTGATCATCTACATATAGTGCCTTAGCTGCACCTCATAGTCATTCTTACAATTGGCCTAGAAGTCTTCAATACTATGGAGATGGGAATACTCATGTCCAAGTGCCTTTCTTATGTGGCCATAGGGATCCATCCATGGTCGGGCCATGTGGAGTTTGAAATGATATTCAGCCATTTCCTTCTCTGAGTTTTGTGCATATTGGGAAGTATAGAGCTCATAAATCCCCTAGCCAAAAGAACAGGGATAAGGAATCCCCACTAGATTCTTGTTGCTTAAAGGGGTGTGAATATATTGCAACTGTCGAGAAAGCTCCAACAAGATTATCCAGTCATTGGGATACTAGGGTAGCTTGTTTGGTTTTTCTGAGAACCCTTGGGCGTGAATGTATGTAAACTTAGGATATTGAATGAACAAGAATGCATAATATTTGAGAAAATCCTAGCACTATGGGAGACTCTCCTCTCGAACTAGCTCCCAAGAAACTTGATGATATAAACTATGAAAGTGTCATTCACCCTGTAGTAGTCTTTCTTAAAAAATTTGAATTGCAGCTAAGGGTAATTGTCATAAAATTTGAGTTCCCTATCAGGTTCCTCATCTAGATCTCTAAACAAACCAATCTAATGCCTTTGTTCAGCTAGTGAGTACACCAGATAAGAATTCATATAGAATTTGGAGGTATTATTAACATTCATGAATTGCTTGTGGAAGCAATTTCTAATTTTTCGTCCCCAGTAAAATGTAGTATCGTCCTCTCCATGGAGAATTTGATCAACGAATTAGACCATCCACTCTTGAAAATAGGCCGTAGTAGGGAGGCCCATTACTCTACTTAGGAGGGTCACCAGATCATGGTAGTCTTCATAAAATTCACTATGAAAGAGCTCCTAAGGAACCTTTGCAACGTTGCCCCTTTTCTCCTTGAGCCAATGTTGATTTATGAGCATCTTACATTTCATTGGGTCTTCATCCCAAATTTCCTCGCACTCCTTTATAGTTGGAAATTCCATCTCCCCGAAGGTAGGGATATGGAAGGTATTTTTTATTCCTTTGGCTAACATATTGGCCAACACGTTCCCATCCCTATCCATAATTTTTCTAGTTTTTGGTTGGTATGCCTCCCTACAAGCCATCACTAGTTTGGGGGCAACAAGAGAGGGAGAGAAACTTGCAGCTTTGGCTATCCTGCTGCTTTTGATCAGTCTTGCATTTTTTGTCTTAGGGTTGACCCTGACCCTTTGTGTGAAGTCATCAATATCCACATGTCCAATGTTAGTGTCAGAGACCTCTTTCCAATTGGTGGTGACCTTAGACTGTAATGGTTCCCCTTGGAATTGGTACTTCATTTGGTCTTTTTCTTCATTCCCATGAGGGGCCCTGCCTGTTTTCTTTCCTTTGTCCACCGATGTGACCGCCCCCAAGGTTTCTACACCCAATTCCATATATTCTGCACACAGAGGTAAGGTGAGAATGATCAAGCATAAAAGCACAAACCTTCACTAGAATCCTTGCAAAACATCATTAGATTGGGTAATTTATCATTCAAAAAATCTAACATTTAGTCAAAATTTCCATCAATAGTTCACTTGACGGAGGTTGGACGGTTCGGACCCTAAAGGCCGGACTTCTTTGGTTAGAATGTTGTTATGAAAGGCAAACAAGGCAGGGTAACCTAGATAGTTTCTCTCATCTTCAGATTCAGATGATTTGAAATGTTCATGTAGGAGAAGGTCCAATTTGAGCATGTGGGTCAAGGCTCGTTTCCATATTGGGAGGCATTTGGACCATCATTAGGGCACCCAAAGTTATGAGGAGGGAAAGTTGTTTGCTGTTTTCCATTTGGGATGGCTTTGGCGAAACAACATTATGGGGGAGGAGTTCTAGAGTCTCGAACCCACGAGGTTGGAAGATGGTTGACACCTCTTTAATAGCTTGAATGTTCAGGCCAAAAAGGTCAGGAATTCATTTAAGGAAGGTCACTTAAAATGGCGTGCCATGAATGAAAGTCTGGTGTGAGAAACTTGGCAGACCAGACCTAGACTTATATTTTTCTTCAAGCTTCTTCATTGAGTTCTCATGGTGATTGAAGCACTAGGACCCAAAGTTCAGAAGGACAGTCTTGATTTTTTGTTTGTGAGGCCGAGACGGGACAGAGCCCCAATGGTGGAAGTCCGGCAGAAGGGAGCCAGTAAGGTGAAGGCACTTATGTTTATCATTTTTTTCATGTGGTAGAGAGATGATCGGGTCCTGAATGGTGGAAGGTAGTCTATCGATGGCTGTTAGAGATCACAAAGTTACAACGATGGTCTACAGATGGAGGTCCACAAACTGGGACCTAAAGGGCATTAGGACTCAACAGTTTCCTTTAGCAATCCAGTGAGGAATAGAATGGCGGGTTCCCAGGCTCGGGCGGACAAGGATGAAACATTGTTTGGAATAGCGATAGATAGATGACACTTTGGGGATGAAATCCTGCAGGAGCGAGCCCAAGAAGGCAACTTGGCATTTTGGAAGAAGGGAGTTCGTGTTAAGTTTCCACGACAATCCATCAAGGGAGTTTTGGGGCCACAGACTTGAGGAGGCATCCCGTCATTTTGGAGTTGTGCTTCTTTGGTTTCATCAACGGTGAAAGGAAGGCTCAGACCTAGAGGGTGTGAGCGCCCTTCTTGAAGAACTGTGTTGGGGCGAAGAAGTTCCAAACTCACATTCCTAGTGGTTTGAAGGATTTTCTCGGTATTTCATGACATGGGCTTTCTAGAACTATTGTTCTTCTATCAAATAAATACAAATTTATCCTTTCCTATCTATTGTTTTAACCTAAAGGCATCAAAAGGATAATAGGAGGGTAGATGACAAACCTACCTTAAGAACCAAGTGAATGTAGCTGGTGAATCCGTGAGAAACAACTAAGGGAGGTGGAAGGCACGAAGGTAGTGATCGACAAAGGCTAGGAGATCTCTGCAACTATTCTCAATTTCCTGACATGTGAAAATGATAGGTCGGCCATGTTTATTTATACCCTTAAGTGCATTTAATGAACATAATTAATTCTCGTACGGCTGGCCAAAAGGTTGGTGAGTTCAAAATTTTGGGATGACAATAGGAGTTTCAGAACTTGGAGGCCGGAAGGACGTGAGCTCAAGGCCATCTGAAACGCTAAGTGAAAATCATTGGCAAATAAGGGCTTAGGGTCCGATGGCTGCAAAAATGTGAGATGATGGCCATCTGAAATGATGAATGTATGAAGGAATCCTGGGAAAAGAAATCCTATGGCCTGGGCCTAGAGCATGCGAAGGGCAATCATTTGTAGCATAAGTTATGAAATGGTGAGTAGGGGGTGGGCCACAAAATTCGGGAACACACGGGATGATGGCCATTTGAAAGAGCAAATGCAACCCAAAAATCGGGAAAGGGAAATGCGGTGAGCCAGACCCGGATTGCCCCAAGGCTGCCTAGTAAAAGGAAAAATGCAAAAGGAATTCGATGAGGATGCAGAGTGCTTGCTACATTCATGGTGAATTCTATAATGAATGGTTCATAAGGCATAACACTTGCTAAAGGTTTTACAAATGGGGTGGCAACCTAAGTGGGCTTAACCTTGGAGGAAACTCTGTGGTTAAGCGCGCTTGAGTTGGAGCAATACTGGGATGAGTGACCTCTCGAGATGGACAAATGCTTCACCTCTGTGAGCATCACCTAGATGCAATGAGTGCTAATTGGACCATTCATTATCATGAGAGATGGGTCCTTGTGAACCACTACTCATGAATCATGGGAAAATGAGTTTGACTCAAAAACTAAACGGTTGAATCTTGATAGCAATATCATAATTTATATAGTTAGTCAATAGACTACATATAGTGTGAGATTTGAGTTTGAAACAAGTCTCACCTGCAAACCACTATTAAGCTGTCAAAAAACAAGTTTCACTTATAGTTTAATGGTAAAATAGTTAACATTTAATGGTAGAAGACTCCAAAATATCAAATAAAGCCTCCAAAATCCCACTTATCATGTAAAACCCAAATAAATATTAATTTTCCAACTGAATGGGAACATTATATTTCTATTTGCAGTATTTTTTGTCAATTTAAATGGCAATTTTATTTTTTCATTTGCACTGATTTATGTTTTAAATCTGCATACAAATATTACAAAATCAGATAATAAGTAATTTTTTTAGGAAAAAAATATAGATTTGTCTAAGTTTAAATTTCATTTCATTATTTAACACTTATTACTAATTATTTAGTCCAACCACATGCATGTCGAATTTGTAACACATGACATCCATACGCACCCATGTAAAAATATGTACTCTTTAACATATTAGCATGCATATAATTTTCTATTGACATAATCTTTGCATCTTCTTTAGATGAGAGTGCTAGTATAGTATAAGTATAAATGGAATATTTAAAATATCCATTTTGATTGCATTGCATCGAAATTTACTACATATATGAATTTCCATTCAAAAATTTAATTTCATTGTGAGACCTCAGTTGTTAGTCCATGCCTTTATAAGACAGGGAGCTAATGTTATCCCCTCAATCTTGCATATTATAATTGACCACCGGGAATCGAGCTGCAAAAGTTTCTGTAAAGTTTTTTTAATGTTTTAGGAAATATTTATTAAAAGCTAATTATCAATTTTTTTTTCCAATTTTCTCATTGACTAGTGGTATTTTCCTTGGGGGTGTTTTTCATCACTCGCGGTGGTGCGGTGACCCCATGGTACCGCTGGTGTGTTTGTCATCACTCACGGTGGAGCGGTACCCCACGGTACTACTGGCTTCTCTCTCCTACCCCGTAGTAATGCGGTAAATCATGTTTTTGGCAGCATGTTTGGTGGATGTCTCACTGGCTTCAATTAATTTTAATAGGAAAAATGCAAGGACTGTTCTTTAATGTGATCAAACATTTACAACTGGGCATATCTTTAATGATGTTAATTTTGTAATTAATGTTTCATTTTTTTCTATCGTGAAAAAAGTTGTTAAATAGTGAAGTTGGTAAGCTTTTTGTAAGGCTCTATAGAAGCAAAAAAATTGCAACTACGATGTGAAGAAAAATTCTATGAATAAGATAAAAGAAAAATTGTGTCTATTCTGGGTCAAATTTCTTTATTTTTTCTTTACATCCTCTTCCTTTTGCCTTCATGTGGTATCAGAGTAGGTTCTTCACAACCAGTATTGTCTTAAATTTTCTGTGAAAGAATGGCAGCAAGCACAAGCTTGAAAAATCCTCAAATCCCAACGTTAAATGGGAATAACTATGATTATTGGGTAATTACAATGAGGGTATTATTTTTTTCACAAGACTTATGGGAGTTAGTGGAGAATGGATTTCTAGAACCAGCTGATGCAATAACATTCAATGCCTTGACACAAGTAGAGAAGGACTTATTGAAAGACAATAAAAAGAAAGATTCAAAAGCTCTCTTATCTATTCTACAAGGAGTGCATGAGAGCATTTTTCCAAGAATTTCTGCAGCAATCAAGTCCAGACAAGCATGGGATATACTTCAAATAACTTATCAAGAAATGGAGGAAGTCAAAACAACTAAGTTGCAAATACTGAGAAGGGAGATTGAGACTCTGTATATGAAGGAAAATGAATCAATAGATTCATTCTTTACCTAGATTATCAGACTGGTAAACTAGACTAGATCTCATGGTGAGACACTTGAAGATGTCAAAGTTGTTGAGAATATTTTAAGAAGTTTACCCACAAGATTTGAAACAATTATTGTAACCATAGAGGAAACAAAGGACCTCACCCAGTATTTTGTTGATGAGATTTTTGCTTCACTCATTTCTCATGAGCACAAGATGAGAAGATTAGCAAACATGTCATTGGAGCATGCTTTCAAGTCACAAGCTTCAATAAACCAAGGAAGAGGCAGAGGAAGAACAAATTTTAGAGGAAGAGGAAGAAATTTTTATAGAGGAGGAAGAAGCAGCCCGTCAAGCTCAAGTCGAAGAGGCAGTAGCCAAAACCCATCTTAGAATCAACCTCAAGGTCAAAGTTATGATAAGTCTCAAGACCAATGCCACTACTATAAAAATTTTGGACATTATATGAATGAGTGTAGGAAGAAATAGTATTCAATTTTGGTAAACAAAATACAAACTTTACAAAAGAGAGTCAAGACCAAAAACCAAATAAGAGTACAATGTTTTTGGCCTGTAATGTTGCACAAGCAAGTGAAAAAGATGTTTGGTTTTTAGACTCAGGCTGTAGCAACCATATGACAAGAAATTTAGAAATGTTCTCAAGTTTAGATGAAAATGTTAAGTCTAATGTCACATTGGGTAATGAAAACAAAGTGTAAGTTAAAGGAAAGGGAAATGTCAATATTCTAACTAAACAGGGGGAGAAAAATTATATTTCAGATGTGTATTTTGTGCTAGGTCTAAAACACAGTTTAATGAGTGTTGGCCAACTAGTTCAAAAGGGATATAGAGTAACTTTCAAGCACGGAATGTGCACAATTTTAGACAAATAACCAAGTAATCAGCTCATTTCTAAGGTCAAAATGACAATAACAAAAGTTTTCCCTTGAAAATCTAGCCATATTTGAATACTAATTATGCATAAGCACAAGAAACAACAACATTTATGCTGACTATCTTTCAAGTAGAAGTAAACGATGAAAACCTAATATGGCATTTGAGATTTGGCCATCTAAATTTTGGAGGTTTAAATTTTCTTCATAAGAAAGGTATGGTCAAGGGACTACCTCTAATTGAAAAAACTGAGAGATTATGTGAAGGATGCATTTTAGGAAATCAGCATAGGGAATCATTTCTAGCAGGGAAGTCAACTAGAGAAAAATCCCCTTTGGAGATTGTTCATTCAGATTTGTGTGGGCCAATACAAACACCTTAAATAGGTGGTAGTGTTTATTTCTTGACTTTTATTGATGACTATTTAGGGAAGACATGGGTTTAATTTTTAAAGAATAAGAATGAAGTGTTTGATTTCTTCCGCCAGTTTAAGTCTCTTGCTAAAAAATAGAGTGGTCATTACATGAAAGTGTTGAGGATGGATAGAGGAGGAGAATATATTTCAAAAGAGTTTTTAAATTTCTGCAGAGATCATGGCATTTATAAGCAGTTTACTACTAGATACACACCTCAATAGAATGGGGTAGCTAAAAGGAAAAACAAGACAATCATGGAAATGACTAGAAGTATGTTGAGAGCCAAACATTTGTCAAATGAATTTTGGGTTGAAGCTCTATCATGTGCAACATATATAATGAATAGGTGCCAACAAAAAGTGTTATGAATATTGTTCTTGAAGAATCATGGACTAGCATAAAACACAATGTTTCACATATGAGAGTTTTTGAATGTGTTGCATATGTACATGTACCTAATGAGTTGACAAGAAAGTTAGACAATAAAGGAGAGAAATGCATATTTGTTGGATATAGTGATGAATCCAAGGCGTACAAGCTTTATAATCCAACAACTGAGAAGGTCATAATCAGCAGAGATGCACAGTTTGTTGAAGATGTTCAAAGCATGGGATGAAAGTAGAGAAAGTACAGTTAATATATTTGTAAGTATACCTCCAGAGGAAAAAGAAATCTCAGTTCCAAAAAATATTCCTACTAATGTGACCTCTTCTATGCCCATTCAAGTTCAAAAAAGTGGTCAACAAGTGACACCATCATCAAATGTAAGAGAAACAACTAGAGGACTGAAGATGCCATCTACTGCAAGAACTTTTGGCATAGGACCATCAATTCCACATTCTACAGATTCAAGTGATTTATTAAATCCAAAATTTGGCAAGCATGATAAGACAAAAGATCAGAAACATAAGGGACATTTATAATCAAAATGAAGGTGAAAATAATTAAGAACAAATTACTCTTTTTGCATTTTATTATCAAGCTGAAGATCCAATTCACTTTGAAGATGCAATTAAAGAAGATAAATGGATATGTGCAATGGATGAAGAGATTGATGCAATTGAAAATAATCAAACATGGGAGTTGGTGAGTCTTCCAAAAGACAATGATGTAATAGGAGTTAAATGGGTTTACAAAACAAAATTGAATGCAAATGGTGAAGTACAGAAGCATAAAGAAATATTAGTTGCAAAAGGTTATTCACAATAGCTAGGAATTGATTATATTGAGACTTTTGCACCTGTATCTCATCTTGACATAGTAAGAATGATACTAGCCATAACAACACAAAATAAATGGTTAGTTCATCAAATGGATGTGAAATCAACATTTTAAATGGCTATCTTGAAGATGAAGTTTATGTTGAACAACCACCTAGGTATGAGATATTGGGCCAAGAAGATAAAGTCTACAAGCTGAAGAAAGTGTTGCATGGTCTCAAATAAGCCCCAAGAGCTTGGTACAATAAGATTGACAGTTATCTTATTCAGAATGGCTTCATCAGATATTGTATACCAAGATGAATGAAAAAGGTGAAATTCTGATTATATGCCTATATGTTGATGATTTAATATTCACTGGTGATTTGTCAGTTGATCTATTTAAAGGAGCTATGATGAAAGAATTTGAAATGATAGATTTGGGTCTCATGAAATACTTTTTAGGCATTGAAGTAAACCAAGAAGAAAATGATATTTTTTATTTCTCAGGCAAAGTATTCTAATGATGTTTTGAAAATATTTCATATGTTAAATTGCAAGTTTGCACCCACTCCTATTGTAACTAGTTTGAAGCTGAGTCAAGAAGATAAAGGCTCAAATGTTGATTCAACCTTGTATAAACAACTAGTTGGTAGTCTTATGTATTTGACTGCCACAAGGCCAGACATAAAGTATGTGGTAATTTTTATTTCCAGATTTATGGAAAATCCTAAAGACACACATTGGAAAGCTAGGAAAAGAATTTTGAGATATATAAGTGGAACAAAGAATTATGGAATTCAGTATTCAAGATCAGAAGAATTCAAGTTGACTGGATACACTGACAGTGACTGTGCTAGGAGTATTGGTGATAGAAAAAGCACGTCTGGTTATGTTTTTTATTTTGGTACTGGTGCAGTTTCATGGGCTTCAAAAAAGCTGCCAATTGTCACTCTTCCATTAGTTGAAGCTAAATATGTTGCAGCAACAAGTGCTTCTTGCTAGGTAGAGAAGAGTATTGAAAGAACTTCAAAATGAACAAGAGGATGCAACAAAAATATACTGTGATAATAATTCTGCAATTGCACTTTCAAGGAATCCAGTCTTCCACAAGAGGATCAAGTACATAGATACAAGATATCAATTCATCAAAGAACTGATCAACAATGGAGAAATGTCTTTAGATTTTTGTAGGTCTAAGGATCAAGTTGCAGACATTTTCACAAAGGCAATGGGAAGAGACAATTTTATTTATCAGAGAGATCGACTGGGCATTAAAGAAGGCAGGAGTTGTGATCAAGGGGGAGTGTTGGAATTTCTCCCAACACTTGCATGTTTTTTCAATCCTTCTTGCCATCCCGCAACCCCTCCAGTTCCTATGCGCGGTGGTGCAGTGCCTACTGCCTTACTGCGGCCCATCTTCTTATCCCCTGCGGTTCTGCAGTATACCACCATACCGTGGTCCCCTCCTTAGTCTCTAGCGATAGCGTGGATTCACCTCAACCCCATGGTCTCATCCTTTGCTCCTCATAGTTGTGTGGTGTCTACTACGGTGTCTACCGTGGTACCGTTGGCTTGTTGTTCATCGCTCATGGTGATGTGGTGACCCCATGGTATCACTAGTGTGTCCGTCGTCACTCACGGTGGAGCAGTACCCCACAATACCGTTGGATTCTCTCTCCTACCCCATGGTAGTGTAGTAAATCATGTTTTTTGTGACGTGTTTGGTGGATGTCTCACTGGCTTCAATTAATTTTAATAGGAAAAATGCAAGGACTGCTCTTTAATGTGATCGGACATTTACAATTGGGCATATATTTAATGTTGTTAATTTTGTAATTAATGTTTCATTTTTTGCTGCCATGAAAAATTTTGTTAAATACTGAAGTTGGTAAGCTTTGTGTAAGGCTCTGTAGAAACAAAAAAATTGCAGCTGCTATGTGAAGAAAAACTCTATGAATAAGATAATTTATTTTATGTGTCTATTCTAGGTCAAATTTCTTTAGTTTTTCTTTGCATCCTCTACCTTTTGCCTTCAGGGGGTTTTAGAATTTTGTAATTGAAAAAATAAGGCAAAAAGATTAATGAGCCAATTTGAACACGGTGGCTACAAAATCATCAATGAATAGTTATTTTCGAGGAGAAGCTAATCAAGCTTAGGTTTTCATCCTTCCTTCCTATGTCAGTGATTTAGCATTCATATCTAGCTACCACTCCCCGTCATGTTGCTGTCGCTACTATTTCCATCACCATCGCCACTAATTTCAGATTTTCTCACAATATCCTCTTGAATCGTAAGATACCCACTAACGATCATTCTATAATCCATTATCAATTTAGCAATGGAATAATTTTTATTCACTTTGGGCATTTCCAAGCACTACAAAAATTACAAATTTAGCATGGGGATCATTGATTATGCTCACAATGAAAAGGTCATGTCTCCCGAGCCTGAGGTAAGTAGAATTTGGAAAGGGTGTGGTTAAATTTTGTTTTAGGGTTTCAATATTTAGTGGTGTGAATGTTAGGTTTTGAGTTCTAAGCTACGTTTTATGAACCAAATAATAGAATCCAATCCCAAATCAATACCAAATGGTAATTTAAATTACATATAATAATTTTCTTTAAAATTCTTTATCTATTGTTGTAAGTTTATTTCCCTTCCCACAGAGTGATTATGTGCCCAATGGTGCACAAAACTACCCACTCAAATTCAACTGGGTCTTTGCATGAAATTCTTCTCCAAGTTTCTTTTAACATGTCACCGTTTGAGGTATTCTTTATTTTCATTTTTTTAAAGGCTTTAAGTATCTCATTACCTTATTTTACATTTGTGTAGCAATTGTTGGAATTTTGCCCAATTCGCGAGTCAATGGTTCAGTCAACCCCGACAGTCTTTGTCAACTCTTACCGCCATACTGCGCCAACTCCATCAACAACTCATGGTAACGTGGTGACCACCACACTACTGCAGCCTCTTATCTCACTACTCATGGTAGCACGGTGACTACTGCCATACCGCGAGCCTTCTTTCCTCTCATTGCAGTAACGCGGTTAATCGCCAGCTCGTCTCACTCTCCGCCAGTCCGTACTGTTACCACTATACCACGGTCTGTTCACTTGCCTCTTGCGGTAGCACGGTGTCCGTCATCTAGCAGTTGTTGTCCGTCGATGGACAATTACCATGGCCACCATGGTCTATTTCTTAACCACAACGGTAGCGCGGTAAGCTCTTTCCTTGCAGTGCTCATAGTTACCACAGCCAATGCGGTCTCCTCGTAAACCGCGATGGCAGCGCAGTAGTCAACTTTGTTTGAATTTTTTTGTGTCGACTGTTAGTGGGCTCCTCGTTGGCATAAAAGGATGTTTTTGATTGGACTATCTTCTTTATGACTAGGACTATAATTAAATCAATTTGATCTTGTTTAGGACATATTTGTGCTGGCATTTTCATGACATTAAAGTTGGTATTAAATTTTTGTCTAGGCTGAAATCTTTTATATACTGGAATATTTTTTGTAATAAAAAATAGTGAGGATAATATAATATATTTTTGCTCTGAAGTAGCAAAGGTGGTTAATGGTTGTTTTGTGTTGATTTTTGTGTGTTTGAATTATTTTTTTATCTCTGCTATTTCCTTCATGTGGTATCAGAGCCTAAGGTTAGTTGTAGAGAGTCTGTAAATCATGGCAGCAAGCACAAGCTTGAGTAATCCTCAAATTCCATAGTTGAATGGAAAGAATTATGACTACTAGTCAATAACAATGAGAGCATTATTATGTTCACAAGATTTATGGGAGTATGTAGAGAATGGGTTTCTAGAACCAGCAGATGCAGCAACATATAATGCCTTGACACAAGCAGAGAAATATTTGTTGAAGGATAATATTATATATTTTTTCTCTGAAGTAGCAAAGGTGGTTAATGGCTGTTTTGTGTTAATTTTTGTGTGTTTGAATTTTTTTATTTTTTTTATCTCTGCTATTTCCTTCAGCAATTGTTGATATGCTTATATTTTAAAATTTTGAATGGAATATTGTTAAATTATATAGGCAATGGAATACTATTTATTCACTTTGGGCATTGCTAGGGACTCCAAAAATTTCAAAGTTAGTATCAGGAATGTTGATTATGCTCACGATGAAATGGTCGTGTCTCCTAAGCCTAAGGTAAGCGGAATTTGGAAGGGGTGAGGTTAATTTTTTTTTTAGGGTTTGAATATTTAGTGGTGTGAATGTTAGGGATTGAGTTGTAAGCTACATTTTATGAACCAAACTGTAAAAACCAATTCCAAACCAATACCAAATGGTTATTTAAATTACATATAATAATTTTCTTTAAAATTCTTTATCTATTGCTTTAAGTTTATTTCCCTTCCCATAGAGGGATTATATGCCCAATGGTACACAAAACTACCCACTCAAATTTAGTTGGGTCTTTGCATGAAATCCTTCTCTAAGCTACTTTTAACAGGTAAATATTTGAGGTATTCTTTGTTTTCAGTTTTTAAAGGCTTTCAACATCTCGTTACCCTATTTTACGTGCATGAAACAATTGTTGGTATGCTTATATTTTTAAATTTTGAATGGAATATTGTTAAATCATATAACTATTGTCAAACTATTTGTTGGACATATTTGTATTTTGAATTTGATTACACTTAGAACTAGTATATCTATCTTTATATAAAATCTATATAAATAATGCCGAAAGATATTTTTACAAATATTAATATATATTAATTATCAAATTATTTACTTCTTACAAATGTTAATTTATATTAATTATCAAATTATTTAAATTCACCACCAACAATTCACCAACAACTCATCATAGTGAGAGATGAATTTGTCATGGTGATGAATTGTTGATGATAAATTGTTGAAGGTGAATTTTTTGATGGTGAAGTGTTGGAGGTGAATTAGTATATCTATCTTTATATAAAATCTATATAAATTGTTGGAGGTGAATTTGTTGATGGTGAGTTGTTGAAGGTGAATTTGTTGATGGTTAATTTTTGGAGGTGAATTTGCGTGAAACCTAATTGAAATGCCACCTATGATACTATGATACTATTCCAAATGTGAGAAGAAGGTCAATCTTTTACAATACATGACTCATTCAAAAACTTAAAAAATAACAAGTGAAAATAGTTCTTTCCTTTACAAACCAAATTACAATAACATGAAATTGTAAATGGGAGATAGATATCTTACCTAAATATTTTACTAACCACATACAACAATTTCTTTGTTTATTGAAATGTATGATAACCTTTCTTACCTCCACATCCTCAAAATAAAATTGCACATCTTGTTAAAAAATTGAAAGAGTTTTATTATCATCGAGAATGAAATAGACATATATATGGAGTTTTGGGGTAAGCCTTCGGCTAATATTTCGAAGGCATCATTTTCGCTCTTTTTCTGTTTTAATTTGCTGTGAAGTTCAGCTTGTTTGACGAATTTTTTGGGTACTTCAATCTTTGATGTAATTCATTCTTTGGCAATAGGACCTGTGTCTTCCAAATTTATTACAAGATAGGAATTCCATGTTTAGCATGTGGGAAGAAGATAAAACCTACCTCCAATGGCTAGATGTTGATCTGCAGGCATCTGTACCCATTAACGCTGAGTCCCATTTGCACTAATTTACCTCCTTCCAACTCCTCAAAAGTGTTTACTAGCATGTAGTCTACTATGTTGTGGATGTGAGACTCATAGAGAAAGCAACTATAAATCCTTTCAGAGATGTGTTTTTCACAGTAGAAGGAAATGATGTCTGTTGGATTTATAGGTGGAAGTTTTCTCAAAAGACATGTGATGAGTTTCTCTTCAGATTTCAAGTCATCTTCTGCAATAAATGGGCTCCTCATATTAGAATTGTATTTCAAAGACTCGATGGGAAACAAAATAACTCAAAAAGATCAAGGCAAGATATCACAGTGATTGAAGTAAGAAAAATAAGAACCAAAAGGACATAATAGAGCAACGTAGAACATAACATGTCACCTTGAAGAAAAATTTTGAATTTAGCTTCCCAGAGTTACAAAAACACCTTTATGAAAATTTAATAGAGTAATTATTAGAAAATGACAAGCCTAATTCTCTGCATTCCCAAGAGGCGTTTGCAAATCTTGATCACATTTTTCTTCTTCTTCTTTAAAATGGATCTATCTACACCCAAATCAAATAGGGGAGGAGACCCAATTCTGTTGTATATGAGGGACTCAAATATTTTAAGCCCCACATTAGCAGATCAAAATTCAGCATGTGTGTATAGTTTATCTTAATCTGAGGCAGCTTTCTTGGTTGAAAAAAGTCTCTTCACAACCCCTTGCAGTGAGCTATACTATTATCCTTCACAACCAAATCTTCCATCATGGGTTTTCTTCATGAATCTCTTGTGAAGGAATTTGATTAAATGGATCCCTTCGGCCAAGTTGGGTTTGTACAAAATTGAAATAATTGAAAGAATGGCAAGATTGCAATAAGGCGATGTGTACAATTGCTTAGGTATTTGGCTTTCATTATTCTGCACCGGTCCTTTTTATCCCTTAACTGGTCCCACCCCACTTTAGCAATCAAAGCTTTGTTGGAAAAAAGGACTTTCCTGATTCTCAGCTCTATCGAGCTTGGGAAGGCAAACCTTCTCCCAGTTGACAAGCGACATCTTCTTTTTATCCTCTGTGCCAGACCATAGGAAGACTCTTTGAATCTTCTCGAAATTCTCAGCAATGTTACCGGCCATTTTGAACATGGACAGAAAATACCAAGGTATACCTTGGAGAGTAGTAGTGAGGAGCTGCAGCTTGCCCACATGACTAAAGAGAGAACCTTTCCACTCAGCAAGCTTCCTTTGAACCCCTTCAAGAACAGTGTTCCAAAAGTTAGGAGTAACTTCCTTAACAGTTAGGGGAAGGACACAGGTAAACTAAAGGAAGAGTGGCACTCACACAACCTAACACTGCAGTCACATGATCCTGCAGACTAGGAGTGTAGTGTAAGAAATAAATCATACTTTTATTATAATTATACATTGAACATAACAAGCTGCATAGAGATTGAGGCAACTTTTTGACTTCTTAGCTTTAACCACCAAAGCTTTCTCAAATAGCATAGTTGTCAAGATTTGAAAAAACCAAATGCAAAAACATAAAACAAAGATTTGCTGCTTTGTTTTCCAGTCAAGTTGGAAATACCCAAACTTCAAATGCAGAAACAACAAGGAGACATGCAACTTTGATTCAATATTAATCAACTGGAAATAACAAAACAAAAAACAAACTAAGAATAATAAACTATTACAACTTTTTGGGAGCAATCAGAAGTTGCTCAACCAAACTGGTAATGATCAGGAGCAATCACTGCTTTGAAAAAATAACTAACAGCTATTGTTGTTGTAGAGTTGCTGGGAGAACAGAGAGAATGTTTTTCTCATAGTCAGCTGCTGCAATCTTTTTCTTTTGACTATTTCTCTCAACTTTTCCCAACTCTTTTTCTCCAACTGACTTCTTCCAACTGACAGAATGTTCTGCCTTCAATTCATTTGTCTAAGACAAACATTCCCTCCTAAATTTCAAAATCACCTACCTCAGTAAATGTTGATTTCAAAAATAGCTACCACAATCAATTTTGGAGTTGTCAGGAGCTGTAGGGAGGATCCCCCAAAACTAGCAAAGATAAAAATTGCTCCTGACAAGTAGGTGTGGGAATGGCTGGCTTAGGGACAATTAATATTTCCAACACTCCCCCTTTGTCCTAAGCCAACAAAACAACAAGATCAAATATGATCTAGATAAACAATGCCCAATCTACTCCTTAGGTGCACAAAACTATCAATGCTCAAAGGCTTGGTGAAAATGTCTGCTAGCTACTGCTCAGACCTACAAAAATCCATTTTAATTTCACCATTTTCAACCAATTCACGAATGAAATGATACCTTATTTCAATGTGCTTGCTTCTTCCATGAAACACCGGATTTTTTGTCAAAGTTATCGATGAAACATTGTCATAATAGATCACTATTCCAAACTCTTGTTCTTCTTTCAAATCTACCAAGATTCTTCTCAGCCAAATAGTCTAACATGTTGTTGCATTTGTTGATATATACTCAGCTTTAGCTGTTGATAGGGAAACAACAGGTTGTTACTTAGAAACCCAAGAGATAGCAGCCGAACCCAAATGAAATACATAGATGGAGGTGCTCTTCCTATCATCCAAACTTCCTACCCAGTCACTGTTAGTGTAACCAACCAGCCCATATTCTTTTGTTGCTGTGTACAACACACCATATCCTTTGGTACCATTCACATACCTTAGGATTCTCTTACCTACTTTCCAGTGGGCATCTCTTGGAGTCTCCATGAATCTAGAAATCAGACTCACTCCATGCATTATATCCGGCCTAGTTGCTGTCAAATACATCAAGCTTCCAACCAATATTTTGTACATGATCGGATCCACATTGCTGTTACAATCTTCTTTGCTCAACTTAAGACCTATGACTATTGGTGTTGGGGTAGGCTTGCTCTCAAGCATTCTAAACCTCTTCAAGATTTCATTTGCATACTTCTCTTGAGAGATAAAAATGCAATCATGCATTTTTTTTACTTCTATGCCTAGAAAATAACTCAAGAGACCTAAATCTGTCATTTCAAATTCTCTTTTCATGGCCTCTTTAAAATTAGTAATGAGGAAATCATCATCTCTAGTAAAAACTAAATCATCTACATATAAGACAAAAATTAAAATGTTACCTTTTGTTGCCTTGATGTAGAGAATGGGCTCACCATCGCTTTTTCTAAAATCGTTGCTCATCAAATATGTGTCAATCCTACTTTACCATGCCCGTGGAGCTTGCTTTAGCCCATAAAGAGCCTTCTTCAGCCTATACACCTTGTGTTCTTGGCCTGAAACTTCATATCCAAAAGGCTGCTCCACATAAACCTCTTCTTTCAATACTCCATTAAGGAAGGCGGACTTCACATCCATTTGAAATACCTTCCATTTGTGTTGAGTAGCAATAGCTATGAGTGTCCTCACAGTCTCCATCCTAACAATAGGGGAAAATTTATCATCATAGTCTCTTCCAAACTGTTGTTTGTACCCCTTAACAACTAATCTTGCCTTGTGTTGGTCTATTCTTCCTTTGGTGTTGCTTTTGGTCTTATAGACCCATTTTACTCCAATAGCTTGCTTGCTTGGAGGCAAGTCAATCAGCTCCTATGTATTGTTTCTTTCCAATGAATCTATTTCTTCATCCATGGCTTCACACCATTCATCCTCTCTCACAACTTCTTCAAAATAAATTGGATCATTGTGAGAAAATAGTGCAAAATTCACACTCTCATCAAATTCATCATCATACCTTTCATTTTGGTAGATCTTCCTTAGACTCTTGGTCTTTCTTGGCATTAGGGAGGTGAGAGTGGGGTCTGAATTTTCAATGTTGCTACTATTCTGCTGAACAGGCTGAAACTGGAGCGATCAGGAGCTGTTAAGAGCTGAATTTTTGGTTGTCTGTGGCTGCTTCCCTTTCTATCTGTGATGATCAGGAGTGATCAGGAGCTGTTGGGAGCCATCATTTTTTGCTGCTGCAGAAATTTCCAGATCTTCTTTTTCATCTTCTTCATCAATCTGAGTTGTCAGGAGTTGTCTGGAGTTGTCGGGAGTTGTCAGAATCTGTCATGCCATCCCATGATTGATCTTCTAACTTGAAATATCTACTAATGATAATTTTTTTGGTGACCGGATTGTCCAACCTATAGGCTTTGGACTCTTCACTGTAGCCCATGAAAATACACTTTTCACCCTTGTCATCTAATTTTTTCCTATTTTCTTTAGGCACATGTGCATAAGCCACACATCCAAACACTCTCAAGTGTTCAACCATCCATCTTCTTTGTGTCCATGATTCTTGAGGTATCTTGTCATAGACTGCCTTAGTTGGAATTCTATTAATCAAATGCACGGCTGTTGCAACAACCTCTCCCCAATATTATGTAGGGAGTCCCTTGGCTTTAAGCATGCTTCTTGCCATCTCCACAATGGTCTTATTTGTTATGCCTTGCATAACCATCCCATATTTTTTCTTGGTCAAAATGGGTCCCCCTTTGTGTTTTTGTACTTAATTGTTTTTGAAACAAAGTTTGGAGTCTAGTTTTGCCAATACTTTGTTTTTCTTTGGTTTCTCTGTCGGAATCGGAACCGAAACTGAATTGAGTTTTGAAAGTTCTTTTGAGGCTTGTTTTTGGTTCTATCCCAATGGTCTTTTTCTTTGCCTTTGTTTTTGGTCTTTAGTAGAAGCGGAGTTGGAGTGGGAATTGGGATAGTTGTTATCAAAATTTGCAAAATCAAATTCAATTCTAATCCTGCCTCCACTACTTTTTAATGTTTGTTTTGTCTCGGTTTTTTTTTTTGTGTTTTTGTTTTATTAGGTTGGTCTTTTACTTAACTTTTTGTATGTGCTTTTGTTTTGTTTTTAGTTGTCAGATGTAGAGCCGGAATGGGAATAAGGTTTGGAAATTTTATAATTTTAAGATCCTGTTTCCATTTTAGTTCCGCCCTCGCCAATTTTTGTCGTTGACTTTTTGACTGAGGTTGCACTGTAGACTAGTGTTCGTTCTCTTATAGTTCTGACTCCGCCTTTACTGCATTTTAATGCATTAATGGTGGTTGCCGGTGTAGGTAGAAATCACATATTTTTCTTTATTAAGGGTTAAAGCCGATCATTATTGTTATTATTACAAGTCTGAGAGCACGAAAAGCAATAGCAAAGTTCGTTTGAGCAAATTGATCGAGATAGAGAAGGGATATTGTGTGCGAATTGATTCAGAAAGTGGGCTTGGCTTTGTTTGCATTTGAGGTAGGTCTTTTATCTTTGTTGTTCATTGTTTATTTGTAGTTGGGTTCCTTGTGTTTTTTCTTTGTATTTGCTCGCATGTTCAATCATTGTGTTTTAAAGAAATTTTATGATCATCGATGTGATTGAATGAGCAGGTTTTTGTTTTGGCTTGGTTGTTTTGCTTTAAATCTTTGTTGTCTTGTTTTATCATGTAGTTTCTTTCTTTTTTAGGGCATTGTCGCTTTCACGTCTTAATCGTGATTGTGTCGTGTCATTTTCAATTTGCAGTAGATTAGATTAGATTAAAGCTTTTTAATGGCGTGAGGTAGATTAGAGATTTTACAATGAGTTAAGGTAGATTAGATTTATTGTTTAAATTAGGGTTTCGTCGTTTGGTAGAATGGCAGGGTTTTGAACCCATGCCCTTGTTTTATTAGGTTTGTTAGGTTAGGGTTTCGTTGGTCTCTGCAATTACTTTGAATAAGATTTAAATAAATGGCTCTAAAATGCAATTGTTCCCCATGGTCATATGAGGGTAGAGTTTTTAAGCTCCTTTTCCATTTTATAGCGACCTAGGTTTAATCATGAAGTTATGTTGAAAATGAATAAATTTGATGATGTCATGATTAGCATAGGTAGAGGCGGGATTGGAATGGATTATGGACATAAGAGTTTTGTTTTATAAAGGTTATCGATTCCATTTTTTATCCCATTTCAGATTTTGAGTTCTAAAAGGTTTCCTTGAAGTATAGGATAAATTGGTGGAGGCGGGATCGAAACTGATCTTCAACTTAAGAATTTTGTTTGCGAAGGTTATCAGTTCCATTTTCATCCTGTGTCTAGCTCCGCATATAGTAGGAAAGTCTTTTGTCAAAGTAATGATAACCAAATCGGAGGCAAAGGCGGAATAGAAATAAAATATGAAAAAAAATGAAAATTCAAAGAAAACCAAATCCATTTTTTGTTTCGATCCTGGTTCCGATAACCTCCCCGACTCCGACTCCTAGCCCGTTTGTTATTAGGTGAAGTTCCTATATCGGTTTTTGCTCTGAGCCTGCCAGTTTTGTAAAAGAGATTCTTTTGTGCTTCTATCTGGTTTCGACTCCGATGTATGTGTAACAGGTATGTTTTTAAAGTATGTTTTATGATTATTTATTTAAAGGTCTAATTAGAGGTTTGCTTGTAGGAGATTTGAGAGATATCATGAACATCAGGAGAGGCTGCTCGAAGGAATCAACCAGCTAGAACATCAAAAATAGCACCGAAAATCAAGAAGGTGAAACCAGAACAACTGCCTTATACATTCAGGTATGATCATAGGAATCTGGTGGTGAAAGTAAGCAAAATGGAATCAGACTAGTTAGATATCATAGATACTAATTTGGGCCAGTATAGCTTTGAAGAATTATGTGAAGAGACCTTTGCAGAACCGGCAAACTTGATAGGGAGAACTCAAAGGATTGTTAACTCCGGTCTTGCACATATCACTATGTTTCCTTTATCAGTTCAGTGCCCGGAGTTGATATTGACAGTGACCAATACTTATAATCCAGCTACAAGATTATGCATGGATTCACAAAATAATGTGATTATAGATCTTACTCTGCAAATGTTCCAAAGCATATTTAATGTTCCTGATCCCAAGAATTTGGTGTAGCTAACTGAGGCAGAAACATTGGAGAAATACAACAAGCATAAAGATTCCAATAAGTTTCACTTGAATAAAAGATGGCATGTCGTTGAGTCAGGTTAGAGAGAAATGGAATGAAAGATTCTGAGGACTCATGTAGGAGAAAGATGATGGAGGAGACTTAGTGATAGATCGGCTTGTAGAAGTCAAAGAAGAAATAAAAGCTATAGGGAGAGAGTTGATCAAGGTAAAAAGTATGAAAGAGTTTGCTGCAGTTGAGTTGGATCACATCAAATTTGAAGATGATTGGATTGATGGGACAGATATGGGTATACTACAACAAGTCTTCACCAGTTATGATGAGTTCATAGCGGATCCAACTTCACATGCATAAAATATTGCATGCATGATGTTCTTCTTCCTTGCATGTCATATGAATGATGATCTTCTTCCTTGCATGTTGCATGCATGCAGCACTAACAGTCTTAAGGGCGCATGACTTCTTTTCTTCTATTTTCTATCTTCTATTGTTAGATCAAACTGAATGCCTAATGTAAGAACTCAAGATCAAAGTTCATCTAAGTTTTCAAGAAAGTTGATTGTTCCTAAAAAGGTGGAAAGCCTAAGATAGAAGTGAAGTTAAAACTTCTTTTGTATATCTATAAATATCAGATGGGTATCACATTGTAAGGGTCGACTAATTGAGAATTGGATTGGCTTACCTAGTGTTAGGAGATAGAATTTTATAGAGTTTTGCAGAGATACATTGTATTAGATCTTTTGACAGTTAATAGAATTGCAGGTTTACGAAATATGGAGTTTACATTGAATTGTGTTGTTTGATAAGGTTAATGATTTATAATCCACCTGAATGCCAGTGATTGTGCTAAAGCATGATAATTTCTTATGTGATGAAAGTCATTAGAAGAAACCACGTTTAAAGATTATCTTGTTAAATTGTCATTGAATTAAAGTTATTGAAGTCTGTTGATCTATAGTTTTGATGATGAATGAGTGTGTGTTGTTTTGAAATCTTTGAAATACTTGTGATATGTGAATAGTGGAATTGAATTAAGCACCTAAGATGTATACGACGGTACAATTATACTGTGGGTTGTGTCATGCTATGGTTTTTGTGATCGGTTGAGAAAAAATTCATTGTTAGAAGTATATGTCTGGATATTAGATAAATTTAATTCATACTTGTTGATTTACCCCTTTGATCTATCTTTTTCTTTTATTTAAAACCCATTGATTTACAGGAACTATTTTGATAAAGAGAGTCATAGTTTGAATTCTTTGTTACCAGCACAGGCCCTTTGAATATTATAGTTGCATGAACCAATTGAGTGACATCAGACAGTTGAGAACCAACTACCAGGACCTTGGGAGTTAGGCCACTACATGTAGTCTTTCTTTTTCAGGAGAAATAGAGTAGAAATGTTCTGTTTTAATGTTGTTTGTGTCATTTTAACCATCAACAGAAGTTGGCACTAGAAGGAGGGCCTGAAAGGATAAGTTGGCTCGTGGAAGATCTTTTTTGCCAGAGGGATACGAGAGGGTTCTTAGATCCTCTACCAATCATGAACTATTCGAAGAACTTCAAACACCGGTTAGATCAAGACCCCATGCTCGTAGGGTACAAATACCTACATTACCACCACCGCTTACTGCACCAGGATTTCCACCAATTCCATCCACACCACCACCAAGTAGGCCTTTATCACCGCCATCTACCCAACCAATCCCACCAATGGCTTATTTTGTGGGTAATCCCTCCCCATTAGGGACTATTCCCGGCATATTCCATTATTTACCAAAGAACCGAGAGAAGTTATGTCTGAAATACATGCATGGAGAATCAAGAAGTGCAGAGGAACATATACAAGCATTCAAAGATGTCTGCACGTGAGCTCAAGTTGCTCATCAAGATGTGGTATGTAGACTATTTCCTTACTGTTTAGGAGATATGGCATATAATTGGTATCTAAATCTGCCCCAAGAATCCATTCTAGGTTGGATAGATTTAGAGAATGTTTTTATTAATCAGTTCAGAGTTTATGTGGACCCTGCAATACTATATCACCAATTTGCCACTATTAGAAAGGAGCATCATGAACCATTTCCCTTGTTCAACACTAGGTTCCATAGAATGTATTGTAGGCTACAGAAGTCTTACCTAGTGCCGGAAGCCATGGCCATATAGGCATATTTGAGAGATATTGATCCTTTGATTGGTTTGTTCTTACAAAGAACTTATCAACCTGATGAGATTGACTCACTATCTAAGATTTATCATTTGGATATCAAATTGCAACAACAGACAAATCTGCAATCTGGAAGGTTGGGAGTACCTTTTCCTCCAATGAATTATCAGATGCCTAATCCACCGTTATACAACACTGTCCCAAGGACGTCTTATTCTCATTATGGACCTATATCTGAGTTGCAAGCTCCACCAACTGTGCCCTTCTTTGGCAATAGCATGCATGATTCCTCACATCAATCCCCACAATAGCAACCTCAACATCAACCTCAAAATCAATCGCAACAAGGGGGAGGACCAACCCATGTCCATTCCCCAGCCATAGTTCAAAATGTGCAGAATGATCAAACCGTTCAACTTACAAGCGAAGTAGAGACTCTCAAAAAGACTCTTTCTCAGATGTCAAATGACATGGCACAACTCAGACAAAACCCTCCCAATAATCAAAACCATAATTACAACAATCAAGGAGGTTACAACTATCAGGGCAATTACTCTAATTAGAACACCAATAGGAACTTCCAGAATCAAAATTCCTCAAACCAGAATTGTCAAAATCAAAATAGAGGATACAATCAGAGATTCAATAACAACAACAACAACAATAGGTAGTGGAACACTGGACCTAACAATGGAGGAGTTCCCCATAATTATCAAGCAGGTGAAGAAAGATCAAATACTGATAATGTTGCTGATTTAAATTTTATGACAAATTGGTATAGGTTGCATGATTCAGTAGCCCATTCTGAGGTCAATTGCCCAGAAATGGAGAAGATGGTGAAAATTGCATAGGTTGATGCCCATCCTCAAGCAGGAAATTCTAATCAAGCCAATGGGTCGGCTAGCACTGCCATGACTTATGAAACCATTGAAGAAAAGTATCAATTCCCTATGCAAGGGGATAATGAGCCGGAAGAAGATGTCTATGATGCTCAAGCCTTCCAATCTAAGGGTGGTCACTTTTTGAGGAATCAGAATAAAGGGTCATTCACTACATCTGCACCCCCTAACAACATGGTTCCACCAAATCAGAATGCAGATAACAATCCACCCCCACAAAAGGGACCTTTTGATACTTAGAATAGAGGTAATCAACATTCTTTTCCTAAATATCAATTTAGGAATGATTTAGAGTTTGATTTTGTTGCAGAATTGCAAAGGCAAAAGACATTACTGTCTTTCTTTGATATCATGAAGTGGTGGCCAGTTAAAAGGGAGGTGTTATTAAAATCTTTGGAAGAAACAAATCACTTGAAAGGGAAAGGTAAAGTGACTCCCACAAAGGAGACAAATGCTGTTATGTATAAAGGTAAGACCAGTACCCCACCTTTCTTGTTAAGTTTGAGAATCTTTGGAAAGAATCTACATAATTGCTTATTAGATTCTGGAGCATCAGGGAATGTCATGCCTTTTTCGATTTGTAAAAAGTTAGGATTGAGTCCTATTCCAACCAATAAAAAGGTGATTCAATTGGATAAAATCGAAGTTAATGTTGTAGGTGAATTGAAGAACATGCATGTGCAGGTTGGATCAAACCCAAGGATCCAGACCTATATAGATATTCAAGTTGCTGACATCCTAGAAACATATGGGATGCTTTTAAGTAGAGAGCTAATGAAAAGCATAGGTGGATATCTATCCTTGGACTTCTCGTACATGTGGTTACCATGGAAAGGGGTTGCCACTCAGATAAGAATTGAAAGTGAATCTAGGATCAAACACATGATTACAGAGTTCGATACTCCAAATGAAGTAGCATTCTTTGAGACTGAGATGGGTGTTTACAAGAAAGAGGAAGTCCTTACTTTCTCTGTAGTTAGTTCTAAGGGTACACTATCCTTAGACCACACTGATTCGATGATTCGCATCAACCAGCAAGTTCTAATAAGGAAATTGCAATAAGATAGGCTGGTTTTAGGAACAAAAACTGATTTGAGTAATTTATTGCTTCTTAATTGGTGTAGAATACACTATCATAACCATTCGGAGTTGACATGTCAGTCATGCATAGATATTCTAAGGCATGTAGATCTACCCAAATAAGAATCTCAAGAGGTAACTGAGACTCCCATCAATGAGTTCTCTTTCCAAGCTAAGGATGCAACTATTCTTACACAGGTTAGTCTTTCTCTAGAAGAGGTTTCTTTACCAGTAGAACAAACTCAGGTTTTAGGGTTTTCGGATCAAAAAAAGGAAGTGGAAGTATCTCAATTTCATTTTAATACCCCTATTCTAGATGCTTCGCCAATGCCAAGAGAGTTAATAAAAGATGAGTTAAATCTTGACTCAGCCCAAGAAATCGCTCAGGAGGTAGTTGTTGAACAAATTAAGGAACTAGGAAAACTGTTAACTGAGCTTCTTCTCAACACGAATTCTAATAAACAACAAAAGTCTGAGCTACCACATGTCACAAGTGACCAAATCCCTATAGTTTCTAAAAAGAAAGAGCTCCCAGCAAAAGACCAATTATGGGCTCTTAAATTTGATGGTTCTAAATTTAAAGTAGGAAGTGGAGCAAGAATTGAACTAACTAACCCGAAAGGGAAAACTTATTTTGCTTCTTATAGATTGCAGTTTGGTTGCACTAACAATGTGGCTGAATGTGAGGCACTTGCAAGAGGACTTATGTTTGCTCATAAGAAGAAGGTAACTGCTCTTACAGTGATTGGAGACTCTAAGGTAATTATGAAACAGGTACATAGCTAATACACTTGCCATAATAAAAGATTGGTTGCTTATAGGAATAGGGTCTGGAATTTAATAGAAGATTTTGATGCCTTTGGGATTACTCTTATTCCAAGGGAAGCAAATGAAATAGTAGATGCTCTTGCCATTGCAGCAAGTACATTAGAGCCGATGCAGGATTCAAATCTGAAGAGGTTTTCTGTGGAATTGATTTCAGTTCCTGCAATTCCTGATAATGTTAGACACTTCTAGGTGTTTAATGATGATCAACATATTTTGGCCTTTTTGGAGAGTTCTCATGTATTTCAAGGACAGATAATTGATGATGTTGATAGGGATCAAGGAGACTGGAATCCAAAAAGTGACAATACAGAAAGTGATAATCCAGAAGGGATAATGGATTTAAAGAGTAATAACAGTCCAGAAGGGATGAATGCAACTCAAAGAAAAGCACTAAGGATGAAAAGTGCCCATTATATGCTTAAAGGAGGATCAATCTACAAGAAGAATTTCCAAGGAATCTACTTGCGTTGTCTGGATCAGCAAGAAGCTAAACATGCTATAAGTGAATTTCATGGTAGGCATGGAACAGGACATGGATCTGTTGATACGTTGGCTCATCAGATTTTAAGGTCAGGTTACTATTGGCCTTATGTGTTTAGGGATGTGCATCAACATTGCAAGACTTGTCATGTATGTCAAACTTTTGCATCAAGAGAAAGAAATCTTGCGATGCCCCTACAGCCGATTTATGAGGTAAGGCCATTTGCCCAATGGGCACTTGATTTTGTAGGAGTGATTAATCCAAATTCTTCTGTAGGTCACAAATTCATCTTGACTATGATGGATTATTGCACATGTTGGACGGAGGCCCTACCTTGCAAGAATAGCACCACAGAGGTGGTCATTAAATTTCTAACAGAGAACATCACAACCAGGTTTGGAGTTCCATTTGCTCTGGTATGTGATAATGGCCCTACTTTTTCTTTCGCTGAATTTATTTCATGGGCCTATGAGCATAAGATTGTGTTAAAATATTCTTCCAATTATTACCCTTAGGGGAATGGAGTGGCTGAGTCCACAAATAAGAATTTATTGGAAGTAAAAAAAAAGTTGTTAGAAAGTAACCCTAGGGACTGGCATACCTAGCTGAGATTTTCCTTATGGGCAGATTGAACTAGAATTAAAGCAACCTAAGGGAATTCACCCTTTAAGTTAGTTTATGGCCAGGATCCAATCTTCCCCATATATTTACAAATACCTATTCTGAAATTTATGCAGGAGTTTTATAATAGGGATGATAGGATTGAGGTTAGACTACTTAACTTATTGAACATGGAAGAACAAAGAGATGCTGCTTTGCAGCAATTCTCTAAACATCAGGTTATTGTCAAGCGCTGGTTTGACAAAAGAGCCAAAGTGAAAGCTTTTAGAATATCAGACCTTGTGCTATTATGGGATAAGGCTAGAGAAAGGAAGGGAGACCATCAGAAATTTGATAGACTTTGGTTAGGTCCCTACCAAATAGCTGAAATCTTAGAGGAGAATGCCTTTCATTTGAGTACATTAACAGGAGAGCCAATTCCATTACCAGTTAATGGTCAGTTTCTCAAGCACTATTTTGGTGCATAGAAAGTCTGGTGTTTTGAAAAGGAATGTCCTATATTGTATCATATGTAATTAAGTTTTTTTTTTAGTTTTTAGGTTTTAGTTTTTGTTTTGCTTGTTTTGTTTTTGTTTTGTTTTGTTTTGTCTTGTTTCGTTGGGGATTCTTATTTTGCTCATCTCAAGTTGGGGGCTTGTTATTCAAAGTATACTATTGGTACTAGGAGAGAAATTGGTTTAGGTATTCTCATTATAATCATTGAAAAATATTTCATTCTAAAACTTATGTTTTATGATCATTCTAGTTTGGATTGGAAAAGTTATTAAGGATAAAAGATGTAAATGTGAATATCTTATGAATTGTGATCAAATATCTGTCACCAAATTAGAAAACATCTGCATGAGTAATTACCTATTTGTTTTAGAATGACTCTATCTATGTTTCAAGTGAAAAATCAGATTCCAAAACTATCATGAAATCCATTGTAGTACTCAACCCACATTTTAGATTCATTGAATCTAAGTATTGAGAGATGCATAAAAGAATATCCATCAAAAAAAAAAAAAAAGAAAGAGAAAGAAAGAAAGAAAAGCAAGCTCAATATCAAGTGGGTAACCAAGTATCTCTATCGGGGCTATGGACGCCTGTTTGGTAGTGGAGCAATGCTTTGAGAGGACTAGAGGTATCTCCATCGGGGCTATGGACGCCTGTCTGGCAACAAAACAATACCCAAGATTTTACTGCACAATAGTTAAAGGACTCAACTTATCTAGCTTGAAACTTAGGTATAGTTGTTTACAAGCAGAGAAAGTATCTACAAAGAATGATGCACAATATAGGCACACACTCAAATTGAGAAATAACTCATGAGCACATAACATCTGAGATTCAAACTCAAGATTATCCTCCAAATATTTGATCTCATTCAAGGTAAGGTGTTTATAAGCCAAGTAGTTTTTAGGTGACTAAAATTTTCTTTGGGTATTTTGAAAATAGGTAGACCATTTTCCCAGCCGAGTCGCCATTTGTTATGCCTTGCATAACCACCCCATCTTTTGTCTTGGTCAAAATGGGTCCCCCTTTGTGTTTTTGTTCTTAGTTGCTTTTGAAACAAAGTTTGCAGTCTAGTTTTGCCAATACTTTGTTTTTCTTTGGTTTCTCTGTCAGAATCGGAACCAGAACTGAATTGGGTTCTAAAAGTTCTTTTGAGGCTTGTTTTTGGTTCTATCCCAATGGTTTTTTTCTTTTCCTTTATTTTTGGTCTTTAGCGGAAGCAAAGCCGAACTGGGAATTGGGATAGTTGTTATCAAAATTTGCAAAATCAAAATTCAATTTCGATCCTGCCTCCGCTACTTTTTAATGTTTGTTTTGTCTCTATTTTTTTTTGTGTTTTTGTTTTATTAGGTTGGTTTTTTACTTAACTTTTTGTATGTGTTTTTGTTTTGTTTTTAGTTGTTGGATGCGGAGCCAGAATGGGAATAAGGTTTGGAAATTTTATGATTTTAAGATCCTGTTTCCATTTTAGTTCCGCCCCCGCCAATTTTTGCCATTAAATTTTTGACTGAGGTTGCACTGCAGACCAGTGTTTGTTCTCTTACAGTTCTGACTCCGCCTTTATTGCATTTTAATGCATTAATGGTGGTTGCCGGTGTAGGTAGAAATTCACATATTTTTCTTTATTAAGGGTTAAAGCCGATCATTATTGTTATTATTACAAGTCTGAGAGTGCGAAGAGCAATAGCAGAGTTCGTTTGAGCAAATTGATCAAAATAGAGAAGGGATATTGTGTGCGAATTGATTCAGAAAGTGGGCTTGACTTTGTTTGTGTTTGAGGTAGCTCTTTTATCTTTGTTGTTCATTGTTTATTTGCAATTGTGTTCCTTGTGTTTTTGCTTTGTATTTGCTCGCATGTCCAATCATTGTGTTTTAAAGCAATTTTATGATCATCGATGTGATTGAATGAGTGGGTTTTTGTTTTGGCTTGTTTGTTTTACTTTAAATCTTTGTTTTCTTGTTTTATTGTGTCGTTTCTTTCTTTTTTAGGGCATTGTCGCTTTCACATCTTAATCGTGACTGCTTCGTGTCATTTTTGATTTGCAGTAGATTAGATTAGATTAAAGCTTTTTCATGGCGTGAGGTAGATTATAGATTTTATAGTGAGTTAGGGTAGATTAGAATTATTGTTTAAATTAGGGTTTCGTCATTTGGTAGAATGGCAGGGTTTTCAACCCGTGCCCTTGTTTTATTAGGTTTGTTAGATTAGGGTTTCGTTGGTCTCTGCAATTACTTTGAATAAGATTTAAATAAATGACCCTATAATGCAATTGTTCCCCACGGTCATATGAGGGTAGAGTTTTTAAGCTCCTTTGCCATTTTATAGCGACCAAGGTTTAATCATGAAGTTATGTTGGAAATGAATAAATTTGATGATGTCATGATTAGTATAGGCGGAGGCGGGATTGGAATGGATTATGGACATCAGAGTTTTGTTTTACAAAGGTTATCGATTCCATTTTTTATCCCGTTTTGGATTTCGAGTTCTAAAAGGTTTCCTTGAAGTATAGGATAAATTGGCGGAGGCAGGATCAGAACTGATCTTGAACTTAAGAATTTTGTATGCGAAGGTTATCAGTTCCGTTTTCATCCCGTGTCTGGCTCCACATATAGTGGGAAAGTATTTTGTCAAAGTAATGATAACCAGATCGGAGGTGGAGGTGGAATGGAGATAAAATATGAAAAAAAATGAAAATTCAAAGAAAACTAAATCCGATTTTTGTTTCGATCCCGGTTTCGATAACCTTCCCGACTCTGACTCCAAGCCCATTTGTTATTAGGTGACGTTCCTATATCAGTTTTTGCTCTGAGCCTGCCAGTTTTGTAAAAGAGATTCTTTTGTGCTTCTGTCTGGTTCCGACTCAGATGTATGTGTAACATGTATGTTTTTAAAGTATGTTTTATGATGATTTATTTAAAGGTCTAATTAGAGGTTTGCTTGCAGGAGATTTGAGAGATATCAGGAACATCAGGAGAGGCTGCTCGAAGGAATCAACCGGTTGGAACATCAAAAATAGCACCAAAAATCAAGAAGGTGAAACCAGAACAGCTGCCTTATACATTCAGGTATGATCATAGGAATCTGGTGGTGAAAGTAAGCAAAATGGAATCAAACTAGTTAGATATCATAGATACTAATTTGGTCCAGTATAGCTTTGAAGAATTATGTGAAGAGACCTTTGCAGAACTGGCAAACTTGACAGGGAGAACTCAAAGGATTGTTGACTCCGGTCTTGCACATATCACTATGTTTCCTTTATCAGTTCAGTGTCCGGAGTTGATATTGACAGTGGCCAATACTCATAATCCAGCTACAAGATTATGCATGGATTCACAAAATAATGTGATTATAGATCTTACTCTACAAATGTTCCAAAGCATATTTAATGTTCCTGATCCCAAGAATTTGGTGCAGCTAACTGAGGCAGAAGCATTGGAGAAATACAACAAGCATAAAGATTCCAATAAGTTTCACTTGAATAAAAGATGGCATGTCGTTGAGTCAGGTTAGAGAGAAATGGAATGAAAGATTCCAAGGACTCATGCAAGAGAAAGATGATGGAGGAGACTTAGTGATAGATCGGCTTGTAGAAGTCAAAGAAGAAATAAAATTTGTTGGGAGAGAGTTGATCAAGGTAAAAAGTATGAAAGAGTTTACTGCAGTTGAGTTGGATCGCATCAAATTTGAAGATGACTGGATTGATGGGACAGATATGGATATGCTACAACAAGTCTTCACCAGTTATGATGAGTTCATAGCGGATCCAACTTCACATGCATAAAATCTTGCATGCATGATGTTCTTCTTCCTTGCATGTTGTATGAATGATGATCTTCTTCCTTGCATGTTGCATGCATGCAACACTAAGAGTCTTAAGGGTGCATGACTTCTTTTCTTCTATTTTCTATCTTCTATTGTTAGATCAAACTGAATGCCTAATGTAAAAACTCAAGATCAAAATTGATCTGAGTTTCCAAGAAAGTTGATTGTTCCTAAAAAGGTGGAAAGCCTAAGATAGAAGTGAAGTTCAAACTTCTTTTGTATATCTATAAATACCAAATGGGTATCACATTGTAAGGGTCGACTAATTGAGAATTGGATTGGCTTACCTAGTGCTAGGAGATAGAATTTTATAGAGTTTTGCAGAGATACATTGTACTAAATCTTTTGACAGTTAATAGAATTGCAGGTTTACGAAATATGGAGTTTACATTGAATTGTGTTGTTTGATAAGGTTAATGATTTATAATCCACCTAAATGCCGGTGATTGTGCTAAAGCATGATAGTTTATTATGTGATGAAAGTCATTAGAAAAAACCACGTTTAAAGATTATCTTGTTAAATTGTCATTGAATTAAAGTTATTGAAGTCTGTTGATCTATAGTTTTGATGATGAATGAGTGTGTGTTGTTTTGAAATCTTTGAAATACTTGTGATATGTGAATAGTGGAATTGAATTAAGCACCTAAGATGTATACGATGGTACAGTTATACTATGGGTTGTGTCATGCTATGGTTTTTGTGATCGGTTGAGAAAAAATTCATTGTTAGAAGTATATGTCTGGATATTAGATAAATTTAATTCATACTTGCTGATTTACCCCTTTGATCTATCTTTTTCTTTTATTTAAAACCCATTGATTTACAGGAACTATTTTGATAAAGAGAGTCATAGCTTGAATTCTTTGTTACCAGCACAGGCCCTTTGAATATTATAGTTGCATGAACCAATTGAGTGACATCAGACAGTTGAGAACCAACTACCAGGACCTTGGGAGTTAGGCCACTACATGTAGTCTTTCTTTTTTAGGAGAAATAGAGTAGAAATATTCTGTTTTAATGTTGTTTGTGTCATTTTAACCATCAACACTATTTTTCCTTTCAGTCACTCCATTTTGTTGTGGAGTGTAGTTGGCTGTAAGATCCTTTTTTATGCCATTCTGCCTGCAAAAATTCACAAAAAAATTGGAGGTATACTCTCCTTCTCTATCTCACCTTAGGACTTTAATAAAATGTCCACTCTCTTTTTTAGCTTGGGGTTTAAACAATAGAAACTTATTAAATGCATTAGACTTGTGCTGCAAAAAATAAACCCATGTCATACAATTGTAATCATCAATAAAGGTCATAAAAAATCTGCTATTACTTATGGAAGTGATTTGCATAGGGCCTACCAAATTCATGTGCACCAACTCCAATGGTGCTCTTTCCATTGTAGAGTTTCCTAGTTGAAAGGGCTGCCTATGTTGCTTTCCCAAAATGCAAGCCTCACATCTAACATTAGGATCTACTATTCTTGGCAAACCATCATCCATCTTGCTTTTGGACAAAAGACTTAAACCAGCATAGCCTAGATGCCCATACCTGAGATGCCATAGCTTGGAGGGGTCTTCAATGGTGCTCTTGAGGGCTGCAAGTTGTACTGTTGTACATTTTTCATCCATGAGAGGTGCTGCAATGGACTAAAATGAGAAGCATGTCTGAATATTCAACAAAAACATTCGATTCTTCATCATTTGTATTGCTGCAAACACCTTTGTTCTCTCATTCTTGTCATAAATGACACATTTTCCCTTCTCCATCAGCACTTTGTATCCATTCTGGATCAGTTGTCCTACACTCATGAGGTTATGCTTTAACCTCGGTGCAAAGAACACATTTTGAACCTCCTTCTCTTCACCTTGCTTGGTGTGGATCATGATAGATCCTTTTCCTTTAACAGGAACAACTCCATTGTTCCCCATTCTAATTTCTAATTCAATATTTTTGTCAGTCCCTTTGTAGCCAGTCTCAAGGATTTCCCAAGCTTATTTTGCATACTCAGCTGCTGCTATTTTGGGAAAAATGGCCTCTATCAAGGTTGCTTCGATCAAAATCAAAGCTTTTGCATCCTTCTTTCTCTGCTCCTTTAGTTGGGTCTTCTGGTTATTTGTGAGATCTGCAAATGCAACTGGGTCAGTGATATCCACAAACGCATTTATGAAAAAATCCCACAAATCATTGGCCACCATGATGGTCTTCATCTTCTTGGCCCAAATGTCAGTTCTATCCATTAAAGGATGGTGGCTACTACCAACTCCTTGCTTCATCTCCAACCATGTCTCCTACAATAAAAAACTCAACACCCAGACAATACAAATGCCCAAACTCACAAGGAAATAGGGCCTATGGCTCTGATACCATGTCAAGATTCGAAAAAACCAAATGCAAAAACACAAAACATAGAGCTGCTGCTTTGTTTTCCAATCAACATGGAAATACCCAAACTTCAAATGTAGAAACAACAAGGAGACATGCAACTTTGATTCACTATTAATCAACTAGAAATAACAAAACAAAAAAAAACTAAGAACAATAAACTATTACAACTTTTTGGGAGCAATCAAAAGCTACTCAACCAAACTAGTAATGATCAGGAGCAATCACTGCTCTTACAAAATAACTAACAGCTGCTGTTGTTCTGGAGTTGCTAGGAGAATAGAGAGAATGTTCTTCTCACAGTCTGCTGCTGCAATCTTTTTCTTCTAACTTTTTCTCTCAACTTTTCCCAACTCTTTTTCTCCAATTGAATTCTTCCAACTAATAGAATGTTCTTCCTTCAATTCATTTTGTCCAAGACAAGCATTCCCTCCTAAATTTCAAAATCACCTACCTCAGTAAATGCTGATTTCAAAAACAACTACCACAATCAATTTTGGATCTATCAGGAGCTGCAGGGAGGATCCCCCAAAATTGGCAAAGATAAAAACTGCTCTTGATAGATAGGTGTGGGAATGGCTGGCTCAAGGACAATTAATATTTCCAACAATAGTTTCATCCACAAATTGTTGAATAGTAATGGGGTCAAGGGTGGAGGCCGGATTGACACCCTTGATGGAGCCCTCTAATAGCATACTCACCACATTCCTGCTCAACACATTAGCCACCATAATGAACAAATAAGGGGATAGGGGGTCTCCTTGTATGATTCCCCTCCCAGCCTCAAAGAAACCTTGGGACACACCATTGACTACAACTAAATACTTTAAACCGCATGGAGACACATTCCATAATGATATTGATAACTTTTTGATTGAAGCCAAACTTATCAAAGACTTTGGGGAGAAATTTCTATAGAACTTTATCATAAGCTTTGGAAATGTCAAGCTTAAACGCCATGCTAGGGTTGTTACACCTAGCCATAGAGTGAAGAGTTTCATGGGTGGATAAAGCGGCATCCAATATATGGTGGCCAGGAACAAAACCTTTTTTACTAGGACCAATCATTTTCTCCAAGAGGGGTTTCAAGCGGTTCACCAATATTTTGGAGAAGATCTTATAAACAGTATTGCGTAGACTAATAGGACATAAATCAAACATGGATAGAGGGTCCTTAGATTTGGGGACCAAAGCTATGAAGGTGTGGTTCGGCTATTTAAGCAATTTACCAGAGTTGAAAAAATTCCTAGTAGCAAGAGTAAGGTCCTCCCCTACAATCTCCCAAAAGGTTTGGAAGAAAGCCGAGGGGAAACCATCGGGCCCAAGGACTTTATAGGCTCCCATACTAAACACAACAGACCAAACCTCCTTAGAAGAAATTGCCCTTAAAATTCAAACATTATCCTCGTGTGAAATAGGAGAAGGAAGAGGTTCGAACAACAGATTAACCAACCCAGGGTCAAGAGCCTCCAAAGGAAGTGAGTAAGCCTACTAGAAGTGATTATCAGCTAATAGACATGACATTTTCTTGTCCTTGTTTGCTCCATGGCCTTGTTTTTTAGTCCATTATATGCAATCAATTTTTATTGGTTTCAAGGACATTCAATTTTTTTTCTAGACTACATCATGTATATATGAGCTCAAATATTATGTGATAAATGGTATTAAGTGATATCAATATCCTTGTGCATTAGAGAGAGATATGAAAGTACCATGTTATTAGCCTAAGCTAGAGTGTTTTGATAATCTTGTGAGCTTATAGATATGGATTCAATTAACTTTTTAAGGCACAATAATCCTAGGGGACTATGTAGTTGTACGTGTAACAAGATCAACTAATTTCCATTGGTCCTTAAGTATAATAAATAAGATCCTAAATGGTGGCATTGCATACTCAAGTGAACATGGGAATGTTACAAGTCTGTAGATGCTAAATAAATGGAAAGTAGTTGAATCCTATAATTTAAATGGTCTAGAATAGAGAGGGAATCTATGACTGTTTTATATGGGAGATTTTTAAAGTAAGGTTTTATTGGTGGTTCTCTAGTTACAATAAAATTACATGAGAAAATATGCATTTATTACCATAAACATGGAAGACATCTAGGTGGTTCACATAGAAAAATAGTATTACTATTAGGTTAGCAAAGATTAAATATGATCTTATTTGTCATGTCCCATTAGTTCAAGGTAGCAAATAATTATAAATGTTATAGGACTAGGTGCCTCTCCTTTGGATAAAATATGAGTTTAAACCATATCCCTACATTCTTAAATGTTGTGCAACTCTCTAATGTAGTTTTACAAGCCAACTCAAATTCAAATTCATTATAAAAATGCTTAATTTCATATTGAAAGGGGATTTACCCCCAAAATCTAGGGTGTGAATTTTTATTGTAGTATGTTCCATTGTACTAGCAGCATAGGCTTTATGTGATGGAGTGTTGCAAGAGTTAAAATTTATTCTTAGTATGTGTATCTTTGGGCTATCATAAACTCAAAGCCTAAATTGAATAGTTGTTGCAACAAGTTGATAGAAAATTAGACTAAGATTTGATAGTCAAGCACACAAGATTGTTATAAATGTCAAGATCTCAAGGTTTCTAATTTGATAGACAATTAAACTAAGATTGGATAGTTGATCATGCAAGATTGCTACAAGTGCCAAAAGCTCAAGGTTTCTAAGGCAACTTCAATGGGCTATTTATGTAACTTCTTTGAATAAAGTGGAGGCTTGTTGAATTAGTATTTTTGGTGTTTTTTTTGTCCTCTATCTTAGTGTAATCTAGGGCATCAAATTTGAGTGTTGTACTATATTTTCTAGTATTTTTAGGTTTCGTACATCTTTTAGAAGGTTTTAATGTAGAGATCTCTTCATAGTCCATTATCTCCAAAATGATATAAGATATTTTGGAGGGTTTGTTTCTTGTCCCTGGTGTTACTTTTCTTATCATTATTATTGTATTTTATTAATTTATCTTTCTAGAAATTCTAGAATTATCCAAAAACTTTTGATAACTCTTTTATAAATCTTTTCATTGTAACAAATTTTGTTTATTTGTGAAAGTGTTCCCATAGACCCAATTATAATTTTTTTTTATAGATTTAAAATAATATAATTGATGAATATATAACAAAAATTATAAGATTTTAAGCATATACTTGATTATATTCATAACCTTAAATCACATAAAGAAAATAGACATAAGATTTACAGACGTATTGTTTCTAGATTTTAAATTACACATAGTTGCTAACTGTTTATCAATACAAGCATTACTGTTTACCACATGTTCTTTGCTATTTGAAAGTTCTAGGTATAATCTAAGCATTGATTTTTGTCGTTTATTTTCAGTCCAAGCATTAATGTTTTTTGTCGATACATTATTGTGTTTATTTTCAATACAAGCATTATGGTGTAGGTCTTTGAAGTTGAGAGTAGAAGATCCTGTTAGAAGCATTAACTGTGTAAGAGCGAATGATGTTTAAGTGCTACTTAAAATGAATGAATGGACCATGCATGCACAACATAACCAAGTGGTGGAAAGCATTGGAGTTTTTATATACTGGTCCAAATGCCGCAGCAGTGGAACACCTTTCGGCATAATTAGAATGTACAAAGTACTACAATTGATAAAACCTTTTAAAACTTTGTTTTAAGAGTAGAGGAATTTTTTTTCTTGATTACTCTAATTGTAGATGATTTTGTGGTTGGTCGATGGCTCATCTAACAAACCCAATTTCGGTAAAGACTACTCTTTTCTTTAGCCATTGCATGTAATTGATTTTTATTTTAAATTGTGGTTGACTTCTCTTGTCAAAGATGAATGGAAATAACAATGCCCACCACATATGAAATAGGGGGAAATGGTGTTGGTGCTCATGTATATTGAAGAGGAAGAAGAATATGTATTAATGGATCTTGGCCCAGATTTTTCTCAATTTAGTTTTTCTCCTAATACACCTTACACCCTCTCGGTAAGTTAATACTTTTCACTGATGGCTGCAATTAGATGATTTTGTAACTTCATTACTTTAAATTGCATTGTTAATCAGTTTTCATATTAATTATCCTCACATAACCAATCGAAGAAGATTTAGCCTTGCACAATCTGCTTCTCTTAATGGTTTGCATCTACATTACCAATAATAATAGTTTTCTATGCTTACTGTTTGATCAAATGGCTATCATTTCTCTTTGATTAGAGAAATGATTCTTCTCACTTCAAGTTTTCGTTTCCCAAATTCTACCTTAGTGTCTGAGTTGAGGATCATGTGCCACGCTTTGTAATTTTTTTTTTGCAAACTGTATTAAATAATATACACTGCATTAAATAGAACTTCTCATTTTTTGCTGCTACACAAGATCACCAGAGTAATGAAGTGGTTGTATCTAATTTGATTTTCTTGTGTTTCATTCCTTAAGTCATGTCATAAGCATTTCATTTTGATTTTAGTTGACCTCTTTGTTGAATAATAGGATAAAACTTGCAATAAAAATATGCTGATAATTTTATGCATCCAAATTAACAAAGTAATAAATCATAGCTGAAACAAGATTACAAAAGATATTCAAAACCATAACACAAGAATTACGTGGAGAAACCCTTGCGAGAAAAAACTCCACACTCAAAGAGATCCAAGACTTGTATTAATCCTTCAAACAAGTTACATCAATACAAATTCTCCCTCTGAATCATTGCACCACTTCATGGCTTCAATAACCTGTAACTTAACATGTTTTCTCTTCAACTCAAGCACTAAATATATAGGCATGGGAGAAAACATAAATCAAGAATGGTTTCCAAAACCATTTTAGTCATAGATCACAAAGAAAAGAAACTTTCTCTTCCAACTTGTGATTTAATCCATTTTTTAGTAATGTGGACATGCAACTAAAAAATCTGTTTTATTTTTCCTTTTTCAAACTCACATTTATCTTCCCCTTTTTTCATGCTCTTTCTAATTTGACAATTACAACACTTTGCAAGTTGTCATAGTTTCATTTAGCAACTTTCATGACAACTAAAAGATAATTACAAATTGCCATTTAATAAATTAAAGAATAAAGCAAGGTTGAGACATTTTCTCAACATTCTCCCACTTGTCGAACACCTTGCAAAGAGCATAAAGGGAAACTGAATAAATCAAGATTTAGAAGACGTGAGGCCCATGGCCTCTCTACACCAACTAAATTTTTTTGTGCTCACAGGTTTAGTAAGAGAATCTGCAACATTCTCTACAGTGTCTACTTTATGTAACATGACTTTACCACTCGCAACCATTTCCCGAACAAAGTGATACTAGACATCTATGTGCTTTGTGCGGGCATGATACATTGGGTTTTTAGCCAAATAGATGGCACTTTGACTATCACATCCAATTCTTACTTGTTTACACTGAAAGCCAAAACCTAAACACAATCTCTCTAACCACACTGCCTCTTTACAAGCATGTGTTGCAGCCATGTACTCTGCTTCAGTAGTGGACAATGCAACTATAGGTTGTCTTTTTCTCATCCAACTAACTACTCCTCCAAACAAAGTAAAGACATAGCCACTTGTAGACCTTCTGCAATCTAGATCACCAACAAAATTTGAATCAACAAAACCATGCAAATCAATCACCTTACTCATATCATAAGATCCATGATAACAAATACAATGATTAGAAATCCCACGTAAATATCTGAAAACCCTTTCCACATAAGTCTAATGTTCTTTACCAAGATTTTCCATAAATCTACTAAGAACTCCCACTGTTTGGGCAATATTAGGTCTTGTACAAATCATAGCATACATAAGGCTTCCTACAACACTAGCATATGAAACTTTGTACATCTCTTCAAGTTCATCATCTGTTTTAGGACATTGCTCTAGAGATAGATTAGTGCCAACTGGAAAGGGAATACTATCTGGCTTACAATCATGCATGCTAAAACGCTGCAAAATAGTGTTAACATACTTCTTTTGATTTAACCATAATTTTCTGTTAACCTGATCCCTGTTGATTTCCATACCTAAGATATATTTTGCAGCCCCTAAATCTTTCATGTCAAAAGTACCAGATAATTGACTCTTAAGTTCCCTAATCATTCCCTTATCATTTCAAATAAATAAAATATCAACATATAGGACAATGATAAGTAATTGATCATCAATTAATTTAAAATAGACACAATGATCTTCTTCACTTCTAATAAAGTCATGATTCAACACAAAAGAATCAAATTTCTGATACCACATTCTTGGTGATTGCTTCAAACCATACAAAGATCTTTTTAACTTTCAAACCAAATGTTCTTGTCCCTTCACAATAAAATTATCAGGTTGTTTCATAAATATTTCCTCATCAAGATCCCCATGTAAGAAAGCGGTCTTAACATCCATTTGCTCTACTTCCAAATCAAAAGCACAAGCAATAGATAAAATGAATCTAATAGAGGTTAGTTTAGCCACAAGAGAAAAAATCTCACCAAAATCCACTCCCTCAACTTAAGAGCAACCTTTTGCTACTAACCGGGCCTTGTACCGTTCCAACTTACCATCTGCTTTAAATTTCTTTTTAAACACCTATTTGTATCCAATGGCTTTCCTACCCTTAAGCAGCTCAACTAGATCCCATGTGTCACATTTGTCCAAGGCCTTTATTTCATCTTTCATTGCTTTTAACCAATAATCATGCTCATCTGAAGATAAGGCCTCTTTCACAGATCTAGGTTCATTGTCAGTACAAGATAAAGCAAAAACACAACGAAAATTAGATGGACTATATCCATACCTATCAATAGGTTTACGTTGTCTAGTGGATTTTGTTAGAGGTGTAACAAGATGCTCAAGTTGTTCCTCTTCAGAATTCTCTTCTAATCCTTCATATTCACCTTCATGTTCATCATGTTGTTCAACATATGCATCTTCTTGTGGTTGATCTACATGTGCATCTTCTTGTGGTTGTTCTACCTGTGTATCTTTCTGTGGTTCAACCTTAATATCAAAATGCATTATTTTGTTAGGCTTTACATGAGGTTGTTCATCATTTTTAAATTCCTTAAGCTCCCTAAAAATTACATCCTTAGAATATATCATTTTCATTGCTACAGGATCCCAAAGCTTATAACCCTTAATATTCTCTCCATAACCCACAAAAACACATTTGTTAGCTCTGAAGTCAAGCTTAGAACACTTTTCTTTAGGAACATGAACATATGCCTCACTGCCAAAAACTCTAACATGAGAAACTGATGTTCTTTTACCTGTCCATACCTCATAGGGAGTTTTATCAACAAGAGCAGAAGTAGATGACCTATTAACTAGATAACAAGCAGTGTGAATTGCTTCAGCCCAAAAGCGTTGTTCAAGATTTGCACTACTTAACATGCTTCTAGCTCTATCCATTAAAGTCCTATTCATCTTCTCTGCCACTCCATTTTTTTGTGGATTATACGGGGTTGTTTTCTGCTTAATAATTCATGCATTCTTATAATAATTATCAAATCCCCTAGAGCAATATTCACCACCATTATCCGTTCTTAAAACCTTTACTTTTTTATCTGTCTGTTTCTCAACAAGTGTTTTAAATTCTTTAAATATAGAAAAAACAGCAGATTTCTCCTTCAAAAAATAAACCCATGAATATCTAAAATAATCATCAATAAAGGAAACATAGTAGCGAGACTTTCCAATAGATGGTATATCCACAGGACCAAAGACATCACTATGAATTACCTCCAAAATTTGTTTAGCTCTAGTACTTCCAGATTTAAATGAAACTCTATGTTGTTTTTCATACACATACTGTTCACAAAAATAAAAATTAGCAGAGTAACCTGAGAAACCATCAACCATCTTTTTATTTATGAGAGTTTTGAGACCCTTTTCACCAATATGACCCATCCTGTGGTGCCATAACTTACATGATACAGAGTTATCAGTAACATTAACAGAGTTATAGAAAGTAGAAGCATCAAGTCTAAATAGGGTGCCACACCTATTACCCTTAGCTAAAACCAAATTCCCTCTGATTAACTTGCAACCACTCTTTTCAAAAGTAACATGCACTCCTGAATCATTCATTTTAGATACAGAAATTTATTTTCTAGCTAAGCGAGGAATGTGCAATACATCTTTAAGGGTTTTAACCCTTCGATTATTGAAGATCAATTTTACCTCTCCTCGACCTACAATTTCTCGTGTGCTATTATCCCCGAGGAAAACTTTCCCACCATCATAAGTTGAATATGCTGAAAACCATTCCTTGTGAGGAGTCATGTGGTAGGAAGCACCTGAATCTATTAACCAAGAGTCATCATAAGTCATATTAGCAGAAATAATAAAAGCATCAGTAGCTTCATCATCAGAGGATTTATCTGTAGAGGAATCATGATTATTTTTCTTTTTATTCTTACATTCCCTTTTGAGATGCCCCCGTTTACCACAGTTCGAACACCTCAATCTACTCTTACCAGGTGATTTTGACCTTCCTTTAGACTTAGAACGATCCTTAGACTTGTCATTTTCACCTTTCTTTTTGTCTTTACCTTTCTCTTTAGATCTACCTCGTACATGCAATGCATCTTTAGACCCCTCTAAAGTCTTTCTCCTCATTTCCTCTAAAAGTAGAGTGGAAACGAGGGCATCCAACTTCAAATCATCTGAAAAAGAACCACTGGTTGCAATAATAAGGTTATCCCAGGATTCAGGTAGTGAACATAATTATAAAATACATTTATCCTCTTCATCTATCTTTACATTAATTGACTGTAGCTGACTCAAAATTAGATTAAATGAATTCAAGTGTTCTGCAATTGTATCTCCATTATTCATTTTAAGAGAATATAACTTTCTTTTCAGAAATAACTTGTTAATGAGACTTTTAGTTTGGTATATCTCTCCTATTCTATTCCATAACTTATATGCAATAGTCTCATTAGATACATTCAATAGGACAAAATCAGATAAACACAAACAAATAGTGTCGCGAGCCTTTTTATCTAACTTAATCCAGTCTTCATCTGACATAGTTTCTGGTTAAGAGCAACCCATTGATCTCTTTCTTCCAAGAGATCCTCCATCTTTAACTTCCAAAGCTCATACCCGGTACCCTTGAACTTCTCAATGTCCAGCCAAGATGAGCTAGCCATGATTTCTTATCATGTTGAATATGAAACTGCAAGAAAAAATAACACACTCCCACTGCAGAAAAAAACCCAATCAAACACTCCAAGAAAGGCATCCCCTTCTCTAATCAAGCCAACTTGGTTCTGATACCAAATATTGAATAACAGGATAAAACTTGCAATAAAAATATGTTGATAATTTTATGCATCCAAATTAACAAAGTAATAAATCATAGCTGAAACAAGATTACAAAAGATATTCAAAACCATATCACAAGAACTACATGGAGAAACCCTTGCGGGAAAAAACTCCACACCCAAAGAGATCCAAGACTTGTATTAATCCTTCAAACAAGTTACATCTGTATACACCTAAAATTGGTCTTGAGCATCTGATTAATTAAATACGAATTATTTGATTAATTATCCTAATTTCCTCTACTATCGAATAAATAGAAATATTTATTTATATAGTTCACATTTAAATTCATCTTAATTAAATAAAAAAAATTAAATACTTTGTTTGATTTAATTATCATATCCCTATTTTATTCTATCACATCAATCTTAAATTAATTAAATAAAGATTAAAACACTTTATTGATTAATTGCCACATTCTTCTGTTTAATTTAATAAACAACTTCTATAGTTCGTTTTATTAAATTATTTATCTCCCTTTTCCTAATTTAAATAAATCAAAAATATTTGAATTAAGGCATAAAGAATATTCCATCTATAATCTCTCAAAAATGAATTAGATATCCTATGTCTAATCTATGTCTAAAATTTGTCACAATTAATGCTTTGAAACTTCACGGGAAGTTTTGGAAACAAATTGGAGACAAATTCCAAAATCTTTTCTCAATCCTCCTCTCAATATTTCCTCTTCTCTTGCCTGGTGTTTTCATGGGTAGAGACAATCACCATTTTTCTCTCAATCTCTTCCATCTCTCACCATTCAATCCTCCAGATTGAATCCAAGTCTCTCAAAGCTTTCCCTGTGCATTTCTACAGCCAGAAAATCTATAAATAAAGCCTCATTGAACCAAGAAAAGGATCCAGATAATCTAACTTATGCACTCTTACTCTACAATAATTCAAGCACATCAAGCATCAAGCATCAAGCATCAAGCATCAGCAATCAGCAATCAAGCTTTCATACCATGGTTGCCTCCTGTAGCTGCAATTATCTGTTTCATGTCTATATCATGCTAGTTTAATCCTTTTGTCATCTAGTATTGTCTTTTTAATTCCATATCATTGCATTAGCATCATCTTATTCTTCAAATAGTCATTTTAACAGTCATTTGCTTACACAATCTGAGAGCAATTTTGATTTAATAAATCTTTGGAGATAGAAAGCAATATGACGCTTTCAATTGATTAGTGTTTTGAATTAGTTCAATTTGTTTAATCGTCGATATAATGTCGTATTAAGAAGTGTTTTGACCTTGTTTACATATTCACACTTACAATTTTGCACCCACCGTTGGGCTTTAACCCCCAATTTTACATTTTTTCTGGAAAGTGTTACGCAGGTTCCAGGCATGTTTTCTTTTAGTGCTTTCGTGACAAACTACAACACTTCCGTGGAAAACTACAATGCTTCCGTGTTACTAAAGTGCTTCCATTAACTATTTTAACGCATTGGTGATTTAGCACTTCCATGACCAGCTTCAGCGCTTCTGTGTTTTAGCGCTTCAGGTAAAATTTTCAGCGCTTTTGTGGACTATTCCAGCGCTTTTTGTAAAATCAGTCTAGATCCGACGCATCTGCGGCTAGATTTTATTTTTTTCACAGTTGGATTAAAATTTATCAATCTAGGATAATCACTTCAAAGTTTCTAAAATATATCAATCCTAGGATAGTCACTTTCTTGTTTTTCTTAAAGCAAATCTATCAATCCTGGGATAGTCACTTTCTTGTTTTTCTTAAAGCAAATCTATCAATCCTAGGATAGTCATCACATTCTTACAGTAGAAGTTAAAAGGAACATCATGATTTATGTGGAGCAACACCTTCACATAGATTAGAAAATTTCTTTTTGGGCTCTAAAACAAAACAAACTCATATGCTATGTTTGTAGTGATTAGGCTTATGCTCTCCCCTTAACTGGGTGACCAAAGTGCCAGAGTCATTTTTACTTCATGCTATTTATGCTTTTATTAAATCCTTTATCAAGCTTGTCATAGTGGGAAAAAGTACTCACCTTATGGGAACGACCTAAGTGGGAACAACCAAAGCCAAGTTTTCCAACCCACTATAATAAAAATACAAGTTGTTGATGAAAGTCCAACTTAATAGTAGTGAGCAAGTTAACCATCCCCAAAATCTTTGTTCTAAAGATTGGGAGGTCTCCTGAGGGAGTTTATCAATTGCCGCACCGAACGGAAGCCCTTTCTAAGAACCATAGAGTAGTACCTCACCGAGTCAGTATCCATACATTGTCATACTCGCAGTGCAAGGGGAGGGAAGAATCTGCCCCAAGAAACTCACCATATAATTACCAAAGACTGCTTGCTCAAGGGATTCGATATCCACTTCCGTCACTTTGAGTACGCGCCTGGAAACGACAAAAACACGGGCACCCTCTAGGGGGTGACACTGCTATGTGCGTCAACGTAATTCAAGATTTGGGCTGTGAGTATAATGATGACCTACTTGTCCTTAAGTGTGAGTCTATTTGATTTGTGTACAATTGTCAAAACAACCTGTCAAAATCAATAAAGACCATTCATGGTTTTGAAGATACATGATCTATTCATTTTAAAATACTTATTCAAAATTGTTTGCCATGTTTTCACAAATTCATTTAAATCAGATTAAAGATCATCCTGAAAATGTCAAGTCAAAACAAATAAAAAAATCCATGCTGCGAAAGTGGAAGTCCACCACGTTTGTCAAGAGAAATATCAAAATCTCAAAACCCAAGGAACCTCTTAGTTATCAAAATAAATTGAGAAGACAACATTTGCTTTATCAAAATTGAAAACTCCTGTTACAACATAGAACATTCATACATAGATATCATGATTTTTCTAGGGGTCACACTTTGGATTATGCAGTAGAACCCCTCTATTCACGAGCCTTCTTCCAAAGAAGAGCTCTCACTCAATTTCACAACCACAGTCAGCGCATACATCATTTTTATCTTCCACAATCCATGATATAGTATGCCACAAGGCCAGATCATATTTTACAATAGAGAGTCATAAAAGTCCTATTTTCAGTGTTCTGGAAAACCTGTTTTAGCGCTTCTGGTCACTATTTTAGCGCTTTGGTGAAATAGCGCTTTCAGGTACTGTTTCAGTGCTTACAGTCGTTAATTTAGCACTTCTATCAAATAGCGCTTTCATCACATTTTCCAGTGCTTTCATGCACTGTTACAACGCTTTTGTCAAGATAGCACTTCCATCAATTTCTGCAGCGCTTTTACGCACTGTTCTAGCGCTTCTATCAAAGTAGCGCTTCGGTCACCTGTTTCAGCACTTTAGGACTCTGTTCTAGTGCTTCTGTTAAATAGAACTTCTATAATCTATTTTAGCGCTTTCAAAATAGAGAGTTCAAAAATCATACTAGTCAGTCTACCTGTCTCTTATCCATTGTTTCACTAGAACACAAAATTTTCTTTTCATCAGAATCACTGTCTAGGAACCAAAGTCAGAAAGGTTTATACAAATTTCCAAACTTATCAACTGAAACAAGGTCTTGCAAATCACAAGTGTCAAAATCAAATACACAATCAATTACTACAATGAAGTTCATTATCAGGATACTATCATCCTTCATCACGAAACCAAGTATAGTAATCAAATTTTTAGCATTGTCTCATCAATAAGATCAATCATCTTTTTCGACTTTGTTTAAAAGTTTAAATTGACACTATCCAGCACATAAGATCAACATTTCAGAGGAAAGGGAAAAAATTTGTATGCCAATCTTCACTAGGTACCAAAAACAGAGACTCTTAGAACAAGAACTTAAAAAATCACAAGAAATGGCAAACAAAAAACCTTGGAACAATCTGAACCAAAACGATAAAAATGAAATAACTCCCAAGGATATCCAAACAGCTCAACAAGATCCCAAGTTCCATAAATTTATGGAGAAAATCTTAGAACAAGATATGGAAAAATATCTTTTGATGTTGGCTGAATTAGGTGCCAAACTTCCCAAGGATTTTGATGTAAACCATTTGAAGGAAGCACCTAGAACAAATGAGACTAAGATACTACAACCTACACAAATAATAGATCCAGTTGCCGCTTTGACATCTCAAATGCAACTATTACAACAACAGATACAGGATATGACTAAAGGGAGTACCAAAATATATGCGATACAGGACATTTGTCCTTATCCCTTTGACGCAACAGTCGGTCTAATACCTTTTCCTAGACATTGTGAGTTTCCAAAGTATGATAAATACAATGGAAGAACAGATCCAATAGATCATATTAGGGAATTTAAAACAATGAGTCTTGAGTTTTCCCAAGAGGAAATTTAATGAGATTATTCCCAAGGAGTCTGGAAGGGTCATGTATGGAGTGGTTCTCTAAGTTACAACCAGGTATTAGGACTTTTGAAGAACTCGTAAACAAATTTATCTCCCAGTATTCCTTTAACATCCAACATGATGTTACAATAAAGGATCTTTACAATCTAAAGAAAAACAAAGGAGAGATGTTCTTATCTTTTTCCAAAGATGGCGACGCATGTTCGCTAGATATCCTAGATCCATTCCTGAGGAAGAAAAGATGGAGTTGTTCATTGACAACTTAACTAAAGAAATGAGTTATAGAGTGGAACTGCAATGTCCTCCCACATTCAAAAAAGTCATAGAAAATGGTCTTAAAATTGAGGAAGAATTAGTTAAAATAAGAGTTATCAAGCATTTTAATGATAAAACAAACAACACAAGTAACTCCTCCAATCAATACTCAAGCGGTGAGAAGCCAAAATTTTGGCAAAAGAATCAAAGCACAACTACCAATGAGATGAAAAATGATCCCCAAAATGTCAAACCAGTTTTCAACTTGACTGCATCCACATCAAAGAACTAAAACAATGATCAAATTGTCCAGTCGAATATCATACAAAGCGATGAGATCGCAAAAATACAGTCATATCAAAAACCATCAAATCAGAGAAGGTTCACACCTTTGGGCCAAACGATGGAATCAACAATGAAAGAATTAGTTAGCCGAGGCCTTCTCAATGCACGAGAAGCTAGAAACTGGGATCTGAAAGTCAAACCATCATGGTGGAATGACGCGGATTACTGCAACTTTCATAATAAGAAGGGTCACAAAACCAATGATTGTATGGAGTTGAAACATGTGGTACAAGACTTGATTGACAACAAAAAATTGTATGTGGAAGGACCTCAAAATAACAACGATCATTCAGCCTTCAAAAATCCTTTGCCAAATTATGACAAGGGAGCATCATCCTCTTCAAACAACAAAGGAAAGAACGTCAATCATGTCTATTGAAAAACAATCCTTTGTCTATCTGAAGTCAAATATGATCATACAATTGGTCATAACATTGATGAAAATGAAACCATCACCATTACCTCTTTGGATTTGCTCCCAAGCGTGCAAAACTCTGAAAATCAAATCAATGTCTTAAAAATCAGAGAAAATCAAGAACATCAACCTGCCAATGTGATAACTAGGGGACAATCCAAGGTAGTGTTAAATGGAATTGGCTCCACACATACAGTTCCGCCCCCATCGCATTATAATATTATCAATCAATTACAAAACATTCCTTGAGACAATCAAGAACATCAACCGGCAAACATCATGACTAGGGGGCAAGCCAAGGTAGTGTTAAAAGGAGTTGGATCTCAACATGCGGTTTCACCTCAATCTCATTATAATATTGTTGATCAATTGCAAAACATCCCTGCACAAATATCGATACTAGAACTCCTTAAATTATCGCCATCACATAAGGAAGTTCTCGAACAAGCATTAGTTGCCACTATGGTACCAAAGAATATGGATGTGTATCAGTTCCAAGCTATGGTGGGACATTTGACTACCACACATTGTCTGTCATTCTCTGAATAGGATGATGTCTCATTAAACCATCCGCATAATACTGCATTGCATATCGAAGTATTAATCCATAATCATCGCGTTAAGAGAGTTCTAATAGATGGGGAGCTAGTTTGAACATTTGCACCCTCAAGTTAATCCATGCACTAGGATATTCGGATGACGCTATTGATGCTCGAAGGAAAATGACCATCAAAGCATATGATGAGGAAGAAAGATCGTCCAAGGGCTTAATTGTATTACCCATTCAAGTGGGACCCATGATGAAGCATATAGCATGTCAAGTATTAGAAAGAGAGTTGACATACAACATACTCTTAGGACGACCGTGGATTCATGAAATACAGGCCGTACCTTCTACATACCATCAGTGCCTAAATTTTCTAGTAAACGAACAAGAGGTGACAATAGCTGCTGATTACAACCATCCACAACATTGTGACACATTGAGAATATCTCAAGACACCTTTGTCCCTCACAATAGGGAAGCTTCAAGCTCAAAATCATCCAAAGAAGAACAATGGCCAAGTATCACTACCAAGTGGGTAGAGAAGAAGGGAAAAGAAAAAGAGACAAGTCTCGTTGAAACTCAATCAATAGATAATCTGGATCAAAAAACTTCTATATCACGAAAATTCCAAGAACAAGTTCAACTAACAGACAAGGGAATGGGAACATATTCTATGGAGCAATCGCTTAACCTATCACAGTTAATGCCATCTCCTAGGACATATGGTCAACCATCTATGATCAAATCTCAAACATCATTTCCAATCACAACTCTTGACGAGAGGTTTGTCAAAAAAGGCACAATAGAGGATGAATCAGATAGCAAGGCGATCCTAGATTGGCTATACAAAGATGAGGAACCCTCTACATCAGATATCAGTGTCAAAAATGCCAATATAAACACTGACAAATATGGAAAGGGAAAAGCTATTTTAGAGAAGATGGGGTACGAAGGACAAGGACCCATTGGATTGAGAAAGGAGGGAATCATAGAACCTATTCAACCCCTCACTCTACATTCAAAAGAGAAGTTGGGACTAGGGTACTCTATTGAGGAAAAACAAGAACTGGAAAAGAAAGTTGTTGAAAGGATCCTTCAACTTAGAGATAGCTCTGAGACAGATTCAAACGAATATGAGTGGGATGTGGGTTCCAAAGTATCTTTTATTGATATTCAAGTTGATGCCATCCAATGATATACACCTACATGTGAGGAGGTTCAAGGCTCTGGGTCTAGACCATTCATCACAGGATCACTGAATACTGATGACTCTAGTGGGGACGAACAAAATTTGAGTGAACTAGATGATTTTGAAGAGGGTACCATCATGGATCTCGATACCCCAAATGACAATTATGATGATATTTCTGTCCTCACCCTTACTTCCATTGACTTGAATCAATCTGATGATATCATGCCATTAATCCATCCAGAACTTATTGACTGGGAACCTATCGAACCTTTGTCTATACCAAAATTTGCAAATGATCATGCCATCGTGCATTTCCTATGTCATACCAAAATTGATAAAAATTCTATCTATGATACTCATAACAACATGACTCAGCAGGAGGGTGTCAAGTCTTCTAGTTGCAAAATAGAAAATAGGGAAAATAGATCTAATGGTGAAAACCATTTTATGGCACCATTAGATCTGGAAAAAATAAAAATAAAGAACGTATCCAATGATGAAAACCTTTCTGAGGCATTGAAGGATGGAAGATTTGACACTCTCCCACAACATTATCATGAGAAATCATCAATTCTGGTCGAACCTACACAATCGGTGGACATTGGCACAGAAGAGAAGGCGAAAGTTCTACATCTACCAGAATCAATGACTAATCAAGAGAGACCAGAATTTATCAATTTCTTTAAAGAAAGAAGCATCAACTTCACTTGGTCATATTCTGATATGCCAGGCTTAGATCCAAATCTACTTATGCATCATTTGTCTTTGCCAATAGGAATCAAGCCTGTCAAGCAAAAATTAAGAAAAATGCATCCTCACATTGCATTGATGGTAAAGACAGAGTTAAAGAAATTGTTGGATGCCAAATTCATAAGGTCTATCGACAATGCCGAGTGGATATCAAACATAGTACCTGTTTCAAAACCAGACAACAACATCAGAATCTGCATGGATTTCAGGGATCTAAATAAAGCATGCTCGAAGGATGATTTTCCACTACCAAATATAGACATCATCATGGACTTGATGGCAGGGCATGCCATGTTATCAATCATGGATGGTTTTTCAGGGTACAATCAAATAAGAATAGCTCCAGAAGATCAGGAAAAGATGGATTTCACATGTCCATGGGGAACCTTCTGCTGGAACATCATGCCATTTGGTCTTAAGAATGCAGGAGCCACTTATCAAAGAGCAATGACGACAATATTTCATGATATGTTGCACACCTTCATGGAGGATTACGTGGATGACATTTTGGAAAAATCTAGTACTAGGGAAGGACATCTGCATAGCCTAGACAAAATCTTCACACGGATGGAGAAATTCAATATCAGGTTAAACCCCAAGAAGTGTGTCTTCGAGGTCACGTCAGCAAAACTATTAGGGTACATTGTCTCAGAAAAAGGCATTGAAGTGGATCTGAAAAAAGTCAAAGCTATAATGGAGATGCCACCTCCTAAGAATATCAGCCAACTCAGATCACTATAGGGACGACTCCAATCGATCAGAAGATTCATCTCCTAGCTAGTGGACAAAATTCATCTTTTCAATCATCTATTGCATAAGAATATAGTTTTTAAGTGGGATGAGGGGTGTGAAACAACATTCAATCAAATAAAGCAGTATCTAATGTCAACACCTATTCTCATGCCACCAACAAAAGGAAGGCCTCTCATATTGTACATTGCCATGACAGATATCTCTTTGGGGGCACTATTAGCACAAGAGGACTATGAAGGGAAAGAGCAAGCCATCTACTACATTAATAGAACTTTAAATGGCTATGAAATAAACTATACATTCATAGAGAAGTCTTGCTTAGTAGTGGTATTTTCTACTCAACAGCTAAGACACTACATGCTGACTCATACAATTAGGTTAATTGTGAAGATCGACCCTTTGAAGTATCTACTAAGTAAAGCTGCCTTAATAGGTAGACTGGCAAAATGGGTTATGCTCCTAAGTGATTTTGACATTCAATATGTTGAGAGAAAGGCAATCAAGGGTCAAGCAATTGCTGAACAACTAGCCGAATCTCCTCTACCAGATGATCGCCCAATGACAATGGAGTTTCCAGATGCAGACATTATGACAATAATGCCCCAACAATGGGTACTATATTTTGATGGATCATACACGCAACACGGATTAGGAGTAGGGATCTTGTTCATATCTCCCCAAGGGCATACCATTCCAAAATCATATAGGCTAATGTTTTAGTGTACAAATAATGTGGCGGAATATGAAGCATTGATTATTGGGGTCAACATAGCAATTCAATGGAAAATCACGGACTTACAGGTATATGGGGATTCTCAACTGGTTATTTATCAATTAAATGATGAGTATCAAACAAAAGATGAAAATTTGATGCCCTACAAGCAACAAATAGATAATCTGAAACAATCCTTTGTCAGTATTAGGTTTGATCAAATTCCAAGAGTGGAGAACAAAGCTAGAGACACTATGGCTACAATCGCTTCATTACTACAATTGCCTGAGAAGCGTGTTTGTTATGAGTTTATGGTAGAACAAGTATCATGTCCTTCCCATTATAAATCAGAATCTGCTATCATATGCCATCTAGAAACCACTGAAACCTCCATCTATGAAAAAACCTATGCTTACCTAAAAGATGATATGCTTCCTCCCAATCTTTCCAGGAACCAAAAATGAAACTTTATCTGCCAATCTGCTCGACATACTTTAATCACAGACATCCTTTATCATCGAGGTCTTGATGGTACCCTACTCCGATGTCTAGAACACAACGAATTTGAAATGGCCCTATGAGAAGTTCACGAGGGTATTTGTGGTACTCACTCAAGTGGAATAACTCTAGCTAAGAAACTCCTCCGTTTGGGATATTATTGGCCATGCATGGAGAAAGAATCATATCAGTTTGTCAAGAAATGTCACAAATGTCAGGTCCACAACAATTTGGTTCATGCACCAACACAAGAATTGCATCCCTTCACATCAACATGGCCTTTTTGTCAATGGGGCCTCGATCTGGTAGGAAAAATAAACCCATCTTCATCTAATGGACACAAGTTCATTATAACAGCTACAAAATATTTCACAAAATGGATTGAGGTAGTACCTCTTACTACCATCATTGGGAAGCAGATCTCTTCTTTCATTTTGAACTACATAATATGTCGGTATGGAATCCCTCAATCCATTATCACTGATAATGGATGACCTTTCAAGAATCAAGATGTCCAGGAGCTATGTGATAAGTTTCATATCCAACATCAGTTTTCAACACCGTACTATCCTCAAGGGAACAGCCAAGCAGAGGCCTTGAACAAAACAATACTGAAAATTCTCAAAAATATGGTTAACAATGTTGGACGTGATTGTCATGTTCAACTCAATCCGGCATTATGGGCCTATAGAAAAAGTATCAGAACACCAATAGGAGCTACACCATTTGATTTTGTATATGGATCAGAAGCCATATTACCCATCGAGGTAGAGATTCCATTCCTTCGGGTATCACTCAGAGGAATTATTTCAGATGAAGACTATAGGGTATCTCAGCTGCAAGAACTGGAATTACTGGATGAGCATTGTCAACAAGTTGTTAATCATCTAATGGCTTATCAACAGAGGATGTCAAGGAGTTACAATCAAAGGGTAAAACTGAGGGTCTTTCAGGTTAGTGACTTGGTACTAAAGGAAAACCCTAGGAATCAGTGGGACAGGGAGAAGAAAGGAAAATTTGAGCCTAACTGGCTTGGTCCCTTTGTCATCATATCAGTGAATGGATCAGGAGCATATCAGCTATCAATGTCAGAAGGGGATTTGTTTGATGAACCTATCAACAGTATTCATCTCCAAAAATTCTATGCTTGAATTTCCTAGTGCACGGGTCAAATTTCTGAAAATTGTTTCCTTGGTGAAAACCTAGCAAACAAGCATCTTGGCAAATGCAAAAATACAAAAAAAAAATAGAAAATACAAAAAGAAAGAAAAAGAGAAAAATGAGAAAATACAAAAAAACACAAAGGGTGTAATCAAAACATATGGTGAAAACCTGGAAACAGGCGTCGTATGTGATTCTAAGATCAACTTTCCCATCTATTTTTATATATATCAAGATCATTAGTCTAGCAGTCAGTACCATTTCATATCACGTCAGTAGTCTTGCCATCTTTGCATCCATATGAAAATCATTTTCAAATAGTCAAGTATCACTCCAAAGCTTGGGGGTAACATCTGGATATCACTAGGGGCAATATAGACATATCGATTTCACCAAAGGGCACACAACATTATAGCAAAAAACCAAAAACAACGATCATAGCACAACATTGATCATCGTCAGAAAGGCATCAACCATCCATATCATTTTCAAAAATCCAAAAACATGTCAAAAAGTAAGCCTAAAAAGTCAAAAACCAAAAACATAGGTCTATGTCAGTCGAACTACATGGTCTCTGTGTGTGTAACGTAGGCAATGCTAATCTTTGATCAGCCCCCGAGACCCCTAGGATATTATAGTAGGTTAGGTCTTTGGTCAAAATCTCAAAAATCCAAAAACATCACAAAATCAGGATGGATGATCTAAAATCTGAATAATGAATGAAACACTCTAAGTCAACAATGGATAAATTGTAATTTTTTATTATCATTTCTTTGGAGTAACTCAATGATGTATTGAACTAGAGAAACAAGGAAGAAGCATGATGTTTTTATTATCTGCTGTCTGTAAGTTAATCATATAAATGTATGAATTGTCAGGGGATGTGCTATGCGAATGTATCATCGATGAAATTCAAAATTCACACATTAAAATGATTAACCACTACCTATTTATGCAAATAATGCTCGTGTTCGATTGCAATATCAAAAATCATGAAAGAATTACTCAGGTCTTCATTGGTCTAACACATACCATTGACGCTTGTATTCACTTTCAACATCCAATAAAGCTCTATGATGACAAAAAGCACAAAAGTATTGTTAAAATGACAATCGTGTTGCATATAGTTGCATGTTAAAATTAGATTGCATTCATCATATTCATTATCTGCAGAGTATTTTTTGCACAAAGGATTCTAATTAATGATTATCTAATCTACAAATAAGACTGAGTATACTTGACGTAATTCCAAAAATCATCAAAAGCATGTAGGAGTCACATCTCATCATTTACATCCATCCATTATCATTCATCATAATATCATCATTCTTATCATCATCACATTTAAAAATAAAAAGCATTTATCCATCCATCCATACATTTACATCACATCATACATCCATATATCATATGTTCTACATATACATTTATCATCAAATCATTACATGAAATAAAAGAATTTATCATTGCATCATCACATTTAAAATAAGGTCATCACATATTGCATAAAACATCACATAATAAATGCATCCATCAAATAGAAATCATAAACCATCATCAAATCACATCAACTGCATCTCATATATATATATCATCAGTGTCAAGTATACAAAGAAGTCTGAAGATACATCATCAAAAATGAGCTACATCATAGTGTACATTATGTCTCAAAAAGACCAATCTAAAAGGCATCTATGATTTGCTACTACTAGAATGTGAGGGCCAAACTAGACCTATACCACCACCACCCCTGGAGGAACCAGGATCTCTAGGATCTCTACGTGGAGGCTGTGTCACCCCCTCACTGACTGTCCGCGTGTGCATCCGCCCAGATCTCGATGGTGCATAACTGACTCTACGCTCAACAGGCACTGCATCATGATATCTACCTCTGTAAAACATAGCCTCTCGGCCAACCCACAAAATCTCTCTCATGTAATCCCCCACTGATGTACCATCATCCACTCTCTGGAGGGTCTCTACTCTCTCCTATGCCCTCTCAGCAATCTACCGAGCACTATCTCTCTTAGTTGTCAATGTAGCAACCTGCGTCTATACAGCTGCCAACTGTCCCTGCACCTACGCTAAAGCCTGAGCATGAGCCTGGGCCTAGGCCTGCATCTGGGTCTGGGTCTAAATGAGAAAACCCCAAGCCTGTACCAATTGCCCCTGCAGTGTCTAAACCTATGCCTGAAGACCTAAAATCTGTCTCTGCTGATCCACTAATAGCACTGTCACTGCTTGCCTCTTGCGAGGCCTACTGGATGATGGAGCACTGCTAATGGTTGGCCCTACCCCTCTATCTCCTCCACTGCCGCCACCATCACTATCATCGCTGTTGCTATCGTCGCTGCCACTCTCCATGCTACTGACTACTAGAGTACCACCCTCACTCTCTGAGGAACCCTCTGCCACATCCTCCTCTATTGGTAGTGATGTTGGCTCATCCAGGATAGTAATACGAGGATGTGGAACCAAGGCCAGGAAGGCAACATACTCCTCTATGACTGTTGCCTCTACGATGTCTCTCCGCATATCCCAAGGTGATGGTTGTAATGCCCTGTACCCCTCTACTATAACATCATAGGACAAATGCGGCCCCCAATTAGGAATATCCACCCGCCGCCTTGCATAGTGGGCTACCCCCTGTGGCATGTACTGCACGATGCCATACTATCTATATACTCTACGAAGCAAGAATCTCTCTAACACAAAAGGTGTCTGACCGATGAGATACATGGAATCACAGAGAAATCCCAACACTGCATCATCCTCATCCCACTACTCATAGTTAAGATAGGGAGGCCAAGTAACTGTCTCGGTGTCATCAAATACGCACCTCCAGTGCTCTAACTTGCCCATCCGGGCTTGTGTAATCCAACCTCTGTATCTGAAGACATAAGGTCTACCTGGTGGTCTATCTGCAACTGGAAATGGCCGAGCAATAGGAAAATTCTCCCATGCCCACACTTGTAACAGGGTCATCCCTGCTGATAAGCTACATGCCCTGAGGTACACAACTGAATGAAGATCATGATAAAGATGTGCTAGCATGCACATCCCCTACGCATATCTGGTACCATGTACCATCATGCTCTCTAGTGTCCTACCCCAGCCAACAAGGAATCCCTTTGACTTGCGATCATGGCAAAGGAAACCTTCAATAAAGCCAGCAAGCACTGCTGGTAGTGTCGCATAGGAATTGACAATCCTCCTCCATCAAATGCTCAGACCCTTGATAGTCTGATCCTGGAATACTCTGCGAAGAGCATCTCTGCCGCCGGTCCCATGGGAATCATATACTACAATCTCCCCCATGAATAGAACACAAAGAATCTACCACACATCCTCGGGTGTGACCGTCATCTCGCCAGTAGGTAGGTGAAAGGTGTTGTGGTCACCATGCCACCTCTCAGCAAAAGTAGTCAATAGACCCCGATTAATCCTAATCTGGGGCATATCAAGCAAGCTCGTCAGGCCATAATGACCTATAACCTGAATGTCATTTGGAGTTAGGTGAGGAATTAACTCTGAAGTCCAAGGAAATCTCTCTCGCATTTGGAGAGTACCCAAATCCTCCTATCATCATAATGAAAGAAATCCACAATCAGTGAACTATGTCTAGAAATAAAAAGTCATTCTACTATCACATCTAATCCAAAATTGGTATGAATTTTCGATCAAAATTCATAGGTGAACATCAAACCTCACCTATCATGAGGTTCTTGAACATCAACAAACCTCACCTATCATGAGGTTCATCAAACATTATCTAGATCTTGCCTATCATGAGATTTATTAGATATTGAATCCTTTCCTTGCCTATCATGAGGATTATCAAAAATATGATTTCTTCTCACCTATCATGGGAGTTAGTCTTATTTACATCATCCAAATCAAAAATCAAGAATGTGGATTATCAATCATACCAATCAGAAGAATGGACATGATCGAAATTGACGAAATCAAGGTTACCTAAGTCAAAATCTTTAATTCTGACATGAAAGCACTAAAATAGTTAATCTAAGCGCTAAATCCCAAAAGCGCTAAATCAGGCACCCAAAGCGCTAAAACTCGAAAGTGCTATTTCAGCACTCTGAAGCGCTACAACAGGCATCCAAAGCGCCATTTTAATCAAAGCGCCATTTTACTGCACCAAAGTGCTAAAATAATCCATCAAAGCGCCGCTTTACCAAAAGCACTAAGACAGACCATGAAAGCGCTAATCCACCAAATCGAAGCACTGGAACTCTCAAAGCGCTACAATCCTGCATCATAGCACTAAAATTCAACACCTAAGCGCTATATCACCAAAAGCGCTACATTATCCTATGGAAGCACTAGAATTTTTAATGCAAGCGCTAATCTACCTACTGGAAGTGCTACACCGGAGTGAAAGCACTACAGCACAGCTTGAAAGCGCTAAAACGGACAAAAAACGTGGAAAACTATAAAATGCATAAAAAACAAAAGTGCATGAATTACGAGGAGGATTAGGGTACATACCAAAGGTCCGTATGCAGCCAACCGTCGGTGGCATCGAACGCGCTCGAATCGGTGAGTGTGGTAGGGGATTGGCATCTTGCTCCAGCTGGCTAAAAAGTCTTTATCACAAAGGTTTTTAAACTCAAATAGTGCAAATGAATTGGAAAATGACCTTTTTGGACTATATATAATTTTTGAAAAGGTATTTTTGGTGGGTTTTATTATCTTTTGATTAAATTTATCTAGGAAATTAATTAAAAATCACCTGCGGGCTATATTTCATCATCATTTTGTTGGGAGATAAATTATATCATCATCAAATCATCAGAAAATCATAAAATTTTGAAAAATCCTAAAAATCATCAAATCATTAATTTATCTCCCAAGGGGGCATATTATTGTCAATGATCTGAAAATCAATGTCTGGGGCATGTCTGGGGCATACATAATTATTTTTTTATATATTATCAATCCTAGCAGTAGCAGCAAAGTTTTCTTCGAAGCAACGCGTAAACACATCACTTCGAAGAGGGGAAAAATGTATACACCTAAAATTGGTCTGGAGCATCCGATTAATTAAATACTAATTATTTGATTAATTATCCTAATTTCCTCTACTATCGAATAAATAGAAATATTTATTTATATAGTTCACATTTAAATTCATCTTAATTAAATAAAAAAATTTAAATACTTTGTTTGATTTAATTATCATATCCCTATTTTATTCTATCACATCAATCTTAAATTAATTAAATAAAGATTAAAACACTTTATTGATTAATTGCCACATTCTTCTGTTTAATTTAATAAACAACTTCTATAGTTCGTTTTATTAAATTATTTATCTCCCTTTTCCTAATTTAAATAAATCAAAAATATTTGAATTAAGGCATAAAGAATATTCCATCTATAATCTCTCAAAAATGAATTAGATATCCTATGTCTAATCTATGTCTAAAATTTGTCACAATTAATGCTTTGAAACTTCACGGGAAGTTTTGGAGACAAATTCCAAAATCTTCTCTCAATCCTCCTCCATCAATCTTACCTCTTCTCTTGCCTGGTGTTTTCATGGGTAGAGACAATCACCATTTTTCTCTCAATCTCCTCCATCTCTCACCATTCAATCCTCCAAATTGAATCCAAGCCTCTCAAAGCTTTCCCTGTGCATTTCTGTAGCCAGGAAATCTATAAATAAAGCCTCGTTGAACCAAGAAAAGGATCCAGATAATCTAACTTATGCACTCTTACTCTGCAGGAATTCAAGCACATCAAGCATCAAGCATCAAGCATAAGCAATCAACAATCAAGCTTTCATACCATGGTTGCCTCCTATAGCTGCAATTATCTGTTTCATGTCTATATCATGCTAGTTTAATCCTTTTGTCATCTATTATTGTATTTTTAATTCCATATCATTGCATTAGCATCATCTCATTCTTCAGATAGTCATTTTAATAGTCATTTGCTTACACAATCTAAGAGCAATTTTGATTTAATAAATCTTTGGAGATAGAGAGAAATATGACGCTTTCAATTGATTAGTGTTTTGAATTAGTTCAATTTGTTTAATCATCGATATAATGTCGTATTAGGAAGTGTTTTGACCTTGTTTACATATTCACACTTACAACATCAATACAACTTCTCCCTCTGAATCACTGCACCACTTCATGGCTTCAATAACCTGTAACTTAACATGTTTTCTCTTCAACTCAAGCACTAAATATATAGGCATGAGAGAAAACATAAATCAAGAATGGTTTCCAAAATCATTTTAGTCATAGATCACAAAGAAAAGAAAATTTCTCTTCCAACTTGTGATTTAATCCATTTTTTAGTAATGTGCACATGCAACTAAAAAATTTGTTTTCTTTTTCCTTTTTCAAACTCACATTTATCTTCCCCTTTTAACATGCTCTTTCTAATTTGACAATTACAACACTTTGCAAGTTGTCATAGTTGCATTTAGCAACTTTCATGACAACTAAAAGATAATTACAAATTGCCATTTAATAAATTAAAGAATAAAGCAAGGTTGAGACATTTTCTCAACACTGCTAATAGAGATCTTTCCAAGGATGGTTTTTGATCTTTGTCTTTATTTTGTGAGTATAGGGCTTAGATACTTTGAATCCAATATTAACTATTGGCAATGGCTTGAAGTTGGTTGGTTCCCAAACTATGACTTCTTTTTGCTAGGTTTCATAAAGTTTCTTAGTTCTTGGCCAATGCCAATAAAATGAACTTAAAGAGCTAAACAAATTTTTTTCGTTGTGATCATATTTAAAAAACCTGTTTGACATTTACATTGTAACCAACATAGTGTTGCACACATAGAAATTTGTTTGTACTAAGTCAGATATTAAGCGTAAAACTTGTTGTTTCTCTTTTGTCAAGTCATTGTTTCTTATGGTTGTCAATATGATTGTTGTTGTACTAGCTATCATCTTTGTTGGGCTTAAGGGAGAAGGTTTTTCAAGCATGCTAGATGAGGTGGCCTTGTCATCTGAGATATAGGGAGAAGTGGTGAAATGTAGAGGTAGGCAAATGAATGACATAGCTTTTGAGGCATGATGTGACAAAGACAAGGTACTTGAAGGCAATTTAAAGTGAGGAAAAAGCATTCAGGTAGTCTAGGATTTTCCAAAAGAAGAGAAAGTCATATGACAGTGCCAAAATCACTAAAAAATGTTCCCAAGAAGTTTGGGCATGTTTTTAGTGGGTAGTGTTATGTTGCAAGGCAAAATCATTTAAGTCATAAAAGTCATAAAGTGTAAATGGTTTTCAACAATGAAGAATTAGATCATTGAAGTGATTCAAATAACACTTTTTCACTTAAGTGATAAATGCCAATGCACATTAGAAAAAAATTACATTTTTCCATTTAAGTAATTAAACTCAATATCAAATTAGAATGAAAAATAAATTTTTTGACATTTAAGTGGCTAGGGCTGCTTATGAAGACTTGAATGTGAAATTGTCAAAGTGAAATTAGAACCAAAAAGTGCTCCAAGGACATTGGATGTGCGCATAGACCTTCAAGTCAACTTTTCAACTTGAAATCATAAAAGAAGTACTCTAAGTTTCCCAAGTGTTCCCATGATGCTCTCATGTTAAGTTTTCTATTGATGAATAGAAGAAAAAGTGCATCTTATGCCGCAAAATCTCAACTCAAAATTAGACATAAAGGGCATTCATATCTTTGGTGCAACCCTACACCACCTAGTGTCAATCATCAAATCAAAAACATGTCAAAAAGAGCTTTAAGTGATTAAGCATGCCCAAGAGGATTTTGGTGTCAAGATGTTAATGTGAAAATAGAAGATAAAGTGCCTCCAAATGCTCTAGGTGCTCCTAAAAGGGCTTAGATGTTAGAAAGTAGGTTGAACATGAAGGAAGGTCAAAAAGTATGCCTTCAACATGCCAGAGCCAAGGTTTCATCTTTAGAAGACCAAAGATAACATTAAAGAAAATTTTCACAACATTTTGTTGGTCATTAATGGCATATTCTTCAAGCTCTATCACAGCTGCTCAAGCATCAATGCTTGTCTTCATCATAGACATGATCTAGGTATAGAACAAAGAATTACACAAGGTCCCAAGGAAGGAATCAGACTGAAGTCACCTAGATTGATCATCAGATTTTAGGGCTTCTTCAGAGGATCTATGATGTTTAGAATGGAAAAGACTTGTTACAATCATTGTCAAGAGCCAAATTTCAGAGTAACTATTTTTAGCCCGAGTTATTTTTAAAAAGATAATCATTCTCTAAGAAATCTGTTTTAGAATGACTATTCATAGTTTGGCTATTATGATATGGCCTCTAGAAGGTTTATTTTTAAGTTTTAAAAAATACTTTTAATTCTTATGTTATTTATTTTATTTTAATACTAGCACATTTAAAAACACCTTTTATTTTAATTATAATAATATTTTTTATTTTCCCTTAAAATTAGAGATTATTGGACCCATCTTTAATAATATTATTAATTTAATTTAAGTTGAAAAAGGGGACATGACATTGAAACCAGGCTAGAGCTGTACCAAGATCAGTACCCAGTCTAGGTCTGGTCAAGCTTTAGAGTTTGGACATTGCATTGAGTGTATATTTTCCCAAATCAGGTATAAATTTTTGTATATTTCTATAGTATTTATCTTATTCTTCTCAACCATCTTTAGCCCTATTTAAAGGTTATTATTTTCTATGCATTTAGTGATAATAAGACTACACATCACATACACAATTTTTTAGCCAAATGAACTACATATCACTTTTTTCCTTTATATCTGATCACTGGGGAATTTGGAAAAATTAGGTTGAGCTTTCAAGTGCCATTATAGGATCCATCTAAGTTCCTATTCTTCCCATGTAGAAGTAGATGACTGCAAATACTAACCTCAAGAAACATAACTTGCATCCCTCCTAAGAGCATAAAAGTCAGTAGACTTTTGGCCTTTGTTGGAGTAGCTTTAAACCATATATGTCCACTAACCTCATAAAATCGGCCTTTACATTAATAACACATGCTATGGGTAAATCAATGAAATAAACACAAATAGGCATAGTGAAATAAATAAAAATAAAGAGGGAAAAAAATAGATAGCTTATATGGAATCAAGGAAAAAGGAAAAAAAAAGTAAATTCATAAAGTTATTTCTATCCCAAAACTTGAGATCCTTTTGAGGCTTGTGACTACTGGTTGTCTTTAAACTCTTAAACCTCATAAACATAATGAACAAAATAACAAAGGATTTAGCAAGAACAAAAAAGTATCAATCATATCTTAGCAACCCATGTTATAACCAAGAAAAATGTAAACTGATCTATAGCTATCCCATACTCATTTATAATTTTGTACCAAAAGATGCTTGAGTTGGGATGTAATTTATTAGATAAATAGACTTGTTTTGAGTTCCCAAATTTATATTATTTCATCAGTGGATGTTTGGATGTTTGAAAATCTCTAGGGACCTTTCTTTCTTTACATGAAAATTGGCTCCCAAGTGAATGCACACCATATCAAATCTTTTATTGGAGATTCATATAAGTAATTTTTTAATAAATAAAATCTTTAAAACATTGTTTAGGTCTTCAAAAAAATATTTCTTGTATATGAAATCATACTAGCTTTATATTGCAAGATAGAATTTATTTGTATATGAATATATCTTATGGAGAACACTAGGGATTGTTACTTCTCCTTTTATCTAGAAAATTGAATTCTTCCTTGGGATTGGGTATAGAAAATGTAAGATTTTCTTGTTGTATTGTGGTTTAGCATATATACAGGTTTAAAATTTAAATATGTGCTCTGAAAAAGAGGTGTCTCATAGTAATTCAACACATTAGAGAAATTTAATACATTTGTACATCATATTTATATTACAATTCCGACACAATGGTTTCTTTTTCTCTCCTTTGTTTTTTCAATTTATGTATGATAGTTGAGCTTTGAAAAATAAACTATTCTCTAGCTTAACAAGTGAAGAAATCAATAGAAATAGGAAAACTAAATGAAAATTTCAATTCCATTTTAAGCTACAATAACATCAAGTTACACATGGATGCATGATATGAAATTATTCTAATTGTTAGACTTTTTAAATGCACCAAAGAAACATAGAGTTGCTGCTCTATTTTCCAGTCAAGTTGGAAAAACCCAAATTGTGGAATAACAAAAAAAATGAACTCAATGGAGACACACAAAACTGTGCATGCAATATTTTCTTCTTCTATTAACTGTTTGGAAATGACAATACATAAAACATAAAACTTCAAATGAACTAAAGACTACGTATTACAACTTTCTGGGAGCGATCAAGACTTGCTCAACCAGATCATAGACAATCAAGAGCTACTCAGAGCTCTCTGTTACAATTCAAATGGAACTATCTACTATTCCTATCAAACCTTGAGCGATCAAGAGAAATCCTGCTCACTGCAAACACTCTGCAAAATGTTCTGAGAACATTCCCTATTGTTGTTGCAACTTTTTTTTTTACTGCTAATCACTTGCTACTGAAAAACTTGACTATCATTCAATTTGCAAACTGAGAAAAAATTCCCTCTATTTGTCTCATTCAAAAAAACCCTCCCAGATTCAAAATTACCTACCAGCATTAATTAAGAACTCAAGAATTCCTACTACATTCAATTTTGAGCAGTCAGGAGCTATAGTGATGAAGATCCCAAAAACTACCATTGAGAAAACAACTCCTGATAGGTAGGTAAGGAGACGATAGGCTGAGAGACAATAAATATTCCAACACTTCCCCTTTGTCTCAAGCCAACAAAATAGGATCAATCCTGATCCAAATGAACTACGACCAATCTACTTCTTAGGTGCTCAAAACTATCCTTACTCAAAGGCTTGGTGAATATGTCTACTAGCTGCTACTTAGACCTACAAAATTCTATTTTAATTTCACCATTTTCAACTAACTCTTTGATAAAATGATACCTGACTTCAATGTGCTTGCTTCTTCCATGAAACACAAGATTTTTCATCAAGGCTATTGATGAGACATTGTCACAAAAAATTGTTGTTCCATCTTGTTTTTATCTCAAATCCGCCAAGATTCTTCTTAGTCAAATAGTTTGACATGCTATTGCATTTGCTACTATATACTCAACCTCTATTGTTGATAGGGAAAAAATAGGTTTCTTCTTGGAAGCCCATGAGATAGCACCTAAACTCAAATGAAACACATATCATGATGTTCTCTTCCTATAATCCAAAATTCCTACCCAATCAATGTCAGTGTATCCAACCAAACCATACTATTTTTTTGTTGTGTACAAGACGCCATATCCTTTGGTGCCATTCACATACCTCAAGATTCTTTTACTCGCTTTCCAATGGGTGTCTCTTGGAGTCTCCATGCATTTGGAAATCAGACTCACTCCATGCATTATATCTGGCCTAGTTGTTGTCAAATACATCAAACTTCTAACCAAACTTTTATACATGGTTAGATCCACATTGCTGCTGAAATATTTCTTTCTCAACTTAAGACCTATGGTTGTTGGTGTTGGGGCAAGATTTCTTTCAAGAATTCTAAATCTCTTTAAGATCTCATTTTCATACTTTTTTTAAGAGATAAATATACCATCATGCATTTGTTTTACTTCTACGCCTAGAAAATATCTCAAGAGACCTAAATCTGTCATTTCAAATTTTCTTTCCATGGCCTTTTTAAAATTAGAAATGAAAAAATCATCATCCCCAGTAAAAACTAAATCATCAACATACAAGACAACAATAAAGATATTACCATTGATTCCTTGATGCAAACAGTGGGCTCACCATCACTTTTTCTAAAGCCATTTCTCATCAAATATGAGTCAATCCTACTATACCATGCTCATGGAGCTTGCTTCATCCCATAAAGAGCTTTCTTTGGCCTATACACCTTGTGTTCTTGACCTGGAACTTCATATCCAAATGTTTGCTCCACATAAAATTCCTGTTTCAACACTCCATTAAGGAAGATAGACTTCACATCCATTTCAAACTCCTTCCATTTGTGTCGGGCTGCAATTGCTATGACTACCCGCACGGTCTCCATCCTTACAACAACGGAAATGGCTCATCATAATCTCTCCCAAGCTATTGTTTGTACCCCTTGACCACCAAACATTCCTTGTGCCTCTCTATCCTTCCTTCGGCATTGCACTTGGTCTTGTAGACCAATTTCACCCCAATAACTTGCTTGTTGGGAGGAAAATCAGTTAACTCCCATGTGTTGTTCCTTTCTATTGCATCTATCTCCTCATCCAAGGCCTTGCACCATTTATCCTCTTTCATAGCTTCCTCAAAATAAATAGGATCACTATGAGAAAATAATGCAAAATTCATGTTCTCATCAAATTCTTCATCATACCTTTCATCTTGGTAGATCTCCCTTAGAATCTTGGTCTTTCTTGGCATTAGGGAGGCAAGAGTGGGGTATGAGCTTTCACTACTATTGTTGCTCTGTTGAACAGGCTGGTTCTGGAGCGATCAGGAGTGGTCAGGAGCTGTTGGGAGCGATCAGGAGCTTTTCAGGAGCTCTTTGCGATCCATTCTCTAGCTATTTGTGGCTGCTTTCCTTTCTATTTGTTATGATCAAGAGCGATCAAGAGAGATCAAGAGCGATCATCGGGAGCTCATCCAAAATTATCAGGAGCTCATATGGTGCTATCATGAGCTACTGCTGGCTCCATTGAATCATCCTTTTGTACTTCCTATTCCTTTCCTTCACAATTAGGAGCAATCAAGAGCGATCGGGAGTGATTGAGAGTGATCGTTCCATCTCATGACTGATCTTCTAAAAAATCCACATCTCTACTGATAATTTTTTTCTTGGTGACTGGGTTATACAACCTGTAGGCTTTGGACTCTGAACAATAACCTGTGAAGATGCACTTCTCACCCTTATCATCCAATTTTTGCCTCTTTTCTTTGGGAACATGAGCATATGCTACACAACTGAACACCCTTAAGTGATCAACTATCCATCTACATTTTGTCCATGCCTCTTGTGGTACTTTGTCATAGATCGCCTTTGTTGGACTTCTATTTATCAGATATGTAGTTGTTGCTACAGCCTCTCTCCAATATTCAATTAGGAGTCCCTTTTCTTTCATCATGCTCCTTGCTATCTCCATGATAGTCCTATTCTTCCTTTCTGCCACTCCATTTTTTTGTGGAGTATAGTTGTTTGTTAGCTCCTTCTTGATGCCATTTTTCCTGCAAAATTTCACAAAACAATTGGAGGTATACTCTCCTCCATGATCTGACCTTAGGACCTTGATGAAACTCCCACTCTCCTTTTCAGCCTGGGCCTTAAACAACAAAAAACTGTCAAACGCTTCAGACTTATACTGCAAAAAATAGACCCATGTCTTATAGCTGAAATCATCAATAAAGGTCATAAAAAAAATTATATTACCAATAGATGTGATTTGCATAGGGCCTACCAAATCCATGTGCACCAGCTCCAATGGTGCTCTTGCCCTTGTAGAGTTGCCCGATTGAAAGGTCTGCCTATGTTGCTTGCCCAAAATGCAAGCCTCACACCTAACATTAGGCTCTACTATACTTGGCAGACCATTAATCATTTTGTTCTTGGACAAAAGACTTAAGCCAACATAGCCTAAATTTACATACCTGAGATGCCATAGCTTGGAGGGTTCTTGAATGGTGCTCTTGAGGGCTACTTGTTGTATTGTTGTACATTTTCCATCCATGAGAGGTGCAACAATGGACTGAGATGAGAAGAACATCTCAATCTTCAACATAAATATCTGGTTCTTTGTCATTACAACTACTGCAAACACCTTTGTCCTCTCATTCTTGTCATAAATGACACATTGGCCCTTCTCCATCAACACTTTGTAACCATTTTGGATCAACTTTCCAACACTCATGAAGTTATGCTTTAACCAAGGTGCAAAAAAACATATTTCAAACCTCCTTCTCACCTTGCTTGGTGCAGATCATGATAGATCCTTTTCTCTTGACTAGAACAATTCCATTGTTCCCCATTCTAATTTTAGATTTAACATTTTTATCAATGAAAGAAAATAGACTTTCATTACCACTCATGTGGTTGTTGCAACCGCTGTCCAAATACCAGACTTTGAGGTTGCCTTCTTCACCAATGTTGCACATGATGAAGGTTGTGGATTGATTTCCTTCAGCCACATTTAAATCAGCTACATTTGTATTTTGTCTTTGTTGATTATCGTGTTTTTGCCAACACTCACTAGAATAATGCCCAAACTTATGATAGTAGTAGCACTCAATGTCTCTCTTGTCATTTCTCCCATTTGAACTGTTGTTCTTCATGTCTCTTCAGGAGTTTTTCTGAGTTAGCTTGCTCCCTCTTAGCTACTTGCTCATCCTGAGCTTTCTCCTCCAACATTTCCTTGTCTGGATCTTCCTCTACCTCTCCCCTTACCTCTTGCATTCGACTAAGCTTTGAAATATTTCTCTTGGGAAGAAGTAGAAGACCTTTTTAGGCACTGCTCATGGGTATGAAAAGAATCCATCAACTCATCCATCGTCAAAGTAGAGAGGTCCTTTGCCTCTTCGGTAGTAATGATAAGTGCATCATACCTCGTGGGTAGAAATATAAGGATTTTTTCAACAATCTTCTACTCCTTCATCATTTCTCCATTCACTCTCAACTGGTTTAACAAAGTCAAGAACCTTGTGTGAAAGTCTGAGATAGACTCATTTTCCTACATTTCAATAATCTCGAACTCTCTTCGAAGTAACTAGAGCTTCACAGATCTAACTTTATCAGTCCCTTTGTAACCAGTTTGGAGGATTTCCCAAGGTTCCTTTGCATACTCAATTGCTACTATTCTTGGAAAAATTCCTCTATCAAGGCTGCTTCTATCAAAATCAATGCCTTAGCATCCTTCTTCCTTTGCTCCTTCAACTAAGTCTTCTAGTTGTTTTTGAGAGCTGTATAATGAGTTGGGTTAGTGACATCCACAAACCCATTTATCAAAAAATCTCACAAATCATTAGTAACCATTATGGTCATCATCTTCTTTGCCCAGACATTATAGCTTTGATACCATGTCAAACTTTTTAAATGCACAAAAGAAACACAAAGTTGTTGCTTTGTTTTCCTGTCAAGATGGAAAAACCGAAATTGTGGAATAACAAAAAAATGAACTCAATGGAGACACACAAAACTAGGCATGCAATATTTTCTTCTTCTATTAACTGACTGGAAATGACAATACATATGTTGGTGTAATTAAATGTGTTGTACCTTGTCCTAGGTCATCATTACACCTTAGTTAAGTTTACTTAGAGACCACATAGGAGGTAGTTGGATAATTTCCACCTTAGGTGGACTTATCATCTTATTACTTTATCACTTCCACCTTTTGTGGTAGATCCACCTATTGTGGTGGTTATCATATTATCACCTTTCCACTTTAGGTGGAGTGATAGCTTCTCATTATTGTCTGATGTCATAAGATTACGACACTTGTCATAATCTTATGCACTCCTATGTACTCACCTTGGCTATATAACCAAGGGGTCTCTCATTGTAAAATAATATCATATCATATCATAAACATATTGATGAGAATACAGTTTATTCTTGTCACATTATTTTATCTCTTCTTTGTTCTTTCCATTTGGTCCATAGATCTTGGCATCCATAGCCAATTCTAACATGGTATCAGAATGGATTGGTTGCCATTGGAGAGTCTTTTTCTAAGGCGAGATACCAGATTTAGGAAGGTTCCATTTTTGGCTCTTTATTGTAGGTTTATATCAGAGCTTGCTAGTACAAATATGAGCTCACCATTGTGTCTGGAAGGTTTGGCAAACTCAATTTTTCCTTTTGTTTCATCCAAATCGGACATACGAGGCCAAATCTATGAGGGTTTGAAGCTGCATTATGGTTTCCAAATCCATAAGGTAGTTGCATTTTTGGAGCATTTTGGGTCAAATCCAACCCTTCCATCGTGCCCAGAAGGGCTAAAAATACTAAGATCAATTGTCCAATCGTCCAAATCAGAGCAGTTGTCTGGTGAGGCCAAAAAAAATTGTCCGGAAAGTTGTACGGCCCCCCAGGTCGCCATTAATGCAATCGACAGTACGATTTTTATAAAAAAATAATACTTTATTTGGCTGAAATATTTTTTGAAATTTTTTATAAAAAATAAAATAAAAATCGATTTGATTTTTCGGAAGCCTTGAAAAATAAATAATTTTTTTAAAACAAATCAAAAGTTATTGCAGAGTATAGGGTACAGTCTGCAGACTGTACCTTGCCCCATCACCCGTACCACTGGCACCCACTCACGCCACTTGGCATCCATTTACTGTCCCCATGGCCCCACCATATTTCAGTGTCAACCAAAAACACCGATGGGGAATCTTCTTCCAACCGGCAGCAACAAAATTGGAATATTCTGATTCCCTTAAAGAAATTTTGGCACAAAATATTATGTTAGTGGAATATTCCGTAGCATTTTCCGACAAGGGCACTTTTTCTTTTGATGGGCGGGAAACCGTCAAATTTAATCCCATAAATTTCTAATGTCAGAAATGCAGTAGTCCTGACATCAGCACTCATTTGAAATTTTGATTTTCTAGTCCAACTTTGGAGGCTCATAACTCAGTAATTTTGGCTCCTTTGTTGAAGCAAATTGTTTTTATTTTGGCTAATTTTTTGTGCTCTTCACAGTGGTGCAATCAGTTTTTGGTTTTGGCTTATGAATTTTCTAGAAATTGCAGATTCTCATAGGTGTTGTTGTTTCGTCCTCATTTTGGGAACTTTGGGAGCTCATAACTTGCTCCTACAGTAATATTTTTGAGTGCCGTTTTTTTTTAAAGTGCATAATTTTTCATGTACTTCTTAGTGGTATGATCAAATTGATCTCATTTTGTACCAAAAATTGTACTTCAATCTGTGGCCTATTTTGGCATCTGCATGTACCAAGATCAAAGTCCACTTCGCTATTTTTGGCAGTGGCAATTGTAAATGCACTAAATATAAAGTGCCAAATCAGATATTTCTTGGGGTTTCTTTGATTGAGTGAATTTGGGGGGGTAATCTTGTGATTGATTCACTTGTGTTGATCATTTGTGGAGGTATCATGGGTTTTTCTATTCATCCTTCTATGGTAATGCTGAATAAGGATAATTATGAGTCTTGGAAGAAAGATATCCATACCTCTATAGGATCATACATATACTGGAAATACCTTGGAAGCAATCAGTTTGGGGTAATAATAATGATAAAATTCTAGGATTAATTGGTAAATATATTGGTGTTGATATTGCTATGGAGATCTCAGATATTGAGTGCCCACTCACACTTTGGACCAAGATTTGGGAGGTTTTTGGAGACCATCATATCTCTCCATTCCCAAATGATCCTGTTGTAGATTGTTTAATTCCCCTTGATGATGTTGATAGTGTACCCTATGATGATAATACTTTAGAGGAGCTTAAGTGTAACAAATGTCTTGAATGTCCAGTTGACAAAGAGACTTCTCTTCTTGCTTCTCCTCCTCCTATTGAGATCACATCCTCATCTATTGTTGCATTTGATGATGCTTGTGATTCCAAAGTTTGGGTTCCTTGTGATTCAGTGCAACAGGACATTCATTCTCTTCCAGATATGGCTACTTTGGATGGCTTCTTGATAGGTATTTCAGACTTGTTTGTGGAGTCTCATCTTGCAGATTTGGGGGACATCATTGATGGCATTCATCTTCTCTTTGATGAAGATTATCCTTCTTCAATTGTTGTGAGGGAACACTCTGACCCTCTTGTTCATTCTATACATGATCATTCTTCATAGCTTGAAATTAGTGTGGAAACTTTTGAACAACATTTGGAGGAGGCTTCTTTGTCTTTAGAGGGGATATAATTCTCTTTGGATCATGTTCTGCATTCATCTCTACTAGATGTTGGATTGTCCTCTTCAGCAGTGTGGCCTAGAATGCCTATTTAGGGTGTGTTAGCTTTCAACATCGACATGGAGACACTTGGGCATCATTCAGAGACATACATCCTACATACATTCTTGGTTTTGTTTCTTCCTAAGGGGAGGAATTTTGTTTGGTGAGATTGGATCATCTTCAGCATTCAATGTCAAACTTCTACCATCATTGCAGGAGACTCAACATTGAGGGGGGGCTACCTTGTCTCTCTTCTACTTCTCTCTTATGGGGGGGTCTTTTTCCTCACATGGGGTTTTTACCTTCTCATGCATCATTGAGAGCATTTCTATTTTGTATTTCATCTCTCTTTTGGGGAGGAGATTTGTCCCACTAGGTTTTCTCCTTTTCTCCATTTGTGAGAGATTGCATTGCATTTGTACATGGGTACCTAACATGGCTTAGTTGCCTGGACCCATCTTGCATTGTTTTCTTTTGTGTACATTCTCCCTAAGTTGCACTTAAGGGGGGGTGTTGGTGTAATTAAATGTGTTGTACCTTGTCCTAGGTCATCATTACACCTTAGTTAAGTTTACTTAGGGACCACATAGGAGGTAGTTGGAGAATTTTCACCTTTGGTGGACTTATTATCTTATTACTTTGTCACTT
>CM021105.1:432251251-432277455 GCA_007115665.2 Sequoiadendron giganteum
AAATATAACTATCTCTACCTCTCTCTACAACTACTGTTCACTACAAAGTATTGAAATCTACACAAAATAAACCCACAAGAATACCATTGCATAAGGAATTAAAATATTCTTCTCCCACCTCCATATCCCTCTCCATCTACATTTCCATCTCTATCTCCATCTCCATCTTCCTCTCTATCTCTATCTCCTTACCCCCTATGTCTCTCTCTCTCTTCCCCCCCTTTATCTCCCCCTCTTTCCATCTATATCTCTTCCTCTTTGTCCCTCCCTCTTTATTGAACATTCTCTCCCTCCCTCTCTCTATCTCTCCCTCTCCCCTAGTGTTTTCTCTCCCTCTCTACATATTTCTCTCTCTCTCTCTCTCCCCCTCTTCTTTTTTTCCCTCTTCTACCTATCTCTCTCTCTCTCCCCATATTTTTTTCCCTCTTCTACCTATCTCTCTCCCTCTCGCCACTTCTCTGTCTTAGTCCTCAACCTGTCTCTCTCCCTCTCTCCCCCTCTTCTTTATCTCTCCCTTCTCTACTTATCTCTCGCTTTATCTCCCCCATTCTCTCTCTCTATCTGCCCCCTCTCTATCTCTCCCCATCTCTCCCTCCTTTTGATGCCTAAAATTACTAACCAAACAACCTTATGGGAAACTCAGTTATTGGGGGACCAATTGCGCTAAACTAAGTAACCTCAAAATTTTAAAGAAGCCAACTCCTCATGTAATTAGGGTTGAGAATGGGAAAAGGAAGTAGATATAAAAAATAAAGTCTAACACTAAGGCATTGCACCATGATTTAAGTGTATAGGCATGGGAAACCTTCCTCTTGGATGAGGTTTGAGGACCTGTTCAACAATCTGCATGTTCGAAAATAACAAAATACATTGATGAAAATCCTAAGAAGTTAATCAAATGACATAGTATAAATTTCGTATACATTCACTAAACAAGAGGAGTTCAAGACATGATTTGAATAACAAATTTATATTGAAATTGTAAAAGTCTTGTAGATAAACTACTCAGTACATAAGCAACACAATATAATGTCTTATATATTAACTAAGAAATAGAGAGGCCAAAAAATTGGGATAGTCTGTAAGTCTTTTAATACAATAATAAAAAAACAATACAAAGGCTTAGAGTTTTTTAGTCACTTTTTTGTGATTTTTGAACCCTTTCTCAGAGAGTTAAAGCAATATATATAGAATTTTCCACCACTTGAAATCCAATAACCAAAAATATTTCCTAGGCATGCAGCGTCCTCCCTTTGGATGATGCTTGAAACAATCGTGACATAAAGATCCTCGATTTCCTCAAATAGAGTGTGCTCTATAGAAAATGATGACTATGGTCCCAACTAGGAAGCAGTGAAAACCTTATGAGGACACATGTCTAACTATTTGAAGAGTTAGTTAGGAAACATGGCTTAGAAGTGGGGCCTCCTTTTCACTCTTCCTTCCTTTACGACCAAAAATTTTGTGGAGGTGACATTTGGAGCAGAGGCGGGGGCTTTTATCCATTCTTCATTTCCTCAGAATAAAATCCCCACAAGGATGACATGTCGTGCAACTTTGGCCAGAGCCTCTGATAGTGAGGCTCGCTAAAAGGTGTCTGAGGGTCTATGCAATGTGGCACATAGACGGGGCTCAAAGGTGAAACAATGGGGAGAAAATTTCCAAAGGCACGCATTGCAGACATGTGGTGCAAGTAGATGATTTTGTGACCAAAGAAAGAGACCAAAGAGTTAGAAATATATCATGTGTTTCCAAGGCTTTTGTAAAGCCAAATAAAGACCAACCTGAAGGGAGCTTCACAGATTATTAAATCCACCTAGCTTTTGGTGACTATTAGGGGCATTTCACTTGTGGAATGAGAATCCAGAATCCCGGTTCAAAGACTAGAGCCTTCTCCATCGAGAAACATCAGAGCTTGGAAAGGCCAGTCTGTAGAGGCAACCAGTCAACCTCAGATGGCATCAATAAGGTGCGCAGATTCTCTTACACCTCGTGCAAATTGATAATTTATTTGAAAGGAAACTCCATGGAGATCCCGGTCTTGGACTCAAGCTGGAACAAAAGCTGCACCATTGGATGAATAGAACCTTCAATATCCACTATTGTGGGAGGTTGGTTAAATGATTGAAAAGAAAACATATCCTATTGCTTCTCCTCAATATTTTTTGTAATATGCTTCACTGTGGCCATGGAATTATCAAAGAGAAATGGAGAAGATAAACCCAACTGAGTCAAATGCAAAAATTGCACCTGAATATTATTTTAATAATTAGACTCAGGGACACCAAATAATTATTGGCTTAGAGGATCACCTAATCGTAATAGATGAATTCCTTTTCCCTCTTGGCAGTTGACCTCTAGTCCTCTATCCCTACCCTTGCCAATTCCACACCTGTTACTTTATACAACTTTCCCAACAATTGCTCAACCTTAGGAGCCCTCTCAACAATGGACTACAAAATCTATTCAATTGTCCCGCGCACCTCCTCTCTTAAACTTGTTGCATCATCCATGAATTGTAGTGCCACTTGTAGGGACAAAAAAGAGGACTTGACCTTCTCCTAGTAGGATACATATAACTATTGAGCCACCAAAAGAGAATCTAATTGAGGAACAGAGGGTTGGGAGAAAAATTTCAAAAGGTTTGTTTTGACCTCCTTCAACTTGATTTCCTCCATCAGCTCATCAACTTTCTTGTCTGATTGCATTGATCTGTTCTTGTAGAGTTGTTAACTTTGTGTACCTACTTCTTAGCAACTCCTCCATTTGACCTCAAGATCTAGATTCCTTCTCTAGAGAGACCTTTAACTCTCTGATCTCCTTTTCAAATTGACCCAACTGGTTCTGAAGCTCCCAATTCTTTTCTTGCACTTCCTTCTTCTCTTGAACTATTTGCTCTTGAAGCTCTTGGTTCTTCTGTCATGGGTTAGTAACTAGGTTGGGATCCTAGGACTGAAACTTTGCAAGTTCCTCCTAGATTTTGGCTTTCTTTGCATGTGCTTGTTGAGACAAGCATGCAATCTCACCATCCCCAAACTTTTCCTTCCTTTGCAGGATCTTCATTCTTTCCTTAAAATTTTTGAGCTCATCTTTTCTCTTTTTAGTTGATGATTATGCTTTAAAAATTTAGTCATCACAACCTTATGATTCTCCTCCATCAGCTCGACTTTGTCTTTTGGTCGGGCTAAGTGTAGATCAATCCCTACAATATGGATTGTATAATCCTGAGATTGCATCTTCCCTTAAGGTTTGATGGTGTTGGGTGTCATTAATGCAAACATTATTGATCCCTGAACCTCATTGATGAGGGTCTATATGCATGGGTTAGCAAGCCTTGCAACATCCTTTTCTTTCCTTTTTTGGGTTCTTCTAGCCCATGTTTCCTTAGTCATGGTATTTTGCATAAAAAAATATGTTGACGATCTAATCAACTCACGAGAAAAGGGTGCATTGAGAGGAAGAGCAAAAGGGAATGAAACCATTATAGACTCAGATGATGTTTTCTTTGGTAGAGTTACCACCAATGGGAAGAAAGGGAGGATGTTATGCTAGTTTCCAATGGAAGGGCTTATAGGGGGATGGTGGCAATAGTGGAGATGCAAAGGTTACCATTTTTTGAGTAGGTTGAGTAGGGGCCGATACAATGAAAGCAAAAGGATTTGTAGTAGTGAGTATAGATGGGCCTTGACAAAAGATGGTAAAGAATGTGGAGTAAAATCTACCCGTCCCATTGCAGAGAAGAAAGATTGGTGGGGATCCCCCATAGACGTGACAACAAAAAATTGCAGGGTGACACTTGAGGTGATCAACGACATGGATGCAACAGGGTGGACCAAAGATTGAGATGAGAGAAGAGAATGAGAGAAAAGTACCTGAGTTGCTGAGGACTCCAACCCATGGCTTATTGTCGTAGTCACTTATGAGCTCTCTCCTTAATTGGTGCTAGTGTGGAGCCTCTTTTGAGGTGGATAATTGTCTAAGTTTATGATCTCAAAATATTGAGACAGTTTGGGTCTCTTAACAACCCATGTACGTAGTAGTGTGACCGCTGCATGGGATGTAGTTGCTTGTGCACTCAGAGGACTTCTGGTGTGATTCTCAGCTACTCCTCCTCGATCTTCTGAAGTTTCTTCTTCTTCCTCCACTTCATCATCATCATCACTATCATCGTGTCATCTATTCTAGATATCATCAAATTTTTCATCCATGTCAGGCTCCTAGAATAGGGCATCAAGACATCTGGTCTCCTAACAATAAATCCAGAAGTTGAAAATCTTCTCTTGACTCCATTAGTATTTTTGGCCAATTCATTAAAAAGGGTGCCCCAAATTTTGCACTTGTCACTGGCTTTGGCCAAAGGGAAAAAAAAGAAAGCCATGGCGGTCTCCAATCATTAGTGGGAACATAGGCTAGGTCTACAAGGACATTTTAATTTTCTAACTGCGAACTTCAAAGAGCCTCCCAGTAGGGTCAGGAGGTATGAGTCACTCTAGAATTTAGGCCCACCAAGTCATTAATAGGATTATAATCCCATTTTTCATAAATCAACACTAGCCCCAAAAAAGCAAGCTTGGCTAATAGCAAACCATCTGTCTGCTACCTTTGCATTATTACTACGTAAAAGCATAAAGGGGCACTTGAAAAATCCTTTCTTATTCTTTCCCCCACAAAACATGTCATCTATAATTGATAGCTACCTAAACACCTCAAGGGCCAACACCCTATTTGTGACACAAAACAGTAGTTTGAAAGGTTCCTCTATAAAACCATGCAACCTAAAAAATGAAAAATCTTCTCCAAGGAACCAGTCATAGGGAGGGTGAAAACCTCGCATCCATCCTACTTGCCTAGCGAAAAATGATAACAGCCAACCTCACCTTCCTTATCTAAATCTAGTAATATTGGAGTCAAGAAGGACTCAAAAAATGTATAATAATCATGGGTTATGGAAAGGAGATGGGTCCACATAGAAGCTAGCCTCCTTAGTCCATTTTCATCAAAGATAGACAATCTCATATACTTTTTGAAGAAGTCAGGGTTTTGGTGTAAAAACATGTGAGCAAGAAAAGAAGAAAACCTAAACCTATAATATGTTTGATATTCCCTGAATTGGTTCAATATCTATAGACAAATGACCTCTGCAAAGCCATGCTAAAATAGGGAATGTTGTCTTCTTAACTTGAAACCCAAAACCGCTTGAAACTCCTATACCTCCTTGTTATTATCATTTTACAAACAAAATCCAACATATAGGAGACCTCCTATAAGTCTAGGTTGAAATAATTGTGTCTAACCAAAAACTATGGCCAGTGCTTATCTTCCTTAGGCCTTTTTGTTTCTAGATTGAAAAATGATAGGGCATGTGTCCTAGTTCTCTAGAATTTTTCCATGATTTATATAGTGAATTTCTCATATGCCTCTATCCCTTTCTTCTTAGGGATACACATCATATACCTAATAGAATCAACACTAGTCACTACTCTCAAGGTTCGGCCCCTGATAACGTCGATATCTGGATCAAAATTTCATGTGCATTCATGAATCAACTCCGGGCAATGATGCACCAAGGGGGCCATATGTTGTGGGAGATGACAGAATCACAACCTATATGCCAAAGAGTTTTGGTTACTAGTCTCAACCTTTTTCATTATTTCACAGGTTGCTTTCATAAGACCCTTAGGGTTAGATTTGAGCTTGGGGTCGTAAATATTATCCCATTCCTCTACTAGCTGGATCTTGTTTGTGTGGATTTTCTTGCCCACGTCCCATGTATGGGGCCATTTCAGCTTTTCTAGCATCCTTGGTGTGGCATAAGAGATTTCATTGAAAACATTTACCACTAGCGTTGTTCTCATGGCATCAAATAAGCTTATAACCGAACCTTCCTACATGCTACCATTCTAGGATTCTGCTCTAACTCAAGACTCTATGGCATTTGAAACATTTTTTGAAAGCTTTTGAAAACACTTAACCTCTCTATAATTTACGCTTGAATTTTCACAGTAAACTGTATCTTCAATTCTCTTTGCATCTTTCTTCTTATGCATGTAATATTAGCCTTTCTAAGAATCAAGAGGGAAGCAATGACTATTTTAACAATTAATTCAACATCTATTGCCAGCTCATCCGTTCATACGAAATGAATTACCACTCTCTTGAAAAGACATTAATTCATAATGATGATTAGCCATCATGTCCTATGATGCCACCCCTTGGGAAATTGAGTCGGGAATAAAAGGAGATAGAAAATTTTCTGCATGCTTTTGCACTTAATACCCTTAGCCAAATGATTCGGCTAAAATTTGTAATAATTACAAAAAAAGATTTAAGTTGATCCTTGAAGGTTGAGAAATGTTTATAGCTGTACACTTGGTACTTGACCATGTGGACTACCACTTGCACTTTCACAAGTTTTAGGTGATTAATTTCCTCATCTTAATTCACATGCATCATTTCTTTGGGTGGGAATTTTGAGTAACTTTGATAAGCCTCATGCTTATCACACACAAAAAACACAACCTGGGGAGAACTTCAAGTTTGCAACTTGATCAATCATCATGCTTATGACACACATTCTACCCTAGCTACCTCTAGAAATAGACCTAAGGGTAACCACATAAATCATACTTGGTAATTGAGATTTTTGGTAGAGGCAATGGATACTCCAATTAGGCTAACTAGCAACATGTGTCTCAAACTGCTTTTCTATGAGAAATTTCTAGCAGGTGTTTAAAATGCATGATGAATAATAAACATTATTTGGCCATAATTGTAATGAAGTGGGTACTGGGTAGGGACTGCATAGAGTATGAGGATAAGTATAGATTTAATACTGACATTTGCTCTCATTTTGTTGCATCTTTTTTTGATAACTAGGTACCGAAAGGGATGATATTAAGGCTTACCAAGGACATATTTCCAAAGTGTTATCTTGGAGGCCTTGGGGAAATTGTAACAAATGATGTGTATGGCCTTTGGCTTCCAACATCGAGTGACCTCTGCCATCACATTGAAGAGGATGCAGTGGTGCCTTGGGTGCCATTTTTGAGTGGATTTCATAGGATGACTATTGAAGAACACCACCAAAAGGTGTTTTGTGCATGCCACTTCCTGATCAGTTGCTACAACATTGATATCTTTTATGACATGGAGTGGTATACCAACTTCAAGAACCTAGTGTACCCTCCACCACTTGTTCTTGCTATTGATGCTCATGCCAACCCTATGGATTTTGTTGCTCCTAATGGTGATGTTGCTTCAACTGATGATCCTGCCTTGACTAAATGAATGAACCTTTTCCTTCTCTCTTTTTGTATATATATATATAAATCTTCTTATATATATACTTGAAAAGCCTAGCTCAAAAGCCATTTTGAATTGTAATATTCTAGAGTACATATTACCATATATAATGAATATATAGCTCTTTGTTAAGTTTATGCTTCCATTTATTTGATTCTTTCATGCTTTCATGGGTTCCACTTAAAAAATCGGCCAAACAAAATGCACAAAAAATAATAAATACATATTTACACATGTCAAAGGGTTAATAAAGCTAATTGAATAGTTTTAAGTGAATTTTGTTGATAGGAATTCCCAATGCTTTTTTTCCATATTCTCTAATTCAAATGCATTATCTTGCTTACATTTAATGATGTGGAAAGGGCCTTCCCAAAGATTATCAAACTTACCATGTTTTGCAAGATTTGTGGCTCTCTGGTTAAATTTGAGTATCAAATCTCCACACTTAATACCCTAGTCGAAGGTCTTCTTGTTGAACCACTTCTTAACCACATGTTAATGGTTACACATGGCTATTAGGGAATTTTCTCTTTTTTTTCTTGTACTTCCAATAGCTTAGCTAAGAGAACCTCCATTGCTCTATTTTGTTCTACCTCTAGAGACTTCAACAATTGTAGCTTGATAATTTCCACAGATATTGGAAATAGTGCTTCCTTCCCATATACCAACTCGTACAAAGAAGTCTTTAAGACTTGCTTGGGAGTTATGCAGTCTACCAATAGCACTGCTTTCATGTTGAAATGCCATTCTCTTTGATGATCTAACCCTATCCTTTTGATGAGTCAGACTAAATTTTTATTAGTCGACTCAACCAGGCCATTCCCTTATACGTAATAATTTGAAGATATTTTAAGAATATTCCATGCTTAAGTGTGAATTGACATACCTTCGAACCTAGTAAGGATTTTATGTTATCGAAGATGATGGTCTTCGGTGGGCTGAACCTTCTTACTAGCAATTCTAGGAAATTTACAATCTCTACTTTACTCACATTGTTCAAAGGGATGGCATCGGTCCATTTGGTAAAATAATTTATGAGTGTGAGGATCCATTAATGTCCATTATTAGAAGTGGGAGTAATCATTACAATAAAATCCATCCCCCATTGTGCAAAGGGCTCTTCAACCACAATTGGATTCAATAGCATGGCCGAGTTCTTCCTCCTTCCTATGAAGAATTGGATTTCTTTGTAGGAATTGACTAAGGCGTATGAGTCATTGAACAATGTTAGCCAAAATAATCCCACACACATGATTTTAATAGTAATGGTCTTTGCAGAGAAATGTCCACCTACTGGACTACTATGGAATTCACTCATAATTTTTTGTGACTGTTCTCGAGTTACAAACTGTAGAAGAATGCCATTGAAATTCCTTTTGAAGAGAACTCCTTCAATAAGCACATAATCGATGTTCTGCAATCTATAAAATCTCTTCTTTTGAGAAGGGAGGTCCACTGAATGTTTCCCAATCTACATGAATCTCATTCTATCTGCTACCTAGAAGCCTTCGGATTCAGGTTCATTTAGAAATATTAATTCAGGTCATTCCTCTTCCATTAGAACTTAGATGTCTCACACTAGATATTTGGATAACCCTCTTCCTCACAGGGTCTTTGTTGGCCTGGGGTTAATGTCATATTCAAGGATCTTTATTATCCAGTTGGTCCTTTTTTTGTGATTTCTCCCTCCATTATGTACTCATGCACACTGGAATGTGCTAAAAATATGACCACCTTGCTACAAGATATAAGGTGTTAGAATTTTTAAGGCCTTTGATGATGGAAAATGCCTGCCTCTCGATGAATTTGTACTTAATCTCATAATCCTTTGAGGTATGGGAGTGGAAGGCCATCGAGTGTTCTCCTTTTCCTTCATCTTTTTGGATTAAAATAGTAGCGATGCAAGATCTGATACTAAACACATACATTATGAAATTCTTTGATAAGTCTGGGTTTGCCAGCATAGGGGCTTAAAAAATAGCCTCCTTGAATTTCTCGAAGGCTTCTCTGGCCTCTTTTATCCATTTGAATAACTGATCCTTCTTGAGAATTAGGGTGATTGGTTTAATAAAATGTACAAAATCCAAAATGAATTTGCTTACAAAATTTACCTTCCCTAGGAAGGATTGAACTACCTTTTTGTTGACTGGTAGAGACAATTCCTTGATCACCTTTACCCAATCTGGATCGATAGCAACATCATCCTTGGATACTACATGCCCCAATAATTTTCCTTGAGGATCTTCGAAGACACATTTTTTTGGGTTCAGGGATACCTTGAACTTCTGGCATTTTTTGAAAACCATTTCAATATGATCAAAGTGGTCATATTTTTTAGAGAGTACCATAAGATCATCCAAGTAGATCAAGATGATCTTATTGATTAGTTCTCTGAAAGTTATATTCATTGCTCGCTAGAAGGTGGCTCCAACATTTGAGAGGCCAAAAGGAATTTTAGCATAAGACAACGTTCCCCACTTAGTAATGAATGTGGTTTTGTGTCGGTCTTCCTCTTTGACTCAGATCTGGTTGTAACCAAAGAAGTCATGCAACAAAGAAAGCATTTTTGAGCTAGCCACTGATTGTACAATTGATTCCATGGAAGGAAATGCGTAGTGGTCCTTCAGTGACACCTTATTCATATCCCAAAAATCAATGTAGAGGCAGATATCCCCATTCTTCTTTCAGACTAAAACCAGATTGGATACCCATGTACTATGCTTTATTGAGAAAAAAATCCATGAGTGAATTAGCTTGGTCAACTCTTGCACCATCAGTGCTTCAATCTTTGGGTTTACTGGCCTCTATTTCTGGTGGACATGTTTTGTGCCTTTTGTCATCTCTATAGTATACTAGATGATTTTGAGATCATATCCCTTGAGATTGGCATATGAAAAGGCCACTAATCTTTTATAATTTTCACAAAAAATGATTAAGCTTATCTTTATCATGTCGCTGAACCTATTTCCTGACCTTGAGTTTGCTTCAATATTCAACTTGAAGATCGGCATAGTCACCCTTATCTTCTATAGACTTCCACTTGTCGGTCCTTGCATCATCGCAATTGAATATATTTTTAAGATTGACTAGTCCTTTTGGAAGCTTCTTGGACCTAAGCTAAATAATTTTCCCTTTATATGCTTCTTTGATTTTCAGTTGGAGTTGATCAGAAAAATCTCATGAATGTTGAATGAATGAGGCAATTTGCTCATAAATTTTTAAAAATTTCCAATTTTGGTCATTGGTTGGGATTGAGGGTCGGATAATCACTCACACAAAGTGTATGTTCTCAATCATTTGAATCAGAAGTAGGGTCAAATTGGGATCCTATTTTCGCCATGCGATCTGCAACTGAATTCTACTCTCTGGGCACCACCTGAATATTGAAAGCTTCAAAACCTTCAATTAGGTCCCAAACCCTATACATGTATGTAAGATCGCATGTGGACATTCTTTATTGTAGAGATACCTCAGACTTGATTGACTATTAGCTCAGAATCTTCAAACACCATGATCTATTTAATGCCCATCCACTCTACAAGGCTCGGTCCTTGTAGAAGGCCTTCATATTCAACTTCATTGCTTGAACAGGAAATTGAAAAAAAAAAGATTTGAGCATCTTTTCATTGGATGGGGACATCAAATATATCTTGGCTCCTACATCAGCTTTTCATCTTGCTCCATCAAAGTGTCGCATCAATAGATTTGAGGTTTGATCGCCTTCTAGTTCCTTAACCACCTTCAAAATTACTAGATCTTCATCATAAATTACATAAGTTCCCAGTCCAGTGGCATGATAATTGCCAAAAGGATCAATGTCCATAAATTCACTGAAGAGGGCCACCTCCTGATTAGTCTGATCTCCTATTACCTTCTCATATTCAAGTAACTCAGTGCAATACATTTCCTCTTTGGTGATAGAGGTATGGGTAGCCTCAAAATTTATGATGGCTTCATTTGCTATATGTTTTGACTATAAAGGTGCAGACACTATCTTCATCTTAGCTCCATGCTTGTTCCTAAGAATTAAGTATGACCAATCTAAAGAAAGATACCCGCCTATCTTGGTAGTGAATTCCCTTGATAAGCAAAGGAAAAATATGTGAGGAACGCCAATGATCACGGTATCCTATGGGACTATGATACTAGGGAAGGAGAACAGAGTCAATGGAAGGTTCTTTATGACACCTATGGTGTCAACCTTATTTCCATCTAGTTGCATAACCCCCATTTAAAAAGGTTCATAGCTAAGTCCTAAGGCTTCAACTATTTTCTTGGGCATAAATGTGGTGCTAGCACCAAAACCAAACATAGAATTATCCAATAATTTTTTGCCCACAATGAGAGTTAGGAATTTTTTTTTTCTTTTCGGCTTACCCCCGCCTTCGATTGAGGTTCCCTCTCCATTGTTCATGAGGAATTTGGCCTGAGGTGATGGATCAATGGCCTTTTCCTTGGATGGTTGCTCTGTTGGTCCTATGCTTGCATCTTCCAATAGGGCCTTCTGCAACAATGACTTCTACTCCAAAATTGCTAAGATACCCCAAAGAGATACATTAGCAGAGGCTTTCTTCAACTTTTCCACCAAATTGAATGGCAACAGAATTAGAGACTTTTTCTCCTTAGACTTTGTTATAACAATCTCCTTATGTGGTTGAGATTTTTTATCAACTATAGAGGTACTAGGATCTTGGTCGAGAATGATTTTGTGATGTTGAGCGATTAGTTTTCCTTTGAACCTCCTCTTTGAGAGAGTGTTGTAGTCTGATTGGACTTGTGGGTCCTTTTATGTGGAAACATCATTTGCAAGTGCCACTTCTTCTCCTTCCATCCATGATAATAGCACATGATCAGGAGCTATTTCCACTTCTCGCTCTTAAGACATTCCTTGTATTTGAGCGGTAAGTACCACACTTTCCATTTGCAGAGAGGCATACACATAACCTCCTGAGTCTGGTGCCAACCTTGACTATGTTTTTTGACTATTTTCTACTATAAATTGTCACATGAACAATTTCTTGGCATATCTTCCTTGTTTTAGGGAAAACATCAACAATTGGTATCATTAGAAAGATTATTTTTCCCTGCTACCAACTCTCTATTTGAACTCAATGGGACATTTTGTAGTGAAGTAGGAATTGGCATAATTTTATGGTTTGATTGAGCCTATGTATTTATGTACATACCTCCTTGGAACTGGTTCTATTGGTAAGAAGGTATTTTTCCTTGGTAATTTTGGTAAGCTGGCTTCAGATGCATGGATACTTGTTGCTTGATACTCGTTATTTCATTTGATAAGGACCGCAACAATTCCTTGATTTCACTAATCTTAGTTACTGAATAGTTGGATATAGAAGCAACATTTTGTAGTGCACTTAGATATGTGTACATAGATTGGGGGGAAATACATTGGTTGAAGCTATCTCTGGTGCAAAAGTTGACAATTCTAAAAATATAGGCATCACAGGCCGAGGTGGTAACTTTTTAGCATTAATAAAATTATTCTCTACCAAATAGTGATGTTATATGCATTTGGCAAGGTATTCCAACCAAGAGACAAAATCATCATTGAGATGTCAACATTAATAGATTTCAGGTAGAACCTGAATGCCAAATCAGGAGGCAGGTGGATTGTGGTTTGGATCCTTTTCCAAGTCATGTGGAACTTGGCTTTGAACTCATTCATGGCCTATTGAGGGGCCCACTTAATGGTTACCAGCTTCTAGAATAGCGAGGACCGATCTCCATTGTTTGAAAATCGCTCATAAAAAGGATCTTCAAACTGATCCCAACTACCCATGGTATTGGCTCCCAAAGTGCACACCAATCTAGTTCTTTTCCTTTGAAAGAGGATACAAGTAACCTCAATTCTACCTTTTGATTAGTGATGCAATGTACCAAGAACACATCCACCACATCTTGCAGATGGTTGGATGATGTTTTTGAGCCTTCCCTAGTGAACTTTGGTAAAGCTTTCAGAGCAGAGGTTGGGATATGAGCCCATACAACTGGTGCTACTAGTGCTATTGGAGGACTTTCAACATGCCAAGCTACATAATTTATATTAGCCATTTGCAATGGGGCTGACAAAGGGTTTGAAACATTTTCTTGATAAGCTCTTTCTTGTATCGTTACCAGTGGTGGTACTAGCAGGCTAGGGTTATTCAGTGTTTGGGATCTTGTAATAGGTATCCAACTCATACACCCACATTAAATTTATATACATTAAAAAATAGTCCCACTCATTGTTAGGTATCAAAAATGTAGGTTTGAACCACAAGAAGTTTCCAAGCTCTTGACACATTTTTGGCTAATGTACAAGGCCAATCAATGTAACTGAACCTTCTACTCTTTAGGCTCTACTAAACCTAGGTAGGTGTACCTAATGCAAATGATACAGACTTAACTATATGATTCCTATTTGTTCAATCTATCCACAATGATAATTGGGAGTGGAAAGATGTAGTCCGAATTTGGTATAAATTGTATAAGCAATATCAAGGTGAAAATTAATATGTTCAGTTAACAAAATGTGAAGTTTTGAAAATAGATTTGATTAAATTAAATGGTCAAGTGAGTAAGAGAATTTATTTGTTGGGTGAATGGAGTCAAGTGAAGATCTAGAATGAATGGTTGGTATTGGCAATAATTCAAACTATTTGGCACACTTTGTTGGTTTATAACTTGTATAAACATGTAGGAAAATAATTGAAGAACTCTACTAGAGGCAAAATGTTAATCCTAATTATATGATTCTTCTTACTAATCCAAATAATACTTGCAGATTACTATGATTGATCAAAAGGGATTTAATTATTTTTAAAGAAACCAAATAATCACATCACACAAGTACAAAAAATGTGCATTGATAAATTGAATATATACTTGATATATCAACCTAAATAACCAAAAATAATTAAGTTAGAGATAATCAAATAATTGAATAATTTTAACAAACAATTGATGCCAATATCTAGAGAATCATATATCTTTCATTGATTTCCTCAAAAATATGCTTGCAATGTAGTCTTTTGAGATGTAAACATTATGGAAACTTTCTATTATCTATCTATCCTATCAACCTATTCTCCCCCTCTTTTCCATCAAGGGTTCAACATAAATATTAATATTGTGAAGAGGACACACCTCTTCATAAGAGTCTTTTGAAATTAACAATTTAATGAAACATAAAGATTAGGCTATAGTTATCCATAAATGAATTTTAGTCATATGATCTAGGTAATTCTATCTTCCATGAGTATCAACATCCTCTATTGCATTCCTTCCTGCTATATCCATGATTACTATCTTTTCCAGGTGCTCGTAGGTAACATCTAATGCTGAGTCCTTATTCTTTGCTACTTCCAAATATTTTTGCAATATCAACTTGTACTCCTCTATCCATCAATCTTTGCCCTTTTGCTCTCCTCCTTCTTTGAACAACGTGAGAACTCCTTATTTTGTAAAATCAACCAGTTCCTTTGCATCTGCTTGAAGTTCATCTTGATATTCCCTATACTTGTTTTGAAAATCTGCAATAATTGTTATGATTTTATTGTTAGGAGGATCTTTGCTTTGAGCTTCTTGGATTTTTTCTGGATTTGATCACTCACTCTTTTATGCTCTTGAACTATAGTATGACTTTGGGAATGATCTCTTGTTTTCCCTTTGACTGAGAACTTTCTCCTTGTGTTAATAACTTGGCATCCTTTAGAAATTCATTTTCTCCTAGTACTCTTTGATTGTTGTTTTGTACATATCCCTCTCTTTTATCAACATTTGAATCTATGCTTTGTTCAACTCGGCCACATTGATGCCTATGTCAGTTGTAGCTACAGGATCAACTTCACCCACCTTCAATGTCATCACATGTCCAAATGCCTTTTCTATGTCAATGATCACATATTTCTTATGTGGAGGATATAGAGCCCAAATCATGAGAGAATTCTCATCTGGATTGTATTTGGATCTGGTATACACTTTTGTAACTCCTTCAGGGTTGAGTTTGTCAGTAGCATTATTATTGTGCATGAAACTATCAAAGGAAAGAGGTGAATTCAAATCCAAACTAGGAAAGATCATCATACCAGATTCTTCTAACAATTTTCTTCCCTTTTTTGGGGTCATATTTCTAATCTCATTATCCACATCATTCTTCAAAGTATTCAATAATTCAGTCTCATTGTTAGGTGTGATACTTGTGACATAATTCCTTATCTCTTTCCCCTTTTTCTTGCATAGGAATGACTTGAATTCAAATGACTTTATAAATTCATTGTTAGAAACAAATGATCTAATAACAAGTTGTCTCATATCTGCATCCAAGTTTTCATCAACTTCTTGTTCTTTGTTGGAGGGTTGATATTTTTCAATTCTGGTCTTAGAAATCTTATCTTCATGACTTTGATGTTTCCTTTCATTAGTGGCTTCATCATTTCCGAAGGATAACATTTCTACCTCTTTTATCTCCTTCAATTGTTGTTCAATTCTTTTGTTATATTCATCAATGGCTAATTCAGCCTCCCTTTCCTCCATGTGTCTGATTATATCATGTTTTGGATAGGGTATATGTACATATCCACCCAAATTCAATTTATTTCTAGCAGCATCAATTTACCCTTCTAAATCAAATACTTTTCATGGTGTAGCCCTTGTCAAATTGAACTGTGACATTTAATCTAAAATTTGATCATATCCCTCTTTCAATAACACAGTAAAATCTCCAAAACACAAAATACTTGGCATAAAAGATTGTTTTTCATAAGCATTTAAATTCATCACACTTGAATAGTCCATATGCCTAACAATTTCCAAGTATGCAATTCTATCTGGAACTGTTTTAGGTAAGAGGAAGGGTGTATCCTCAAAACCATATACCCTGATCATGGTTGCATCAATATAACAATACTAGTCACCCTAGTTATGCTCAAAAATTATGGGTCCACCAAAATCTCTGGGTCTTAGAAATATTTTGATCTCATCACTTAAGGAATACTCACAGGGGTTATTGAAAAATCTATACAACGTTTTCACAAAATGCTCCTCAAAAAGAACATAGCTAGAATTCCAAAACCTTCTATCCCAAATAACAGTCCATAGTTGCATTGGAAAATGTTGGCCCTCGTTATCACACTGTGTAATTTTGAATTATTCAAGCCACATCATCATCTCCTAACCATAATATAATATCAAGTGCATAGGAATGGAATAATGTCTGAAATGTAATGTAGGCGATTTTTTTTTATAGCCAGTAACCCTGAGTCAATCTCCTTGGCAATGTAAGAAGCATAATCGAATGGTATAGTATTATGGCACTGGACATCTGCCGCAATCACCATTGGTTCAATTGACATGAATTTAGGAGCCTTAGACCTTAACACTTGACATACTCAGAGGTATGTATACTTCAATTAACGTTTGAATATATCAAAATGAAAAGGTGGTCCATCATTATCTTCAAGTGGGACAAGGTTCCCATATTTTCTGGGTTTATGCAATGAAATTCTCCACCCTTTATAGGCTATGTCCATTCTTGAATTTTCCCTTTCCAAGTCTTCATACATGATTGGCTCATCACATAGGCCACTTAGGTTAATTTTTTTTGAAATTGTAGCCTTAGAAATAGATATGAATGGTTTTCCTTGTAAATCAAAGATAACTTTCAAGTCAGGGTTGTAATGTTTAGCCAATAGTTTCATTAGTTTTACATTCGCAAACACATTTGGAAGAGTCAATTTCCCCAAATCAAGGTTCCATGGATTACACACTGGTTCAAACCTATTTCTTCGATGGTAATGGAACATAAACAATTCATATCCCCTGATAGAAGTCCAAGTATCTCCTACATGTTTACACTTATCCTCAAAATTTTCTACATCGACCCTTAATTGTGCAGACCTCCTAGCTCTCAGCCCAGAGCCAGACAATTGATCAATGAGGTCTTGGCTAAACTTCCTCTCTGTCGATTTTGGGCCATCGCTCATTTAAATCCTTTATTTTTTACTTTTGCTTTGACTACCCTCACCCTATTGCTTCCTACCTTTGGTTTTTCTAGATTAGGGCCCTCCATTTTCAATCTTTTGAATTAAAATTTTCTAATTGTAGAGGATTTTTGATGACTTACTTGTGATTTGTCGATTGTACTATGCTTCCCAAATTCTACTCAGCCTCTCGTGCTTGCTTGCTATAATTTTTTATAATTCCTTTTGTTCTCAATTCTATTTGATCATGAACATTCATATGGAGTTCATTCATGTGGCTGTTAATGTCAGCCTCTGCAATGGAATGCAATGGTCTTTTCGAGATTCAAATTGTTAGAGTGATGTGAAAATGTTGCATCGGCGATACCTTTTTCTCCCCCGATTGAATTTTGTTTATACAGTTTTGATCAATCACCAAGACATAACTGATTGTCTCTCCAGTTTGGAACTATCTCTGTAGTTATTTCTTTTGATTGGCAAGACTACTTGTTATTTCTACTGATGCCAAGCAACAACCTTTTTTGTTTTTCTTTAGCTTATATTACTTTAGAGAGAAATTCAAAGAGTTCCACCAATGTACAAATGGAGGCTAGTTTTCTCAAAGGTTCCTTTGGTCATCATCCGATGTCCTTCTTATAGATATAAGTCATTCATTTATTATGATTGAGCTAACATAACCTATTGATAAGAGAATGAGATACTTCATCGATATACTTTATTCTCCCCAATATGCTCCTTCTACCACTTTATTAGCTGGAAAGGATCGACGAGATTCTCCTCGAAATCAATTTAATTGGTGAGACTCTCCTTATCGGAGAGACCTAATAGTTTCAATTCTATCGCATATGTCTCCCTGATATGTCCCTTGCTTCACTTCATTTATTTGACTGAATCAGTGAAACCTTCCTCGATACTTCTTCCATCAGCATGACTTATATGATCGGTGAGATCCAAGGATTACGAGTCAATGATGCATGTCTCTTTGATACGTCAACCCTTTGATTTTATCGGCAGGAGTATGTCTGTCTCTCGCTAATATAACTTTCATCAGTGTGACTTTTGATCTTGGTATGTCTTCAAGGATTTTCTCCAACTTTTTTGATTACACCAATGAGTTTTATATCAGTAGAATGATATAATTTTTCCTATCGATTGTGCACCTTTTTTATCTCACAAACCTTTAGATCTTGGTGACCTAATCCATGTCTCGCCGATTTGTTGAAAATGTTAAAATTAGGGATCTGTGATGTATTGATTGGGAATATATGTGTATGATCCCTCCAATGAAGGGCAATTATCCATGATAGAGAAACAACTCTGCTATATTTTGGCTATGCATGACATGATAATGGTGTTGAATGATGAAATGACAAATGTCAATCAAGAAATACAAATAAAGCTTAAGAAGGAACACAAAATCCCATAGCTCAATTTCCTTTTGTGATTTTTTTTGTTGTGACCAGGGGAACATTTGTATGTGCGGATGCTGAAATTTGCAAGATAGATCAACTCAAATAGCTTCATGTTGTTAGCACGAAAGTTAGTTTAAATCATAAAACTTAGGTATCCCTATGAAATATTTAACCATGTTAAACAATGCAAGATAAACAAAAGGATATGTAAACATGATTAACCCTTATCTCATAGTGGATTGGTGCCACTCTATCATGTAGGATACTGCCCTTTCCCAATCCTTGAACAAGCTGAATGATGTTATGAGCAAGATTAATTCTCAAATGAAGAGAATAACCTTGCATGAAATGTATGAAGTGTTGAATGAATTTTGAGTATAGTAAGTTTACTCAAATTTTGTGGATGAAGAATGAGGAGAGAAGCCTCCAATTTAGAGATTTCTAAACTGGAAAAGAGAATGAAATAGAGCAATGTGGGATCATTCAACATCCAATGGCCAAATGCCACTTGTCAAGATGTGAATGGTTGATGGTTGTGCACATTTTGGCCAAAGTGCCAATAAATGCAATTAGGTGGATTTTCAAATTTGAGAAATGACATGTCAGAGGGAAAAAAGAATAAAATAAATGCCACTTGGCGCAATGCACAAGGACATGTAAGAGGAATGAATTCCTTGTTGGATGTACAAATCCACTTGAACTTTTTTAATTCAAATTGAGGGAATATTCTCTTTTGATTCTTTCTGGGGGAAAATAGATGAATTAATAAATGAATTAAATCTATTTTCATGTGCAACTTACATTCTCTAGAAGATTTTAGTGATAGGGATTAACTTAATCAAGATTTTGATTAATTTAATGATGGATTAGAAGATGTGACAACTTTGACTTAAATTGATGAATTAATTTAAATCATAACTGAGAGGAATTGATTAATTAAATAAATGATTTTGATTTATTTAACTAAGTGGGAAAATGTTATATTAAATCAAATAAGGTTTAATTTATACAATTTAATAAGAGGACTTTAGAAACTTTGATCAAATAAAATGATTTATTTAATTAAACAGAGACCTGGGATTAATTAAATTAAATTGATTAATTTAATCAAAGAAGAAGAAAATACTTAATCGAATAAACAATGATTTATTGAATTAAGAGACTGTTCAACAAAAACCACCTAAGCCTTTGCAGTTTTCTTTTCCTTTGCAGCTATGCCTTAGTTTTGTATGCTCACTGTCCTTGGAGCTCGCCATGTGGCTGCCTCTCGAGGCTTTTTGTTTTGACTTCGCTTCACTTTTCGGTAATCTCTGTCTGCATGTTGTGTGGCTCGCACTGGCTGCTTTTCTGAGTCGGGCCCGCCTCTTTCTTTTATTTTGCTCGAAGCTCTCCACGTGGATGTCTCTCACGATTTTCTGCTGGGCATTGTTGCTACTTTCTACCAAGCTCTGTCTAGGTGACACGTGGAATTTTTGTTCCTACGCCGGTTACCTCGGAAATGCCGATGGATCTTTTTGTGCTTCTCGCTGCTGTGTGTCCTCTCCTATTGCTGCATGGTTTTCCATTTCGTATCATGGCCTTGCTGGCGTGTTGCTGATCAATGGATGTTTACTGTGGCGGCTCGGGGTCATCTGGGCTGAGGATCGCCGTGTGTGGTCTGCTCTTTCATGATGCATTTTCAGGCAGTGGGATGGCCAATATATGGGGCCTTGTTTTTTTTTATTAGGTTGTTGATTAAGTTTATAAAAAACTCCCAAGCACTGGGAAGTAAGCCTCATGTAATAGTTATTTTTAATTCAAAGACTTCGGACTGTGCCAAATAGATTCGACCTTTCTGTTTTCAAGCGTTTGTTGGAACTATTAACCTGTGCTGTTATCTTCATTTTGTATGAATGCCTGTTCTTCAGTTTTTGTAACCTCTTATAGCTGGAATGAATACAGATCATGTTTCTACTACTCTTCTATGTTAATACAAAGTTATGCTTGATTACATTATACAAATTAGAGGGTATTTTTGCATGACAAGTGCTTTTGAGAAAATTATCTTAAATAATAGCAATTTAGTGATTCGGGCCTTTGCATTATGCACTGTGCTCTGATAAAGTTGTCTAAAGATTTGGCGCATCGCCTGTAGTGTAAATTTTACATTCTCGTAATCTCCCTTACCTTTTACTTCACCCATTAAGTGAAGAGCCGGCTTCGATAAAATCTTAGAGGTTATTTAGCTAGCACATAATGTCCCCCAATAGTTAAATTTCCCATAAGGCTGCTGCTACATGCAAAATATTGCGTCAACAATTTTTTTTTCTGGCACACTCAGTGGGATAGCAAACTAGCAATCGCCTAATTTTTAGAAGTGTGTATGAGCCATCGGCCTATAACTAGGTCGCAGACTGCAAGAGTCCCTAGCCAACTTGTACCCCCTTTAGTTTCTGTGCACCCGAGAGGTCGCCGAGGCAACCCTTCACCTAATCCACCCGCACCTATCGCTGCTAGAAACTACGTAGCCTAGGACTCCGGCAATCCATTAGTAGCACCTGTGCCTCCTACAGTATGGGCCCCCATCCTGGTTTCCGCTCTAAAGGCTATCCCTAAATATTCCGAGGAGGAATTAAAGACGCCAATGGAGCACCTGCAAGATGTAGCAGATCTATGTCTGGTACATGGCGTATCAAACAAAAATGTAGCCCTCAGATTGTTGGCCACCTCCTTCCGAGGAAAGGCGCTAAATTGGTACAGAACGTTACAAGTTGGTAGTATTGCTACTTGGCACCAACTCGGGACCCCATTTTATGAGCGCTTTTCAAACGCTGGCGACAAATCTTCGCTGTACCATCAATTGGAAAATATAAAATGAGCCCCTCATGAAGTTCTACCTAATTTCAATGTGAGGTTCCATTCGACCTAGCATAGAGTGCCTGTAGGGAGCCGACCACCTCCGGATTTGGCATTCATGTTCTACTTGAAGTCGATTAACATCGATATTTCCATGATGTTGCAAGCTTTGGGTGGAGACACTCTTCCTGATGCTTACATCCTAGCTGTCGCTGCAGAAAATAATTTGATTGCTGTAGGAAAGTTGGCACCGAGACCCATCATGCCATTCTTCCCCGAGTGCAATGCTCCAGAAGCCGAAGTTCCTTCTACCAGTGCATCTATGGCTCCCCCCCAATCTATGTATGTCTATCCTAGAAGTGTTCCAAGCACGGTCCCGATGGCAGCTCTTGTAGAAGCTCCTGTGTTGAACCCCATGGCTGCTGAGATGAATGAAATGAGAGAACAGATGCGGGCTATGACTAATGAACTGACTAATTTGAAGCGGCAACAATACAACTATCAAAAGTCGGCATACCAAAATTATCAAGGCAGAAAACCTCCATACCAATCCAATCAATGGCATGATAGGTCATGAGGGAATACTTCAGCTCAATCAAGTAACTAGATAGTTCTGGTAACCCTACTGATGCAAACTGTTCATCCTAGTTTGAATAAGGAGCTGGTGGCGAGAAAAAACAATTTAGCGAAGATGCTAACTCATGGTGTTTCCTTTGCAATGACACACACATGCCACGACACTATCCGCGGGGAAATTTGCAACAACAAATCGCAGATCAACGTAGCCAAGGCTGCACATCTGTTTCTGGCAACTCACCATATGCTTCTCAACAAATGGACAATGCGGTCCTTGTTGTACAAATGCAGTGGATGTCTATCCAGCAAGAGTCGGAGATTGTCCCAGACTAGGCTCTTTTTTCATGGATTGAAGGAGAAGAGTCAGCATTTCCGAATGACATCCCTATTGATAAAGTACCCCGAGTGCAATCTGATTATAATACGCATTCTAAGCGTAGATTTACCAAAGAGTTTACATCATTATCTACCAAGGTTATGTCACAACAAATGCCCAGCCCAGCGACAGGCCTATTATGAACCCCACCACAGTCAGAGACGGTTGTTCTTAGCCCTCTGAATCCGCTTCTTCCCATGACAAAGGCTCCGTCGGTCACTTGTACTGTTACCAAACTGCCAGATATACCGACTGTGAAGCTTGTAATGGCCGCTAGACCTAAAGAGCAGGTAATAGCAACTCACCAATGGAAAGCACAATTCAACGTGGTGGAACAACTAAAAAAGTCATCAGCCAATGCTTCTTTATGGGACGTGCTGGCCATTCCAGAGCAGAACATACTGCGACAAAAGGCGATGTCAGTTGAAGAAGATTCTAAGGTTTCTGCTCTACCCCATATAGAGGATGCATCCAGGTCCGACCTGGATAAAGTGCTAACGATTCAACCAAAGGAGAAGCTCGAGTCCGGAAGGGAAAGTAAGCCTAAACCTAGACCTTTCTTTCTAACACTGATTATTGGTGAGAAGTTGCTGCATAACTGTATGATCGACTCTTGTGCTAGCACCACTGTCATGCCAAAGCAAGTAGCTGATGCTTTGGGTCTAAAATATGAGCCTCTGAACAAAGGAGTCATGCAGCTTGATGGAAATAAGGTTGATACTATTGAAATAATTAAGGGATTACCCATGACTTTGTTTGCCTACCCTAGTATCACTATAAATCAGGATACCATACTCATCGATATCCCTCCCCTATTTGGAATCTGCTTGTCTTGAGAGTTCACTGCAAACGTAGGAGGATATCTGGCTTTAGACTAGTCCCACTTGATTCTAAGGACCAAGAATGGGGCTAAGATGAAACTGCTATCAGAGACTTTACATCCTGAGTATGTTGCTGACGAGGCTTTGCTAAATTTTGAAGAAGCAGCACACATTTCAATCTCTCAAGAGGAAAGGTATAATGTCGAATTTCTTGAAGAAGAGGAGGCTACTAGCTCTCAGATAGTGGATGAAGAAAATTTGTTGAAAGAATTTATTGATACAGTTCCTTTCGAGAATTACCACTCAACTGGCCTCAGAACCTATGTTATTCATGAAGAAGGGCAGATCATGCCTAAATTTACTAAAGAACGCGAGGGTGAAGAATCTTCAAAAATATGGACGTTATATTTTGATGGAGCTAGATGTAAAGTAGGAGCTGGAGTTGGGATTTGTTTGGTATCTCTGTCCAACAAAAATAAGTTGAGGTCTTACAGTTTCCAGTTTGCCTATTCAAACATTGAAGCTGAATATGAAGGTCTCATCCATGGTTTAAGCTTTGCGGAGCAGATGGGTGCAAAGCAGATAAGTGTCTTCGGAGATTCTGAGCTGGTGGTTAACCAAATCTGTAGAACTTCAGCTGCAAAGAATATCCGCATGTGATCTTATCGACATAGGGTCTGGGATCTGATCGACAACTTTGAGGCATTTAATATTCAGGCTATTTCAAGGGAAATGAACTCCAAAGCTTATAGGATGGCAACTATTGGGGCTCAATTCGAACCTGCCATCGAGTTATTAAGAAATAAACATGCAGTGAAAGTAATTGTAAGACCCACCATCCCAGATAACAATCAAGATTGGCAGGTATTTGATAGCGATGCTCATATTGCATCATTCCTTAGAATTTTCTGATCAGCTGCAACCGAAGATCGCTAAAGCTTACGAAGATCAAATCATCCAGTTGAAATCCAACAAGCTCCTGAGGGGGCTAGTCACTCTGGAAATCTCGTTCAATTCCGATGATGCAACAAGAGATAAAAAGAAACTCGTGGCGGACAAAGGTGATTATACCAATTTGTATATTGGAGAAGATAGGAAGCTCAAGGTTGGGAAAGAAGTGTCGCAAAAGAATAAAGACAGATTAAAACACTTCTACGAAGAATTCCTAGGAGTGGTAGCTTGGTCATATGATGATCTTAAAGGGTACGATCTTGGGATCATCGAACATACGATTGAATTGACAGAAGGAGCAAAACCAGTTCACCAAAAACAAAGACTTGTGAATCGAAAGATAAAATCTCTTATGTCACAGGAGCTGAACAAGTTGATCGCATCCTGGATAGTGTTTCCGATCAAACATAGCACTTGGGTGTCAAACCTAGTGCCAGTCCGGAAGAAAAATGGAGATATACGCCTATGCGTAGACTTTCGAGATTTAAATAGAGCGTCTTTAAAGGATCATTACCTCCTACCTTCAATGGAGGTAATTCTACAAACTATAGCTAGCTCTGAAATGTTCTCAATGTTGGATGGTTTTTCAGGCTATAACGAGATTTGGGTAAAGGAGGAGGACCAATATAAGACAACGTTCACCATGAAGTGGGGAACGTATGCATATGCCAAAATCCCTTTTGGGCTCTCAAATGTCGGAGCCACCTTTCAAAGAGCTATGGACATTGCTTTTAAAGATTTGATCCACAAAATCATACTCATTTACCTGGATGACTTGACAGTGTTCTCAAAGTCTGTTGATGATCATTTCGATCATTTAGAACTTGTTTTCCAGAAATACCAAGAATTTGAAATCTCTTTGAACTCGAAGAAGTGTGTCTTCGGAGTTCCCCAAGAGAAGATTTAGGGATATGTTGTCTCTAAGGATGGCATTGCTATTGATCCAGAAAGAGTTGATGCGATCCGGGAACTTCCGTTACTTGTCAACAAAAACGGGGTGCAGTCTTTCCTAGGGAAGGTCAACTTTATTAGCCGGTTTATTGCAGATTTGTAGGCATTGTTCGTCCTATTACCCTAATGCTCAAGAAAGATCAGATTTTCAAATGGACATTGGAAGCTAGAAAAGCTTTTGAGCTTGTGAAAGAGGCTATTTCTTCCGCCCCTGTGTTGGTTAACCCGGACCTGTCAAAAGATTTTATTATGTATGTTTTTGGTGGTGGAAACAGTATTGCCACGGTGCTTATGTAGAAGGATGATGAAGATATAAGGGAGTCCCCTATTGCTTTCTACTCACGAACTTTGAAGGACTATGAAGTAAAATATAACTTTGTAGAGAAGCAAGCCTTCGCCATTGTTAAAGGGTTTAAGAAATTCTGGCATTTGATATCATATAATAAGGTGATTATTTGCGTTCTGCATCCTAGTGTGCAAGAATATATCATGGAAGGAGAAATCATGAAAAAGAGAGCTAACTGGATCACCAAGATCCTAGAATACAACATTGAGGTTAGACCTGTCAAGACCGTCAAGGGAAAAGGACTGTGTAAGTATATCACCGAAAACAGTGAAACAACGACAGAGTTTGAAGCTCCGAAACCTATGTTAATAAATGAAGAGAATTCCCAGAGCAACTGGCTTGATGATAGGATAAATTTTATGTAGACGGGAAGGTATCCGATGCATCTCCCATGCTTTAAAAGGCATTTCTATCATCTACAAAATAGCAATTTTGTTCTTTTGGAGGGTGTCATGTTTAAAAGAAATTTTAACGGCATCTTGCTGAGATGTGTTAATGAGGATCAAGCTCAGAGGATATTAGATCAATACCATAATAGCCCTATCGGAGGACATTTTTCCGCAAGAACCACGATAATTAAAATTATATGTGCTGGTTATTTTTGGCCAACACTTTTTAATGATGCATTTTCATTAATTAGGTCTTGCAAAGAAT
>CM021105.1:432277555-432492359 GCA_007115665.2 Sequoiadendron giganteum
TATGACCAATCTAAAGAAAGATACCCGCCTATCTTGGTAGTGAATTCCCTTGATAAGCAAAGGAAAAATATGTGAGGAACGCCAATGATCACGGTATCCTATGGGACTATGATACTAGGGAAGGAGAACAGAGTCAATGGAAGGTTCTTTATGACACCTATGGTGTCAACCTTATTTCCATCTAGTTGCATAACCCCCATTTAAAAAGGTTCATAGCTAAGTCCTAAGGCTTCAACTATTTTCTTGGGCATAAATGTGGTGCTAGCACCAAAACCAAACATAGAATTATCCAATAATTTTTTGCCCACAATGAGAGTTAGGAATTTTTTTTTTCTTTTCGGCTTACCCCCGCCTTCGATTGAGGTTCCCTCTCCATTGTTCATGAGGAATTTGGCCTGAGGTGATGGATCAATGGCCTTTTCCTTGGATGGTTGCTCTGTTGGTCCTATGCTTGCATCTTCCAATAGGGCCTTCTGCAACAATGACTTCTACTCCAAAATTGCTAAGATACCCCAAAGAGATACATTAGCAGAGGCTTTCTTCAACTTTTCCACCAAATTGAATGGCAACAGAATTAGAGACTTTTTCTCCTTAGACTTTGTTATAACAATCTCCTTATGTGGTTGAGATTTTTTATCAACTATAGAGGTACTAGGATCTTGGTCGAGAATGATTTTGTGATGTTGAGCGATTAGTTTTCCTTTGAACCTCCTCTTTGAGAGAGTGTTGTAGTCTGATTGGACTTGTGGGTCCTTTTATGTGGAAACATCATTTGCAAGTGCCACTTCTTCTCCTTCCATCCATGATAATAGCACATGATCAGGAGCTATTTCCACTTCTCGCTCTTAAGACATTCCTTGTATTTGAGCGGTAAGTACCACACTTTCCATTTGCAGAGAGGCATACACATAACCTCCTGAGTCTGGTGCCAACCTTGACTATGTTTTTTGACTATTTTCTACTATAAATTGTCACATGAACAATTTCTTGGCATATCTTCCTTGTTTTAGGGAAAACATCAACAATTGGTATCATTAGAAAGATTATTTTTCCCTGCTACCAACTCTCTATTTGAACTCAATGGGACATTTTGTAGTGAAGTAGGAATTGGCATAATTTTATGGTTTGATTGAGCCTATGTATTTATGTACATACCTCCTTGGAACTGGTTCTATTGGTAAGAAGGTATTTTTCCTTGGTAATTTTGGTAAGCTGGCTTCAGATGCATGGATACTTGTTGCTTGATACTCGTTATTTCATTTGATAAGGACCGCAACAATTCCTTGATTTCACTAATCTTAGTTACTGAATAGTTGGATATAGAAGCAACATTTTGTAGTGCACTTAGATATGTGTACATAGATTGGGGGGAAATACATTGGTTGAAGCTATCTCTGGTGCAAAAGTTGACAATTCTAAAAATATAGGCATCACAGGCCGAGGTGGTAACTTTTTAGCATTAATAAAATTATTCTCTACCAAATAGTGATGTTATATGCATTTGGCAAGGTATTCCAACCAAGAGACAAAATCATCATTGAGATGTCAACATTAATAGATTTCAGGTAGAACCTGAATGCCAAATCAGGAGGCAGGTGGATTGTGGTTTGGATCCTTTTCCAAGTCATGTGGAACTTGGCTTTGAACTCATTCATGGCCTATTGAGGGGCCCACTTAATGGTTACCAGCTTCTAGAATAGCGAGGACCGATCTCCATTGTTTGAAAATCGCTCATAAAAAGGATCTTCAAACTGATCCCAACTACCCATGGTATTGGCTCCCAAAGTGCACACCAATCTAGTTCTTTTCCTTTGAAAGAGGATACAAGTAACCTCAATTCTACCTTTTGATTAGTGATGCAATGTACCAAGAACACATCCACCACATCTTGCAGATGGTTGGATGATGTTTTTGAGCCTTCCCTAGTGAACTTTGGTAAAGCTTTCAGAGCAGAGGTTGGGATATGAGCCCATACAACTGGTGCTACTAGTGCTATTGGAGGACTTTCAACATGCCAAGCTACATAATTTATATTAGCCATTTGCAATGGGGCTGACAAAGGGTTTGAAACATTTTCTTGATAAGCTCTTTCTTGTATCGTTACCAGTGGTGGTACTAGCAGGCTAGGGTTATTCAGTGTTTGGGATCTTGTAATAGGTATCCAACTCATACACCCACATTAAATTTATATACATTAAAAAATAGTCCCACTCATTGTTAGGTATCAAAAATGTAGGTTTGAACCACAAGAAGTTTCCAAGCTCTTGACACATTTTTGGCTAATGTACAAGGCCAATCAATGTAACTGAACCTTCTACTCTTTAGGCTCTACTAAACCTAGGTAGGTGTACCTAATGCAAATGATACAGACTTAACTATATGATTCCTATTTGTTCAATCTATCCACAATGATAATTGGGAGTGGAAAGATGTAGTCCGAATTTGGTATAAATTGTATAAGCAATATCAAGGTGAAAATTAATATGTTCAGTTAACAAAATGTGAAGTTTTGAAAATAGATTTGATTAAATTAAATGGTCAAGTGAGTAAGAGAATTTATTTGTTGGGTGAATGGAGTCAAGTGAAGATCTAGAATGAATGGTTGGTATTGGCAATAATTCAAACTATTTGGCACACTTTGTTGGTTTATAACTTGTATAAACATGTAGGAAAATAATTGAAGAACTCTACTAGAGGCAAAATGTTAATCCTAATTATATGATTCTTCTTACTAATCCAAATAATACTTGCAGATTACTATGATTGATCAAAAGGGATTTAATTATTTTTAAAGAAACCAAATAATCACATCACACAAGTACAAAAAATGTGCATTGATAAATTGAATATATACTTGATATATCAACCTAAATAACCAAAAATAATTAAGTTAGAGATAATCAAATAATTGAATAATTTTAACAAACAATTGATGCCAATATCTAGAGAATCATATATCTTTCATTGATTTCCTCAAAAATATGCTTGCAATGTAGTCTTTTGAGATGTAAACATTATGGAAACTTTCTATTATCTATCTATCCTATCAACCTATTCTCCCCCTCTTTTCCATCAAGGGTTCAACATAAATATTAATATTGTGAAGAGGACACACCTCTTCATAAGAGTCTTTTGAAATTAACAATTTAATGAAACATAAAGATTAGGCTATAGTTATCCATAAATGAATTTTAGTCATATGATCTAGGTAATTCTATCTTCCATGAGTATCAACATCCTCTATTGCATTCCTTCCTGCTATATCCATGATTACTATCTTTTCCAGGTGCTCGTAGGTAACATCTAATGCTGAGTCCTTATTCTTTGCTACTTCCAAATATTTTTGCAATATCAACTTGTACTCCTCTATCCATCAATCTTTGCCCTTTTGCTCTCCTCCTTCTTTGAACAACGTGAGAACTCCTTATTTTGTAAAATCAACCAGTTCCTTTGCATCTGCTTGAAGTTCATCTTGATATTCCCTATACTTGTTTTGAAAATCTGCAATAATTGTTATGATTTTATTGTTAGGAGGATCTTTGCTTTGAGCTTCTTGGATTTTTTCTGGATTTGATCACTCACTCTTTTATGCTCTTGAACTATAGTATGACTTTGGGAATGATCTCTTGTTTTCCCTTTGACTGAGAACTTTCTCCTTGTGTTAATAACTTGGCATCCTTTAGAAATTCATTTTCTCCTAGTACTCTTTGATTGTTGTTTTGTACATATCCCTCTCTTTTATCAACATTTGAATCTATGCTTTGTTCAACTCGGCCACATTGATGCCTATGTCAGTTGTAGCTACAGGATCAACTTCACCCACCTTCAATGTCATCACATGTCCAAATGCCTTTTCTATGTCAATGATCACATATTTCTTATGTGGAGGATATAGAGCCCAAATCATGAGAGAATTCTCATCTGGATTGTATTTGGATCTGGTATACACTTTTGTAACTCCTTCAGGGTTGAGTTTGTCAGTAGCATTATTATTGTGCATGAAACTATCAAAGGAAAGAGGTGAATTCAAATCCAAACTAGGAAAGATCATCATACCAGATTCTTCTAACAATTTTCTTCCCTTTTTTGGGGTCATATTTCTAATCTCATTATCCACATCATTCTTCAAAGTATTCAATAATTCAGTCTCATTGTTAGGTGTGATACTTGTGACATAATTCCTTATCTCTTTCCCCTTTTTCTTGCATAGGAATGACTTGAATTCAAATGACTTTATAAATTCATTGTTAGAAACAAATGATCTAATAACAAGTTGTCTCATATCTGCATCCAAGTTTTCATCAACTTCTTGTTCTTTGTTGGAGGGTTGATATTTTTCAATTCTGGTCTTAGAAATCTTATCTTCATGACTTTGATGTTTCCTTTCATTAGTGGCTTCATCATTTCCGAAGGATAACATTTCTACCTCTTTTATCTCCTTCAATTGTTGTTCAATTCTTTTGTTATATTCATCAATGGCTAATTCAGCCTCCCTTTCCTCCATGTGTCTGATTATATCATGTTTTGGATAGGGTATATGTACATATCCACCCAAATTCAATTTATTTCTAGCAGCATCAATTTACCCTTCTAAATCAAATACTTTTCATGGTGTAGCCCTTGTCAAATTGAACTGTGACATTTAATCTAAAATTTGATCATATCCCTCTTTCAATAACACAGTAAAATCTCCAAAACACAAAATACTTGGCATAAAAGATTGTTTTTCATAAGCATTTAAATTCATCACACTTGAATAGTCCATATGCCTAACAATTTCCAAGTATGCAATTCTATCTGGAACTGTTTTAGGTAAGAGGAAGGGTGTATCCTCAAAACCATATACCCTGATCATGGTTGCATCAATATAACAATACTAGTCACCCTAGTTATGCTCAAAAATTATGGGTCCACCAAAATCTCTGGGTCTTAGAAATATTTTGATCTCATCACTTAAGGAATACTCACAGGGGTTATTGAAAAATCTATACAACGTTTTCACAAAATGCTCCTCAAAAAGAACATAGCTAGAATTCCAAAACCTTCTATCCCAAATAACAGTCCATAGTTGCATTGGAAAATGTTGGCCCTCGTTATCACACTGTGTAATTTTGAATTATTCAAGCCACATCATCATCTCCTAACCATAATATAATATCAAGTGCATAGGAATGGAATAATGTCTGAAATGTAATGTAGGCGATTTTTTTTTATAGCCAGTAACCCTGAGTCAATCTCCTTGGCAATGTAAGAAGCATAATCGAATGGTATAGTATTATGGCACTGGACATCTGCCGCAATCACCATTGGTTCAATTGACATGAATTTAGGAGCCTTAGACCTTAACACTTGACATACTCAGAGGTATGTATACTTCAATTAACGTTTGAATATATCAAAATGAAAAGGTGGTCCATCATTATCTTCAAGTGGGACAAGGTTCCCATATTTTCTGGGTTTATGCAATGAAATTCTCCACCCTTTATAGGCTATGTCCATTCTTGAATTTTCCCTTTCCAAGTCTTCATACATGATTGGCTCATCACATAGGCCACTTAGGTTAATTTTTTTTGAAATTGTAGCCTTAGAAATAGATATGAATGGTTTTCCTTGTAAATCAAAGATAACTTTCAAGTCAGGGTTGTAATGTTTAGCCAATAGTTTCATTAGTTTTACATTCGCAAACACATTTGGAAGAGTCAATTTCCCCAAATCAAGGTTCCATGGATTACACACTGGTTCAAACCTATTTCTTCGATGGTAATGGAACATAAACAATTCATATCCCCTGATAGAAGTCCAAGTATCTCCTACATGTTTACACTTATCCTCAAAATTTTCTACATCGACCCTTAATTGTGCAGACCTCCTAGCTCTCAGCCCAGAGCCAGACAATTGATCAATGAGGTCTTGGCTAAACTTCCTCTCTGTCGATTTTGGGCCATCGCTCATTTAAATCCTTTATTTTTTACTTTTGCTTTGACTACCCTCACCCTATTGCTTCCTACCTTTGGTTTTTCTAGATTAGGGCCCTCCATTTTCAATCTTTTGAATTAAAATTTTCTAATTGTAGAGGATTTTTGATGACTTACTTGTGATTTGTCGATTGTACTATGCTTCCCAAATTCTACTCAGCCTCTCGTGCTTGCTTGCTATAATTTTTTATAATTCCTTTTGTTCTCAATTCTATTTGATCATGAACATTCATATGGAGTTCATTCATGTGGCTGTTAATGTCAGCCTCTGCAATGGAATGCAATGGTCTTTTCGAGATTCAAATTGTTAGAGTGATGTGAAAATGTTGCATCGGCGATACCTTTTTCTCCCCCGATTGAATTTTGTTTATACAGTTTTGATCAATCACCAAGACATAACTGATTGTCTCTCCAGTTTGGAACTATCTCTGTAGTTATTTCTTTTGATTGGCAAGACTACTTGTTATTTCTACTGATGCCAAGCAACAACCTTTTTTGTTTTTCTTTAGCTTATATTACTTTAGAGAGAAATTCAAAGAGTTCCACCAATGTACAAATGGAGGCTAGTTTTCTCAAAGGTTCCTTTGGTCATCATCCGATGTCCTTCTTATAGATATAAGTCATTCATTTATTATGATTGAGCTAACATAACCTATTGATAAGAGAATGAGATACTTCATCGATATACTTTATTCTCCCCAATATGCTCCTTCTACCACTTTATTAGCTGGAAAGGATCGACGAGATTCTCCTCGAAATCAATTTAATTGGTGAGACTCTCCTTATCGGAGAGACCTAATAGTTTCAATTCTATCGCATATGTCTCCCTGATATGTCCCTTGCTTCACTTCATTTATTTGACTGAATCAGTGAAACCTTCCTCGATACTTCTTCCATCAGCATGACTTATATGATCGGTGAGATCCAAGGATTACGAGTCAATGATGCATGTCTCTTTGATACGTCAACCCTTTGATTTTATCGGCAGGAGTATGTCTGTCTCTCGCTAATATAACTTTCATCAGTGTGACTTTTGATCTTGGTATGTCTTCAAGGATTTTCTCCAACTTTTTTGATTACACCAATGAGTTTTATATCAGTAGAATGATATAATTTTTCCTATCGATTGTGCACCTTTTTTATCTCACAAACCTTTAGATCTTGGTGACCTAATCCATGTCTCGCCGATTTGTTGAAAATGTTAAAATTAGGGATCTGTGATGTATTGATTGGGAATATATGTGTATGATCCCTCCAATGAAGGGCAATTATCCATGATAGAGAAACAACTCTGCTATATTTTGGCTATGCATGACATGATAATGGTGTTGAATGATGAAATGACAAATGTCAATCAAGAAATACAAATAAAGCTTAAGAAGGAACACAAAATCCCATAGCTCAATTTCCTTTTGTGATTTTTTTTGTTGTGACCAGGGGAACATTTGTATGTGCGGATGCTGAAATTTGCAAGATAGATCAACTCAAATAGCTTCATGTTGTTAGCACGAAAGTTAGTTTAAATCATAAAACTTAGGTATCCCTATGAAATATTTAACCATGTTAAACAATGCAAGATAAACAAAAGGATATGTAAACATGATTAACCCTTATCTCATAGTGGATTGGTGCCACTCTATCATGTAGGATACTGCCCTTTCCCAATCCTTGAACAAGCTGAATGATGTTATGAGCAAGATTAATTCTCAAATGAAGAGAATAACCTTGCATGAAATGTATGAAGTGTTGAATGAATTTTGAGTATAGTAAGTTTACTCAAATTTTGTGGATGAAGAATGAGGAGAGAAGCCTCCAATTTAGAGATTTCTAAACTGGAAAAGAGAATGAAATAGAGCAATGTGGGATCATTCAACATCCAATGGCCAAATGCCACTTGTCAAGATGTGAATGGTTGATGGTTGTGCACATTTTGGCCAAAGTGCCAATAAATGCAATTAGGTGGATTTTCAAATTTGAGAAATGACATGTCAGAGGGAAAAAAGAATAAAATAAATGCCACTTGGCGCAATGCACAAGGACATGTAAGAGGAATGAATTCCTTGTTGGATGTACAAATCCACTTGAACTTTTTTAATTCAAATTGAGGGAATATTCTCTTTTGATTCTTTCTGGGGGAAAATAGATGAATTAATAAATGAATTAAATCTATTTTCATGTGCAACTTACATTCTCTAGAAGATTTTAGTGATAGGGATTAACTTAATCAAGATTTTGATTAATTTAATGATGGATTAGAAGATGTGACAACTTTGACTTAAATTGATGAATTAATTTAAATCATAACTGAGAGGAATTGATTAATTAAATAAATGATTTTGATTTATTTAACTAAGTGGGAAAATGTTATATTAAATCAAATAAGGTTTAATTTATACAATTTAATAAGAGGACTTTAGAAACTTTGATCAAATAAAATGATTTATTTAATTAAACAGAGACCTGGGATTAATTAAATTAAATTGATTAATTTAATCAAAGAAGAAGAAAATACTTAATCGAATAAACAATGATTTATTGAATTAAGAGACTGTTCAACAAAAACCACCTAAGCCTTTGCAGTTTTCTTTTCCTTTGCAGCTATGCCTTAGTTTTGTTGTTATCTTCATTTTGTATGAATGCCTGTTCTTCAGTTTTTGTAACCTCTTATAGCTGGAATGAATACAGATCATGTTTCTACTACTCTTCTATGTTAATACAAAGTTATGCTTGATTACATTATACAAATTAGAGGGTATTTTTGCATGACAAGTGCTTTTGAGAAAATTATCTTAAATAATAGCAATTTAGTGATTCGGGCCTTTGCATTATGCACTGTGCTCTGATAAAGTTGTCTAAAGATTTGGCGCATCGCCTGTAGTGTAAATTTTACATTCTCGTAATCTCCCTTACCTTTTACTTCACCCATTAAGTGAAGAGCCGGCTTCGATAAAATCTTAGAGGTTATTTAGCTAGCACATAATGTCCCCCAATAGTTAAATTTCCCATAAGGCTGCTGCTACATGCAAAATATTGCGTCAACAATTTTTTTTTCTGGCACACTCAGTGGGATAGCAAACTAGCAATCGCCTAATTTTTAGAAGTGTGTATGAGCCATCGGCCTATAACTAGGTCGCAGACTGCAAGAGTCCCTAGCCAACTTGTACCCCCTTTAGTTTCTGTGCACCCGAGAGGTCGCCGAGGCAACCCTTCACCTAATCCACCCGCACCTATCGCTGCTAGAAACTACGTAGCCTAGGACTCCGGCAATCCATTAGTAGCACCTGTGCCTCCTACAGTATGGGCCCCCATCCTGGTTTCCGCTCTAAAGGCTATCCCTAAATATTCCGAGGAGGAATTAAAGACGCCAATGGAGCACCTGCAAGATGTAGCAGATCTATGTCTGGTACATGGCGTATCAAACAAAAATGTAGCCCTCAGATTGTTGGCCACCTCCTTCCGAGGAAAGGCGCTAAATTGGTACAGAACGTTACAAGTTGGTAGTATTGCTACTTGGCACCAACTCGGGACCCCATTTTATGAGCGCTTTTCAAACGCTGGCGACAAATCTTCGCTGTACCATCAATTGGAAAATATAAAATGAGCCCCTCATGAAGTTCTACCTAATTTCAATGTGAGGTTCCATTCGACCTAGCATAGAGTGCCTGTAGGGAGCCGACCACCTCCGGATTTGGCATTCATGTTCTACTTGAAGTCGATTAACATCGATATTTCCATGATGTTGCAAGCTTTGGGTGGAGACACTCTTCCTGATGCTTACATCCTAGCTGTCGCTGCAGAAAATAATTTGATTGCTGTAGGAAAGTTGGCACCGAGACCCATCATGCCATTCTTCCCCGAGTGCAATGCTCCAGAAGCCGAAGTTCCTTCTACCAGTGCATCTATGGCTCCCCCCCAATCTATGTATGTCTATCCTAGAAGTGTTCCAAGCACGGTCCCGATGGCAGCTCTTGTAGAAGCTCCTGTGTTGAACCCCATGGCTGCTGAGATGAATGAAATGAGAGAACAGATGCGGGCTATGACTAATGAACTGACTAATTTGAAGCGGCAACAATACAACTATCAAAAGTCGGCATACCAAAATTATCAAGGCAGAAAACCTCCATACCAATCCAATCAATGGCATGATAGGTCATGAGGGAATACTTCAGCTCAATCAAGTAACTAGATAGTTCTGGTAACCCTACTGATGCAAACTGTTCATCCTAGTTTGAATAAGGAGCTGGTGGCGAGAAAAAACAATTTAGCGAAGATGCTAACTCATGGTGTTTCCTTTGCAATGACACACACATGCCACGACACTATCCGCGGGGAAATTTGCAACAACAAATCGCAGATCAACGTAGCCAAGGCTGCACATCTGTTTCTGGCAACTCACCATATGCTTCTCAACAAATGGACAATGCGGTCCTTGTTGTACAAATGCAGTGGATGTCTATCCAGCAAGAGTCGGAGATTGTCCCAGACTAGGCTCTTTTTTCATGGATTGAAGGAGAAGAGTCAGCATTTCCGAATGACATCCCTATTGATAAAGTACCCCGAGTGCAATCTGATTATAATACGCATTCTAAGCGTAGATTTACCAAAGAGTTTACATCATTATCTACCAAGGTTATGTCACAACAAATGCCCAGCCCAGCGACAGGCCTATTATGAACCCCACCACAGTCAGAGACGGTTGTTCTTAGCCCTCTGAATCCGCTTCTTCCCATGACAAAGGCTCCGTCGGTCACTTGTACTGTTACCAAACTGCCAGATATACCGACTGTGAAGCTTGTAATGGCCGCTAGACCTAAAGAGCAGGTAATAGCAACTCACCAATGGAAAGCACAATTCAACGTGGTGGAACAACTAAAAAAGTCATCAGCCAATGCTTCTTTATGGGACGTGCTGGCCATTCCAGAGCAGAACATACTGCGACAAAAGGCGATGTCAGTTGAAGAAGATTCTAAGGTTTCTGCTCTACCCCATATAGAGGATGCATCCAGGTCCGACCTGGATAAAGTGCTAACGATTCAACCAAAGGAGAAGCTCGAGTCCGGAAGGGAAAGTAAGCCTAAACCTAGACCTTTCTTTCTAACACTGATTATTGGTGAGAAGTTGCTGCATAACTGTATGATCGACTCTTGTGCTAGCACCACTGTCATGCCAAAGCAAGTAGCTGATGCTTTGGGTCTAAAATATGAGCCTCTGAACAAAGGAGTCATGCAGCTTGATGGAAATAAGGTTGATACTATTGAAATAATTAAGGGATTACCCATGACTTTGTTTGCCTACCCTAGTATCACTATAAATCAGGATACCATACTCATCGATATCCCTCCCCTATTTGGAATCTGCTTGTCTTGAGAGTTCACTGCAAACGTAGGAGGATATCTGGCTTTAGACTAGTCCCACTTGATTCTAAGGACCAAGAATGGGGCTAAGATGAAACTGCTATCAGAGACTTTACATCCTGAGTATGTTGCTGACGAGGCTTTGCTAAATTTTGAAGAAGCAGCACACATTTCAATCTCTCAAGAGGAAAGGTATAATGTCGAATTTCTTGAAGAAGAGGAGGCTACTAGCTCTCAGATAGTGGATGAAGAAAATTTGTTGAAAGAATTTATTGATACAGTTCCTTTCGAGAATTACCACTCAACTGGCCTCAGAACCTATGTTATTCATGAAGAAGGGCAGATCATGCCTAAATTTACTAAAGAACGCGAGGGTGAAGAATCTTCAAAAATATGGACGTTATATTTTGATGGAGCTAGATGTAAAGTAGGAGCTGGAGTTGGGATTTGTTTGGTATCTCTGTCCAACAAAAATAAGTTGAGGTCTTACAGTTTCCAGTTTGCCTATTCAAACATTGAAGCTGAATATGAAGGTCTCATCCATGGTTTAAGCTTTGCGGAGCAGATGGGTGCAAAGCAGATAAGTGTCTTCGGAGATTCTGAGCTGGTGGTTAACCAAATCTGTAGAACTTCAGCTGCAAAGAATATCCGCATGTGATCTTATCGACATAGGGTCTGGGATCTGATCGACAACTTTGAGGCATTTAATATTCAGGCTATTTCAAGGGAAATGAACTCCAAAGCTTATAGGATGGCAACTATTGGGGCTCAATTCGAACCTGCCATCGAGTTATTAAGAAATAAACATGCAGTGAAAGTAATTGTAAGACCCACCATCCCAGATAACAATCAAGATTGGCAGGTATTTGATAGCGATGCTCATATTGCATCATTCCTTAGAATTTTCTGATCAGCTGCAACCGAAGATCGCTAAAGCTTACGAAGATCAAATCATCCAGTTGAAATCCAACAAGCTCCTGAGGGGGCTAGTCACTCTGGAAATCTCGTTCAATTCCGATGATGCAACAAGAGATAAAAAGAAACTCGTGGCGGACAAAGGTGATTATACCAATTTGTATATTGGAGAAGATAGGAAGCTCAAGGTTGGGAAAGAAGTGTCGCAAAAGAATAAAGACAGATTAAAACACTTCTACGAAGAATTCCTAGGAGTGGTAGCTTGGTCATATGATGATCTTAAAGGGTACGATCTTGGGATCATCGAACATACGATTGAATTGACAGAAGGAGCAAAACCAGTTCACCAAAAACAAAGACTTGTGAATCGAAAGATAAAATCTCTTATGTCACAGGAGCTGAACAAGTTGATCGCATCCTGGATAGTGTTTCCGATCAAACATAGCACTTGGGTGTCAAACCTAGTGCCAGTCCGGAAGAAAAATGGAGATATACGCCTATGCGTAGACTTTCGAGATTTAAATAGAGCGTCTTTAAAGGATCATTACCTCCTACCTTCAATGGAGGTAATTCTACAAACTATAGCTAGCTCTGAAATGTTCTCAATGTTGGATGGTTTTTCAGGCTATAACGAGATTTGGGTAAAGGAGGAGGACCAATATAAGACAACGTTCACCATGAAGTGGGGAACGTATGCATATGCCAAAATCCCTTTTGGGCTCTCAAATGTCGGAGCCACCTTTCAAAGAGCTATGGACATTGCTTTTAAAGATTTGATCCACAAAATCATACTCATTTACCTGGATGACTTGACAGTGTTCTCAAAGTCTGTTGATGATCATTTCGATCATTTAGAACTTGTTTTCCAGAAATACCAAGAATTTGAAATCTCTTTGAACTCGAAGAAGTGTGTCTTCGGAGTTCCCCAAGAGAAGATTTAGGGATATGTTGTCTCTAAGGATGGCATTGCTATTGATCCAGAAAGAGTTGATGCGATCCGGGAACTTCCGTTACTTGTCAACAAAAACGGGGTGCAGTCTTTCCTAGGGAAGGTCAACTTTATTAGCCGGTTTATTGCAGATTTGTAGGCATTGTTCGTCCTATTACCCTAATGCTCAAGAAAGATCAGATTTTCAAATGGACATTGGAAGCTAGAAAAGCTTTTGAGCTTGTGAAAGAGGCTATTTCTTCCGCCCCTGTGTTGGTTAACCCGGACCTGTCAAAAGATTTTATTATGTATGTTTTTGGTGGTGGAAACAGTATTGCCACGGTGCTTATGTAGAAGGATGATGAAGATATAAGGGAGTCCCCTATTGCTTTCTACTCACGAACTTTGAAGGACTATGAAGTAAAATATAACTTTGTAGAGAAGCAAGCCTTCGCCATTGTTAAAGGGTTTAAGAAATTCTGGCATTTGATATCATATAATAAGGTGATTATTTGCGTTCTGCATCCTAGTGTGCAAGAATATATCATGGAAGGAGAAATCATGAAAAAGAGAGCTAACTGGATCACCAAGATCCTAGAATACAACATTGAGGTTAGACCTGTCAAGACCGTCAAGGGAAAAGGACTGTGTAAGTATATCACCGAAAACAGTGAAACAACGACAGAGTTTGAAGCTCCGAAACCTATGTTAATAAATGAAGAGAATTCCCAGAGCAACTGGCTTGATGATAGGATAAATTTTATGTAGACGGGAAGGTATCCGATGCATCTCCCATGCTTTAAAAGGCATTTCTATCATCTACAAAATAGCAATTTTGTTCTTTTGGAGGGTGTCATGTTTAAAAGAAATTTTAACGGCATCTTGCTGAGATGTGTTAATGAGGATCAAGCTCAGAGGATATTAGATCAATACCATAATAGCCCTATCGGAGGACATTTTTCCGCAAGAACCACGATAATTAAAATTATATGTGCTGGTTATTTTTGGCCAACACTTTTTAATGATGCATTTTCATTAATTAGGTCTTGCAAAGAATGTCAGTTCTATGTCAAAAAGAGACAAAATGTTGCTATGCCTTTAAGGCCCATAGTGATAGAAGAACCTTTTGCTCAATGGGGTTTAGACTTCATCGGGATGATTAACCCTCTTTCTTCAGAAGAACATAAATGGATATTAACAGTAACTGACTATTTTACCAAGTGGGCAGAAGCAGTACCATTAAAAAATGCAACTGAATCAGAGATTGTTAATTTCCTCGAAGAATTGGTGGCTAGATTCGGCCTGCCTAAAACAATTATCTTTGACAATGCTAAATCTTTTCTCGGCTCGAAAATGAGTCAATTCGCTCTAAAATATGGGGTGTTCTTGAAGACCTCCTCTAACTACTATCCCCAGGGGAATGGGCTCGCAAAGTCTACTAATAAAAACCTCATCCGGTTGATCAAATGGATAGGCTTCGAACATCAAAAGGAGTGGCATAGGAACCTCTGGATAGCACTCTGGGCAGATCGAATTACGCCCAAGTAGGTATTGAAGACATCTCCTTATGAGATGGTGTACAGAAAGGAGGCATTTCTACCTATTGCCACATAGATTCCCGCCCTACAATTGCTCAAGTCTTTGGAAGTTGAACAAAATGGAGCGATGGAGGTGAGGTTTTTCGAGTTGCTCGAGGCGCAGGAGAAAAGAGAACACGCCCTGGAAGCAATGAATAGTCGCCAATAGGTAGTGAAGAAATGGTTTGACAAAAGGGCTTTAGACCAAGGACTGCAATGCGGAGATTTGGTTCTCAAATTCAATGAGCGCAAAGCAAAGCCCGGGTAGCATAGAAAATTCGATAGTCTCTGGAAAGGGAAATTCGACTGTCTCTAGAAAGGGCCATTCAAGATCTACCACTGTAAACTATTTAAATCTTTTGAGTTAGAAGATATGGAAGGCAATGCCCTGAGTATTCCAGTTAATGGAATACACCTTAAAAGATTCTATTAATTCTACATATGTGTTAATTTTGTACATTTGTATATATGTAATTACTCTTTGTCGCTTTAAGTTTTGGGTCTTCTCGGCACAAGAATTGAAATAAATGCAACAATGGTGTAAGCAATTGAAAGAAAGTTATAAATGGACTAGGTGTTAACAAAAAAGGGCATATTAGATTATATTCATTAGAGTAAAAAATTTACAATATATTGGGGCCGGATGGCCTTATGTTAACTTTTACATATGCCCATTATAGCATGGGGCTTGTAGGCAGAAGAAGCAAAATTTGTAACCATCTTTGTCTTCAAGATATTAGTGAGAAGGACCCGCGATCATAGTAGCAGGCGGCTCGGGCTCCGGATATACCATTCTCTCGAAGTCTTCATACCAATAAAAATTGGAGAATGGCTCAAGATAGTGTATGCGCATCAAGAAATAGCAACCTGTGTGGGCTCTGGTGCGATGCTCTTCATGGGTTTCCAGCTCAAAGCCGAACAGAAAAGGCCTGGTTGGAACGATGCCTCCATGCGGCTGCTATAGGTGAATGTTTCGAATCGAGGTAATCCCACGACCCAGTTGGGCTATGCACATAATCTGCTCCAAACCTCTGAGGTAGCGCATAGGGAAGACCAGCTTCGTCAGTTTTATAATCTTACGCTTGGAGACGCTGATGTCCAGCAGTGAGGCGATGAAGTGGGAGTAGATGCTGGTGTTCACCCGATATTGCTCTTCATAATGCACGTAGTCCTTCCCAAGTATCCATTTGATGGCTTTCACGTATAATAGGTTTTTCGCACTTGTCATACACTTTAGGCGCCTGCAGGTAATCTTGCCAAGAAAGGCAGTTTGGGTCTTTCTACAGGTGAGCCTCACTGGTGTTTCCATAACTTCTATTTTTCTAGCTAAAAGATTAAAAATACTATCCAACAAGAGGTTGCTAAACTGAAAGGCTAGTCAATGTTGTGATTCATAATATTGCATAAGGGGTTGATTTATAGACTGGCTAAGTTTTGCTTGCCAAAGAAATCATGATTAACAATTGTACCAAGTGGGTTGCTTCGCCTTGGTTTTTGGTGACGCAACGTGCGAGGTGACGGGGAGGTGCAGGATTAGCTTGTAACTTGCTCCACTAAGCTGCCACATCGTTTGCAGATCAGCCAGTTGTCAGTAATATGAAGCACCGCCATCTCATCTGAATCGGATGAAATTATAGAGAAAATCTCTATTGGGCAATGTGCCCTATATGAGAATTAATGTCAATCAATACAGATAGCCTGTAGGGTTGCCTGGGTTCATTTTTCAAGACAGAAATCCACTTCCATCACACGCGAAAGATTGTCAATTAATGTTTGGGCAGTTCAGCTAGTTGGCGATCTTTTTGCATGAGCAAAGCTAATAATGCATAATAGCAACTTGGCATAAACGGTTGGCATGTACCTTTTTTAGCCGCCATTCTCGAGAAAGCGAAAAAGGCAAGTTATGGCATGCAGGGAAACATATTTAGTGCAGAAGTTACTAAAGAATTAAGCAATTAAGGCATTCGCAAGAAGAGAGAGGTTTTTAGAGAAGCTAAGTCATTTGCTAAAGGTTTGCACAGAGACCCTTGTGAAGACAAAAATGGTCGAAATTGCAAAAAACCCTACACAGACTTCGACTCAAGTAAGTCTAACCGAGCAGATGAGAAATGCACCGCGCATGCAGCTCTACGATGGAGAGTCTTATGCCACTCCAGGCATACCTACAAAGCCTAGCTGTCCTTTCACTCACCCAGTGAACCAAAATTTATTGAGCGTGGTTCCTCACAGAGACCAGGTAGTGGTTTTGGAGGATTGAGACAATGTCTTTGACCATGAGTTGTCTAGCAATCCTAAGAGCCTTTGGGAAGCTTCATGCAAAAGAATGAAGCATACAAAAGACCAATTTCCCAAATGGCTATGGTACTGCGGGCTTGAACAGTACATGGTCCCCTTGGTGCACCCTTGTCTAGAGATTGTAGCAGCATGCGTGACATAGTTCAACCCAAACATAGGGGTTATCAACGATAAGGATTTTCGGGTAGTCATTAGCCCCGTGGCTATTCAAGATATGATGTGCATCCCGTTTCCTTTGGGTAAGGAAGTTGACAATTTTGACATGGAGAGAATGCAGCAAAAGTGGGGAGAGCTCCAATCAGGGCCACAGTTTTATCGCTTTGAGCTTCAACATCCGAGCAGTTCGACCCCGCCCAAATTCCCTTTCGGTTTGAAAGCTCTCAGAGGTGTGGCACAATCTGCCATTTCTATGCTCGCGATGGTGTGTGGTTTGGACTCAGACAAAGAGGGTCATCAGTTTCAAATGTCCCTCTACTTTATGCTAAAGAAGAATCGCGAGAACCTACTTTTTGATTTTGCAAAGGTTATTAGCGATGGCATTTGGCTATAGCTAAAGGAATTTGGGGTTGGCTCTAGGTTTAGCTATTCGTCTTTCCTGGCCTACTTAATTTTGCACCAAAATCCACATTACTTTTCAACGTCTATGCTCCTGTCTATTTTTTATGAGAGTGGCTCGAGGAAGCTGGTTTCGACATGGACCCCCGTCATGTCAAAAACCTTCGATTATTATGCATTCTCGGATGCATTCATAGCCCCGGCTATAAGGGCTTTGGGTAAGGCTGGTATAAATATGAGTGAATGCATATCACTCCACCAGAGGTCCTAGCTTGGGAAGTTAACTCCAACCTATAACTGGTTCTTTGACATGGATTTCACCATGCTTTGCATGCCAGGTTTCGTTCGAGAACCTTTTCGGCTTCCTCGTTTCCTCTTCGATAGAGTGCTGGCCCTAGAGGCAATGAGACAGCTATGTACCCTTGATGATGATTATTGGGGAGGAAAGCACTTAACCTCCTATTTGTTGTTGCCAATTGTGTTTGGTTCGATGTCGCTGGTTAAGAAGAGGACCTCATAGATCGATACCTTAGTGATTCTACTTTCAAAGTTGGGTCACCTCAGGTTGGTACTAATAGATGATCCCTAGAATTACAACCCTGAAAATAATTTGTTGGAAATCGGCATCAAGATCTTGCATTCACCTCGGCCATTCTGGGACCTCCGGAAGGATCCCGAAGAGGGAAACATAAGTAGATATGTAGGCCTCGAATATTTGCCTATAGTGGATGGTCGACCACCCTGGCTGGTTTTTTATCACATTGTGGGGAGGGTCAACCCAAAGCTCATGATCAACCCCCCTTTGGTCACCCAATTAAAGAATCTCAATTGGGCACTCGAAAAGATGTAGGCTTTCTGGATATACCGGCAGGAGATTCTGGCAGCTGGCAAGTTGTACAATGAAGTCGCCCTCGATGAGAAGTTTGATGACATTTGAGAAAATAAACATCCGGATGTTGAGTATTCTCCGAACCATTCAACATTAGTGCAGCAATCTAGAAGAGAGGAGGCTACTACGGAATCTGGGGAGGGAGTAACTCAGAATCCCCTCGCCATCGCCGAGAATCCAGTACTTGAAAAGAATACTAGTAAACAGCCTGTGCAGGAGGAAGAGTCATGCGCACTAGCATCTATGCTAGCCACCTCCTCTAAATCAAAACGAAAGCCAAGGACCACCAGTGGTAAGAGATGGGTCATTCTCGACCTCGATGATTTCCTCGAGGAGAAGCAACAACGTACCGAAGAGGGCGGCGTGGAGGAAGAGTAGCCGGAGAAAGAAGCAGTCAAGGCATCTGCGGCTCTACCGGAATATCAGGTAAACTTTCCTCCCTCTTATCTCTCCTTTATGTCTTTGGTCTCACCACAGTCTACCCCTACTATCTCATCTGCACCAGTCATCTCTGCTTCTGGATTTGTTGGTCATTCCGGTCTTGCTCCTCCCATTTTCCCTCCTGTATCCTCCACTTTCCATACTTTACCCGGAGTGCAATTTGGTGTCAACACCGGGCTCATAGGCCAACAATTTTTATCCCCAAGGCCCAACCCTGCAGTTGGTGCGTCTCCAATTTTTTCTTACACCGTCACTTCATTTTCATCCCCTCCGAGTAGCCAATTCATCCTACCATTCTCCCCGGCCATTATAATGCGACCCACCAAGACCTTTGATGTATCAGCTACACTATCTTTCCCGCTGGCTGTCCCTTAGGAGTATCCTTTTGTTGGTGGACTGGGTATCCTAGCCCAGGAATATTTCTCGTAGGTCGATGCAAAGAAAAGTGCCCACGCCAATCGGATCAACAAGCAAAGAGCGAAGGACGCAACCAGGTAGGCGGAACCCCACTCACAAACCATTTTCAATGAAAGCCAGAATTCCTTGATGTTTGTGATGATCACTCCTAATGTGATCAAGGCAGTAATCGAGATGCAACCCAGTGACTATTCTATGAATGTTGTCAGCTTAGACTTGCAGCAAGTCTGCTTGTAAGATAAAGTTGATCTAATGGAGGAGACTCAAAAAATAGTGACCACTAATTTTCTCAAGCTCAGCCGGTAGGAGAAGAAGGATGATCAGATTGCGGAGTTGAAAAGGAAGGTCGACATCTGGGTAAACAAATTCAAAACCTAGAAGAACGAAATAGGTCGGCTGGAGAAGGAGAAGGGTACCTTCAAAATTAAAATCAAAGAGTTGCAAAATTTGGGCGAGGAGGTCATTCCGACTCTTGAGAAGCAAGTTGAGCTACTCCGAGCAAATGAAGAGAAGCTCCAAGCAAAAGAAAAGGAATTCCAAGCTAAGTCTAACTTGCTAACTGAGGGCATGAGAGAGCTCTGACAGAACACCATGGCCGAAATTGCTGAAATGAGTACCAACGTGGAGTTGGAGGTCCAAAAGACTAAGCAGGCTGAATTGGCCTTGGCAGAAAAGGAAAAGGAGGTTTTTACCCTGAAGGAACAGATGTCCGCATTGGATAAAAGTTTGGCAGAAGCAGTGGCAGGTTTAAGCAGCAAAGAGGTAGAATTGGCTGCCTTAAGAACCCAACCCCATGCGCCTCAGATGAGCTCCTTGAAAATTGCCAAAGGGCTACACGCATCATACTGGGACAAGGTGAAGGCTTTGTACCTTACCCTGCAACCCACTTTAAAGTTTATGGTGCAAGCGTCTAGCCTCTATGGAATGGTGAGTGAATCGATATAACAGGTTCAAGAGTTAACTTCTGACAAGGTTCCTGAGGCTAGAATATTATTGGGTAAGTTATATACCGCTTCAGATGAAGCATTGAGTAGCGTGGGCATCAATGACCGAATGATGGTAGCTTTGGTGCAAGTAGCCTCATCTCCATGCACGAGGTCATTCAATAGGTAGAAAATTGCAAAGCTTGATTAAACCAGGTCACCAGCGATGTGTGGGCAAGGTTTTACCATTTGACTCAGAGAGGCCTCCCTTCACCTTTCATTGCGGACTAGGCAGTAGCAGGAGTGGAGCATATTATTGAAATAATCAAAGAGAAGAAGCAGAACCTTTTTGTCTTCCAAACCTTTGATCAATCTCTGACTGCTGAGGAGATCGAGGTGATCGTGCATCAACTAGCACAACTTTTCTTCCAATTGGAATTGGAAATAAAAGTATCAGGCGAGTTTCCCTTCAAAGCAATCATCGATCTCAGATTGGCTCATGAGCATCTGCCAACTCTCTCTAGACCAACAGATGAGGTATGGAGCAATCTATAGGCTGCCCTGTCGAGGTTGTGAGCATTGTGTTGCTGAGCCAAAGGTTTCTAGGGTTCTCTTTTTCGTGAGTGAAAAGCCCCTATGAGTCACCAAACTGTTCAACAAAAACCGCCTAAGCCTTGGCAGTTTTCTTTTCCTTTGCGGCTATGCCTTAGTTTTGTATGTTCACTGTCCTCGAAGCTCGCCACGTGGCTACCTCTCGAGGCTTTTTGCTTTGACTTTGCTTCACTTTTCGGCAATCCTGTCTGCATGTCGTGTGGCTCGCACTGGCTGCTTTTCTGAGTCGGGCCCGCCTCGTTCTTTTCTTTTGCTTGGAGCTCTCCACGTGGATCTCTCTCGCGGTTTTCTATTGGGCGTTCTTGCTGCTTTCTGCCGAGCTCCATCTGGGTGACACGTGGCATTTCTGTTCCTATGCCAGTTACCTTGGAAATGTCGACGGATCTTTTTGCGCTTCCCGCTGCCGTGTGTCCTCTCCTGTTGCTGGATGGTTTTCCATTTGGTATTGTGGCCTCACTGGTGTGTTGCTGATCGATGGATGTTTATTATGGTGGCTCGGGGTCATCTGGGTTGAGGATCGCCATGCGTGGTCTGATATTTCATGATGCATTTTCAAGCGGTGGGATGGCCAATATATGGGGCCTTGTTTTCTTTTATTAGGTTGTTGATTAAGTTTATAAAAAACTCCCAAGCACTGGGAAGTAGGCCTCGTGTAATAGTTGCTTTTAATTCAAAGACTTCAGACTGTGCCAATAGATTCGGCCTTTATGTTTTCAAGCATTTTTTGGAACTATTGACTTGTGTTGTTATCTTCATTTTGTATGAATGCCTGTTCTTCAGTTTTTGTAACCTCTTATAGCTGGAATGAATACATATCATATTTCTACTACTCTTCTGTGTTAATACAAAGTTATGCTTGATTACATTATACAAATTAGATGGTATTTTTGCACGACAAGTGCTTTTGAGAAAATTATCTTAAATAACAACAATTTAGTGATTTGGGCCTTTGCATTATGCACTGTGCTCTAATAAAGTTGTCTAAAGATTTGGCGCATTGCCTGTAGTGTAAATTTTACATTTTCGCAATCTGCCTTACCTTTTACTTCACCCATTAAGCGAAGAGTCAGCTTCGATAAAATCCCGGAGGTTATTTAGCTAGCATAATGTCCCCCAATAGTTAAATTTCCCATAAGGCTATTGCTACATGCAAAATATTGCATCAATAGAGACAAATATGATGCTAAGTTGAGAGTATGATTCAAGAAGAAATGTTGTTAAGAATCAAGATCAAGTGTGTTGAACTGAATGTACATTTTCCATGTCTACATTTTTCCCCTCTTTGAAGCAATATACTTGTTGCATTGATTCAAAGAATAAGCTACTTTGATCAAAGTCAAAAATTTCTTGAATTTTCCAGAATGCCCCACTATTGCCCTAGTGAAAGGATTATGCTGGTATATTGCCCCCTCGAGAGATCAAGTGGAAATGCTAATTTTCCAATCGATGTCGTGATAAAATTCTAGAGGAGTGGTTCTATTGATCAGAGGATGAAAGATAATTCTTTGATGTAGACAAATTTGATGATGTATAGATAGTCATCGACTATGGGTAGTCTCATGTATATGTTGATACAACACACCGATTTTAAATGTTAGTAAAGATAGAAGAAGAAGAACAATAAGATGGACAAAAGGAGGATCCAACAAGCGCACGCTATGATGATGATTTGCTTACTAAGAGTTGGGATTTTCAAAGGGCTAATTACTTTATGTTTGATAACACACATATATACGATGCATCAAGGTATAAAGGACCGGGATGGTGTTGTACCTAGTGTGATGGAATTTGACTCGACGATCAGATTGGATTATTCTTCTTCACACTTAATGTACATACTTCATTCAAGATGTAGTTCAGACGTTCTAAACATCTCGAGCCAAAACATAGGAAAGAGAGATTTCTTATGTGGTCAACAAGATATCTAATACATCCTCTCCACAAACCAAACAAAGCACATATGACTAAGTTATTTTACAAGTGTATCCCACAAGTGCAACAAATAAAAAATATAATGATCTTTGCCCCATTCCTTTCTCTCTAAACCTATTTTGTTTAGGTATCATCGAGAGGTCCTTGGAATGAGCGCAAAACAAGATAAGCCAAAAAAAGACCAAGATAAAGTAAACAAACAAGCCAATGTTCTTCATACTGCTAGCCAAGGCTAAATTACTATGAGGTACCTGATGCTTATGTCCATCGTGGGAAGGATTCATCCTAGGACATGTAGTGATCAGGGTTTTGGTGGGACTGATTGGGTGATAAGCTAGTGATAGTCCGAGTTGATCAACTTGCTTGCTTACCAACGTAGGCTTGAGATTCTGACGATTAGGTGTTCACTTTAGAACCTACTAAACTTGCTTCTGACTGACTCACTAAAGGGTGAATGTGAAGATTGACTTTATTATGAGTGATGACAATCATGGGTGAAAGGGAGATGAAATGGATGGACCATTTTGGATTTTTCAGATATTTTGAGGCTGTTTTTGGTATTTTTTAAATTTTAAAATATTTTTGGTATTTTCAGATTTAAGCCAGAGAGACTAACTAAAAGACCTATCCTAGGGGTCTCGGGAGCTGATCCATAGATTAGTCTTGCCTACATTATACACGCAGAGACCACGTAGTTCGACCATAATTGACTTGATAATGGGAGAGTGGGCAAGTAGATTGCCATTTTATTGTGACAGACGCCTAAAGGACTGACCTAAATGTAAACTAGATGGGAAAACGGATTGCCAATGTGATAGACACCTAAAAAACTGACCTAAATGTAAACTAGTAGAGCAAACGGATTGTTAATGCGACATACACCTAAAGGACTGACCGAAATGTAAACTAGATGGGAAAATGGATTGCCAATGTGATGAACGTCTAAAGGAATGACCTAACTATCTTGGGGGATGATCAAAGATCAACCTTGCCTACATTCAAGCTCAGAGATGACGTAGTTCAAATGACAACTCTATTTTTGATTTTTTTAGATTTTGACATGTTTTGGATTTTTGAATGATTTTGATGTTTTTGAATTTTTTGATGATGAATTTGGGAAGAGCACAAAAGATATACACAAATCCGATCCACTGCCAGTTTCAAGGACATGCCCCCAGCGTTTGAGTGATAGACTACTGTAATAAAGGCATGACAAGATGACCTTAGGAATATTCCAAGTAGTACTATGGTGGAATATGATATGGGCACCAGCTCGGGCTATGGTAGGGATGCAAGTGAATGGGTGGATGGAGGATTAATGAAACATGATGGAATGGATGAGTGAGTTGTGCAGATCCTTGTGGATGGAGAGTGTTTTATTTATACTTGGCACCTGTTTGCCAAGTTTTCACCAAGGTACTTGTCCAAAGCACCACCGAAGTGGTTTTCACTAGAGGATGATTTTTTTCTTTACTGTTTTCAATCCTTTTTTTTAATTTTTTTAATTTTTGTATTTTTGTATTTTTTTGTTGTCACCAAGACGCCTGTTTGCTAGGTTTTCATCAAGGTAACCATTTTTTTAGGAAATTTTCTATTTTTTTTGTATTTTTTGGTTCTATACCTTGCAGGATTTAGTCATAAAATGTTTTGAGATGAGAGCTATTCAGAGGATCCTGCAGAGGCTCACCTTCTAGTGTTGCTAATTGATATGCTCCTTACTTGTAATTTGATGAAAGGTCCCAGCCAGTTGGGCTCAAATTTTCCTTTGCTATCTGGGTTTGGTCTATTCTTTTGGTTCTCTTTTAGCACAAGTTCATCGACTTGGAAGGTGTGTTGCCTGATCTTCTTGTCGTAACTGCGTTTCAGGCGATTCTGATAGACCTGTAGATGATTGAGGGCATTCATGCACCATTCATCTAGTCACTCTAGCTCATTCAGTCTTGTAGCCCTGTATTCCTCATCTATGATGAGGTTCTGCAATGATATCCTTAGTGACGGGAGCTTGATCTTGATAGGGAGGATGGCTTATGATCCGTAGACCAGGGAGAATGGGGTGGTGCCCGTTGACATGTGGATGCTAGTGTGGTAGGCCCATAAGGCAGGATTTAACTGCAGATGCCAGTCACGATCAGAGTCATTGACTAGTTTCTTAAGGATCTTCAGAATGGTTTTGTTGGTAGCTTCTGCCTGGCCATTGCCTTGTGCATAATATGGTGTGGAAAAGCAGTGTTGGATTTTGAATTTTTTACACAAGTCACGGACATCCTGATTCTTGAAGGGTGTCCCGTTATCAGAGATAATGGATTGGGGAACACTGTATCAGCAAATGAGGTAGTTCAGGATGAACTTGGATATCTACTTTCTAGTGATGTAGGTCATGGGAATTGCTTCGACCCAATTTGTGAAATATTCGGTGGCGGTGATAATGAACTTGTAACCGTTAGATGAGGTGGGTGATATTTTATCTATGAGATCGAGCCCCCATTGGGAAAAGGGCCAAGGTGTAACAATGGGATGTAATTCTTGAGTTGGTGCATGAATGAGATCTCCATGCTATTGGCACTATAGACACCTTCTGACAAAATCATGTGCCTCTCTTTCCATTGTCGGCTAGTAGTACCTAGTTCTTAGTAACTTCTTGGCCAAGGTCATACCACTCGAGTGTGAACTGCAAGTTCCATTGTGTACCTCAGTTAAAGTAGTTAGGGCTTCCTTAGGTTTTAAGCAACATAATAGGGTTCCATCAATGCTTCTATAGAAGAGGGTTTCCCCTAAGATGACAAAACGTAAGGACCTTTTGACAAAGGTTTGTTTGAGGTTCAGGGTAATGTCAATTGGGAGGACTCCTAATCTTAGATAGATGTAGATGTCATGATACCAAAGATCACCAGGACCAACGAATTCACATGCATATTTTGACTCTGGTACCTCGAAATTGGGTACGAGAAGCTGTTCTACTAGGAATTCATGTTTTGAGACATTGCGAGGGATATCTAGCAAGGATCCGATCATTGCCATTGCATCAATCGCTTTGTTGTTTTCCCTCGGTATTTGCTCAAAAGTGATATCAATAAAATACTCTTTGAGGCTTTCTACCACCTTCTTTTATGGTGTAAGCTTATCATCCTTAGTTTGGTATTCACTGTTGACTTGGTTAATGATAAGCTATGAATCTCCATAGACCTTTAATGCCATGATTCACCATTGTGCCACAATTTTGAGACCTATGGTTAAAGCCTCATACTCTGCAATCTTGTTTGTATAGGGGAATGCCAACTTGTAAGATCTTGGTATGCAATCCCCTTGTGGGGTGATAAAGAAGACACCAACTCCCGTTCGATGTTGTGTGTTGGAACCGTCAAAGTATAGTTTCCAATTATCAGCTATACTGAGATTGAAAATGGACTCATCTGGAAACTCTCATATGAGTGGATTTTCTGTGTAGATGGGAGCTTCTGCCAGTTGGTCTGCAATAAATTGTCCTTTGATTGCCTTTCGCTCCGCATACTCAATGTCATAATCCGATAGTATCATGACCCATTTAGCCATTCTTCCCATGAGAAAAGCTTTTGATAGTCGATACTTTAAGGGATCTATCTTGGCAATGAGCTTGATTTTATGTGCTAGCATGTAGTGTCAGAATTTCTACGAAGCAAACACCACTGCTAGGTAGGCTTTCTCAATGAATGTATAGTTTAACTCATGGCCAACCATTGTCCTGCTGATGTAATAGATAGCCCTTTTAGTTCCATTCTCGTTGTGCTGAGCCAAATGAGCACCCAAGGCTACTATTGTTGTTGAGATGTATAAGATCAATTGTTTTCCTGTAATGGGTGGTATCAATACAAGTGGTGTGAGTAGATATTCTTTGATTTTTCTAAATGTCTGATCGTATTTTTCATCCCACTTTATGCTACTCCCTTGTGGAGTAGATGTGAATAGGCAATTTGTTTGTCCACCAACTATGCTATGAACCTTTGGATGGACTGGAGTCTACCTTGTAATCATCTGAGTTGTTTCAATGTTCTTGGTGCTTCCATATCAAGGATTGCCTTAACCTTTGTAGGATACACTTCTATCCCTCTCATTGACACTATGTATCCCAACTATTTTTTGGATTGTACCCCAAAGACACATTTCTTTGGGTTGAGTTTGACCTTGTATTTTTCCAATCTATCAAAGATGTCGCTTAGGGTTGCTATGTGATTCTGCCTCTTCTTTGATCTAGCCAATATGTCATCCACATAATCTTCGACCGTTTTGTGTATCATTTCATGGAAGATTAGTGTCATGGCTCTCTGATATGTAGCCCCTACATTCTTTAGCCCATATGGCATCACATTCAAGCAATAGGTTCCTCAAGGACATGTGAATGATGTCTTATGATGGTCTTCTTTTGCAATCATTATTTGGTTATATCCTGAGAATCCATCCATCAGGGATAGCATCTCATGTTTGGCCATCATATCCATTATCATATCAATGTTGGGTAGTGGAAAGTAATCCTTAGGACATGCTTTGTTAAGGTCTCTGAAGTTAGTGTAGATGTGGATGCCCCCATTTGGTTTTGAGACTAGTACAAGATTGGATACCCATTCTGGATAGTCAATCGGGCGTATGAAGCCAACATCCAAGAGTTTTTGTAACTCTACCTTGACTAGCAAGGCTATCTGGGGATGCATTTTTCTTAAATTTTCTCTAACTGGCTTAGCTGCAAGGTAAACAGCTAAATGATGAACCACCATTTTCAGATCCGGACCTAGAATGCCAGCATAGGTCCATGCAAATTTTACCTTCCTTTCTTTCAAAAATGCTGCCAACAGTTCTTGTTCCTCTATTAGGAGAGACTTAGCATAGAAAGTGATTTGTGGTGCTGCCTCCATTCCCAAGTTAGCAAGATTACACCGCTCTGCCAGGACTGCTGATTTTTCTTGATGTAGAGCAGTAGGGGGGAGATTGAATCCTTCATCCTCCAATGCCTCAGATAGGTCTTCACCATTGGATGCATCCTTTATTTTTACTGTTCTATGGTTAGAGAGTGCCACAGTGTCTTTTTCACTCAATAACTTCAAGCTTATTCTCGATATTTTTCTTTTGTGATTGAAGGACTCAATCATCTCCCTGTAATATGTCTGGGTGTCTAAAGTGATGTCAAAACCTTCCTTTTGATCCCCACACAGAACTGTATCCCTTAGTCCCATGAATTTCAAGAGAGCCTCATTGTTTTTGAATGAGTCTAGAACTGGTGGTCCTTGTTGGTCATGATCGAGGAGTTGAGGGTATACTAAGGTGATTTGGTGGGTTTGTTGGTTTGACTCAGTGGGTGGGGCACTAATCATTAGTAAGGAGGAATCCTCAAAAAGCTTGGGTAGGCCTGTTATGGTATCATCATCATCACTACTAGTGCAGACATTAGTGACATCAAAGGTGAAGTTGTCAAGCAAAATACCGGTGCATACGGGTGGTCTAAGGGTAGTTGCCAACACTTGAGGGGAGGACCTGATTTCCCTACTGGGAGTACCTCTACCACGTATGGTTATACTTAGGGGAGTAAATCCAAGGCCAAGGTTCTGCATTCTTCTTTCTGCAATGATGGGATATAGCCATCCATCACTGTTCCTTCCAAGGCTTTGGATCCTATTGTAGCCCATACCAAGCATTACTTGTAGCCCTCTATTGGTTTCATCTATAGGTAATGTGGGCATGGGTCTTTCATCGCAGCATATTGTGTTTGAAATATATTCCTCGTCAACATTTTCCCAACTGAGATCCCCCCAACGATGGAATCCAATAGGGTCTGCGCTAACAGTGTGGATAGGTGTTTCAGTTGGCTGAGGTTGCCCATGTGACCTAGGAGATTGTGGTAACTCTTGTACAACAAATGCATTCCTTTTCATTCTATAGTCACCGCATCCATTGTCCTGGATCATGTTTTTTATGTCAGATATGTTAGGGATGGCGGGTGTCTCTGTCATAGAAGTGGAGGCAAGGGTGGAGGGGTTGATGTATGAAGTAGATTATCCTTCATCATTTTTCGGTACTTGGGGGATTTGATAAAACTTGGCTTCCAAGTTTTTGCATTAGGTGAATGGTTCGGCATCCCCATGTATAGTGACCTCCTGTTTTGGTGCAAGAACTTGATGCATTGATGATATGTTGAGGCCACTGCTTTCATTCTATGGATCCATGGACATCCTAGGAGGATGTTATATGGTAGGTCGAGGTCGAGGACCTAACAGGTAGTCTCCATGGTTACTGGTCCCACTTGGATTGGGATTTTAATAGTGCCTTGAGACACCCTTTCTTGATCATCATATGCCCTTATTGTGATACTCTTGTTCTCGTTAATGGAATCCTCGGTGAATCCCAAGTTCTTTATAAGTTTGAGAGAGAAAATATTAAGGCCTACACCTCCATCCACTGGGACCCTTTTAACTTTCCTTTTATGGAATTGTACTTGTAGGTGAAGTGCGCGGTTATGAGATGGTTGCGGGAGGAAGTCTTGGTCAGACAATGTAAGGAGATTCGGGGTAATTATATTACCAACCATAGCTTAAAACTATTCGATGTCAAGAGCAACGGAGATGGTAGATGCTGCTAATGCTTCATCAAGAATTTATCTATGGGCAGCGGAAATTTTTAACAATTCCATGATGGAAATTTGTGCGGGAGTTCTTTTCAGCTAGTCGATGACATTATAGTCATAGGGAACAAATTTTATATTTGAAGTGGGGGTCTTAGATGGTGCCCCTGTAATGGTGACCTTGCCTCCACATGTGGTCACTCCACAATCGGTGTTGGCTCCTTTGACATTAATGACCATGACTATTTCATCGACGCATGCGACTATCTCCTCATATACTAGGTTAGCACTAGCATATTTTTTCTTGCCTTTTTTGTTTCCCTGACCATTTCCTTGATTGTTGTTCGGCATCAAATTTGTGTATATTTTCAGGTCTTGATTACCGGTTGGTTGCTCGACATTGATGATATTATCCTCAATGAGGTCTTGGATGATATTCTTCAGCCTCATGCAATTTGAGATGGTATGCCCCTTGATTTTATGAAAGTCACAAAGGAGATTTTCATTATATCATGGCGATTTGGTCATGGGTCCCACATATTTCTCATAGTTAGAGACTTTGATTAGGTTTTCCTTGACTAACTTCTTCATTATGGACTCGATGGATTCCCCAAGGGCCATGAACTTCTGCTTGGGAGGGTATTTGCCTTGGGGAGGTGGTCCTCCTTGATTTCCCAAGTTATTGATTTGGTTGGTGGGAAGTGGTTGTTGTTGTGCTACTACTATATTAGTTTGTACATTATTGTAGTTGTGATTTTGTGGGTGGTGATGAGTTTGGATGTTTGGTTTGCGAGCACTTATGACCACTTTAGCATCGACCATGCCATCGTTTGTGATGTTCTTGTTCCTAGACCACGTTCGAGGTTTATCATTATAATTGTTGGAAAGACGCTTATCCTATGGTGGAGTAAATGTTGAGGCACCTCCACGTGCAATAAGGGCCCTTTCGATGTTGAGCGCCTTTGGGATCAGTTGATCATATGATGTGATGCATTGCATTTTTAATTAGAATGTCAAGTTTTCATCTAGATTAGATATAATCATGCAAACTTGTTGTTCTTCTGGCATGGTCCACTTGCTCTGATTGGCCTTGCATCGCCATCTTTGCAAGAAGGATGCGAATAGCTCTCCTTTTCTTTGTTTGAGTGTTGATAGTTCTTCCAAACTAATTTTTACACCCATGTTGAAAGCATAATTTTTAAGGAATGCTTCCACAATTTCCTTGAATGTTTTAATGCTCGTGGGTAGGTGAGAAAACAATTCCATGGCTGGACCAGTCAGACTTCAGGGGAAGAGTCGCATAAGATATGTGTCATTGTATCCAACCTCCATGTAATGTACCTGAAATTCACTGACGTGGTTTTCAAGGTTACCTGTTCCATTATACTTGTCGAATTTGGGGATCTCGAATCCCTTTGGGAATGGTACCATCATGAGACTTCTATCAAATGGATAAGGGCACAAGTTTCTTGGTGTTCTGGTTGTTTTCCCTAATTGGAGGTCCAACACTTGTTGTAAGAGTAGTTTGATTTGTGTTGCAACATTGTTGTGCAGATCGGGAGGTGGGATGAATGTGTTTTGAGGTGTTTGATTGGTGGGCAGGGTACTGGTGGGAGTTTTCTACAAGCTCTGTTGTGCGTTCAAGGATTGTTGATATGCTTGCATTTGTGTCAACAACGCTTGTTGGTTATCTTGTTGTTGTTGTTCCAACAAAGCTTGTTGTTGGTCCATCTGTTGTTGTTCCCATAGAGCCTCTTGCTTGTCTAGCTGGTGTTTCTCCAACAAAGCTTGTTCTTGGTCAAGCTATTTTTGTGCCACTAAAGCTTTTTGTTGGCCGAGTTGCTATTGCGCCAACAAATCTTGTTGTTTAGCTTGCTGGTATTTCTGAAAATCTTGTAGGGCTTGTTGGTATGCTTGTCGATGGATTGCTTTCAGTTGTGCTTAGTATTGTGCTTGCACTTTTTGCTAGGATTGAGCTTGGGCTTTCGCTTGTTGGGTTGTTTGAGTGGCTTGTGCAACTTGTGTGGTTTGTGTAGCTTGTGCGGCTTGTTGGGCAGCTAGTTGTGCTTGTGCTTATTGGGCTGCTTGAGCCTCTTGCACAACTTGTGCAGCTTGTTGGTTTTGCTTCAGTACCCTCTGATGATTAGCTTTTTGGATGGCTTGGATTGTGGTGATGAGTGAATTCACCCCGTTAGCCTTTGGTGGGATTGGTGGTGGATTGGGAATGATGCCAACTATTGTGACGAGCGAGTTGGTGGTGTTCGTGGTCGAGATTTGGGTCATTGGAGGTGTGGTTGAGATGCTCGGTCCCTAGGAAGGTATGTTCTGAGGGATTTGAGAACCGACTGATGTAGTGATTGTGGCGACTTGAGTAGTTTCCACTTGTTGTTGTGATGCTACCGACAAAAGGAGAGGATTCGATGTGATGCTCAGATTTCCTTAATTTGAGAAACTAGTGAGGGGTAGGGGGGAAGACACAACCTTAGAGGTGATATAGATGTGAATGGTAATGAAGGGAGTGATGATATGCTTCCCTGGAAGGAGAACGGGTCAATGAATCCCAATGTTGTAAACAAACCACCCTCTCCTTGCGGTAGAGAAGTTTGTATGTCTAATGGATAGGCAGGTGTTGCATGGAATGAGGATGATTCTACCTGATTGTGGAAAGTGAGTGGGACATATGGGTGTGATGGATTCACTGGAACAGAGTTTTCCGATGTGGTGCTGACACTTACCTCTTTTTTGTTTACGAGGCAATGTCGTTGTAACTCACAAAACATTGCACTTCCCTTGTTCACAATTGGTGAGGCTGGTGTGATTGTTAATATGGTTTGAGGCATTTCTTGAGTGATATCTGGAGTTGACATTGGGGGCATTCTTGTAAGAGGCCTTTTTGTACTAGTTCCTATGTCAAGGTCGGAAGGGAATTGGACCCCTCCTTCCGTTAACGTGCGTAAGTATAGAGAAGGGTTAAGTTTAAGCATGGCATTGAAAATTTTATGATTCTTTAGATTTTGAATCATTTTAGTTATTTCCCTTTGTGTCATTCCCAAGTTTTCATTGATGATATCCTCTTCATAGCCTTCCTCTTGAGGATTTTGTGATGGTAGAGAAGAGTTGTTTGGGGGATTGCTTGATCCTGCAAGGTTTACTTCGGTGAGTACTTGATCTAACTTACTGGAAGTTGATATTTCGTTGATGTTTTCCATGTTCCTCTTGTATTGTGATCTTGCTTGAACCATAAAAATAGGGATTGTGTGATCTTAATATTTAGGCCCAAAAGAGAAGAACTAGGGAAAGCACAGGATCAAAGGAGGGTGTTGATGATGACGAAATAAATGGATCAAGTGAAAGAGTGAAAATTTTGAAGAAATTTTTAGGGTTTTATGCTAAACTTTAGGGCTTGGATTGATTGTGATGATTTGACTAGGTGTATTAAGTCAAACAAGATTGTGGTGAATTTGTAAACCCTAGGAAGTTGTGTTATCCTAGGAAAAACTCACACACAAGGGGATGGATTGGCTAAGTGTGTTAAGCCAACCAAGGTGATCATGGAATAGTAGACCACATGAAGTTGCATTATCCTAGAGGTAGATTTGTTCATGGGATGAGACTATTTGGCTAGGTGTGTTAAGCCAAAATAGAGTGATGCTGATTTAGCCTTTAAGTTTAGCATGAATGATTTTTCTAAAGTTCCCAAAATTTTGTTGATGGGATGAGATTTGATTGATGGAGAGATGAAGGAGAGTGAAGACTTTTATCCGAGATCTTGACCTAGACATGACTCCTTTCTACAAAACCTTGGTATTGAAGAACATGCTACACTTCCTATGTGAGGAAAGCAAATCTTTCAAAAAGCTCAGGATTCTGTTGATAGTAGAATGCATACAAAGTTGGTCTATTCCTCGAAGCTTTCTTATAGAAATTGTACACTAGTCTTTCTCTAACTTCAAGGAGCATTTCAAGACATTGTTCACGGGCTTTTAGACTTATCCTTTTGAATCTTGGTTTTGGGATTTTGACCTTTCGGGAAATCATTTGAGGCAACACATATGAGGTCCAATTTGTCTTTTATCTTGCCTTAGTGAATTATTTTTACCAAAAACACTTTCTTGATTATGTTTCAAACTGCATGTCTAATGTCCCACTTTCTTTTTCATCCCACAAGGTCCATTATGTGGAAATCAAGGAAATTAGGGAAAAATTTTCCTAGGTTTAACCTTAGTGAAAAAAATGATGATAAAATCCAAGCACTTAGAAACCTCTAAGGATATGATCCCTAGGGAAAGCAAGAGTACTTGAATTGGTTAAGGATATTTGTTTCCTCCAAGGGGTTTGAAATTTGAAACTCTTTGTGAATGTTTTTTTTTTCAATTGTTTTGAGAACCAAACAATGTATTTTCTGCTTCCAAGAACATGTACAACCCTAGGATGAAGAGACAATATTTTGTTGGGTTCCCACTTGGATGAATCTAGCTACGCATATTCTGTGCAGATGACTAGATGCTTGACCATACTAGCTCCCCTCCATGACACACACTTCTTGGGTCAGCCAAGCATCACTACCCATGAATCTCCCATGGAATAATTTTCATCTCTACAACAAAACCACATGTATAACAGGGGGTGGCTTCAAAGGACATGGCTTTTTGTACCAACAAAATAGATAAGGATTTGGCCTTCTAAACAAGGGTTTTAATTCAGACTTTCTATTCGTGGAGGCTGACCCATGCGGTGAGAGACCATTTCTGCCCTTCTCATTGAAGCCAACCATGTGATACTGGCTTTTGTTCCAGTACCCACTTTTATATCCCGGCTGGAAATACACTTGGCTTGAGTGTGTTACCGGTTGGGTCGTTCCCTTGGGTGAGTACTTTTTCCCACAAGGCAAGCCCACTAAGATAAACAAAAGCGAGTAAACATATTCGTAGTTCGATCAACCTTTGTTTAGAAACAAAGGGAGAACACACACAATAAGCCTACTCACACTTGCACAATGTTTTGTTCAATTTTACACCCAAAATGAAGTGTGAAGGTAATACTTTTGACAACTTAATATCACAAAAAGACTTTTGATTCTCAAGATCATCATGAGGTGTGAGAGAAGTGCATACGCCTTTTAAATGATATTACTTTGTGAAAAGGATTACAAAACATCGAAAAAACACATGTTCATTTTAATCCTTAAAGCAAAAGATGAGTTCTTTTTAAAGCACCAATTTTGAAGTGTGAAAATTTGCCTTGTTCAATTTTAGACCCAAAATGAAATCTAGTAAATTTCTAAGGTTCTCTTTAACCAAGAGAATTAAGTCGAATGATTAATTTTTACCAAGTATGAAAATGTAAAAATAAAAATCTAGCTCAATAAGCATTAAAAAATGCTCTTGTGAATTTCTCCAATCTTGTTTTGTCTTTATTTGATTCCAATATCAACTTGTAAAAGAAAATACAAAGTCAATATGAATAATTCACAAATTTTCTCATATATCCATGCATTAATCATAAATTATTAAGGAAAATGCCATCTAATAAGAAAAAAATGAATCACTACCAAAAAATTTCCTTATACCGCTATTTATTTCTTGAATTAAACCTTTTTACTATCTTTACCGCGGCCTACGGTATCACGGTTGGCAGGTTCACATAGTCGACTGAGACCGCTACCTCTATACTCTGGATGGTCTGAGAGAAACCCGTGGTAGTGCGGTAGGCAAAGCTAGCAATGATGGGTGCAACGGTCAAGGTTACCGCGATACCATGGGAAAGCCACAAGGTAACCACGATAGTGCGGTGGGAGCGGTTAGCAGTGTGCCCATCAACTACCGCTATACTGTAGGTAGGTAGAAGAGACCCCACGACTGAGTGGTAAGAAGACAGATGGTGAGGAGATGGCGAGGTGTCGGTTTGCAGAGTTTACCGCGATACCACGGATGACGTTGTAGGGAACCGCAAGACAATGGTAGTGGCTAATAGACAGTTCACCACTCAGCCGTGGTCGAGGGAAAGTTAATCCGTGGTAATGTGGGGGACAGGAAAAGATGTGAACTACAAGACCACAAAGGGTTAGCCGGTAGACTATGGTGACGCGGTGAGGACAGTGAACGCTTACCGCACTACCGCAGAGGGTTAGCTGGTAGACCGTGGGATAGCTGTGCAGATCATGGCGGTTAACCGCAATACCACAGAGGGTTAGGTGGTAGACCGTGGTGGTTAACCACAATACCATGGAGGATATGGAAGAAGGCTACAGTTAAGCGGTAAGGAGTGGTGGAGACATCGCATGGAAACTGCAATACCACGGTTAGTGAGGAGATAAGTCACGGTATGGCAGTATACACCATGGTACTGCGAGTGATGAAGGTGACAGTGCAGTAGGGCGGTAAGTGGTGGTGGTGAAATCTGAGGAAAAAGCCCGACACTGCTATACCATGGGTGAACGGACTGGGAGGTGCGCTAACGCAGGAGAACTGTGAGGAAAGGCACAGGGGAGAAAGCCTATAGAAAAATCCCATTTCAAATATGATTTTATGTTTTCTTTTTTTTTTTACTTGTCTTCAGCATACATGAATATTAAGCATGTATCAAAGAAAATTCACTACTTGTACTCTATGGGGAAAAAAAAAATTCTCGGATGTTATACTATAAAGGAAAATGGAATATTTCCCAGACAGAGTAATATGAAGAAATGGAAACGTAGCTAATTGTCTTCTTATGAAATGTAATAATGTACGAAAAAGGCAGTTAACTATAAATAACAGCGGAAGCTACTATCAATAGAACTTATAAACACGTCTACATGAATGAAATTTTCTGCAACAAAGATCCAAGTAATATTGTAAAGTAAAACCAAATTTAGAAGTTCCCTCCTTCTAGCGCCAAAAAGCAGATGCTGAAATCTACAAGATAGATCGACTCAAATAGTTTCATGTTGTTAGCACAAAAGTTAGTTTAAATCAACAAACTTAGAAATCCTTATGAAATATTTAACCATGTTAAACAATGCAAATAATGAAAACAATGCAAGATAAACAAAAGCATATGCAAACATGATTAACCCTTATCTCATGGTGGATTGGTGCCACTTTGTCATGTAGGATGCAGCCCTTTCCCAATCCTTGAACAAGTTGAATGATGTTATGGGAAAGATTAATTCTCAAATGAAGAGAATAACCTTGCATGAAATGTATGAAGTGTTGAATGAATTTTGAGTATAGTAAGTTTACTCAAATTTTGTGGATGAAGAATGAGGAGAGAAGCCTCCAATTTATAGATTTCTAAACTGGAAAAGAGAATGAAATAGAGCAATGTGGGATCATTCAACACCCAATGGCCAAGTGCCACTTGTCAATATGTGAATGGTTGATGGTTGTGCACATTTTGGCCAAAGTGCCAATAAATGCAATTAGGTGGAATTTCAAATTTGAGAAATGACATGTGAGAGGGAAAAAATAATGAAATAAATGCCACTTGGCTCAATGCACAAGGACATGTAAGAAGAATGAATGCCTTGTTGGATGTACAAATCCACTTGGACTTTTTGAATTCAAATTGAGGGAATATTCCCTTTTGATGCCTTGTGAGGGAAAATAGATGAATTAATAAATCAATTAAATCTATTTTCATGTGCAACTTGCATTCTCTAGAATATTTTAGTGATAGGGATTAACTTAATCAAGATTTTGATTATTTTAATGATGGATTAGAAGATGTGACGACTTTGACTTAAATTGATGAATTAATTTAAATCATAATTGAGAGGAATTGATTAATTAAATAAATGATTTTGATTTATTTAACTAAGTGGGAAAATGTTAGATTAAATCAAATAAGGTTTAATTTATTCAATTTAATAAGAGGACTTTAGAAAATTTGATCAAATAAAATGATTTATTTAATTAAACAAAGACATAAGATTAATTAAATTAAATTGATTAATTTAATCAAAGAAAAAGAAAAGACTTAATCGAATAAACAATGATTTATTAAATTAAGAGATAGAATATGATGATAAGCTGAGAGTATGATTCAAGAAGAAATTTTGTTAATAATCAAGATCAAGTGTGTTGAACCGAATGTATATTTTCCATGTCTACAGTATGCATGAATCCATTTGTGTGGGACTGTGGAATGGATTTTTTCATACTAATCTCACTGATTTTTTATTTATCACAACATTGATGAGAAGCAGATTCCTGTGGGGACTGGGAGAAAAGTAATTGGAGGCTAGTGAAAATGTGAGAATTTTATGGTCCCAATAGTGGCTTGGCCTAGGGATGAATGATTGTGAGATCATAGGAAGAATTCAGACCACTAGGAGAGCATACCAAGAATCATGTGTCATGGAATGGTGGAAGTGGTAGAAAATCCTATTCTACTATGCATGGAAAAGTTTCACTAATTTTCAAAAGGTTATTTGGGAATTATCCATGTACTGACAATCCCTAACCTTCACCTATTCTACAATGCATGGAAATGATACATTTTAAGATGTTTTTCAAGAGTTTTCCATGCACTGGTAACCTTTAATCCTCTATGTTCTTCAAGAAAAGAAGTGTTTTAGGAACTACCCATGTCCAAGCAATTCTTGCTCCTCTCCTAATTTTTTTTGAAAATAATAAGAATCTTCACCTCCTTTCTCAATGATAACAAAGGGACCTAACCAAAAAGCTTCAAAATTTCCATGCTTTCCCTTTTCCTAACATCTAGCATTCCACATTAATACTAGATCATTCTCCTCAAATTCTATTTCTTTGGATTTTTTATCAAAAAGGTATTTCATTTGTGATTGCATCTTCACATTTTGTTTTTGGGCCATTCTCCTTATTTCATCAAGTTATGCAAGCTGCTCCATCCTTCCCTCCATTGGTTCTAAAATGTTGAAATCTTCTTGAAGAATGAAATTATAGACTGGTAAAAGGTTTTGCAATGGCATCCTGGCTTGTGTTTCATATACCATTTCAAACAGAGACTTTCCAATTGCCTTTTAAAGTAATCCTATCTACCCATACAACCATTCTCATCTTTGAGTCCCATTCCTTTTTGTTTCCATCCATCAACCTTCTTATGATTTTGAAAAGGATTTTATTGCTAGACTCTATCTGACTGTTTGCTTGTGGGTGGTAAAGGGCAACATAAGATACAATAATGTCATATGTGTTGCAGAAGTCTTTGAATTCATCAGACCTAAAACACATCCCATTGTCTATGATCAACCTTACTAGTGTACCTAATCTAGTTATGATATTGTCCATCAAAAAAATTATCACCAACTTGCTTGTTTCTTGTTTAGTTGGGATTGCCTCCACCCATTTAGTGAAATAATTAGTTGCCACTAATATCCAATTATATCCTCCACTTAATTTTTCTTGTATTTCCCCAATAAAATCAAATCCCCATTGATAAAAAGGGGCTTCTACTTGTAGGGGTCTAAGTGGTAGGGATCCTTGATACTTTATCTTTCCTGAGAATTTCTTATAGGATTCATATATTATTACATATGCAAAAGAATCAGTGAAAACCTTAGGCCAATAATAGCCTACCCTAAGAATTTTATGTGCAGTGGTTTTGGAAAAGTAATGACCTCCACACACCCCTTAATGCATATCCCTCAAGAAATGTTGTACTTGTGATTCATCTAGTCACAATAGTAGCATTCCATCCCTATTTTTCCAAAACAAGTCCCCTTCTATGAATACGTACTTAGATGCCTGTAACTTTAGGGTCCTCCTCTAATTATCAGTTAACCCTTGAGGGCACTTCATGTGTTTAAGATAATACACTATATTTGTGTACCAAGGAGTACATTCAATGCTTGCAACCATACCATTCTCATTTTTCACATTACAAATTTGATTAGCTTCAATAATGGATTTTTCCATTAGTTTGGCTAGGCCCTATCCCCTTACTAACTTGTTAATATGAATTTCCATATCAAATTCTTGGATCTTATTAATCCATCTACATCTCTTCCCAGTTACCTCTGTCTGTACCAAAATATCTTTCATATTTATGTGTGGCATGTATGCAACCACCTTGGCTCCCACTAGATATGGTCTGAAAGTTTTTTTTGCTTTGACCAATGCAAAATCTTATTTCTCCATAATATCATATTTCAACTCTAACCCCTACAAATATTTTCTATAAAAGGATATAGGTTGCTCATACCCTTCATCATTTTTTTGTAATATGACAACTGCTATGGTATGAAATGAAGCAAATAAAAATATTTGGAAAGTTTTGGTAAAATCAGGTGATTTTGGAATAGGGGCTTCTTTGATGGCCTTTTTGATGGATATAAAGGCTTCCAGGGCTTCTACAGTCCAATCTATCTTTTCTCCCTTCTTCAACATTTTGGATATAGGTTTAATGATTTAAAAAAAAATTGATACAAATCTCCTCACAAAGTTAATTTGTCCAAAGAATGATTGAATGGATTTTACAATTTTGGGAATGGGAATTTTGTTTATGGCTTCTACTCTTTTAGGGTCTATTCTAATCCCTTCTTTTGATACAATACACCCCAAAAGTTTACCCTTTGTGACAAAAAAGTGTCATTTCTTGGGGTTGAGACTAATACCATATTCCAAATCCTTAATGAATATTTTCTCCAGGTGTTATATACGGTCTTCTATTCTTTTGGAGTAAGAAGTGAGGTCATCCTAGTACACTACCATTATAGCATTAATCAAGTCTACAAATGCTGCATCCATGGCCCTTTGGAAATTTTATCCTACATTTATGAGACCAAATTAGATTCTCACATAGACATATGTCCCTCATGGTGTAGTAAAAGTTGTCTTATAGTGCTTATATTCTTTAACTTTGACCTGAATTTACCCAAAAAATCCATCCATCATTGACAACAACTCACATCCTGTTACTTTGTGCAATATGGCTTCCATATTTGGGAGAGGGTAATTATCTTTAAGGGGGCAACATTTAAATTTCTGAAATCCACACATAGTCTAATGTCCCCATTCTTATTTCTTATTGCAACCAAGTTTGAGACCCATGTTGAATGTCTAATGGGTTTGATAATACCTCAATCTTTAAGTTTTGGCAATTCCTCTTGCATTTTTGGCTCCAAAGTTAGGTTGATGGGTCTTCTTTTTTGTTTGAATGGTTTTGCATCCGAGTTTAATGGAATCTCATGTTGGAAGAGATCTTCTTTGTATGCTTTGAGATCCACAAAAGACCAAGCAAAAAAATGCTTGTACTTTCTCAACAGTGCAATCAACATTTTCTTGATTGTCAGACTTATCTTCTTTCAAATGTAAACTCTTTTTGGTGCTAACTCAGTTCCAAGATTGATTTCTTCAATATCTTCTCTCTTTACTAGTGTCTTCTTCATGAGAAAATGATAATTTCCATCATATACCCTTTCTAGTGCCACAAGTCCCCTAGGAAGTTTGTTAGTTTTAAGTTGGAAGACTTCTTTTCCAAATACAGTTTGTTTGCCTTCCATTTCCTCAACAAATACATTAAAATCAATATCTTGGGCCTCATACGAGTCTATGCAATGGAGAAATTTTATGAGATCAGTGTCATCATTGAAAACTTACCAACTATAGATATTATCATGGATAGCGGGTCTTGTTTTGAATTCAACCTGAGATACTCCAGCCAAGGTGATATCATCTCTTTTTAGGGCTATATTAGCTAGGAAATCTGCCATCAAATTTTTTGATCTGTCTATCCATTCAATTGAAAAAGCATAAAATAATTCAATTATATCCCACATAGCATTCCTATATTATTTTAACCTTTTATTTTTTGTAGTATATCTTGTCCTGACTTGTGAGATGATTAATTATGAATCTCTAAAAATAGTTAGTAGCTTGATCTTATGTTTAACAACCATATTCAAACCAATTATCCAACCTTCATACTCTACCACATTATTTGTACAATCAAAATTCAACAAAAAAGAATATTTGAATATAATTCCTTGGGGTGAAATAAAGACTACACTAGCTCCATTAATTTCCTAACTACATGCTTCATCAAAACACATTTAGCACATGTTGTGTTCATTCTTGGAAACATGTCTATCAATTGGGTCAGTGTTTGTTAATTTAGGCTGAGAAGGCTCTAGTCTGAAGCTCCCTAGATCCACATCACAAAAGAAATTTATCTGTTCTTGAGGAACATAATCCACAATCTAACTCATTCTTGGTTCTCTATATAGCTTAATTTCTTCACCATTAACTAGAATTGTGGCATATGATAAGTCAAACTGTACATTCCCTCCAACTGTTCCAGTCCATTGTCTTGATAACAACCTTCCAAACTGAGGAGGTGTATCAATCACAGTTATGTCTATATTATAAGTTGCTTGTGGGTAAGAAGAAAACTTCACCTCTACATCTTTCATAATTCCTACCACTGGAACAGGTCTTCTATCTATAGCATAACATTTTCCACTAGCAATGTTTACCCACATCCCAAGTTGTTTCATAACCACCATTGGCCTGATATTGATATTGGCCCTTGAATCTATCATACAATTTCTTACCAGCTTGTTATTTATGAGTAATGTGGGGTAAGTGCACCAATCTATGACACAATTTTGGTGCCAAATTGAAAATAGGTTTTAAAAAAACTTGAAATAATCCATTTGGCGCTCGCCAAATTTGGCATGCACCAAATGGCTTATTTGACATAAAAGCAAAAAATTGGGTTTCAAACCCTCATTTTGTCTTCCACCCACGGCTTGAGGAAGATGATTTCAAGTCTGCAACTCTCGCTTGCCAAATCTCTTCCATTTTTTGCATCCTTAGCTTTCCATTTTCCATGAGGATGCCACAAACAAGTTAGAGAGGTCGAAGATTGCAAAGAGATATGCATTTTTATTCTATTTATTTTGAATTATATTTAGAATGCAAATTTAAATAGGTTTTTATAATAAAAATTTGTTCTAATTCTCAGGGAGTGAATCTCCACCTCAAAACATTGAGAATTCACAATCACCCCCTCATGAAGAGCCTCCTATACAAGAACAACCCAGAACCCCTCCATCAATTCATAGGCATCGTCAAGGAACACAAGAAAATATTCAAAATCAAATTGAAAACAATAAAAGAGACATTTAACAATTAATTGCAAGATTAACTGAGCATGCCGAAATCCACCCTTATAGGAGAGGGATTGTTGAATCATTGAAGTCAATTGTAACTCATGTAGGAGAAATGAGCGAGCAAATAATTTTTTGGTCAAATAAGAGGCATGAGATGAGATAATTTTATGCTCCTGGTTTGTCATATGCAGATGTCAAAAAACTAAAAATTAGCAAAGTTGGCTTGTGTGCCCTATTTATAGAGCCGAAAATCAATGAACCTTTGTCTCATGCATGCAGGAGGTTTCCCATCCATTGGTGCCACCATGAGTTAATTAAAAACAAATTTTGGGAGCGGTGGTGGATGGTATTTGATAAATCTCCACGCAATAAACATGAGGTGCCACAATAATTTTTGAGGAAACTCTATTGTGAGTTTGTCCTGAATAAAATTCTAAACTATTTTGACATCTTAGACTTTTAGGGTAGAGGTGGGGGCTCAACACATGATAGACCTACTACACGACATAATCCACAGTTGGCACTGAGAGCCTTGGGCAGACCCATGGTAGAGCATGTCATTGTTCCTTCCATTGTTAAGGGCAATGTAGAGGTGGACATGATGAAGTCAATTGGATCACTCACCCAAACCATTTTAGAGTGTGTGAGTCCTCTAGTAGAGCCTAGTGTGGAGGAGACGCGTAGGCCCGAAGCTCCACCCCACCATTGTGGTGCTTGTGGTGTTGTTTGCGCATACGATTATTAGGGTGCTTGTGATGTAGCTAAACAACCTACATCGGTTGCAGAGGCAATGGCTTTCACAGATGATATTTTGAATGATACGTTCAACATTGACACTCACATAAAATTTAGCAAGTTATTTTAATGGTGTTTATTAAATTTTATTTTGAAATTTAAGAATAACTAAATTAGTAGAATTTTGATATGATGAAATTTCAAGGTCGCACTATTCATGAGGCATGCTCTATTCCTACAGACCCTTATACATTCTCGAAGATGATTCCACAGGTATGCAACTAGTACTAAATATATTATTATTGCATTTGTACAGTTGAATGTTATATTTGAATGTTTGTCTCATAACCTGCTTCGGATTTCAAATAGTTTCCTGGTGCACTTTCTTCCTCCACACCTCGCGATTCATATCCTCAAACAACGTACACTCAGGTAGCCTTTATTCATTAATGGTGTTGTAAATCTATGTTAGCTAGTTTTCATAATTTTGCGTATATACAAATCTAAAAAATTGATGAGAAACACAAACATTGCATTCAAGTATTCCTTGATCGTGTCACATTATGTTCTCCTAAATCAGTTTTTTCTCCTTTATTCCTTCCTAATCCCTTACCATTAACATTTAAAAGTTCACCCTATTTTCCATGATCCCCTCCAAGCCCATCTCACTAATATCTTCTAGTCCATGCTATGTGTCATTATGTCCTTCTCCCATCTTATTGTACCCATTATTATATCACCCTCAATGTTCCATGATTCCTTATGTTCCACCCTATGTTCCTTTATGTCATCCTATGTTATACCATATTTGTCCACGTTTCATCCTAGATAACTCTTCTCTATTATTGCTACACACAGGTCAAGTTCACACTTCGTGTACTATAGTCAAACCCTAGACACCTCCTAATTCACCCTATGTTGCATTATTCCCTAATAATCACATCCCATTAACCTCAAATTGTCCACCCTATATTCTTTTATCCCATCCTAGCCCATCCCATCAATCTATACTAGTCCATCCTATGTTCCATTAATCCCTTTGGTGCAGGGGCACCACTCTTTTCTATGTTTCTTCATTAAGTGTCTGATAGGAAAGGTGTGTTAGGATGTTTGAGTTGAGTCCTTGAGTCTTAATAAGGTCCAATGTGACCATTCTACTGTAATTTATCAACTTTGAGGGGATTTTGTATTCATCTTGTAAGGTTTACAAATCATGTGGAAGGAATTGTCAAAGTTGACAAGAGGTGTCAAGGTAGATAGGATGATTTTTTCTTGAGTAATTCATGATTTATTAGTTTAATAAGGTCTCATTAGACTATCTGTAATAGTTTATGTGTTTAAGAGGGTCTAGGAAAATATAAAGAGTCAAAACTTGAAAGTGCCAAATTTGTGAGTTGCATAAATACAACAAATTTGTAATGCAACAGTTATGAGAGGTTTAAAAAGTAGTTTTAAGGAAGTTGGGCATTGGTTTTATGAGGATAATCCTTTAAAAAGGCATGAAAACTTGTTTTTTAATGTTGGCTTAAAGTTTGAAGCATTGGCAATAAGAATATCTCTGTTTTTCATCAAATTTCTAAGTGTTCTTATCGTTTTTAGGCCTGTACGAGCCCGTACAAATTGATTGTGCCATGTAAATCATTCTAATTTTTTGTGTCAGGTGATAACAATATTTTGGAACAAGTTTGAGGGATATCCATTCTGATTTGTGGTAAATATCCTTGTTTTCCTATGACAGCCCGAAGACACACTATTTGAGGGTTTTGTAACCAAAATCATGATTTAAGGTCCCTTACACTGACTGTACCTAGTGTAACTACTGTAATGGGCCCTAAGGATTTTGAGTAGGTTGTAGGTTTCATGATTAGAATTGTAGAGAAGGAACTAAGGAGATAAACCTGTTGTCTTGATGAGTTTTGTGAAGAAAAACACATGAAGATGGAGCCTTGGGTCTAAGGTTTGTGGAAATAAATGAGAGTGTGGAGTTTTGTTCCAACTTTTGAGCATATTGGGGTTAGAATATACATGGCTGAGTCAGTGGCATGGTCTAGGAGGTTGTGCAAGTGGGACTTTGAATAAACCCTCTTAACTTGGCATGAAATTAAGGGTTTTGGAGTTTGCTATGTTGGAGGTGTCAAAATTGGGTGTTGATTGTGGTTTTAGAGTTTTGAGGGCATATGAAATGCTTCCCCAAGGTTTCAAGGGTCTGTGTTAAGTTTAAAGGTATGTTTCTTTGTAAATCTGGCCTAATTCATGGCCTAGGACAACTTTGAGGGTCTAATTTCAAGGGATTGGTCCAAAAGACTTGTATCTAGTTAAGAGATATGTTGTATAACTTTGAAATGGGTATCTGAATCCACCTTCTGATTGTCAAGTGTTTTGGAAAGCATGGGAGTTAAAGGCCAAAAACTGAGTTTGCACTATTGCTAGGTTACATGGGTGAAAGTGATAAGTTAGACTCCCGATTGTTGTCAAGCTTTGAGGATTGTTTGGATAACTCTAATAGGCCATTTTAATCTTGTTAGATGCCTCTTGAATGAAATTTTTCACTTTGAATGAGTTTGAGCCCCGTCTCTACATCACCCTTCTATTCCCATCCCATTAGCCTCTCTTATTTCACCTTATGTTCCATTATCCCGTCTTGGTCTTTATATCAACATGATACTTGAGATAATTTTTCATTTGTAGATGTTGAAAAGAGACAACCCTAGTGATGTTGGTAGCATGATGGACCATGGATTTGTTGCAACAATAGTCAATTCTGATCCATTGAGAGAGGTATGTAATAGGTTAGTTGATTTGACATTATCTTTTCTCTTTTATGGTCTATTATAGAAAATTTTCACAATACTTTTATGTAGTTTAATTTCTATCTTCATGGTTGCTACAGGTGTTTGTCACTCTAGATCATGGACGTGGTGATGCTATAAATGTGCATGATGACTATATGTATGTAGTAAGTAATTATATATTCTATTATATGCCATTCCACAATTCAATTTCTATGTTTTAACATCTTTACTTTTTATTGTATCAGTTGAAGGTCTAGAGTGAAGAGAGGAGGACTAGTGAGCATATTCGAAAACAAGAGAAGCAACAATCATTCCATCCAGCCAAATTTCGAAGGCAACACAAGATCTATTTCCTTCCCCTAGAGGGAAATGACTATGTATTAGTCTTGTTTTTTGTATGCCTGTGTGGCATTCTAGAATATATGTTTTGTACTATCGATATATACGTGACATTTTATGTCCATATGGCTCCTTTGTACTAAGCCTGTATGGTTTTTTTGGATATATTGTATATACTTTTATCAATATGTATCATTATATACCCTTTCAGATCTTTTATTAAAGAAACTCTTGGTTTCTTCTACCATTCTTGAATGATGTTATCATGTGTATCGTGTAAGTTGTAAGCTTGAATGTTGTAGGAATATATTTTTCTTACATCTAATTCTTAATTAATTACTCTTGATTGCTCAATAAGCTCAATTTGTGGTGGTTTGTATCCTTTGGAATTCTTCACTTATTCACATGTATACTTCACCTATATTGTGTGTATTCGTGTGTATGCTTCATGCTTCCAATGCATAGCAACAAAAATATTTTGGGGAAAAATTTGACAAACCAAAAGTATAATAGTTTGTGAAAAAACCGAGAAAAATTGCACAACAAGAGATAAAAACTTTTTTTAAAAAAATTTAAAGGTATTTCCATAGCATATAGAGATATAGAGAGCAAATAAAATAAATATTTTAACTAATGAATTGTAAAAAATAGATTTTGTAGTTTATATTCATATCGTTGATTACATTGCATTGCACATCTTTCAAAGTCAAAGCATTACTTCAATTTGCATAACTAATAAGTAGATGCTGATAGATGACAAAATTTCAATTACAATATAGTTTGTACAAATTCAACCTAAGAAGTTATGCAATTTCTTCACATTGCATAACTAATAACTAGGAGTAGCTGCCAATTGCATTTTCTTATCATGGCATTCTATGAGACCAAATTTCTTTGAGGTATTTTTTCAAATAGTTCCTTGCATTGTCTATGTTACCACATTTTTCATACATGTCTACCAAAGCATCTTGTCAAACAGTTCATTGCCTTGTTGCTATGGCTAAAATCCTAAAACAAGTGATTTCGAACATGCTATGGATGCTTTGAAAAAATGTATCAAAAGCATAATAGTAAGCAATAACATAGACAAGGCAGTGAATTTTTTGAAAAAAATGCATCAAATAAATGTGGTGATGGAATTCCATGACAATCCATAGATAAGGCAGTGAACTAGCTCAAAATATGCCTCAAATAAATGTGGTCTCATGATGACGGAATGTCATGACAATCAGATTGCTTTTGACTGTCATGGCATTCCATCACCATGAGACCTCATTTTTTTGAGGCATTTTTTCAAAGAGCTCACTGCCTTTTCTATGCTACCACATTTGTCATACATGTCTATCAAATAATTATATCAAACAGTTAATTCCTTTGCTGCTATGGATAAAAGCCTAAAATATTGATGCTGTAAGGGAGGTCCTGCAATGTCACTAAACACAATTCCAATCATTAATCATAATCTTCAAGTCACAAATCCTCACAACTATGGATTATCATGACATTCCATCACCATGAGACCTTGTTTCTTTGAGGCATTTTTTCAAAAAATTCACTGCCTTGTCTATGATACCACATTTTTTGTACGTGTTTACCAAAGCATTTTATCAAATAGTTCACTGCCTTGCTACTATAGCTAAAAGACTAAAACGAGTGGGTTTATTGAAAATCCTATTCCCATAACTCATAACACCTTTCCAATGAATCAAACATGCTTAAAAGAACTTGCACATGCTTAAAAGTCCCTCACAAGCTCCCGCCCCAAAGGATTTCAACCATTTCCACTATTAAACCACTAAATTTCATTAAAACTCATCAAATTGCCAACTAGGGCATCACACCAAACCACTCAACTTGCCTCCCCTACTCCATAAACCATGCACATATGCTCCCTACCCCTAATTATGCCATTCCACTAAGTTACAATAGGATAAAATTGGTGGAATGGCTATAAAGTCATTTTTACACACTCAACTACTTGCATTTGACAACTTTTTCCCCAAGCGAGAAATCACCACCATGGGAAAAGGCCTCCGACATAGAAAAAATTGAGAGATTGTATTGTAGAGGGGCCCAATGTGATCTCAGAGGCTCAGACGATAAGTTTCTAAGCATCACAGTGTCCAAATACAAGCATGGTGAAGTTCACAACCATTTTGCACTTTGGACCCTTAAGGGATTGATCCGGTTGAACATAGATCAGAGTGATTTCACATGTTTGGGAGTGAAAGAGGACCATGCCTAGCATAAAATTACCCACCCAGATGCATTGGAACAATCCATTTGATCACATGAGCTGCAGAACGAAAGTTGTACCACTTTGCAACTTTCAACTACTTACATTTGAGAATTTTTTCCCTAAGTGAAAATTCACCACCATAGGAAAATGCCTCTAAGATAGCCAAAACCGAGAGAGGTTATTGTAGAGGGTCCCAACATGATCTTGTTGAATTATACAAGAAGTTTGTAAGCATAATGTTATTTGAGTAATAACATGTTGAAGTTTGCAACCATTTTGCACTTTAGACCCTTAAGGGATCGATCCGATTGAACGTAGCTCAAAGTGATTCCGCATGTTTGGGTGTGAAAGAGGACCATGCCTAGTGTAAAAATACCTATTCCGATGTGTTGGAACAGTTCATTTGGTCAGACGAGCTGTAGAATGAAAGTTGCACCACTTTGCAACTTTCAACTACTTGCATTTGACAACTTTTTCCCTAAGTGAAAATTTTCCACCATGCGAAAATGCCTCCGAGATAGCGAAAACCAAGAGAGGTTATTGTAGAGGGGCCCAACATGATCTCATAGGATTGGACGATAAGTTTCCAAGAATCATGGTGTCTGAGTAATAATATGCTGAAGTTTGTAGCGGTTTTACACTTTGGACCCTTAAAGGATCGATCTGGTTGAACATAGCTCATAGTGATTTCGCATGTTAGGGTGTGAAAGAGGACCATGCCTAGCATAAATATACCTATTCAGATGTGTTCAAATAGTTATTTTGGTCACACGAGCTGCAGAAAAATTCCTCCAAGATAGAGAATGCTAAGATAGGTTATTGTAGATAGGCCCATCACAATCTTTTAGGATCAAACGAGAATTTTCTAACCATCACAATTTCTGAGTAATAGCATGCTGAAGTTTGCAGCCATTTTGCACTTTGGACCCTTAAGGGATTGATCTAGTTGAATGTAGCTTGGAGCGATTCCGCGTGTTTAGGTGTGAAAGAGGACCATGCCTAACATAAAAATACCTATTTGTATGGGTTGGAACAGTTCACTTGGTCACACGAGCTGCAGAACAAAAGTTGCACCACTTTGCAACTTTCAACTACTTGCATTTGACAACTTTTTCCCCAAGTGAAAATTCACCACCATAGATAAATGTCTCTGAGATATCAAAAACCGAGAAAGGTTATTGTAGAAGGGCCCAACATGATCTTGTTGGGTTAGACGAGAAGTTTCTAAGTGTCATGGTGTTCGATTAATAACATGTTGAATTTCATAATCATTTTGTACTGTTGACCCTTAAGGGATCGATCTGGTTGAATGTAGCTCAGAGCGATTCCGCGTGTTTGGGTGTGAAAGAGAACCATGCCTAGGCATAAAAATACCTATGCAGATGCATTGGAACAGTTTGTTTGGTCAAACGAGCTACAAAATGAAAGTTGCACCACTTTGTAACTTTCAACTACTTGCATTTGATAAATTTTTCCCCAACTAAAATTTTTCCACCACAAGAAAATGTCTCTGAGATTAAAAAAATGAGAGGTTATTGTATATGGGCCCAAAAAAATCTTGTAGGATCATACAAGAAGTTTCTAAGAATCACGGTATTCGAGTAATAGCATGCTGAAGTTTGCAGCCATTTTGCACTTTGGACTCTTAAGGGATCGACCTGGTTGAACGTAGCTCAGAGTGATTCTGCATGTTTGGTACTAAGGGTTAGTCTGTATACCATGTTTTAAGGGTTTTGAGTGCATTAAAATGTCATATTAAGCCTTCCACCACTGTATGCTTCTGTAACTTGATGGAAAGGCTTAGTTAGGGTTATAAAACATGTGTGCAAAGTTTTGTGTGCAAGGGAGGTGAATAGATGGTTTTTAGGTGATGTTGTAGATGTCAAATGGTGCATTTTTTAGTGGAAAATGGTGGTTTAGTGCTAGGGTTTGAAGAAATCTTTGGAGGCAGCGATATCTCTTGAAATTTTAAGCTTGTGCAGACCTTTTTGAAGGTGTTTCAAGCTTTGGTTGGTTTTGGGAAGGTTTGGAGTATGGTTTTTCAATAAACCATTGCCTACACCTCACCCTAAATATTTGATTATCTGATGGTGAATAGGTTGGTCAATAGGTTGTTGTGGGTATTTTGAGCATGATTTTCCTTGAATAAGGTTAATTAAAACCATTAGGTATGTTTTAGGATGAATTTTGGGTCTATTCATAAAAAAATGTGAAAATTTCAATCTTGCACTAGAAGTTGTCTTTGTAGCCTTTGAAGGAAAATTTGTGTATATGTATATGAGTGTGCAAGAATGGAGTTTTGTTGATGTAATAAAGCTATTTCCAAGCCATTTTTGTGGGTTTAGAGGTCATTAGGTTGGATGAGTCTAAAGTTTCAAATTTGTAAGTAGCTTAAAGCAACAAATTTGAAATGGAATGGTTACTTGGTTTAAAAGTTGGTATTTAGTTAGTTAAGTAGCCTATTAGGCCTACCTTGTAGCATTACCTTTTGGCTTGTTGTGACTTTACCTTTGGTCATCAAGAAGGGAGGATTTGAGACTTTGTAGGGGCATCCATTTGTTGTCCAAATTCAGTGGTTTGAGCCTGGTACAAGCTTGTATGTGGTTTTTGTCTTGATTGTCCTACCAGGTAGTGCTAAAAGGGTTAAGGGTAAAAGAGGCCTAAATGCTAGAGAAATGAGAAAATGGAATTCCTTAGGTGTAAGTTATGATGTTATTTCCTAGAGTGGTCAGGAGAAACATGTTCTGGGGTAACAAATCTGGTCTAAACCTTTGTCTCAGTCTGATTGGCCAAAATCCCATGTCAAGTGGCAAGGTTACCCTATTGTGAGTTTGGTGAATTGATGTCCAAGTGGGCATATTTGAGAGACGTTGTGTCATCTCTCATATTTTTCTGATCCACTCTGCATCATGGGGAGTACCTAGATACCTTGGTTCTTGTTTGGAACAACCTCGTTAGGTCCCCTTGTGGCATTGTAGATCGGTCCATAGTAGTTGTTTTGTTTTATGTCATACCCTGAGGTCTTGGGGGTTTGAAGAGGCCTACATAAGGGGTCTGAAACCTATGTCAATTTTTTGGTTCTTGCCTCCAACTAGTTTTATTGTTGACTATCCTAGTTGATAGGGCTACAAGGAAGTTAAGGCCTAATGTTGTTTTGAAGAGTCCATGGTTGGGAAGTTGAGGTACCCTTTTGAGTCAAGTGAATGTTGATGTCTTAGTGGGAATATTTGAGAGAAGTTGTTTCAAATCACATCTTCATTGATTCACTCTACATCAAGAGGTGCGCCTACCAATTTTTGGTGATTCCCTAGGTGGCATTTGGGGTGTTTTTACATGAAAAAGTGAGGTTGGACAATGTTGTTTTCAAGTTTTTAGCAAGTTGCTCCAAAGGAGTCTTAGGTGGAATTGAGGTATGTTAGAGATGACCTAGGTTGCATTGATTTCTATGAGGCAAACGCTGAGCCTACCTTGTCAACCCTATGGATTTGGCAAGCCAGTGAGCTCAGTAGCTTGCCAATTCAGTAAGATTGACAAAAGGTGAGTTTTGAGGAATTCAATGAATCTGCCTTAGGTATTGTGCAAAGTTGATTTAATTATGAATCCAAGTGGATCTAGGAGGAGTTCTCAAATGTAAATTTGTGACAATATTGGGAAGGTCAACAACATCGAGGATAGATCACGTACCTTCAATTGGAGGTGCAATTGATGACATACCTTGAGATTGACAAGTAAATGATGTTGTACCTCCAACTTGAGATGTCGTTTGTGGAGTGATTTCAAATAGAGATGTGTTTTCTGGTGTACTTTCAAAACACAATGTTATTGATGGTGTGTCTTCAATTGGAGATGTGATTTCCGATATACCTAGAAAACCACACGTTGTTGTTGATGTGTCTTCAACTGGAGATGTGCATTGAGCTTCACCTATGGTTGATGATGTGCCCCCAACTTCAGTATCCATTCCTGTCCTTCCATGAAATTTCCTCATTCGTTCCCTTTGTTTTTCCAATTTGACATCTTCTTAGATTGCACTGGAATTTTTGGCTGTATGGGCTGCAATTCCTTTGCTTCATGAGCTACATTTTTTTATTCTCTTCTCCTTGCAGTTTTAACTGCACGTTCTTCCAGTGTTAGAGGCTTTGGTCATTTCCTCGACATGATCTCGAATGCTACATGTTCACAAAAACACATAAAACAAAAGTAAGTAATGCATTTTATGAAAATATTGATATCGTTGATTACATTTCATTAAATATGAAACATATCAAAGCATTTTATGAAAGAAGGCAGCAAGTTGTTTGGAATTATCAAACATGTCTATGCTACACAATATTTTTCATACATGATGGAGTTAGATGTCTGTAGGGTTAGATATTAGAGTAGGGATTTTGAGTGTGTTTGACATGTTGGCAACATAGCTAGAGGCTAGTGCAGTACATGTAGGGATCCACAATGAACTTGTTCAAAGATTTAGAGGAGGGCTCTTAATAGATTTACACACAACTTGATCACTTAACTTACCAAGAAACACCATTTTTGATGCAGAGAGGGGTGGAAACCATTCAATACACCAAATCAATGAGAATCAATCAGATTCCAAAGAAAAATTAGATGTTCAACTGAAAATCCCAACTTCTACCAAGCTTTCCCGTGTAGCATAGGTAACCCGGTTCAAGGGCCTTTTCACCAAGATTTTCCAAAACACTTGAAAAAATTAGGGATGATTAAGATACCCATTTACAAGATATAAAACATAGGTAAACCCCAACATCAACTCCTTTGGACCACCATTGACTTCCTATAGACCCACATTGGAAAAGGCTATTCAATTGGCCTAATTTACAAAGAGAGTACCTTTTAAACACTACATATTCACTCAAACTCCTCAAATAGTAGTATTTTGTATGTCAAAACCTCCAATTTCTTGATTTGTTTCTAGGTCCAAGACCTCTAGACCCCTAATACACCAAACCCTCAATTTCAAGCAAAATACTTGGGGTTTTAATTAAATTCCTATCTCCCAATCCTGCCAGACCCATACAAAGCACCAAACACACTTACCAAACCATGCATATGGTGAATAATACATTAAATGAATATTCCTTCCCACATTTTTTCAAAACACCACTTGAAGCCCTAATTTCCACCATGAAAAGACCCTGCTACAGTCCTAGAACATCATCCGAAACACCCAACCTTGACCCCAAAAAATTATGAATAGGTTAGGAATGTATTTTAAATTTTAGAGGACCCATTCGACAAGTTATAGTAGGCAGAAAAAGTGTAATGGGTCGAATTACATAATGAAACCCTTCAATCCAACAACATTGTGAAAGTAGGTAGCAGTAGTAAAAATATTATAAATTTCGCTATACAAAGAGTTAGAACCTCTAAATAGGTGAAAATGAAAGATAATTCATTAATATACAACATCCAATTAGTTTCAAATCATCTTAGAGTCCGTACAGGCTATACAACAACAAGAAAATTTAGAGAAACCAGTAAATTTCTAGAAAATAACGTTCTTCTTGATAAAAAATAGGGTACAAATCAATCAACAACCTCTGCTTTGAGGCATTGAAGGTTATTATACATATTTTGATTTCATTCCAACTCCCTCCAAATCTGCATCTTTTGCATCTTTTAGCAACCTTTTTGACCACATTTAGCCAAATTGCAAGCTATGACACAACTGAACTCCCTTAGCGCCAAATACATTATAAAATGGTCTAATTGACCTTACTGAACACAATATACTCAACATTAACTAAAATCCTAGCATTTGACCATGCTCACTAAAGATGACCTTTTTGACAAAATTGAGCTTACAAGGTGCTCCTGCACCAGAGGCCTGGAACGTTGATTTTGAATAAACCCTCCTTGTTTCAAGAATAGAAAGGCCTAAAGCAAGGGTTTAGTGTTTAGATGCGTTAGAGAGGGTTCCATTGACTAAGATATTATAAGATATGAAAAATTTTCTCTGTTGTGAATGCTACAAGGAAGTGAATGTGAATTGGTCAATTCAGCATTGAATTGAGGTTTTTGGGATTGAAGATTGTTTAAAACTGATCTAATTATGATTGTTGAAGGTTTTGTCTCCCTGCTTTGCATCACAAACCTAGGGTAAAGTTGTTGCCACCTAAATGAAAACTAGAGAATCTTGTGTTTATTGTTCTCCAAACCAAATTTTTAATTGTCAACAAAGTCATGAAGAATATGAATTCAAAGAAGGGTTTGTGATGCTATATCTTATAATTATTCACTATTTATTTGACAATGAAGTAACTTTAAAAGACAATAGCATTCTCAATTGCACCAAATTTCCCATTTTTTAATTTATTAGAAAGGTAAATGGTATGATTGAATGGAAACTTGCATTAACAACTATGTCAACTCACTTGAATTTATCTAAGCACATGTGATGAAGGTGAATTTTTTATGGAACAAAAAAATTAAGGGACACTTGCATTAACATCGATGAAAGCTATTAGGTTTTCCAAATTAGTTGAAAATATTTTTTTCCAAATTAGTTGAAATTTTTTTTTTCCAAATTAGTTGAATTTTTTTTTTTTCCAAATTAGTTGAATTTGTTTTTTTTCCAAATTAGTTGAATTTTAGTTTTTCTCAAATTAGTTGAAAATAAAATGAAATAGAGTGAATTCCACTAGCCATGCTGGAAATAGACTACTATAAGCAATGCAAATAAAATTCAAAAGTAAATTTATGTTAAGTAAATGTCATGTTTTTGATTTTTTTGTTCTTCAAACTCATAAAAATTAAAGTTTTTTATGCAAATCCCATCTAATTCAATGTTGAATTCCATGTCTAGTTGTTATGATTAATAAAATCATTAAAGAAATTTAGTTTATATTGTCAAAAACAAACAAATATACTAAATATAAACATTTCAATATTACCAAAATGAATAGATTACCTCCGATAAAGTAAAATGATGTAGAAACTTCAAAATGTCTTCTTCTACATTGTCTACCATGCAGATTGGTGGTAAAAAGGTGATGGATCAAGCATAGATTGGTACAATATGAAGTCAACTGCATCAAAAAGGCGTTCCTAACTCGGATAAAGTACTAAACCAAACAAATATAGGAGAATGTGGACCTGAATCACGGGGTCAACCCCTATTTTACTGTTTCAAGCTCAAACACATTTGGTGCACATCAAATTTGACGAGTGCCAAATATGTTGTTTTGAAAAGGAGATACTTGAGAGAGAGGGAGAGAGACAAAGTGGGAGAGAGATAGAGGGAGTGAGAGAGAGAGGGAGTGGGAGAGAGAGAGAGAGAGAAGGGGGGTAGGAGGGAGAGACTTGAGAGAGAGAGAGGAAGAGGGAGAGGGAGTGGGAGGGAGAAACCTAAGAGAGAGAGAGGGAGAGAGGGTGGTAGGGAGACACGTAAGTGAGAATCAGAGGGAGTCAAAGTGGGAGAGAGGGGGTGGGAAGGAGAGACCTAAGAGAGTAGGGTGGGAGGTAAGTTAGGTCTGACAAAGATGGATTGTGAGAGGGCATTAGAGTGACAAATATTATTCTAGGTAGCATGGGAGGGAGTGAGACTCGAGAGAGAGAGAGAGACACTTGAGAGGGAAAGAATTTATTCATTTATGGTGGGGAGGAAGACCTAAGAGAGGGAGTGGGAGAGAGAGGGAGTGGGACCCTTAAACTATAAACCCTATACCATTAACCCTTAACCCTTAAACCCTAATCCCTCAACCCCCATAGCCTCTTAATCCCTCAACCCTCAAACCTTAAACCCTAATCCCTCAACACCTCTAAAATCTTAATCCCTCAAACCTTAACCCTCAACCCTTAACCCTTAAACCCTAATCCCTCAACCCCTATACCCTCTTAATGCATCAACCCCTCTACCCTCTACACTTAAACCCTATTCCCTGAACCCATATACCCTCTTAATCACTCAAACCCTCTACTCTCTACCCTTAAACTCTAATCCCTCAACCTCTATACCCTCTTAATCCCTCAACCCTCAACCCACAACCCTCAACCCTTAAACCCTTAAACACTAATCCCTAAACACTCATACCCTCTTAATCCCTCAACCCTCAACCCTCAACCCTCAACCCTCAACCCTTAAACCCTAATCCCTCAACCCCTATACCCTCTTAATCCCTCAACCCTCAACGCTCAACTCTCAACCCTTCAAACCTAATCCCTCTACTTCTATACCCTCTTAATCCCTCAACCCTTAAACCCTAATCCCTCAACCCATCTACAATATTAATCCCTCAACACTTAACCATCAACCCTTAAACCCTAATCCCTCAACCGTCAACCCTTAACCCTTAAAATCTAATCCATCAACCCCCAAACCCTCTTAATCCCTCAACCCTCAACCCTTAAACCCTAATCTCTCAACCCCTATACCCTCTTAATCCCTCAACCCTCAACCCTTAACTCTTAAACCCTAATCCCTCAACCCCCATACCCTCAACCCTTAAACCCTAAACCCTCAACCCCTATACCCTCTAAATCCCTCAACTCCTCAACCCTCAACACTTAAACCCTAATCCCTCAACCCCTCTAAAATCTTAATCCCTCAACCCTTAAGCCTCGACCCTTAAAACGTAATCCCTCAACCCCTATACCTTCTTAATCCCTCAACCCTCCACCCATAACCCTTAAACCCTAATCCATAAACCCCCATACCTTGTTAATTCCTCAACCCTCAACCCTTAAACCCTAATCCCTCAACCCCTATACCCTCTTAATTTCTCAACCCCTCTACCCTCTACCCTTAAACCCTAATCCCTCAACCCTTGTACCCTCTTAATGACTCAACCCCTCAACTCTCTAACCTTAAACCCTAATCCCTCAACCCCTATATGCTCTTAATGCCTAAACCCATCTACTCTCTACCCTTAAACCCTAATCCCTCAACCCCTATACCCTCTTAATCACTCAACCCCTCTACTCTATACCCTTAAATCCTAATCCCTCCACCCCAATACCCTCTTAATCCATCTACCCTTAACCCTTAACCCTTAAACCCTAATCCCTCAACCCCCATACCCTCTTAATCCCTCAACCCTCAATCCTTAAACCCTAATCCCTCAACCCCTATACCATCTTAATCCCTCAACCCCTAAACCCTCAACCCTTAAACACTAATCCCTCAACCCCTCAACAATCTTAATCCTCAACCCTTAATCCATCAACCCCTATACCCTCTTAATCCGTCAATCCTCAACCCTTAGCCCTTAAAATCTAATCCCTCAACTCCCATAACCTCTTAATCCATCAACCCTCAACCCTCAACCCTTAAACCCTAATCCATCAACCCCTCTACAATCTTAATCCATCAACCTTTAACCCTCAACCCTTAAACCCTAATCCCTCAACTCCTATACCCTCCCTAATCCCTCGACCCCCATACCCTCTTAATCCCTTAGCCCTCAACCCTCAACCCTTAAACCCTAATCCCTCAACCCCTATACCCTCTTAATACATCAATCCTCAACCCTTAACCCTTAAACCCTAATCCCTCAACCCCCTTAACCTCTTAATCCCTCAACCCTCAACCCTTAAACCCTAATCCCTAAACCCTTATACGCTCTTAATCCCTTAACCCTCAACCCTTAACCCTTAAAACCTAATCCCTACACCCCCATACCCTCTTAATCCCTCAACCCTTAAACCCTAATCCCTCAACTTCTATACCCTATTAATGCCTCAACGCCTCTACCCTCTACCCTTAAACCCTAATTCCTCAACCCCTTTACCCTCTCAATCACTCAACCCCTCTACTCTCTACCCTTAAACCCTAATCCTCAACCCCTATACCCTTTGAATCCCTCAACCATCAACCCTCGACCCTTGAATCCTAATCCCTCAACCCCCATACCCTCTTAATCCCTCAACCGTCAACCGTCAACCTTCAACCCTTAAACCCTAATCCCTCAACCCATATACCCTCTTAATCCCTCAACCCTCAACCCTTAAAACCTAATCCCTCAAACCCTATACCCTCTTAATCCCTCAACCCTAAACCCTAAAACCCTAATCCCTCAACCCTTAACCCTCAACCCTTAAACCCTAATACCTCAACCCCTATACCCTCTCAACCCTCAACTCTTAACCCTTAAACCCTAACCCCTCAAACCCCATACCCTCTTAATCCCTCAACCCTCAACCCTCAACCCTTGAACCCTAATCCCTCAACCCCTATACCCTCTTAATCCCTCAACCCTCAACCCTTAACCCTTAAACCCTAATCCATCAATCCCCATACCCTCTTAATTCCTCAACTTTCAACCCTTAAACCCTAATCCCTCAACCACTATACCCTCTTAATCCCTCAACCCTCAACCCCCATACCCTCTTAATCCCTCAACCCTCAAAACTTAAACCCTAATACCTCAACCCCTATACCCTCTTACTCCCTCAACCGTGAACCCTCAACCCCTATACCCTCTTAATCCCTCAACCCTAATCCCTCAACCCCTCTACAATCTGAATTCCTCAACCCTTAAACCCTAATCCATCAACCCATATACCCTCTTAATATCTCAACCCTCAACCCTTAACCCTTATACCCTAATCCCTCAACCCCCATACCCTCTTAGTCCCTTAACCCTCAACCCTTAACCCTTAATCCCTAAACCCTCTACTTGAGAGAGAGAGAGAGAGGGAGAGAGAGAGAGAGAGGGATTGAGAGAGGGGGAAGTGGAAGAGAGATAGAGGGATTCACTATGAGAGGGAGAGGGGGTAGGAGGGGGAGACTTGACAAAGAGAGAGAGGAATATGGGGTAGGATGGAGATACTAGATAGAGAGAAAGAGGGAGAGAGGGTGGGAGGGAGAGACTTGACAAAGAGAGAGAGGAATATGGGGTAGGATGGAGATACTAGATAGAGAGAAAGAGGGAGAGAGGGTGGGAGGGAGAGACCTAAGAGAGGGAGATAGACAAAGTGGGAGAGAGATAATGGGAATGAAAGAGATAGGGAGAGAGACAAAGTGAGTGAGAGATAGAGGGAGTGAGGGAGAGAGAGAGAGACAAAGTGGGAGAGAGATAGAGGGAGTGAGAGAGAGGGAGTGGGAGAGAGAGATGGAGAGACATAGAGAGAGAGGAGGGAGAAACCTATGAGAGAGGGAGAGGGAGAGAGGGTGGGAGGGAGACAAAGTGGTAGAGATGGGGTTGGAAGGAGAGACCTAAGAGAGTAGGAGAGAGAGGGAGTGGGAGATAGAGGGATGGGAGAGATACAAGGAGTGAGAGAGAGACTTAAGATATGGAGAGGGGATGGGAGGGAGAGGGAGTACTTGGGATAGAGCGATTCAAGAGAGATGAAGGGAGTGAGAGAGAGAGAGAGAGAGAGAGAGATGGGATGGGGTGAGATACCTGAGATAGAGGGAGTGAGAGAGAGATGGGGTGAGGTGAGATACTTGAGATAGAGGGAGAGAGAGAGAGAGTTGGAGGGGGTGGGAGGGAGATATTTGAGAGAGAGGGAGAGAGAGGGAGAGAGATAGAGGGAGTGAGAGAGAGAGAGGATGTGGGAGAGAGATAGAGGGAGTGAGTGAGAGAGACAAAGAGAGGCCTGAAAGAGGGAGAGGGGGTAGAAGGGAGAGACTTGAGAGACAAAGAGGGAGGGAGAGTGGGTGGGAGGGAGAGACTTGAGAGAGAGAGAGAGGGAGAGAGAGTGGGAGAGAGATAGAGGGCATGAGAGAGAGAGGGACTTGAGAGATAGAGGGAGATGTGGTGGGAGGGATATACTTGAGAGAGATGGAGAGGTAGAGGGAGTGAGATAGTGAGGGAGTGGAAGAGAGATAGAGGGAGTGAGAGAGGGTAGGAGGGGGAGACTTGACAAAGAGAGAGAGAGAGGGAGAGGGGGTAGGATGGAGATAATTGAGAGAGAGAGAGAGAGAGAGAGGGAGAGGGGGTGGAAGGGAGAGACCTAAGAGAGAAGGAGAGAGATAGAGTGGCAGAGAGTGAGAGAGATGGAGTGGGATAGAGATACCCGAGAGAGAGTGAGAGAGAGAGAGGGAGAGAGATAGAGTGAGTGAGAGAGAGGGAATGGGAGAGAGATAAAGGGAGTGAGTGGTAGACCTAAGAGAGGGAGAGGGGGTAGGAGGGAGAGACTTGAGAGATAGAGACAAAGAGAGAAAGATAAAAACCTAAGAGAGGGAGATGGAGTGAGAGAGACAAAAATACCAAAGAGGGGGATAGAGAGAGGGAGAGTGAGAAAGGGGCTTGAAGTGAGATAGATTTATTTAGGTACCTATGTGGGAGGGAAAGAGACCTCAGAGAGGGGATTGTACTGAGAGAGTAGTCTAGGTCATGTGGGAGGGAGTGATACCTGAAAGATATATACTTCAAAGGGATAAAGAGTTATCCAGTTATGGTAATGAGTTAGAGAAGGTATGAAAGGTAAAACCTCGACTATCCATCTACGATCATAAACTGTACACTCTAAGCATTATCAAAGTTGTTGACCAAAGAGGGGAAATTATGGTTCAATGCAAAGCAGGCCATTTCATGCTTGCCAAATGACTCATCACATTTGGCACTCACCAAATGGCCTACTTTGGACGTGTTAATTGATAGGATTTGACAAATTTCCTCATATTTTTTCTTGTCCTCCCCATCTCATTTGCATGTCTTTCAATGCAAGTTTATAAAAAAACCATGATAGAATTAACCTCTCTCTTATCTATCTAAATATATATATTTTTTCATTTTTATTTAGTTAAGGTTTTGATCCATGGCTTCTATTGTAAATGCCTTCATTTTTGGTCAAAAACCAACATGTGCTAGTTTTACGATAGATTTTTACCCATTCATCGAAATGTGAAAAAAATTACATTTTTTGAAACTAGACTCCATTCTACACATGATGAAAACAAAAATCAATTTTCGACTAGTTTGAAAAAAATTTAGGGGGGAGCACGATCAAATTTCATCTTTTTAGGATGTGTCCACTTTGAAAATTCATAAAATATTATATATTCATTAAAAAAATTATCCGAAAGAACGAGAATAAACTACATGGTGTTAGCTAATTTCTCACTATTGGGATTTTTGAAATTCTAAAAAAATGTCATTCAAAAAGGGGGGAGCCCTCAGGCGCTATGCTATTTTTTTTGATAAAAACAGGACTTATTTTGGACCCCCTCCTTTTTGAGACCCTTAATCTTAATTAATTTCAAAAAACAATAGTATCTTAGAAACTAGACTTAGAGAACTTCAACTTTTGTTCTTGCCGCATCTCGAAAATTTGAGCATAACTATGTTCATTTTCTCGTGCAAATCAGATTTTGCTACTTTCAGAAAAAAAAGTGGCATCTTAATAGCCAAAATTGTGTCATTGATTGGTGAAATTACCCTGTGGTGAAAAATGGATCGACATGCGGAGGGTTTATCAATGCATCACCTAAACAAACCCTAGGGACTTTTACCTGTTCTTGCTTATTACTGACCTTAGTGGTCCCCTTATTCTCAAGGTTTGTGTTTTTATCATTCCCACTAGATATCAATTGAATAGCACTATCCTTATACTCTTTAATCTTCATCATTTCAAGTAATGGGACATAGATTTTTATTTGGGATAAAGCTTTTGAAAAATCAAAAGAGGCACCTTCTGTCCCGATCATCTTCTTTTGCTCCAAAGATTATTCTTTGTTCTCCTCCTTTTCCTTTTTGCTTGTTTGATCAATATTTTGTTTGTCCTTATGCAACTATAAATGTTTTCTTCTGTATGGACATGATTTTTTTAATTCTTATCAAGTTGTTTGTTTTTTGTTTTTTTGAAGCTCCCTATGGTGATTTCTTATCTTTCACAAATATTCCTCTTGGAACACCTTCATTTTCATTTACTGTTCTATTCCTTAGCCAATATTTTCTTTTATCCTGCTCTACTGCAACAATGGTTAATTTATTAATCTCCTCCTCAGTCGGTCTCCTTATATTACATTTACCAGATTGATATGGTGTACTAGGAGAACATTGTTCATCATTTCTTTTATTCGTGATAAAAAAAGACTTGTTCTACCATGTGGATATTGTACCTTTGGTGGTAAACATCATACTCATAGCCTTTTTCTTCTGAGGATGAATATCCCTGCTCAATAGGATGAAGGGTGTGGGAAGTCAAGTAAATTGTGTGATCTTCTTCATTATTTTCCACTAGAATCTCCTCTTCTTGTATTGATTGAGCCACAATACAATAGTCAGGGGAATGGGGCAAGTCATAAACTTGATGCCAAGGATTATTGTTTACCAGGTGTAGACATGGAAAATTGACCAGCGCACTTGATCCTGATTACTAACATTGTTTCATCCTAAATCATACTATCAGCTTATCATCACTTTTCATTTCTTAATTAAATAAATCATTATTTATTTAATTAGGTCTTTCTCCTCTATTGAATAAATTAATCAATTTAATTTAATTAGTCCTCAATCCCTCTTTAATAAATAATTTATCTTATTTGATTAAATCCCTAAAGTCTTCTTATTAAATTTAATAAATTAAACCTTATTTGATTTAATCTAGCATTATTCCCTTTAGTTAAATAAATCAAATCATTTATTTAATTAAATCAAAAATTCAAGTCTAAATTGTGACATCTCCTGATTTTTCATTAAATTAATTAAAATTTGGTTAATTTAATCTTAATCTATGTCACATCCTCTAGAGAGTGCAACTTGCACATTAAATCAATTACTTTGATTTATTAAATCTCCTATTTTCCCTCACATGGCATAAAAGGGGAATATTCCCTCAAATTTGAATTCAAATTCAAGTGGGCTTGGTCCTTCCAACAAGGCATTTATTTCACTTTACAAGTCCTTTTGCCTTGAGCCAAGTGGCCATAACTCCATTTTCTTCCCTCTCCAACAAGTCATTTCACTAATTTGAAATTCCACCTAGTGTCATTTATTGGCACTTTGATCAAAACTTGCACAACCTTCAACCATTCACATCTTGACAAGTGACACTTGGCCATTGGATGTTGAATGATCACACATTGCTCAATTTCATTCATTCTTCCAACTTGGAAATCTATAAATGAGAGACTCTTCCTCTCATTCTATCATCCACAACTTGAGTAAACTTACTATACTCAACTTCATCCTCAAGCCCATCTATTTTCATCCATTTAATCAAGATCTTAGTTAGGTTATGCAGATTTTTCATCATGAAGATTGATTGAATCTTCATCAAAGTGGATTACTCATCAAAATTGCAACAAAGGAGTTGGGAAAGGGCCAATTTCTACACATAATTGGCACCAATTCCCCCATGGGATTGTGTGTTTGCATTGCTTAATTAGGATTTCATTTATCTTTTATGTTTGTTCTTCATTTTTCCTATTATTGAGCATTGTAAATGGATTTCATGAGGAACCCTTGTTCTATCTTGCATATGAACCTAATAATGTGTTTTTTTTGTCATGTTTATGTAGGTATACGATTGGGGTTCACACCAGGCATGATCCTCTTTTCTTCAAAGGATTAGGTGTCTCCTTATTTTTAGGCCTATCCATCACAGGCTTTCCATCCTTCCAGTTTGTATTATAAGGCATATCATGTAGCTTGGGTCTTTCATTCATGTACGTATTTTCTTTCCTATGTTGAGGATTATTGAAGGGTTGGGGAACCCTAGGATTATCTCTTTTACTAACCATCTCGACAACCTTTCTATTATTTTCAATCATCAACGCTATCTTCTGAGCCTAAACTAAATCTCTGGGGCACCTATTTCTAAGCTCATATGCAATCTTTGGATAAAATTCTTTCAGATAAATGCTCAATTCTATAGGATCTGCCAACTGAGACCCTAGTGGTATTTTGTTATGTAATTTGGAGAACTTTCTATTGAAGTCATAGAATGAATCATTTTGATGTTTCTGGATGCTTATTAGTTCATGCAAGGCAAACTCTAGCACACATTGGTTCCCATACTATTCAAGAAATTGATCTTGAAATTCTTGAATGGAATCAATAGAGGCTGTTGGTAAACTATTAAACCAATCTCTAGCTTCTTCAGTTAGTGACATCATGAACAACCTCATATGTATGTCTTCATACTGCATATCCAGATCCTGAATAAAAGCATTAAAACTCCTCAAATGTTCCTTAATGGTGACTGCACTACTTCCTATGAATTTTGGGACAAGACCTCTCCTACTGTTGTCCATAGGGTAAGGATATACTTGAAATCCTACCAAATCAAATTATTTGATCATGGTTGTGTATGGTGGAAGAGGTGGTTTTTGAGGATGTTGGTATTGATATAATGGATTGTTATATTGCACTTGGGGTGGTGGCACATATTGTTGGCCATGAGGTGGGTGAGCATTTGGATGTTGTGGTGGATTTTTAAGTGAAACATTTGGGGTTCTGTATTGATTCCCTGACTGATTTTTCTGTTCTTTTGGGGGATTTGAAGGTCCCACATTATTATTCCCTTTCCTGTGAGGTGTTACATAATTAGGGAGGTTACCCATCTAAGCATTAATTTGGGCCTTCTGGAGCTTCAATTTCTATATCTCTTTTATTTCTTGGAGCCTTTGTTCATATTCTTCTTTTTTTCTTTCCACTTCTTATCTTTCATATTCCAATTGTGCATTTATTTCATCCTAAGTCATGAATTCATATTTTTATTCAGACGCTACATCATTACCAAGTCCATTTTGATTCTCTTTGAGTAATGTCATTTTTTTATCATGTTCATGTTGTCTCCTATCTCTTTCAGCCTCAAATCTAGCCATGAATTCCTCATGTTTCTTGGGGTCTGGTTGATAGAAATGATTCCTCTTTTTATAGGGGTGTGGGGCTCTCTAGATAGGTTGTTATCATTTGTCAGTGTATCATAGAAGTTATATGTCTCAAGGTGTGCTTTTGATGTTTTGTCTTTATTTTTTAAGCATATGTCATCAGATCCCTTCTTGCCCTTATCATTCTTGTGTGCCCATTTACTTTTTTCATTAGGACAATCTTTATACAAAGACCTTATTCCTTGCATGTTGTGGACTATTATGATGATCTGAATTCCAAGGTGGGTTCTGATTTATACTTTATTTTATATCAGTTTTTTAATGCACTTATCTCTTTAGAGTCACCACTCACATAGAAGTGAGAAAATTTTGTAGTTTCTTGTTCCTTGTGGAGTCTTCTATAAGGTATTGACTCTATGATGGAGGCCTGGATTTAGATTTGACTCCCTAATAGAGTCGCCAAACTGTTAGGTCTCAAAAATGCACATTTGAACCACAAGATGTTGCCAAGCTCTTGACACATTTTTGGCTAACATACAAGGCCAATCAATTTAATTGAACCTTCTACTCTTTAGGCTCTGCTAAACCTAGGTAGTTGTACCTAATGCAAATGATGCAAACTTAACTATATGATTCCTATTTGTTCAATCTATCCACAATGGAAATTGGAAGTGGAAAGATGTAATCCTAATTTGGTATAAATTGTATAAGAGATATCAAGGTAAAAATTAATATGTTTAGTTAACAAATATGAGGTTTTGAAAATAGATTTGATAAAATTAAATGGTGAAGTGAGTAAGACTAGTGCCTTGTTGGGTGAATGGAGTCAAGTGAAGATCTAGAATGAATGGATGGTATTGGAAGTAATTCAAATTGTTTGGTACACTTTTTTGGTTTATAACTTGTATAAACAAGCAAGAAAATAACCAACGAACTCTACTAGAGGCAGAATGTCAATCCTAATTATATGATTCTTCTTACTACTCCAAATAATATTTCTAGATTACTATGATTGATCGAAATGGATTTAATTATTTTTAAAGAAACCAAATAATCACATCACACAAGTACAACAAATGTGCATTGATAAATTGAATATATACTTGATATAGCAACTTAAATATCCAAGAAACATTAAGTTGGAGGCAATCAGATAATTGAATAATTTTAACAAACAATTGATGCCAATATGGAGCCACAAAATCATAGATCTTTCATTGATTTCCTCAAAAATATGCTTGCAACGTAGTCTTTTGAGATGTAAAATTATGGAAACTTGTTGTTATCTATCTGTCCTATCAACCTATTCTCCCCCTCTTTTCCATCAAGGGTTCAACATAAATATTAATATTACGAAGAGGACACAGCTCTTCATAAGAGTCTTTCGAAATTAATAATAATGAAACATAAATATTAGGCTCTAGTTAGCCATAAATGAATTTTAGTCATATGATCTAGGTAATCATATCTTCCATGAGTATCAACATCCTCTATTGCATTCCTTGCTGCTATCTCCATGATTACCATCTTTTCCAGGTGCTTGCAGGTATCATCTAACATTGAGTCCTTATTCTTCGCTGCTTCCAAAGCTTTTTGCAATATCAACTTGCACTCCTCTATCCATCCATATTTGTCCTTCTACTCTCCTCCTTCTTTGAACAATGCAAGAACTCCTTCTTTTGCAACATCAACTTGTTCCTTTGCATATTCTTGAAGTTCATCGTGATATTCCCTGTGCTTTTTCTGAAAATCTTTAGCAGTTGTTATGATTTTATTGTTAGGAGGATCTTTGCTTTGAGCTTCTTGGATTTTTTCCTAGATTCGATTACTCACTCTTTTATGCTCTTGAATTGCAGTATGACTTTGGGAGTGAGTTCCACATAATTTATTTGAATCCAAATCATTAGGTTAGTGTGTCTTTTTTTTAGTACCGTAGAGAGTGCCTCATATCTTGCTTTAGCCATGTGTGCTTCCTCTTGTTTTCCCTTTGACTAAGAAATTTCTCCTTGTTTCAGTAACTTGGTACATCCTTTAGAAATTAATTTTCTCTCAGTACTCTTTCATTGCTATTTTTGTACATATCACTCTCTTTTATCAGCATTTGAATCTTTGATTTGTTCCACTCTACCACATTGTGTTTATGTCAGTCGTAGCTACAAGATTAGCTTCACCCACCTTCAGTGTCATCACATGTTCAAATGTACTTTCTGTGTCAATGATTATAGATTTCTTATGTGGAGGATACAAAGCCCAAATCATGAGAGAATTCTCATCTGGATTGTATTTGGATCCGATATACACTTCTGTAACTCCTTTAGGGCTGAGTTTGTGAGTAGCATTATTATTGTGCAAGAAACTATTAAAGACAAGAGCTGAATTCAAATCCAAACCAAGAAAGATCATCATACTAGATTCTTCTAACAATTTTCTTCCCTTTTCTGGGGTCATATTTCTCATCTCATTGTCCACATCCTTCTTCAAAGTATTCAATAATTCAGTCTCATTATTAGGTGTGATACATGTGACAGAATTCCTTATCTCTTTCCCCTTTTGCTTGCACAGGAATGACCTGAATTTAGATGACTTTCTAAATTCATTGTCAGAAACAAATGATCTATAAGCAAGCTGTCTGGTATCTACATCAGATTTTTCATCAAATTTTTGTTCTCTGTTGGAGGGTTGATATTTTTCAATTCTTTTCTTAGAGATCTTGTCATCATGACTTTGATGTTTCCTTTCATTAGTGGCTTCATCACTTCCGGAGGATAACATTTATGCCTCTTTTATCTCCTTTAGTTGTTGTTCAATTCTCCTATTATATTCATTAATGGCTAATTAGGCCTCCCTTTACTCCATGTTTATGATTATATCATCTTTTGGGTAGGGTATATGTACATATCCAACCAAATTCAATTTCTTTCTAGCAGCATCAATGTACCCTTCTGGATCAAATCCTTTTCGTAGTGTAGCCCTTTTCAAATTGAACTATGATATTTTATCTAAAATTTGATCATATCCCTCTTTCGACAACATAATAAAATCCCCAAAACACAGAATACTTGGCATAAAAGATTGGTTTTCATAGGCACTCAAATTCATCACACTTGAATAGTCCATCTGCCTAACAATTTCCAAGTATGCAATTCTATTTGGAACTATTTTAGGTAAGAGTAAGGGTGTATCCTCAAAACCATATACCCCGATCATGGTAGAATCAATATAACAATACTAGTCACCCCAATTATGCTCAACAGTTATGGGTCCACCAAAATATCTAGGTCTCAGAATTTTTTTGATCTCATCACTTAAGGAATTCTCATAGGGGTGATTGAAAAATCTATACAATGTTTTCACAAAATGCTCCTCAAAAAGAACATCTAGCTAGAATTCATAAACCTGTTGTCCCAAATAGCAGTCCATAGTTGCACTAGCAACTTGGTTGGACCTCCTTATCATACTATGTAATTTTCAATTCTTTAGGCCACATAATCATATCCTAACCATAATATAATATCAAGTGCATAAGAATGGAATAATGTATGAAATGTAATGTAGGCGATTTGTTTTTTATAGCCAACAACCCTGAGTCAATCTCCTTGGAAATGTAAGAAGCATAATCAAATGGTCTATTATTATGGCACTAAACATCTATCGCAATCACCATTGGCCCAATCGACATGAATTCAGGAGCCTCAAACCCTAACACTTGACATATTGTGAGGTATGTATACTTCAAGTAAGGTTCGAATATATCAAAATGAAAAGGTGGCCCATCATTATCTTCAGGTGGGACGAGGTTCCCATATTTTTATGGTTTATGCAATGGAAATATCCGCCCTTTGTAGGTTGTGTCCATTCTTGAATATTCCCTTTACAAGTCCTCATACACAATTGGCTCATCACACAAGCCACTTAGGTTAAATTTCTTTGAAGTTGAAGCCTTAGACACAAATATGAATAGTTTTCCTTGTAAATCACATATAGCTTTCAGGTCAAGGTTTTAATGTTTAGCTAGTAGTTTCATTAGTTCGAAATTCACAAACACATTTGGAACAATCAATTTCCCCAAATCAAGGTTCCATGGATTACACATTGGTTCAAACCTATTTCTTTGATGGTAATGGAACATAAACAATTCATATCCTCTGATAGAAGTCCAAGTGTCTCCTATATGTTTACACTTGTCCTCAAATTTGTCTACATTGGCCCTTAATTGTGTGGACCTTCTAGCTCTCGGCCCAGAGCCAAGCAATTGATCAATGAGGTCCTGGTTGAACTTCCTCTCTATCGATTTTGGGTCATCACTCGTTTTAGTCCTTTGTTTTTTTCTTTTTCTTTGACTACCCTCACCCTATTCTTTCCTACCTTTGGTTTTTCTAGAACTAGGGCCCTCCATTTTCAATCTTTTGAATTAACATTTTCTAATTGCAGAGGATTTTCGATGACTTACAAGTGATTTGTCGATTGCACTATGCTTCCTAAATTCTGCTCAGCCTCCCGTTCTCTCTTGCTGCAATTTATGATAATTCCTTTTGTTCTCAATTATGTTTGATCATGAATGTTCATTTGGAGTTCATTTGTGTGGCCATTAATGTCAGCCTCTGCAATTGAATGCAATGGTATTTTCAAAATTCAAATTGTCAGAGCGACATGAAAAGGTTGCATCGACGAGACCTCTTTCTCCTCCGGTCAAATTATGTTTCTCATTTGGCACCATCTTTTTTTATACACTTTTGATCGATCGCCAAGACATAACTGAATGTCTCTTCGATTTGGAACTATTTATTTATTTATTTATTTTGATTGGTAGGACTATTTGGTATTTCTACTGATTCCATGCAACAAATTTTTCTATTTTTCTTTAGCTTATATTATTTCAAAGAGAAATTTAGAGGGTTCCACTGATGTACAAATGGTCTGGTTTTCTCAGAGGTTCCTTTGGTCATCGCCCTATCTCCTTCTGATAGATATAACTTGTCATTAATTTACTACCATCAGACTAACATAACCTATTAATAAGAGAATGAGATACTTCACTGATATAATTTAGTCTCCCCAATACGCTCCTTCTACCACTTTATCAGCTAGAAAGGATCGGCGAGATACTCCCCAAAATCAATTTCATTAGTGAGAATCTCCTTATCGAAGAGACCTAGTAGTTTCTATTCGATCGCATGTCTCCCCGATATGTCCCTTGCTTCGCTTCATTTATTTGGATAAATCGGTGAGACCTTCCCCAATACTTCCTCCATCAGTGTGACTTACGTGATCAGTGAGATACAAGGATTTCAAGCTGATGATGCATGGCTCTCCGATATGACAGCCCTTTGATTTTATCAGCAGGAGTATGCGTGTGTCTCACCGATATAACTTCCATCTATGTGACTTTTGATCTTGGTATATCTTCAAGGATTTTCTTCGACTGCTTTGATTACACTGATGAGTTTTATATCGATAGAATGATATGCTTTGTCCTATCAATTATGTACCTTTGTTATCTCATGTACCTTTAGATCGTTGTGACCTAATTCATGTATTTTTTATTTGCTAGAAATGTTCAAATGAGGGATCTGTGATGTATTGATTAGGAATATATGTGTATGATCCCTCCAATAAAGGGAAATTATCCATGATAGAGAAGCAGCTCTACTATATTTTGGCTATACATGACATGATAGTGGTGTTGAATGATGAAATGAAAAATGACAATGAAGAAATAAAAATAAGGCTTGTGAAGGAACACAAAAGCCCATAGCTCAATTGCTTTTTATGCTTTGTTTTATTGTGACCAGGGGAACAGTTGTATTCATGAAGCCATCTTTGTGGGACTATGGAATGGATTTTATCATACTAATCTCACTAATTTTTTATTTATCACAACATTGATGAAAAGAAGATTCCTATGGGGGCTGGGAGAAAAGTAATTGGAGGCTAGTGAAAATGTGAGAAATTTTATGGTCCCAACATTGGGCATTCCAAAAAAAGATTTGTTGATGCCTAAAATTACTAGGCAAAAATCCTTATGGGAAACTCAGTTAATGGGGGACCAATTGCACTAAACTCAGTAACCTCTAGATTTTAAAGAAGTTGGATCTTCGTGTAATTGGGATTGAGAATGGGAAAAGGAAGAATATATAAAAAATAAATTCTAACACTAAGGTGATGCACCAAGATTTAAGTGTATAGGCACGGGAAACCTTCCTTTCAGATGATGTTTGAGGGCTTGTTTAACAATCTGCATATTTGAAAATAACATAAAACATAGATGAAAATCCTAAGAAGTTAAACAAATGACATAGTATAACTTTTATATACATTCATTAAACTAGAGGAGTTCGAGACATGATTTGAATTTTTTTTTTATATTGAAATTGTAAAAGTATTGCACATAAACTACTCAATACATAAACAACATAGTATAATGTCTTATATATTAACTAAGAAACAAAGAGGTTGGGAACACCTAGCATAGTCTGTAAGTATTAATACAATAATTAGAACAAAATACAAAGGCTTAGAGTTTTTCAGTCTCTTTTTATGTGATTTTAAAAACCTTTCTCAAAGAGTTAAAGTAGTATATATATTTTTCCACTACCTGAAAGCTAATAACCAAAAAGATTCCCCAGGCATGCATCATCCTCCATTTAGATGATGCTTGAAATAATCATAATAGAAAGATCCTTGGTTTCCTCGAACAAAGTGCACTCTATAGCAAATGATGACTGTGGTCCCAAATAGGAAGCAAAAAAAATATTATGAAGACATATGTCTAACCATTTGAAGAGTCAGTTAGGACACGTGGCTTAGAAGCGAAGCCTCCTTTTCACTCTTCCTTCCTTTCCAACCAAAACTTCCATGGAGGTGACAGGTGGAGCAAAGGCAGGGTGAGGGTCTTTTATTCATTCTTCATTTCCTTGCGATACAATCCTCATGAGGATGACATGTGGCATAACTTTGGCTTGAGCCTCTGATAGTGGGGCTCGCCAAAAGGCGTCTGAGGGTCTATGCAACGTGGAACACAAACGAGGCTCAAAGATAAAACAATGGGGAGAATATTTCCAAAGGCATGTGCTATAGACACATGGTGCAAGCAGATAAAGTCATAACCAAAGGAGCTCGAAGAGTTATAAATATATCATGTGTGACCAAGGCTTTTGTAAAGCCAAATAAAGACCAACTTGAAGGGAGCTTCATGAATTATTAAATCCACACCTCCCTCGCTCCCTCCCTATCCCCATATATATATATATATATATATATATATATATCTACCTCTCTCCCCCTTTCTCTTCTCATATATCTTTATCTCTCTCTTTCTCTTCACATATATCTCTATCTCTCCCTACTCTCCCCTCTCTCCATCTCTATTTATCTATCTCTAATTCTCTCTATTATATCTCTCTATCTTTCCTTCTCCCTCTCCCTCTCCCTCTATCCATCCATGTATCCCTTTATATATTTTCCTAATTGTTTGGTGTACCCCATTGCACACCTAAAGTGCAATTTCTAGTATTATTATTATGTAATTATGCTATGTTTTATTTCACAGGGACAAACTTGGCACACTCATTTTTCTCGTGCCACCTTGATTGAATGTAGAAAGAAGGAAAAAGTGTCACCTTGCATTTTTATTAGGTTAAATCATCTAATTTAGAATTTTCTTATCACCTAATGCTAACTCCCCATTAATGAAATAATTGTTATGGAGGAAAGAGAAAGAGCCTTGTCACCAAAACTCTCTTTTGTTAAAGATTAAAAGGTTTGTCATTACAAATTAGAAGCTTCAATAATGCTTTGTACTTCACATAAAGAAGGGACTAAACATTTTAAAATTATTACATTGTTTTAAGAAGAGAATAAGGATAAAGGTATAAATGGTATAGTTTTCTTAATTGAATAAATTAGATAATAAAGAATTAGATTGAGTAATTAAAAGAGTTGCAGATTTGAAGTTTAGAAAGAATATAAAGGTTGTTGGGGATGAGCACTAAACCCAGGAGAACCAATTACAAATAACACCTTCACAATATATGAGAGAAGCTCAAGGCTCTTCCACCAGAATAATGGAAAATGCATTGAGATGTAATATTTACATATTATACAATGCACACCTTATAAAGGCAAGAAAAAAATGGTATCGAGTAAACAACCACCCAGTACGAGAAGTACATGGGAAAAAACTAATAAAAATGATTTACCCTAAGTTAAAATTTAAATACTCTAACACCCCCTTAAGTGAAACTTAAGGAGAATGAAGATGCAAAAATGAAAAAAAATGCAATATGGGTCCCGACTACACAACCATGTTAGGTACCCATTTACAATGCATAAAAATCTCTCACAAGCGAAGAAAAGGAGAAAAACCCTATGGGAAAAAACCCCTCTCCAAAAGAGAGAAAATAAAAGAAAAAAAGATGCATGGATGGAGGACTCAGTCACACCCCCCAAGTACTACATACATCATATATATATACAATCAATGACCCCCCATAAGAGGGAAAACATGAGATATCATATCCCCCCATAATGAAGAAGCTCCAATGCCGATGAAGTATGCCTGAAAATAAAAGATGATCCAATTCCTACAATAAACACCTCTTCCCTTAGGAAGAAACATGTCCACTAGGTGATGAAGAACCCAATCCATATCCAACTGAAAAAGGGAAGGAAATCTCTAAATAGAATAATTCATCACATAATCATGATCAAAATCAACTAAGAAATGTGACGAATCAAACAAAGGTGAAGGCTCAACAATTTCAACCTCTAAAGAAAATCTAGATGAATCAACTATCTTGCTGAAGGTGTCATCAAAGAGGAGAGAAATCCCCTCAAGTGTATCTCCCAAATCTGCAAGATGAGACTCCATAAACAAATTTGTGATGCTTGCCAAATACTCATACAATAAAACAAGATATGAGGAATCTAAGATATCCTGCTATGTTGGAGACCGATACTTTGAAATAATAGGAATTGTATCAACATGAGTCTGAAGTACTCCAAAATTTAGATGACCAATCTCTCCTAAATTTCTATCAACACTTGCAAGAGGAGTGTGAGGAACATAGTCATCATCATCAACAAAGTGAGAGAAGGTATACATACAAGACTCATGATCGACATTACCAACTGCAATTATTTTTCCAGTATCAGCCTCTCTAATAAACATAGAATCAATAGTAAACTCCACAATCTTGGTTACCTCTCCATGTGTTATGTGATAGATGGATGAAAGATTTGTATGTAACTCTAGAATGTGCAATACATCCCTAAAACACCCATCACCTATCTCAACATTTCCTACTCCCGCAATTCATCATAAAGCTTACTATCTCCCAACAAAATCTTGGAAGTGTCAAAAATATGAAGACCCATGAAAGGATAGGGTGAAAAAATCATGTGGTGAGATGAACCTGAGTCTAGAAACCATCTATCATGACAATAATTAGCTCCAGAAGTCACCAGTGCATTTCCTTTGTCCATGTAGTTTTTATTTCCTTTACCACTTGCAACCTCTACATTCCAAGACTATGTAGGGTTGGATGATGATGGAGATGTAGATGTAGAGGCTATAGAAGGAGTTACAAAAGAGGGCAATGGAATGTTATTTTTCTAAAGAAGGAGTGAGAGTTCATCAATCTTCATCATATAACAATGATGCTCATCATGCCCTTTTTTCTTGCAATATGCATTGGTTGCCCAAGAATCTAAGAGTAAAGGGTCAACAAATTATGAGAGAAGTTCGTGGCTCTTTCATTAGAGGAATGGAAAACGCATTGAGATTTGATATTTACATATTGTACAATGCACACCTTATAAAGGCAAGAAAAAATTGGTATCGAGTAAACAATCATATGGGACAAAACTAATCAAAATGATTTACCCTAAGTTAAAACTTAAATACTCTAACAAAGGTATGGTTGAGGTTTATGTTTTAATTAGAGTTGTGTAATGTTGTAGTAGTGATAACAACATATCTTTTATGTTTTCTTCCATTTAGGTTTGTTTTGTTTGATTTTTTATATAATGACAATTGTATAGGGCCAACAAGGGAGTTTAATTATTATTTAATTGTTAGATGAATAATAAGTTCAAAAATTAAAAGTTAATGAAAAATAAATTTGTTGAATTATGTAAAGGATTGTCTCATCTTTTATTTTTTAAATTTAATTTGAAGATTTATAGAAGACCAACAAATAATTAGATGTCAATATAGAAATTTGAACTTAAATCTTTATAATAAAAATCCAATACTGTTATTAAACATAGTCAAATTTTTTATAATAATTTGTTTTTTAATAATTTTTTTTTTTTAAATTAAATATATTTCATTTATAAATTACAAATTTAAATTATTTTTCATATATTTTAAAAATATTTCTCTTTATGTAAAATATATGCACTTATAGTATACAATCTTGAAGAAAGTTTAAAAATTATCTTTTATTAATTTTATTATAAATTTGTGCCAATGATCAAAATGCTATATTTTTTCAGACATAGTTAAAGGCAGTGACTTTTATTGCAGTGCAGCATCGCATTATCTTACACCCATTTATTATTTATCTGATATCTTAGTTTAAGCACTTTTCATATATGTCCTGATAATCATATTTATGTCTTTGTCTCTCTATTCATATAACTTGTCCATCTCGACACTCTACCTTACATGCTTATTGAATATATGGTGAGTGACACTAAAACAATATTAACAATCAAGTTTTTCAATCCATTGAAACATGTCATTAAATCATTAAAAAATCATTCACAACATATGAACAATAAGTATATGCGCAAAAAATCTTGCAACAAAAAACACCACTAAAAACACCCAACTTTATATCAATCAAAGTTAAAAACTACATCAATATAATATGCTTATCATTTTGTCTAACACTAACGTACCACTTTAATTACAAATGATAAAGATTAATGACATGATCGAGAAATGAACACAACTAATCTACATTTCTTGACTTTAAAATACATATATCAAAGCCAAAGCTTTCGAAAACAACATTTCACACTTATACAAACAAAAGAAAATGTGCTGGGCCCTTTTTACATACATATTATAGCACTTCATTATAGATTATACATTTTATATCATGATTTATACTTACTGACATTATTTTTGACACTCTATTCCAAACATCAAAAAACATACTTTTTACTCTCGGCAAGGACTCTAGCTCCTTCAGAAGGAGATTAATATTAAAATGCTGAGGAGATCGCCTAAAGACATTTTATCATAGCAAATCTAGTGCCGTTAAGAAGTTTGGAGGCGGCGGAGCAGAAGATATACTCCTCAACAAGCTTCGCAGTTTTCAGGAGCGATTCCAAGTCGAGAGCCAGGAATGTCATACACAATTCGGAAGTTGCGCTGCTGGTAACTCCCTAATATGGATATTATGGGAAATAAAGAGTCTTTCGGAGGTGGAGCGAAAGCCAGGCATTGCACCGACCCCTGCTCATTCGCAGGAAATAAAACATTACCCAGTGGCAGAGCCACGTCCACATTATTATCAAAATGCAACGTGATCTGAGGCACCTTCATATTCCCTGAAGGAAAATTGAAGCACGCATCGAAGTTATCGTTTGGAGCGGCCCGACTGAGATTGGGGAGATGGCGGACGAAAGAGTCTCTCACATAACTGTAAGTGGGTTCCACCAGCTGAGTGATAACGGCTCCTGAGTCTATAATTGTCCCTTTCCCGCTCGACTGGTCTATCTCCGGCACGGACACGCGGTCTTCGCCAACCGAGATTTCCTTTAACCCCACGTAATAGAATGAAGGTTTGGCAGCGTTCGTCAACAGGTACGTAAACTGCAGTCCGGGGAAGGAAAGGGCGGATTTACCGAGTGCAAGGCAACCCGTGGACGCAGAAGACGGGAGGCAATAAGAGAAAGTTTTGTCGAACAGCTTGGCCGTCTGTGAAACAAATGAGAGCGGCTTCCTGCCAAAGCCGACCAAACCGGGCATGGAGGCGATAAGCCCTTCCTCAGATGAACCGGGCATGGAGGCACAGCCGAAATTAAAGCCCGGCATGGACTGCGAGCCCACGGCCAGGGAATCCGCTGAGAGCAGCACGGTCACACTGGATCCATCGCCGTAGGGCTGCGTAATTCTGCAGGTTTCATCCCCGCAGTATGGAGTGCTGTCCAGTGCCTGGCACTTCTTCAAAGAGCAGCCCAGGTATTTGAAGGTGGAAGAATTGGAGGGGTCGAAGACGCCCCCTTTGCAATCGGAGCAGGGCGTGCAGGGAATCCAGGAGATGTCACTGCCTGTATCGAGTGACGTGTAGAAGCTCTGCGGGGGCTTGCCGAAACCCAGATTGATTAAGTAGTCTCGGCTGTTAATATCCAAACGGACGTCGGCGTCCTCTTGTGTAGTGAAACTGGTCTCTACACGCGTCATTGCGCGGTAGCGCTGGTTGTCGCGCTTTATTGACTCCAGCATCGTGGTGAGCCACGTTGAGTATTCGTTGCGAAAAGGGGAGCAGTGTGCTTGGACGTGCATCAGAGGAAAGCTTGTGCTTGATTTCTTTGGCTGAGCCGCAGAGCAGTCGTTACTGCTTTCAGCTACGCCACAGCCCAGGAGCAGAATAAGTAAAAGATGAAGCGTTGTCATTTCTTTACTGGAGAACCAATCCACAGATGGATGATAATTTGTGAAGAGGAGACGAATGAGCAGATTTATATAAAGGAATGAGCAGCGTGTGGTGGACGGAATTGAAGGTCTTTGATGGTTTGTCTTAGACTTCCGTTCTTCACAAACTGCCATGTAAATTATTGTGGACTTGACGTCAAGACTTGAGTCTTTGCGCCTGTTGTCTCGCTCTTACACGCAACTGGAAGATTCCGGCGGCTTGCGTTATCATCATTGACTAACGTTTGTTCTATTTGCCAATCAGCTGTCTTTTCTGTTCGCATAAGAAATTATCTCTGACTGTATAATATTCGACCGCTCGACCCTTCATGACCATACAATCTCACAGGTAAGCCTGGAATTTGACGGCCAACCCTACCTGTCATATAAAATTTTGTGATGGTTTGATCATTTAAGTGCCTTTTATTTAATGTTTTATAAAAAATATAAATTGTCAAAAAAATTAATTATAATTTATTTTTATAAATATTTTTTTATATTAAAATATTTTTATTGATTTCATTAATAGTAATATTAAATATGAAAAAATATAAAAAAATCTATTTTTAAAGTAATGTAAGGTTATTTTTAAAAATATATTATTATGTATCATATAAATTAATTAAGTATTTTTTATAGGAATCATAATTCTTAAAAATAACAATAAATAATAAAAAATATAATAATCTAATATAAACTTTCAGTATATAATTTTTATTTATTTTAAACACAAAAAATAACTTCTCCAAAGAGATGAACTATTTTTTATTTTATTTTTAAATGGAAATGCAAAAAATAATGAAGCATTACATAAAAAATAAACAAAAACAAATGTTATCAAAGGTCAAGAGCTCTTCTTGACTTTGTATTCTTCCATATTTCATATATTTTACAAGCATGCAACATCTAAAACAGGTTATGGTGAATTATGACTCATGTATGCACAAGTGGATGCTCAAACAACAACTTGCAAACCATTTGATAGATTGACTCAAGGAAAAAGTGATTAAACAAGAAAATATAGGAAAGGCACAAACTTGTTCAACACAATAAATTAAAGATTATTATATTAACTCCACATGTTTAAATACATCTATAGACAAAGAATATAGTCCAAAGATACATTCCAAGGAGAGGGACAACAAGACAATGCAAATAGTGTGCAAAGCTCATGGACTAACAAAAAATTAGCAATCCTAAACTAAGAATTTTGATGCTACAATGTGGAGATTTTGATAAAAGATATGGACAAGTTGAGAATGGGTGGCTAAAGTTTCTCCAAAGTTAAATCTACAAGTAGAAAAAAGTTAAATCTACAAAAAATTGAAAGCTCCCAATCACCTGTAAAACACACAAATGTTGTATTTTGAAAAAAACCTAAAATTCTTATTATGTCATTAGTCATATGGATATCCTATATATATATATATTAATAAAATAATGTAAAATTAGAAAACACTCATAATTAGTAATAAATCTAAAAATCTTAAATTTACTTTTACAATTAACAAGTTTCTAAATTCATATTAAAAAAAATCTTGTTAAAAATATTGTACAAGTTAAAAAACAATTATATTCTATTTTGAAAAGATTTTGAACTAATTTATATTTTTATAATAAATATTATAAATCATATATTAATATAAATCAATCTTAACTATTACCTCATGTCCCCATTCTGCTACTTAACTCTATTTTCTGCTTAAATTTAAGCAGGGGTGTTCCCATGCATAAATTTTATTTTTGGGAAAGGATAATTTGGTATCTTTTCCTATTTTAATGGAGTAGCTATTGTTTAGGAATTGAAAATAAGCTGTGGAAAAAGAGGGGGTGCTGAAAATAAGCAGCAACTGCATATTTCTAAAAATCCATGTGGCTCCACAAATTTCTTTCCCTCTTTTTTAATATTTGATTTTGTTTTTGTTTTTCTAATTTTTTATTGTACAAATTATTATTAATACAAATTTAAGTTGGTTGCTTAAAAATAAGCATAAAAACTAAGCATTCATGGGGCCATCAGCTCCACAAATAACTCCTAAATAAGTTGAGCAGTGGCTGCTAGCCAAAATAAGCTAAGCAGCCGCATGGGGACATGAGATTAGTAAAAATCTCATAATCTTAAATTTATTGTTAAAAATATTTTAAAAATTAGAAAGAATTATATTCCATCTTTAAAAAGATTCTAAACTAATTTATATTTTTATAATAAATATTATATATGGTATTATCATATATATACTTATAATATTTTTTAACGGTTTAATAATAATTTAAAATGTTATATATACGGTTATATAAAAATATAGCAAGTCAATTTATACGGTCTAATAAATTTTAGAGTTGTAATATACGATCTAAAATGTCAAAAACGGTCAAATAGACCATCAAATACCTGCTCAGAGGCAAATGTTTGTTTGTTATTTTTTGGTGAAAAATTATTTGTGTAATGACTAAGAGTTCTTACTTTTACAAGCTTATTGCTTTGAACTATTCCAAAGCCCAATAGCAGAATAAGTAAAAGATAAGAGTGTTGTCATTTCTTACTGCAGAACCAATCCAGAGATGGATGCTAATTTGTGAGGAGGAAACGAGTGAATGATGGATAGAGCAGCGTGTGGTGGAGGGAGTTGGAAGGGCTTTGATGGAGACGGTGGTTTGCTGTAAAATTCCATTCTTCACAAACTGCCATAACTTGAATTCATGATTTGAGTCTTTGCACCGATTATCTCTATTTGTAGTTTGAGAATATTTTTGCTTAATTAATGCATTCACATGCACTGGTAATTCCTCACTTTTCTTCCATTTGTCAATCTGTATCTCTTCTCTTTGCATTAAAAAATAGGTCTCTTGCTTGTAAAATTCGACTCCACATTCTCAGAGCACTAGTGCCAATTTGTTATTTTTCACTTTAAACTTATTTGTACAACTGGACGGGAATCAATTTCATTTTAGAAAGAATGCTATTCATTCTTTTATGGGATTTTGTTTTTTCAATAAAAGGTTATGCGTGTGGTCCTTGTAGGTGGGCAGAAAAAGCATATTAAAATGGGAAACACAGATTATATTAAATAATAAAAAACATTACATATATTGTCTCCTTGCAGCTCTACGGAGCTGGACTCTGAGAAGAGTAAATAGTCCTTACATTACATCATATTTATAATCATATTGAGGAGATAAGTATTGATGTAATGGTCTGCACGGTAGTTGTGAAGATAAGGCAGAATTAAATAACAGAGTAATATCTAGAAACCACATTCAATGAAGGTCGGTGGAGGAAACTTCTCGATGATGAACTAAATGCACTTGGTGAGAAACTTCTATTTTAAATGGTCAGCATACGGAGCTGAGGTAGTTGGGATTATAATATCCAACAGTCCTATCCAAAATATCCTTCCCTATTTTTTAAATTTACCATTTCAATTTTTAGATTATTATTTGTTTTCTTGCTTACCAAGTGTATTGAGTTGTGCATCAAATATTAAGTATTTAAAAAGAACTCTTAAGATATGAAGTGATTATAAAAAATCATGATCAAAGAAATTGATTTTGACAATCAACAATTGAATTAGAAAATATTTGTCGAAAGTAATATATAATTTTTCTTTTTATCATTATTCAAATATAGTATTTGTACTTTTTGCCTTGTGTGTTTTTGATCATTGCAAAACTAACAAAGGGGTTCAATGGAAAGGTTCTCAAGACTCTAACTCATACCCAGAAAAAAATTTCATGCCAAGATTGGTCCCTTAGATCTGGGAAGAAGTCTACAACACTAAAGCTCTAATACCATGTAGGAGTTTATGGTTAACTCCTCAACACTCAAGGATCACCTACAAGAAAAAATAGCTTCCACAACAAAGATATGGTAGAAGTATCAAACTATTATTATGGATGCAAAAATGCCAAAATATCATCCACATTGTATATATGATAGCCACTAATATAATAATGTACTTATGATTCCCTGCTTATATAGACAAAGTGAGGAACAAGATTAGACAAGATCATTACACACGACTTAATCATATCACATGAGATAACTAACTCATACCAACCTAAGATACAAGCATTAAATATTTATGCCAACTAGATAAAATAAGTGACAAATAATGCTTAAATAGAAAGATCCCTTCCTAGGACCTATGTGGACTTAACAATGTAAATAGGACCTAGATAGGTAAAAAACCTATTTACACGAACAAAGAAAAGAGAATATATCTAAAGAAAGAGAATAAAAAGCTCCTTATCAACAACTCCACCTTCTCTGCATGGATATTCTCCACCACATTAGGATAATACTCTAACTCAATAGGAAAAGTAGACAAATATCCCAAGGAAAGAGTGGCAATATACCTCTTAAATATGAAGAAGATATGGGCACAAATATCCCCAACCAAACCTGCAACCATAGGTGAATGCAACTCCATCTCACTAGGAGATAAACCCACCTCAATAGTGGAAACCAGAGAGAAATCCATGGTAGAAGAAATCCCAATGAGATCCTTAAGAAAAAACATCTCCATAAGACTTGAGTTATTAGGGACAACCAACAAAATCAAGGGGAATCCCCACAACAACCCCATAAGAAAAATACTAGAAAGGGAAGCAAGATAATCCCCACCAACCAAACCCTAGTGAAGGGTCACAATATCTGCACAATAGTGGCAACCAACACCACCCCATAAAGGAATACCAAAAGAAAAGTCACAACCTCACCCACATACACCTCAATAGGAAAATCATATGAGAGTTCTAGGATAAAAGCAATAGAATCCCCCAAAAAGAAAAAAAAACTAGGGAGAAGAAATCCCTTCCACTCTCTAAAGATCACGATTAACTGGAGAATAAACTAGTAGAAAAATTAAAACAATTGTGAAACCCAAATCAAGATTAAATCCATTTGGAAAATAACAATCCCCATTGCATCTTGAACAACCACATGCAAAAGGACCTTAATCTTAGGGAACACCCACATCCACATTTTCATAAGTTGGGATACATTAAAAAAATAATTCTTGTAAAAATAGGACTCCTTTAAACCAATCATGGAATAGAAAAAGTCCTCTTCCCTACCAAAGCCTCCACCAAAAATCATCACATCGGGACAAAAGAATAAAATGGGATCTAAACTACTAAAAAAACCTAGCATGTTGATAAACCTCCAATCAACACAAGAGGATGAAATCTAGAAGAGGATAAATATCCAATGCAATCCATGTAGGTAGAGAAAGGAAACAACCCAAATCTCTCAACCTCAAAAATCAGTCCAACCAAAGCAAGAAAAAAACCACAGGTTGGTATCTTGAAAAGAAAAATAAAAAACCAATTATTGCAACTCAACGCCACCATCAATATCCTTCAATTCATCATCCTCACCCTCCAAATGAGCCTTCCCATTTCCTTCCTCCCCACACAAATTAAAAATCCCCCCTCTACTAGTATCTTATTATTAGCTACTGAAATTGATTGTTTATTTTGTGAAAGTGAATATCACTTACCCATTCCGTTAGAAACAATATCTCACTCAATTATAAAGTTCCATTATTCTCTATATTGAAATTTTAATATGCACTAGAACAAATAATGTTCCAATTTAGGGGAGATCAAAATAATCAAGGGGGGTTTATATTGTCATCGTTTCTTGAGAACTTCATATTTCTCTTACAATTATTGTGTTATTCTAAGTTTTCAACTCTTGAAGAATGTGGGAATGATTGAAAGGAAATATTATCAACTCATCCACCATCACTTGTTTCTACATAAGATTGTAGAGACACTTCACAAAGAGCATCAAGAGGTTCTTTCTAGAAAAATATCACAGGTCTTGCATCAATTTTTAGAGGTGCTTCACCGAGAGCATCGAGAGATTCTTTATATAAAGTCTTCACATCATGTATTTCATTTTTTTTTCTATATTAGTCTTCACATGGATCATTTTAGTATTATTCAAATAAATTCATCATCATTTTTTTGGAATGCTACATAGTCTTTCTTCATTGTATCATTTATTTTTGGAGAGGATCTTTATTCCCCCTAGGTTTTCACCTTTACTCTACTTTATAAGAGATTGCATTGTACATGACTAAATAACATGGCCTAGTATCTAAGACTCATTATCTTGCATAAATTACTCCCTAAGTTACATTAACGGTGGGATGCTCACGTGTAAATAGTGACTTTGTCAAACTAGTCAACTTTTAGCATACCTAGAGAGAGTCCTATTCACATTCCTTAAGTCTGCACATAGCAACTTCTATAGTTTGTCTCACTTGATAAGGTTGATACAAGTGTCCTCACTTTGTGAGACACCTCTTTCATGGCCACTTACCACACACAAGAACATGTTTCATGTGTTTTTGCAAGTTTTCCATCATTGGAGGGGTAATCAATCATTTGATTTGACTTGCCCACCTTCATCACATTGCCCATATATGCAAGGTTTCTATGTACATTTGAATAAATTTTTTTATCAACTCTTTCCAATAACAATTAGGCTTCTTTATGTGCATATAATTTGTGGAATCTTCTAGTTTTTTGTTTATGATCTTTGAAATCATAACATATGTAAATATTTTTGATCTTTGCAATCTTCTTTCCCTCTTACTAGGTCAACTTCAAAACCTCTACGAGAAACAATTTATCCCAAATTTTTCATGAAGTTACATTGAAAAAACCTTTCTTAGGATTTATTCTCACTTAATACATTTTTGATTTATCAAATTTTTTCTTAAGGATATCCATGTGACCTACTCCTATAACAATTTTTGGTTGGTCATCTACATAGTCTTCCATTATTATATAGAAAAATTCATGGAATATTACTATCATTTCTCTTTGATAAGTTTCTCAAGCATTCTTTAGACCAAATGGTATTACACTCCAATAGTGTGCATGCTAAGGATATGTGGAGTTTTTCTTTTATTGATCTTCACGTACTATATGGATTGCATCATATTTTGAGAATCCATCCATTAGGGAAATAATCTCATGGCCACCTATTAAATCTAATATGATGTTAATAATAGGTAGTGGAAAATCATCTTTTGGAAAAGCCTTGTTCAAATCTCTAAATTTAGTATATATGCAAATGTCCTTAGTGATTTCACTCATAGATTCAAGATTTTATACCCACTCTATAGTGTCAATAGGTTAGATAAATCCAATATCTAGTAGATTTTAGAGCTCAACTTTGAATAATAGTACAATCTAAGGATGTTGTTTATGAAGTTTTTATTTCACTAGTTTAGCATCCAAAAGAAACTATCAAGTAATGGACCAAAAATGAGGTTTCTAGTCCTAACATACCTATGTATGACCAAGAAAAATTGAATTCCATTTCTCAAGTAATTTTGTTAAGTCATTATTTTCCTCAAGTATCAATGATGTAGCAAAGAACTTGGTCTTAGGACTATCTGTCATTCCAGATTTATCTCTTGTTATTCTTCTACTAGCACTGGAGATCTCTCTTTGTATCTAGAAATGGTAGGGGGTTTAAATCCTTCACCCTTAGGTGCCTCAAAAATGTTTTCACCTTTATATATGTCCTTATTTTTTAGTTTTTCTTAATCTGATAGCACCATATTATGGTTTTCTCTATGGGATCATTTCATTATTTTTATTTTATCACGTTTATAACAAGTTCTATAAAAACTCTAGCTCTATGATCTCCAAATGGTATGGTTTCTCTAAGTCCCATAAGCTCTACAATAACTTTATCATTTTGAAACATGTATAGAACCATTGGTCCTTGTTCATATGAATTGATTAGTTGATAGTAAATGAGTGGTAAGTCATTGGTTTGTGTGGTGGATGTAAACCATATGGAGGTTAAAGAGTAAATGGATACTTTTTCCAATAAGTCAATGAAATACATAAAAGATTCATCAATGGTATCATCATTATTAGTTTCAACCACAATATAATTTTTGAATACCTTACTAGAGACACACATGAGGTCTTGAGATATAGTGTCTAATGTTGCATACTCAAGCCCTTGATATTTTTTCTCTTTTCCAAAACTAAGGGTTCTTTTTTTCCTTGTATGTGAATTTCAAGGCTATCTTGACCTATATATCTCATGTTCTTGATAATTTGAAATCCATTAGTGTATTTTTCAACCGGTAAGGTAGCTTGTTCTTCATCCTCTTTGTACAACCATTTGGAAATGTCCTCTTTTATGACCTCTCTATTTAGTTCTCCATAATGTGAGAGTACTATAGGTTCATACTTGACAATAACTATAGATGTACTTTAGATTGGTTTTGGTTTTTCATATGTTCTAGGTGAAGATAAAAGTTATCCCACATAGAAGAACCTTTCATGCCATATTATCCACAACCTTTTTCCTTTATTTAGACCTCGATCTCAAGGATGGTAATGTGCACAGTGGATGATGAAGGCAAGGTGGATGGATTGATATTAGATGTTGATGAAATGTCATTGTTGGCTACTTGGTGTGTTTTTTTGTATTTTTCCTCTACTCTTTTGCAATACTAGAAAGGTCTAAGATCTCCATAAATAGTTAGATTAGTATCATCATAGGGAAAATTTAGATATTTATGGTAATTGGATGAGATGGCCTACATGGCATGTATCCATGGGCGACCTAGGAGGATATTATAGGGAAGATGGTGGTTCAAAACTTGACATGTAGTTTCTATAATGGAAAGACCAACTTGCATAGGCAACTTGATTATCCCTTTAGATTCAGATTCAACATCATCATATACTTTGATTGTAATAATTGTTTATATATATATATATAAACATCAGAGTATCCCAATTGCTTTACCAATTTTAGGGTGTAGATATTTAAGCCTACTCCAACATCTATCAAGATTCTTTTTTTTTATGGATAAACAGTTCTATAAATAGATCTTGGTTAAGTATATAGTAGTTGGAAGATCTTTCTCAATCAATATGAAGTGATGTGTTGAAGTGAGGTGGCCTACCATCTATTGAAACACCTAAGTACTATCTATATTAGTGGGAACGTAAGTGTAATGTCACAAAATTGCACCTAAGGGAAATTCCACATTTTTGCATCTTGCCTAGCATTTATGACACCTAAGAGTATTAATGAAAAAATACCATGGGGCGGAATTTCATGATTCTGACTCCATGCGGATGTATGGAAGAATCAAAGAAGCATGACAAGGCATTTCTTGAAAATCTAGGCTTTGGATGCCTGCGCGGCGCGTAGACGTCCGCACAGCGCGCTAGCATCTTGGCGGTTATCCAAGTTTGAAACGATGAATCTAGAACCCTGATCCTTGTGACATGTGTCTTGGCAGTTAGGTCTTGAGTGAAATGGCCCTATGCCGCTCTTACATGCATTAAAAAATCCTTTTGGCCCTCATTTTGAGGTTGGAAATTATCAATCAAAGCATTGTCACCACTTGCTATAGTCTCGAGTAAGCTCTACCCTTGAATAGCAACACTTTTATTGGCGAAGAAATAACAGATTAAGGTCCCTCCAGTAGCTAATAGCTCTCCAACAACTACCAGCTCTCAAGCAAGCACATTGTGGTGCGTCCGTGTGCTCCAGAAGAGGGTCTTGACCCATGGGTAACGCTATCTCTCCTTATCACTCATTCTTACTAGTTTATTTACTACTTTGTGGTGTAGACTCTACTTCAAAGCAGGTTTTTTTTTTCACTACTTACTTTGTTATTTGCTTTATACCCTCTACCAAACTTGGTTGTCCGTGGAGGTGGGAACACCAATATGGAGGTCTGACTGAGGCATGCCCCTATACATCCCCAACCTTTTCCCCTTGATATTTTGTGTGTAGGTTATGAAGGGAAGATTGAACTAAGAACTCGAATGCACAAAGGTGATCTTGTTTCAAGTTCTCTTGTATTCTCTTTTAGTTCTTAGTTTTCTGTTGAATTATTCACATCTCCCAATCTGAGTCAAGAAGTAAGACTCCATTTCATCTGCTTGAGCTCCTGAGTTCTTTGCAGCTTAGGACGCTAATGTGCCTTGTGGACAACATCGCACCACACTAGCATCCTAGAACTATGTTGACATCTCTTAGCTGAGAGGTCTTCAACCGGATACTAGAACTTGGAAGTCTTGATCTTTCGAATCTTGAACCTACTCTCTCATTTCCCTTCACAGTTCCATTGATCTATTCAGTTTGAGGTGTATAAGGGCAGTTCGTTCCTTGGTGATCTCTTGAGAAGAAAGAGACCCATGTGCAATGAATCCCTCTTATATCACATTTTGGTGAACCCGATGTGAACGTCGGATCCGTTTTCATGATGTGGTCTAGCTATGGCGAGTTTTTTTCTGAACAAGATTTTGATATACTGGAAGATGCTCTAGATGACTTCCTAGATGCACTCTACCCTATCTGTAGATATTCAAAACAAACTCCTTCCTCACCAGCTGAGGAGTCGGTAAATGTGGTAGTATTTTCTATGGCTCCTCCAAGGCCTAAGAAACCCTTCATTTATGTGACCCCAACTGAGCCATTCCCTAGAAAAGACTATCCCGTCTATGGGATTTCAAGTCATAGCGATCCATCGGTATATTCGAGATTTGCGAAGGCTACTAACTCTACTTCTTATAATGCCATAGGGCACACATACCCTACGAGGAGAAATTTACAAAACTTAGAACAACAAGTTGTTGTTCCTACATCACAACCATACCAAACTACTACTTCTTTACCTTCATCTTAACCTGAGCTTCCTTTAGCTCCTAAAACCGTGATCAAAGCACAAAGTGATTATGATATCATTGAGCAACTCTGTGTTACTCTGGCTAAGATCTCTCTTTGGGATTTTCTTCAGACCGCTCTAGTTTATCAAGAGATGTTGTAGGAAGCCTTACAAAATATTATCTTACCTACCTCAGCTAGGCCTACAAACGTTGATGCATTGATGGCACATATTCAAGTGGATTTGTTGAATATTACATTCCACCCACAGGAAATCCCACCTCTAGATGTGTAGAAACAAGTAGAACCTTTGATGATCATAGTAATCGTTAACAATATTGGTATTAGATGTACCCTCGTTGACATCAGTTCAACCCTCAATGTTTGTGGTATAGATCTACTACCTAAAATCAAGGTTGATTCATCTTCCTTGGCGGCTTCTTCCTTATATATTCATGGGTTTGATAACGCTAGTATCCAAGCTCTAGGTATGATAACATTACCTTTGTAGTTGAGCCCCATTACTTTGCCTACTTTGGCTTACGTAATGCCCCACCCGTTACCATACAATCTTCTTTTAGGAAGACCTTGGATTCATGATATGGGGGCAGTGAACTCTACCCTACATCATTCCTTGAAGTTCATTGCTAACAATCGAGTGGTTATGGTTAAAGCAAACCCAAAATTCATGCACCTTTGTTTACTAGCTGCTGCTGGTTGTAACTCAGCCGCTTCCACCCTCAAGAATTGTATTCCTTCCTTAACCGTTGATGCTATTTCTTGTTCCTCGTTGATACCTATCGCAGAAGTTGTTCCTCGAGCAAGTATCAACTGAGATAAACCACCTAAGACAGAAAAGTGTGAATCCCCTCTGTCTCTTCCTTCATCCCCTAGAGCGAATGCTCTCTTAGGCGATACTAGGGTTCCTTGAATCTCTCTAAATTCTTCATAGCAGAGTATAAGTCAAACCTCTTTGCTATGGACTTTCTAGGTTCCGCTAACATGAGAACGGGTGACCCTTCCGCTAAGGAGAAGTGTGATCCTATCTAGGAAACCACTCCTCCCCTAGAGAGTGACTCTACCCCCATAAAGGAGGTTAATGCTTGCAAGCTGAGTAAGGGAAGTGGGATTGCTCCCATAAAAACTTTTGATGTCCATTGGTGGAATGAAACACTCTATGTAGAGCCACCCCCTCCTGAAAATCTTTGCTCATTATGGGTTTGGTTATAAACTTGCCTCTGGGTATGGCTATGGGAAGAAAGGCCTAAGAGGTATCAAGCAAGGAATACAAGTCCATATTCAGTTTAAGCAACGACAATGCAACCTTGGTTTGGGATGTCTTGTCGAATAGTCTAGACAAAAACCTTGGTGGAGTGTTAATATAATTTTTGCCAAACCATTGAGTTTGTCCCATCCTAAGTTGATAGAAGAGAGACGACAAGCTGAGAAGGTTCCTATAGATGTATTCTCTTTGGATGAAGAATTAGGGGAATTTCTAGGTGCTTATTCTCCGTTAGCTTCTTATCATCACAAGAAACAATTCCCGTATCGCTTACATAAACAAGAATACTTTGGAGAATCCATTCTGAGCATTGATGAGGAGGACCCTCTATCTAACATTAGTGATGATGTTCCCATATCTCATCTTGAGGACAAAAATTCCCTCCTTTAAGGGGATACTGTCGAAGTCCCCGTTGATGCAAAATCTTCAAAAAAAGTAATCAAGATTGGGAAGTGCCTCTCTTTCGAGGAAGTAGATGAACACTCTGCTCTCTTGCATGCTTACCCTGATATTTTTGATTGGACGTATGAAGATATGCCTAGTATAGATGAATCTATAGTGGGATATAATATCGTTCTATGTCTCAACGCCAAGCCCGTTAAGCAAAAAATTCGAAAGATCAATTCTAGGGTAGCCCTAATGGTCAAGATCAAGATAGAGAAGTTATTGAAAGTAGGCTTTATCCATCCCATTGACTATTCTCCTTGGATCTTGAATATAGTAGCTGTTAGTAAACCTGACGACCGTATCTATATATGCATTGACTTTCAGGACTTTAACAAGGCTTCTCTTAAAGATGAAGTTTTTTGTTACCTAATATAGATATGATTGTGGACTCGACCACAGGCCATTCATTTCTATCTTTTATGGATGGTTTCTCAGGTTATAATCAGATCCGTATTAATCCAGACGATAATTAAAAGACAACCTTCACTTTCCCTTGGGGGAATTTTTGCTATGTGGTCATGCCCTTTGGATTAAAGAACGCAGGAGTGACTTATCAACGAGTGATGACCTTGATATTTCATGACTTCATTCATAAAATTTTGGAAGATTATGTCGATGAAATCTTGGCGAAGTCTGTAAATTGTCAAGATCATGTGAGGAATCTCTATCTTATCATCAAAAGGCTTCGAATTTACAAGAAGAGGCTCAATCCCCAGAATTGTGTCTTCGACGTTGACACCAAAAAGCTTCTCGGGTTTATAGTCTCTTATCATGGGATCAAAGTTGAAACAAATAAGATTGATGCTATTGTTAGCATGTCTCCTCTGAGGAACATTCACCGAGTTACAAAGCTTATAAGGGAAGATTCAAGAAATTCACAGATTCATATCTCAGTTGGCTGACCATACCCTTCCTTTCACTCATCTCCTAAACAAAGATGTTCGCTTTATGTGGGACGAAGAATGTCACAAATATTTTTAATCCATCAAAGCTTATTTGACCAATCCTCTTGTATTGATGTTGGCTATACAAGATAGACCCTTCTTTCTTTACCTTGCTGCCTCACCATATGCCCTGGCGGCCCGACTGGCCCAATATGATGATGCAGGAAGAGAGAGCGATTTACTACATTAGTCGCATCCTAGTCAATTGTGAAACCCATTATTCATCCATGGAGAAGAAATTCCTTGCTCTTGTATTCACTATGCAGAAGCTAGGACACTATCTCCTCCATGCTGAGCCTCACATCATAGTAAAAATAGATCTTTTGAAACATCTATTTTCTAGCACCAACCTTGCTGGGAGATTAGCGAAGTGGGTTATGTTGCTGTCTGAGTTTTATATAAATTTTTTCACTCAGAAATCAGTAAAAGGACAAGCAGTTGCCGACCAATTGGCGGACACTCTCTCACCTCGCTCCTTCCTTGGGTTGGACTTATTCCCTAATGAGAATATCCTCACAATCAACTATGACCTCGAATGGAAAATGTACTTTGATGGATCAAGGTGTCAGAGTAGGCGTAGTCTTGATATCCCCTGAAGGTAAACCAACCCCCCTATCCTTTCGATTAGAATTTCCTTGTACCAATAATATCACTGAGTACAAAGCTCTCATTTCCAGTTTGCGTGCCACGATTGCATTAAAAATTAAACATCTTCGTATACTAGGTGAATCTGAGCTTATTGTGAATTAGATCATGAGAACTTATCAAGCTAAACAAAGTAAGTTGTCCTGATATGAAAACCTCACTTTGTCCTTGCTTAATCAATTTTACTCTTTCACAATAAACAACATTCCTAGGAGAGAAAAATACATGCGAATGCCATGGCAAGCACAACTTCCTTGATACCTTCGGAGGAAGATACAAGGGAATACCACTTCATGGTCCAGGTTTTGCGAACCCCGATAGTTCTCGATCAACTTGCACCCGAGTCTCTGGTTTTCCTTCATGTAGATTCAGGAGAGTGGTTCTCTAGCATCTACAATTACTTAAGAAATGGAAATTTTCCTGATGCTGTGACAAAAAATGATCGCACTCGTATACAAAAGCTTTCACCCTGCTATGTCATCTTATCCGATGTTCTTTATCGAAAGCGTATAACGACTTGTTGCTAAGATGCCTCACTAGAGCGGAGATACCCCTCTTAAAGAAGCCCATGCGGGCTCTAGGGGTGGACATTTCGGTGGTAGATCCCTGGTGAGAAAACTAATACACATGGGGTATTACTGGCAGATGATGGAACAAGATTCCTTTGGTTTCATCAAAAAGTGCCTTCAATGTCAACAACATAGCCACCTTATCCATGCTCTCGCTCAAGAGATGCAGAACCAAACTTCTCCTTGGCCATTCACAAAATGGGGGTTGGAAATTATCAGGAAAATATCACCTCCTTCTTCCAAAGGACATACCTTTATTATCACTGCTATAGATTATTTCACAAAGTGGGTTGAAGCCATTCCCCTCCAATCCACAAGTGCTAAAACTATTTGTAGCTTCCTATTGAACAACATCATTTCTCAGTTTAGACTGCCTGCTACACTTGTTTCTGACAATGGTACACCATTTAAAAACAAGGAAGTAAATTAGTTCCTAGAAAAAAATCATATTCAACATATATTTTCTACACCATATTATTCGTAATCCAATGGCCAAGTAGAAGCTTCTAATAAAACACTTGAGCTAATTCTTCATAAGATAGTTAATAAACACGATAAGGATTGGCACATTCAATTAACCTATGGTTTGTGGGCTCATCACATGAGTGTTTGCACGACGACGAGAATGATGCCCTATAATCTCATGTATGGTGCCGAAGCTATCATGCCTTTAGAGTTGGAAATCTCCTCTTTACAGGTTTCCCTTAGGGGGGTGATTGACGATGAAACCTATCGGGTTTACCACTTGCATCAACTTGAGATGCTTGATGAACGTCATTTACAGGCCCTCGAACACCTTAAAGCTTATAAGTAGTCGCTATCTAAATAAATTAATCAGGGCATGCTTCCTAGGACCTTCAAGATAGGAGACCTAGTTCTATATGAAAATTAGCAGAATGTGAATGCACTACCTAACCAAAAAGGGAAATTTAGTCCTAACTAGTTAGGTCCTTATACTGTGGTTTCTGTATACGGTTTGGGTGCCTATGGATTATCATCTATAGATGGAACACCTTTAAAAGAACCTATTAACGCGATGCATCTTCGTCGATACTATGCATAGTGTCCTAATGTGCCATGTATGTGGTGTTCTCCCTAAAGGGTAGTACTACTGCATATATTAACATTTACCCATTTTCACATCATGGAACTTTTTGTGATTATGACATGACCATGTGTGTGTACGTATAAATACATAAATACATGTGTCTCACTATGCTAAACATGCATACATCACATCACATTATTAGATCATCATAGCATTTAATTAACATGTGGATAAACATGTTAAATCAAATCATGATTAGCATCTAATGAAAACATACATCCATATAAGAAAAAACCATCCATAGCTTGAGCATATATGAAAATGGAAAGCATACACATAAAAAAAGCCATGATATTGAAACTGATGTATATATATGTGTGTGTGTCAAATGTATGAATCAAATGTCATATACATGTATCGTGCCATTGCTATGAAAAATGAGTGGTTGTTGAATATGTGTCTATACAAAAGATCTACAAGTATGTATGTATACCTACATCCAGCTACAAAAATGATATACAAAATAGGGGTCCTATCCTTGGGGCATGTGGCTCCCCGATCCCTCTAGTTTTGGCGGATGCTTTGGTGCTCTGGGAGGAGGCTACACAGTGGTCTATGATAGGGATCAGTGTGAACTTGACACTGATAGACTCGCCTGTATCCCTCTGAGCTCCCCCTACAGTGAACAAATGTCCATCTTCACTTGGATAAGCTCTTGCTACAGTCACTAGACATCTGTCGAGATCACAACTATCGACTACACGTCGAGTTCATCAATGCAGCTCTGGAGAGAATCACACACCGCCTTGGTGGCGTCAACTCTCCTCACTACCGCATCTCGCTCGATGAGCACTGTTCACAACTTCCCCGACAACTGATTTTGCTGACCCCTAGTAGCTATCAGCTCCACAGTCATTTGCACCACCTCTACACTCCGCTCCTCGTATGGAATCCATAGACATGCCACCGACTCAAAAGTGGGAGCATGCCTCCCTGCTAAAACATACTGATAAGCATCTAGGAACGTCCCTTGGATCGGTACAGTAGGAGCCACCTTTGAAACACACTGAGATATAAGCTCAGTCCATGCCTATGCATCCTCTACAACCACAAAGAGAGAGAAGGGGATCAATAACATATGGCATATGTATGTAAATAAAAAAGCGTAAGAAAAAATATGAAAAGTAGGAAAGTAACAATAATGCACTATGTATACCTGGATCCCCTGGTTACCATGTGGGATCAGGGTGTGGATCAACACTAGGGCCTGTGCCACTAGTATCGATGGCCATCCTAGGAGATTCTAGTGATGTTTCCACTGGGATAGTGGAGGCTAGTGGCGCTGATGAAATGTGAGTAGCTGGGGGGGAGCTAATCTCCTCTGTCATCATGGCCTCACGGGTACTGCCTCCTCCTCCTCCTCCTATCCCGCCTCCTCCTCCTCCTCCTCTACTCTGCCCTGTTAGTGGGCTCTCCTCCTACCCTATGGAGGGTGGTGGGGCTCATCCTCCTATGGGCCTAGGTCCCCTCCTAGAGCACCCTCACCAAAGATGGAAGCAAGACGATGCCTCTCCCACCACTGGGTGAAGTTAGCTGCTACCCCGATATTATCGACCACCGCCATGGTAAGTAGATCATGATCGGGCTCATCATCATTCGAAAAAGATGATGTTTGTAATGGAAGGGTGAGGGCGATCACCAACCCTCACTGCATTGCGATGCACCCTAGTGTGCGTGGGCACACCAGATGGTATGGTCTAAATACGGCCATGCTACCACATGACCCGACTCTAGTAATATGGTACGATGATGAAGTCATGACAACCCACTAAAAAATAGTCCTGCTATAGGTTCCTTAGGAACCTACCATCATCAACGCACCTAAAGTAGCAGTGAGCTCTCCAATGAACCTCTCCCACGATGATAGTGTCAAACTACAACCTCCAAAACTGTAAGTCTCTACAGCGCCACTAGCCTATCATATCATACCAGTGGGCCATTGAGACATCATACAACCATCACTGAGGAAAACCAACTTGCCGGGTGCACATAATGTGGGAAAATTTCCACACCTGCAAACATGTGCACGTTGTGAGACTACAGTACTCATAGTGAACATACCATCCAAGCTTCTAGTAGAGGTACACTAGCATACTGAGCCCTTAGGCAAAAATAGTCATGTGCTCAACCATGTCCCTCACAATCAAGATGAGGTCCCTGTGTAGATGCAAGCCTTGCTCGTCTATGGTGATCCTAAAAGAAATGATCACCACCATCACCCAACGTTGCAACAACACTGTCATCCTTGCTTGGTCATACCAATGCATGTATATGTGACCAGTGTCGTCACTTCCATCGGTCTGCCCTGTGAAGTAGCTAACACCCTCGCTCCACTCCCATGCCGACTGGGTGTCATCTAGAGCCACCTACCATTTGTAGATGGGAAGCCTGAGGATTTGATACACATCCTCTAGAGTAATGGTCATCTCCCCGTAGGGTAGATGTTAAGAGGAGGTAGTAGCATCCTACCGATCCATCAGAGTGGTGAGCATCCTGTCATGATATCACATCTCTAGCATAATGAACACATGCCAAAGACTGAATTGCTCCAAATGTGTGACCTCATCTGGGGATAAACAATCTCTCTGCTCACGAACGAGGTAGAATGCTCACCCTCTGAGATGCTCCCAGATCTCTGGATAATCTTGCAAAAAATTTAAAAGGTTTTTAAGTCAAAAACTTGATCATGACATAAAACTATGCAAAAGGACACATGCGCACCACACAGATGTCTGTGCGACATGCCTGCATCCCAGATCCACCATAGTCACTCAAAGGATGCAAGCGCATCCTCGGGATGAAAACATAGATCCAAGACCCCATCACATGTCCCAGATGAAAACATGGAAAGAGGATGCAGGCGCACATTTCAGATGCCTGCGCACCTCAAAGCATGAAAAACCTAACAAAATAAGCAAAAAGACACAAAGATCAAGACTAAGAGGCCTACCTCGTTGACCTCGTGACCCAAATCGATGTCATCACATAGCTACACTAGCCTCGGTGCCTCGTAATCCCTCTTTTTTGACATTTTTGCTGACTTTTCTCTCACAACATTCAACAATCTGCTTGTACTGAATAGTCAAAATGACCCTTCTAGGGGCCCACCTAGGTATATATAGCCCCCCTAGGTCCATTTTTCCTGGAGCTTGTGGCCCCCAGATTTCTCCTGACTTCACCCCCCTGTGTTGGGGAAAAATTAGGAGGGAGCATATGGTCACCTCTTGATCATTTTTTCTCCTCTGAATCAATGACTTTTTCTTGATCATTCTTCTATCCATGGTGGTTTCTTTCGATTTTTTGAAACTGAATCAAAATCTTAGTTTTGCAAGATAGAGTTTTGAATAGTTTTTCGTGATCGTTGTGTTGTTGATTGTTGAGCTCAGAAATTGGGGGCGTCCTCGATACCATTTGGCTCGACCTCGATGACCTTTGTGATCTCTCTTTCTAGCATGCATTTCCATAAAATTTAGAATTTGGGTGAATTTTTCCTTCTCTACTTTAGCAAGGCTGATTTTTTTCAAAAATTGAGCCCACTAAAGTGGGGGAAAAATGTAATGTCGCAAAATTGCACCTAAGGGAAATTCCACATTTTCACATCTTGCCTAACATTTATGACACCTAAGAGCATTAATGAAAAAAACCCATGAGGCAAAATTTCATGATTCTGACTCCATGTGGATACATGGTGGATCAATAGAAGCTTGACAAGGCATTTCCCAAATATCTAGGCTCTGGACACCTACGTGGTGCGCCGACGTTCACGTGACACACTAGTTTCTGCATGGTTTTCTAAGTTTAAAATGACAAATCTAGAACCCTGACCCCTGCAACACATGTCTTGGCAGTTATCTCTCAAGTGAAACGACCTTGTGCCGCCCTTGCATGCATTAAAAACTCCTTTTGGCCCTCATTTTGAGGTTGCAAGTTATCAATCAAAGCATTGTCACCACTTGCTCTAGTCTCAGGTAAGCTCTACCCTTGAATAGCAACACTTTTATTGATGAAGCCATGCCAGACTGAGGTCCCTCCAGTAGCTACCAACTCTCCAACAACTACAAGCTCTCCAAAAAGCACAGCGGTGCGCCCGTGTGCTCCGTAAGAGGGTCTTGACCCATGGGTAACGCTCTCTCTCTTTATCACTCCTTCTTATTGATGAAAGATAGAGTGATGATAGACTCTTCTTTCTGCTTCTTGACTGGTTTTGCTGATCCCTTTCTCTGATTTGGTGATCTTTCGCCTTTTCAGGCTGTGATGGCTAGTAGTACTGAGGACACACTTATTCAACTATATATTTTGAAATAGTTTTTCTCACAAACTTAACTGCACAGTTTTGATTACCCTTTATCCTACCCTAACACATGTTCCAAACCTGACCTAGGATTTTTTGGAAAGTATCTTCCTAATCAGGTCTTCCTCGCTGCACCATGGCCTAAATAAGACTCTTTTACAAAGGAGGTATTCCTATAAGGTCTTTCCTAACCTTAATAACTTCGTGCATAGTGTGTTCCAATCCCCAATAGACCATTTATTGTGTTGTCTTCACCCAACTTGACTGGACATTCACTATCCCCTCCAAAAATCAGTATTCTCACTTGGATCAGTCATTTTGTCAGCCTTTTAACTCATTTTGTTGATTGATTCAGCTCACCACCCTACCAAGAAATGAAAAACACAAAATTTCACAACCTTACAGGCTCATTCCACCCACTCACAACATGCAACAATGGTGGAATGGCCTTCACTAGTTCATTTTCACTCAAACCCTCACAAACCCTACCTATAGAGTGGGTTTCAGGAAATCGGTAAGATCTCTTCTATGACTGAAAGATAAACCTTCATAAATGATCCAAAATGAAGTTAATTTGATTTTCAATCCATCAATATAAGTTTTTTTATTGATCTCCAACTGTACAGGTTACTCAGAATAGAAAGAAAACATAGTTTCAAAAAAAACACACCAAAAAATTAGGATTCTTCATTTCTTTCTTATTCAAACTCATTCACCTCACTTCCACACTATATATTTTCACATTTCATTCCTTTTCAATTTGTTTCCATATTCATAAAAAGGATTCCAATAGATCTGACTGTTGGACTTCCATTTCCCTCAAAGTTAGGACACACAAAACTAACAAACTTAGCAATATCAATGAAAAAACATTAAGACCCCCTAGATTCGAATTACAAAAGATACCAAGTCATGAAATTGGCCTCCTAGGCCTTATTAAAAAACCAAAAATACCACTCCCTACACCTAGATCTTGATTTCAAGGCAAAACAGACCTAAACAAACTAAATGAAAATGTGAAGATGCTTTGCACCATACACCTGGGATTGGACTGATTTCATTCTCCTGATGAAATGAGGTCTTTAATGGAAACTCCATGTTGAGCAATGTCTTCTTCTGTCATCCAGGTTGTATCTTCCTCAGGTAGTCCATGCCATTTCACCAAATGCTCTCTATAAAAATTTCTTCTTGTTCTCTTTACCTCCCTTGAGTCCAACACAACTTCAAGTTTCATTGGTTGAGTAGGTGGAAGGTCCTTAATCCATTCTCCTTCATCTTTTTCAGGTTCACCTAATTTTTCACCTACAAAAATAGTTCCCTTGAAGGGATAGAGGTCAGTTATGTTGAAAATTGGTGAGATTGCAACTCCTTGTGGGAGTTCAATCTCATATGCGTTGTTTCCATAGTTGTTGACCACCTTGCAAGGTCCTATCTTCTTCATCATCAATTTGGTATACTTCCCCTTGGGTAGCTTCTCCTTTCTCAGATGTTCCCACACTAAATCACCCACCTTAAACTATAAATCTCTCCTTTTCAAGTCTGCCTTCTCCTTATACTTAGCTGCATGCTTTTCAAGTGTCTCCTTGACCTATTTGTGTATGTCATGCATTGACACAAAAAAAACCTCACCTTGTGCACTCCTTTTCTCCATCCACATCAATTCTCTCAACTCAGAAAAACCCCATGGGTGTCTTCCATAAACAACTTCAAATGGAATTCTTCCCATACTTTGATTGATGGAGTCATTATAGGCATACTCTGCCTGTGGCAATATCAAATCACATGACTGATTATGCTCCTTAGTTACACACCTTAACATATTTCCCAATGACCTATTTACAACCTCAGTTTGACCATCGGTCTGAGGATGGTAGGCAGAGCTGAATGAGATTTTTTTCCCAAATTTTTCCATAATGTTCTCCAAAACTGGCCAATGAACTTGGCATCCCTATCAGATTCTATAGATAGTGGTAGCCCATGAATTCTAACAACCTCCTTAAAGAATAGGTGTGCAATATGTGATGCATCATTGTTTGTTTTCCAAGTAATAAAATGTGCCATCTTACTAAACCTATCCACAACCACATACACACTGTCATAACCCCTAAAAGTTATTGGCAGACCTAAAACAAAATCCATGCTTATTGCTTCCCATGGTCTACTTGGTATGGCTAAAGGCTGATAGAACCTATTAGTACCTAAAAAATCCATAAGAAAAACTAAGGGTTCCCCATTTCGCCCTCACATTTTCCTATCCTTTTCATATAAAATTCATTTTTCCCTTTTCCATAAAGCCAAAAATGACTTATATGTTACACCGCTTCATAAACTTTAAACCCTTAATGGCCAACACCTTTTACCACTAGACTATGACCTTTTGCAAAGTGGCATGCGGTATTGTAGTAGCGGTTAAGCACAAACATGATGACTGTCACCGCTATACCGCATGTAGTCTCCAGATAAGCTGTGGTGGTGAGGTAACAGGTAGAAGTTAAGCGGTGAACAGTGACAGGTGGAAGGGAAGGCATCTACTATGTTACCACAGATAGTCTACATGACAACAATGGTAGCACGGTAATGGGTAACAGTCAATGATAGTCGGAGGTAGCAGTTATGCGGTACCACCACCGGTTCACGTGGTGACCGTGGTGACTGTGGTAAATTGTCGGGGGAAGCGGCTAACGGTTACCACGGTACCGTCGATGGAAAATACAAAGACCACGATAGAGTGGTAAGCAATGATGGAAGCCACGACAGTCAATGTGGGGCCGGTCACCACTATACCGCGGGAGGAGAAGTCAAAGCCTGCAGTAGAGTAGTAAATGAAGTCAAGAAATGCGAAGCAGTTACCGCGGTACCGCTGACAGTCAAGCCAGTGACCGCGGTAGCATGGTGGATGAGGATAGGCGGTGATTCAACACTGAGGAAGTGGCTGAGGTGACAATAAGTACTTACCATGATACTGCGGCCGGTCAAATGATTGACTGTAGTGGAGCAGTCAAAACAATAAAAGTTGTGGGGAAAGAAAAATAAGGATACGAATATATAAAGTGAAATATTAAAGGGCGAACTATGTAAAATATTTAATTTTCCAAAAGGCAACTTAATTAAATATTTTTATCTCTATCAGGAATAACAAACGGTTGTAACAGTAAAATGAAGAGTTGTGACTCTTGGAAGTTTCTGTATAAAATGTATTGAAAAATCAGTTGTAAAGGGAGAAAAAAAGAAGAGGGAGTCAATAGTTAGACTGTAGGAGTTAGATTTTTCCTGAGAAGGGACTGGGATGGAAATAATGTACAATTTTTTCTTGAAGCAAAATCAATGGAGATAAATATTTTCAATTTGTGATTTTCCTATCTGGTGTTCAGTTGTTGTGGTGTATAAAATTTATACTCTTTATTTTGGTTGTCTCCAACTTTAGGTCTTTTAATCATTTAAATCAGCATATCAAGCATATTCCCTGATTTATCAAGATATATTCCATTTTGTGTGATTTGATTAGTTGGTGTTTGCAAGCCAGAATTAAATTCTCTTAATAAATCATAGTGGTTTTGAGATTTCTTTTGGATAGTTAAAGAAGAACCTAATAGAGAAACATTCCAGCACTGTTTATGCAAGTCATAGACTTAGTAAATTTTTATGCTAGCCATAGAATTTTCAGAGTGCCTAACAACTAGAGTTAAGCCAATAAGAGGAAACACATATCATTTTGACTCCATTGCCCATGTGGATAGAAGGCATTGATCTGCCACAACCCAGAGATACAAATTCATATCAAACAATTTATTCATAACCCTTTCATTTGTGTAGTAGGAGTAGGAGTAGTTGTAGCAATTTTATCTGTCCACTACCCATTGCCATTGTGGATAGATTGATCAGCCAGGAAACACATATTAAATTTTCAACATACACATAGGTGCACTCACCTAGGTTTTGTAGAGCTTGAAGAGTAGAAGGTACAATCACATCAATTGGCCTTGTTATTTGGCCAAAAACATTGTGAGAGCTTGGCAACCTCTCATGGTTCAAACCTACGTTTTTGAGACCCAAAAAATTGGTGACTCTACTGGGGATTACTCAGGAAGATTTTTCAGCCTTTCCATTTATAGAGTCAACAAGATTTTACATTTTGTTTGGAGATTCCGCTGGGGGCAAACCAAAGCAATCTATTTCATTTTCCTACTTTTGGAAAAGTAGGTGGCGACCCTATTTTAATGTGATATATAATGCATAGATATTGTGGAGCAGTAACATTTTGTCAAGATGATAGAAGAACAAAGAAGACACCAGACAATGAAAGAACTAGAAGAAATGAAACAACAAGTGTTATACTGGAAACAAAAAAAAATACAATTGAGACAACAAATGCTACAATTGGGACTTGAATTCGACAATGAAGGTAATATGTGCTATTCATAGCAAAACACTTATACACCACAACCATTACCTCAAATGAATCATCTTCCATTTCCTGAAAAAATATCAATGATCTACCAAAACCCATATGGCCCTCCAAATTTTGTCTCAATTATCGATAAACCATTTAACTTTAGTAATATCCAAGGTTACCCAAATCCTTACCCCTGCGATGAGACAAAACTGTTCATGCAGATCCCTAAATTTCATGGAGAATGGAATGAATCAGCTTATGAGCATATGAAACGATTCTGGAATGTCATTGTCAACTTTCAAGTTTATCCAGAGGATGTCATTATGAAATTTTTTTCAAGATCTATGAGGGATAATGCAAGGGAATGGTTTAAAAATTTTCCTGTGCAAAGTATATCTTCATGGGAGGATCTGAAAGAAATATTCCTGAGCTAGTATGAGGAGAAAAATGATTATTTACATGATCAAGAAGAAAATGATGATGTACATACTCAAAGCCAAGACTCCATTACAGAATTAGAATGTGGAATTCTCCCTTTAGATGCATTTTTTGACATGAGGAGATATAAGGGAGAGTCTGCGACTTCTTTGTACAACAGGATGGTAGACATTTGTACGCAACTACCACCTCATTATAGGCCTACAAGACCCACTTTTGTTTCAAAATTTGCAAGAGCATGGGAGCCTGAATCAACTTATTGGTCAAATTCATCAAAACAACATGCCCTGGATGTAGTAAATAAATTTCTTGATTTCATGCTTGGGATAAAACACATGGATACTAGAAATGACGAATCTAATAGTGATATCATGAATGATCAAATAATGCAGCCAATGGAGGATAAATCTATCACTGGGATTTCTAATGACAATTTTTTAGATTTTGAAGGTGATTGCAGCATTACTGATATTGGTGTGGACACATCATCTGGGGAGTACATCAACAATGCTTTAGAAGTTGAATTAGAAGAAGATATTGTGCCATCCAACAATGAACATATGGAGAGTCTCTCTTGCATAACAAGTTGTGATCCAAATTGTGAAGATGAAATGATGGATGTTGATCTTCAACAGGATGATTGTTGTAGTTACTATGAAGATCAAGAAGAGGTTTGAGATATGGTAGAAGATATGGAAGCAGAGACCTATTCACTCAGCAGTGAGCAAGTTTCAGATTTGTTAACTCTTGAATACCAGAAGTACGCACATGAAGATGATTCCAAAGTTTTGGCTCCAGCTTGCATTTGTTTTGATAGTCAAAGTAATAGTTCATATGACCCCATGTTTATCTCTCACAGTGATGAAGAATTGTTTGAAGTTGATCAAAGATCCATGTCTGTCCAAGAAGAGGTATGTGACTCAAATAATTTCTTCCTGCAAAGGGAAGATATTGGTTTACATGTAATTGATGATGAGTGTCCAACATTTGTTGATTCATATATGTATAAGGATGACTGTATGAATCAAAGGTATGTGTCAGTGCCAACTAGTGATAAGAAAGAAATGGAAAGTGATTTGATTGTTTCAGAAAATATTAATGAGATATAATTTTTTGGTTTCCATAAGGAGTATTCAGATTTTCAGGTCCCAGTATAGCTACTTGAACATTCAACAACATATGACAGTGAGCATGCCTATGAGTGTTTTGTTGAATGTGGATACACTTTGTATGCTAAAAATCACAAAGATTTTTCATATGATAATAAGAATGATAAAATGCAAACTGATGAGATGAATATGAATCAGATTGAACACAATGATTTCCTGAAGGATTTAAATGGCAATGCATGTTGCAAGGAAGATGGAATGGATAGTTTGAAAAGAAACCTGATAAACTCTATTCAAAATAAGGTCTATGATAGAGGAAAGTGCAGGTTTTTCTTTTGGGTGACTTGGGGCCATCCTTTATGGTTTGAATTTTAAACCAGAGCAGGTATAGAGGATTAAGGATTTCCAGTGCATGGACAATTCTTAGCAAAGCCTCTTTAATCATTCTCTTCCATGCACAATAGTTTTTGAAGGATCTGAGTTTGCCATTACATGGACATTCTCAGAAGTTCCCTTGTTGAAAAAATATTTTTTCCATGTACAATAGTTTAGGATCCTTTTTCATTCCCTCCATTTGCTCCATTTTCTTGTCCTTCACTTTTTCTGCCATGGCTTTCATTTTTCATATCATTTACTCAGTCTTCTCCACCAAAGAATTTTGGATTCTTTCAATGATTGAACAACCACTCATCCCCAACAGGAGCCACTATTAGAACCTAAAAAATCCATAAGAAAAACTAAGGGTTTTCCCATTTTTCCCTCACATTTTCCTATCCTTTTCATATAAAATTCATTTTTCCCCTTTCCATAAAGCCAAAAATGACTTATATATTATACCGCTTCATAAACTTTAAACCCTTAATGACCAACACCTTTTACCGCTATACTGTGACCTTTTGCAAAGTGGCCTACGGTATTGTGGTAGCGGTTAAGCACATACATGATGGCTGTCACCACTATACCACATGCAGTCTCCAGATAAGCCATGGTGGCGCGGTAACAGTTAGAAGTTAAGCAGTGAACAATGATAGGTGGAAGGGAAGGCATCTACCGTGTTACCATAGATAGTCTACATGATAACAACGGTAGCATGGTAATGGGTAATAGTCAATGACAGTCAGAGGTAGCGGTTACTGCGGTACCGCCACCGGTTCACGTGGTGACCGCGGTGACTGTGGTAAATTATCGGGGAAAGCAGCTAACAGTTACCGCGGTACTGCCAATGGCAAATACAAAGATTGTAGTAGAGCGGTAAGCAATGATGGAAGCCACGACAGTCAATGTGGGGCCGGTCACCACTATACCGCGGGAGGAGAATTCAAAGCCCGCGGTAGAGTGGTAAATGAAGTAAAGAAATGTGAAGTGATTACCACTGGCAGTCAAGCCAGTGACCGCGGTAGCGCGGTGAATGAGGATAGGTGGTGAGTCAACATTGAGGAAGTGGCTAAGGTGATAGTAAGTGCTTATAGTGATACTGCGTCTGGTCAAATGATTGACCGCAGTGGAGCGGTAGAAACAGTAAAAGTTGCAGGGAAAGAAAAATAAAGATGCGAATATATAAAGTGAAATATTGAAAGCGGGAATGTATTGAAATATTAAAGGGCGAACTATGTAAAATATTTAATTTTCCGAAAGACAACTTAATTAAATATTTTTATCTCTATCAGGAATAACAAATGGTTGTAACAGTAAAATGAAGAGTTGTGACTCTTGGAATTTTCTGTATAAAATGTATTGAAAAATCAGTTGTAAAGGGAGAAAAAAAAAGAGGAAGTCAGTAGTGTGACTTCCATGCAGGGTGCCCATATTAGTTGCAATAAAAACACTTACCAGAAAAGGAATTAGATCCTCTTTCTGGTCCATTGAACCTGCCTCTACCTGCTGGCCTTCTTCCCCTAAAGGCCCCTCTTTTTTCCCCACTTTGTTCTTGAGTGGTGCTTTGTTCACCTTGTGTCTTATGGAAAACTCTCCCTCCAGGATTAGTTCTAACTCTGAAACTTTTACCTCTACCCTTGGTTTTCTTTTCCAACCTCCTCTTTATCTTCTCTTTAGCTTTGGTAGCCACTTGGAAGCATTCTTCCACTGTTCCAGGATTCATCAAACTGATTCATCTTGGATTGTTCCCCTCAATATATTTAGGTATCTAGCCACTCTTTCTTTTTCATTCTCCATGTGCCCTAACCTTATGGTCAATTTATAAAACTCCTTTGTATAAGTAGCCACATCCAAGTCTCTCTGTCTCAGGATTTTCAATCTCCTATAGGTTCGTACTTCATAGTCAACAGGAAAGAATCGGTGCTTGATCTTCTGCACCATCTAATCCCATGACTTTACCTTGGGCTTGAAATTCTTTACTCTCTCCTCTTGAGTGTAATTCCACCAGGTTAGAGCTGGTCCTTTTAGCTTTGTCTTAGCCAATTTCACTTTCCTATCTTCAAGAATCTCCTTGAACTTGAAATAGTTGTCAAGAGAATCAATCCACTCTATGAATTCTTCTCCATCCATCTTTCCTCCATACATAGGGAGTTCTACTTTCACCTCTTGAGCCTCTCCTCTTGCTGCCTTAAGCATCAACACATATTTTTGTCTTCAACCCCCAACTCCTCTTGGGGTTTTTCTTGAGGGTTTTCCTCTTCACCCTCATATTCAGGGTCACTCACCTCAATGATACCCTTAGCTCTCTTTTCCTTTCTTTCAAGAGCTTCCATCCTTTCTCTCAAGGCTCTGATTTCTTTAGCAACTATTGTGCTACCCATCTTTGGAGGAATTTTGTATTGTTCCTTGTTCACTACTACTTGAACTTTCCAAATTCCTTTATAATTAGACCCAGACCCTAAGCTCTGATACCACCTGATGCAAGATAGAGTGATGATAGACTCTTCTTTCCACTTCTTGACTGGTTTTGTTGATCCCTTTCTTTGATTTGGTGATCTTTCTCCTTTTCAGGCTGTGATGGCTAGTAGTACTGAGGACACACTTATTCAACTATATCTTTTGATATATTTTTTCTCACAAAATTAACTACACAATTTTTACTACCCTTTATCCTACCCTAACACATGTCCCAAACCTGACCTAGGTTATTTTGGAAAGTATCTTCCTATTCAGACCTTCCTCGCTGCACCATGGCCTAAATAGGCCTCTTTTACAAAGGAGGTATGCCTATAAGGTCTTTCCTAACCATAAGAACTTCATGCACAGTGTGTGCCAGTCCCCAATACACCATTTATTGTGTTTTCTTCACCCAAATCGACTATACATTCACTGTCCCCTCCAAAAATCAGTAGTCTCACTTGGATCAGTCATTCTGTCAGCCTTTTAACTCAGTCTGTTGATTGATTCATCTCACCACCCTACCAAGAAATGCAAAACACAAAATTTCACAACCTTATAGGCTCATTCCACCCACTCACAACATGCAACAATGGTGGAATGGCCTTCATTGGTTCATTTTGACTCAAACACTCACAAACCCTACCTATAGAGTGGGTTTCAGGAAATCGGTAAGATCTCTTCTATGACTAAAAAATAAACCTTCACAAATGATCCAAAATGAAGTTAATTTGATTTTCAATCCATCAATATAAGTTTTTTTATTGATCTCCAATAGTACAGATTACTCATAATAGAAAGAAAACACAATTTCAGAAAAAACACACCAAAAAATTAGGATTCTTCATTTCTTTCTTATTCAAACTTGTTCACCTCACTTCCACACTATATATTTTCATATTTCATTCCTTTTTAGTTTGTTTCCACATTCACAAAAAGGATTCCAGCAGATCTGACTGTTGGACTTCCATTTCCCTCAAAGTTAGGACACACAAAACTAACAAACTTAGCAATATCAATGAAAAAACATTAAGACCCCCTAGATTCGAATTACAAAAGATACCAAGTCATGAAATTGGCCTCCTAGGCCTTATTACAAAACCAAAAATACCACCCCCTACACCTAGACCTTGATTTCAAGGAAAAACAAACCTAAACGAACTAAATGAAAATGTGAAGGCGCTCTACACCACTTACTAGTTCGTTGACTACTTTGTGGTGCAAGCTCTACTCCGAAGCAGGTTTTTTTTCACCACTTACTTTGTTATTTCCTTTATACCCTCTACCAAACCTGGTTGTTCATGGAGGTGGGAACACCAATATGGAGGTCTGACTGAGGCAGGCCCCTATACAACCCCAACCTTTTCCCCTTGATCTTTTATGTACAGGTTACGAAGGGAAGCTTGGACTAAGAACTCGAATGCACGAAGGTGATCTTGTTTCAAGTTCTCTTGTATTCTCTTTTTGTTCTTAGTTTTTTGCTGATTATTTGATTCCTCATGTCTCCCAATCTGAGTCAAGAAGTAAGACTCTCTTTCATCTGCTTGAGCTCCTAAGTTCTTTGCATCTTAGGATGCTAGTGTGCCTTGTGGACGATAGTGTGCCGCATTGGCGTTCTAGAACTGCACTGACGTCTATTTGCTGAGAGCTCTTCAACTAGATACTAGAACTTGGAAGTCTTGCTCTTTCAAATCTCGAACCTACTCTCTCTTTTCTCTTCATGGTTCCAATTATCTATTTAGTCTGAGGTCTATAAGGGTGGTTCATTCTGTGGTGATCTCTTGAGAAGAAAGAGGCTCGTGTGCAGCAAATCCCTCTTATATCAAAGTAAGATGTGTGTAGTTATGTTTCTATTATTTATTTATGAGGAAGAGATATATGGAGTTCTTAAATAGAGACATGAGCTGGTTTTTTCTTAGATTATCTCAAATATTGTATTCAAATGCAGGATGGGCATTTATTTTCACTCTTTGAAGATTAATTTTTCCATGATAGCTAGTAACTTTACATTCAAGAGTTTTATTTGTAATGGTTATGGTAGAAATTTTGATATCAATTTCATCAATATGTCCCACAACAAAAAACATATGAATAGTTAATATTGTTAAATCTCTTTCCTTTATAAGAGACATTTTTCTTATCATGATTAGGGATTGGATCCTTTTTATAACAAGATATTTATTTGTTGAATTTCCAAGGTCGTATTCGATGTTTACACCACTTCAATAAATAATATCTTGGATAATAATTTTTAACTTCATGCAACTAGATGTCTTGTGACCTTTTATCCTATGGTACTCATAATATTCATTTTCATTGTACCATGAGGGTTTGAATTGTGGTTCATGATATTTTCATACCCCTAGGAGTTGATAAGATTGGTTTGGATTAAATTATCTAATGCAAACTAAATTGGCTCTCATAGGGGAGTGTATTGTCATCTAGGATTATTTTTTTATCTTAGTGCTCCCCTTGGGAGGGTCACATTTTGTTTTTTTGCATTATGTTGCATGGTATTTATATATTTTGCAAAAAAATATTGTCTACTACCCATTTTTTGTCACATTCTTATGGTTTTTTATTTCTTTATAAATTTTCACAAGACCTTTTGCAATGAGGTATTTTACAATAGTCATTCTTTTCTTGATTATTTCATCAAATGTGTCGCCACATTGTACTTCTATATGAAATCCCATTTCCTAGTTGAGGTTTTGTACAAATATACTTACGAGTTGTTTTTTAGGTATGGTTCATGGAAATTTACTTTCCATATTCCTCCAACATTATAGGAAGTAAAAAATGACTCGAATTAATTGTTGAGTGTTAGATAAATTAGTCATGGATATCTTGTATTCAATGTTAAAACAAAAGTTATTGATGGGTTTTTTTGCTAGTTCATTAAAGGTCCTAATACTATGTAGTAAATAAGACAACCATTCTATTTATTTTCATCCTAAGCTTTGGATAAAAGGAACATTAAGTATGTATCATTGTAGGATACATATAGGTGCTGCCACAATAGTGGTTTACAATTTCTAGGAGATTATGATTTTTGCTGAAATCACATATTTTTAGAAAATATAATGATTCAAGCCTTTAAAATTTCCATTTTAAGGATTCCAGTTGAAGAGGGTTTGATCAAACCACCTTAGATCAAACCCCCTTGGATAGAACCCTGCTAGTTTTAAACCATACCTATAACGAAGTCTCCTTTACACCTATCAAAATGCTGATAAAAAATCACTTTTGATTTGATTTTTGAGGGATCAAATGAATTCATTTAAAATTTATTTAAAATTATTATGGTAGTTCTCGAAATGAGCTATCCAACAAATATAATTCTAATATGTTTTGGTTTTATTATGTATTTGTGAACCCTTAAACCTGCAAATGCACAAGAGAAACAAACATGTCAAATTGTTAGCTCATATGCAAACAAGCATGAGAGATTCCCCATAAAATCCATCTATTTAACTTAAACTAGGAAGAAATGAAGAACAAAACTTAAACAAATGAGAGTTAATCCTTATTAAGCAAATACAATAGTGATCCCATGGGGGAATTGGTGCCAATTGAATGTTGAAATCGGCCCTTTCCCAACTCCTATGTTGCAAATGTGAGTGATTTAGAAATGGTCAAATCTCCCAAAGAGATTTGAGCTTAACCTTGCTACAAATTTTGAAGATGATGAATGCTTGAGTGGTAATGGGAAAAATTAGCTCTCAATGTGAAGAGAGTAACTTTGCATGTAATTGTGGATGAGAAATGAGGAGAGAAGCCTCTAGTTTATAGATTTCAATTTGGAAGAATGACCAAGATTTGAGCAATGTGGGACTAACCTTCAATCCAATGGTTGGATGCCACATGTCATGATGTGAATGGTTGATGGTTGTGCACATTTTGGCCAAAGTGCCAATAAATGCAATTAGTTTGAATTTGAATTTATGAAATGACTTGTTGAAGAGGGAAGGGAAATGAAGTTAATGTCACTTGGCTCAAGGCCAAGGACATGTAAGAGGCCTTAAATGCCTTGTTGGAAGGACCAAGTCCACTTGGCCTTTTTGAATTCAAATGAGGGAATATTCCCTTTTGATGCCATGTGAAGGAAAATAGAGAATTAAATAAATCACAGTAATTGATTTATTGTGCAAGTTGCATTCTCTAGAGGATTTTAGTGAGAGGGATGAACTTAATCAAGGTTTTGATTAATTTAATGAAGAATTAGATGATTTGACAATTTTGACTCAAATAGATGAATTAATTTAAATCAGAATTGAGAGGAAATGATTTATTAAATAAATGATTTGATTTATTTAAATTAAAGAGGAATATGTTAGATTAAATTAAATAAGGTTTAATTTATTTAATTTAATAAGAAGACTTTAGGGATTTTAATCAAATAAAATGATTTATTTAATTAAATAGAAATGTAAGGTTAATTAAATTAAATTGATTAATTTAATCACTGGAGGAAGAAGACTTAATTAGATGAATAATGATCTATTAAATTAAGGGACATAATATGATGAAATGCTGAAAGTATGATTCAGGAAGAAATGTTGTTAGTAATCAGGATCAAGTGTGCTAGATCGAAAATGCACATTTTCAATGTCTACAGTATTTATTTTTTTAGTTTTATTAAACATAGGTTTTTCATCGAAAATAAATCTCTCTGTTCTGCACATGTGGAAAAATAGCAAATTATCAACTAAAAAAATTGAAAAATATGAGTGCACCAGATATTGAAGTCCTTGATCCTACAATTTTTTTTTGAATTTCGATATATACAAAAAAAGTTACGCGTTATATGGTCGCGCTATGTCTGAATTGTAATTGGTTTGACTTCAAAACTTGATTAAAGAGAAAATATTCAATAAAAAACTATCTAACCAAGTGGAAGCACTAGATATCGGAGTTACAAATCTAAATTCAAAAGAATTAGAATTTTATCCTTCATGGAAAAAAGTTATACGTTATACGGTGTGCGTCCCTTTTTTAAAATGTTGTTTTCTGAATGCTATATAGAACCCTCACATGTGATCTTGGGGATCACCTCCTACCTCATAATTGTTTAATTTTTGCATTTCAAAATTATGGAGGAAAAATTTCATTGGAATCGATCAATCAAATAGATAAGGACATATGTCTCCAATTGTGAAGTTTTTATTTCTAAGTCCTAGTTTCCTATCAGCTATTTTCTTAAGCATGCTTTCAATTTGTGATGCCAATTTTTTTGTGGTTGTTATGGTGTACATGTTGAAAGGTGGTTGATTGGCTGAATTCATGGGAATATATGATTGAGGTTGTGGAGTAGTTGACAAATTGAATGAGTGATTATGATATTTGGGAAGGTATGATGATTATTGTTGAAAGTTTAAATTTTTAAGTAGATAAATAATCTATTTTGTGGGATATATGATTGATGTTGTTGAATACTAGATGATTGCATGGATGATTAATTTTGCGGGATGTAATATTGAGATTGTGGTATGTTAGATGAAGGGATTGATGATTGGTATTGTGAGATGTATCATTGAGATTGTGATATGTTAGATGAAGGAATGCATGATTGATTTTGTGGGATTTTTGTATTTGGAGGTATAGTGGCCATGGAATATTGAGAAATATGTGGTACATTCATGGTTTTAGATAATTTTGAATTATGTGGGATATTTTTCATTATAGGTATGTCAAGTATTGAAGATTGAGAGTGGTATGGGATGCATATATTTTTAGGTAGAGTAGGTATGGAGGATTGAGTGTTATGTTGTATAGATGATGTGATGTGAGGATTATATCTGGGAATGGATGTGGTGATATGATTAGATGAGTTGTGTCCCTATAAAAGAGGATTTACATATTGTTTAGTGAATCTTGTTGGGTCAGTGTCAATAGAAGGTATGCATGGTTGACTTGATGTAAATGATATTAAATCTTAAGGAATTTATATGTTGATTGATTGAGAGATGAGGGAACTTTTATTAAATATGGTGAATGATGATATGATTCTTGTAAGGTCTTATTCTCTAATTATGAAAATGTCAAAATATAATGGTAGCTTGGCACCTTTTTATGATAATATAATTTGGGTCCATAAAAAGAAGAAAATCAATTTCCTTCATTACATATGGGCCTTGTTTCACCTCTAATATTTTTTCTTTTGTCAGTTTGGGAGACTTGTGAGTGATGTCCTTTATATAAGGCATAACCTCTTTTGAGGGAGGTAATGGTGTTAGATAATCATTAGAGTTGAACAAATTAGATTTCATGGTAAACTCTTGTTATGTAACACCCATGGTTGTGGTAATGTTTGACTTGCTTTGATTGGGCTGCATGAGTTTCTTCTTTTGAGAGCTTGCTACAGGCATACAAATTTGAAGACCTTATGAGATAATGATGTAAGATGAAAATTAGATGATTGTATTTGAACAATGGTTTTTAGGACCTTTTAAAGATATTATTGTAGAATGTGACAAAAGATTTGATGATTTCAAATGAGTTTTTTTGTTAATTCTTAATTGATAAAATGGTGTAAGATAAAACCTCAATAAGTGAAAGCTTAACCTAGATCTTCTTTGGATAGTGAGTGCTAATATATAGAGGATTTTTTACATTAACTAGCCTTTTGAGTTTCAAGAAAAAGGATAAAAGTGAATTTCTCTATCTCAAGAGTAGAAAAAACTCCTAAGCTATATTTTCCATAAATGATAGGTATAAATAAAATTCCTACTTGAAAGATGAATCTTGTTAAGTGAAAAGGTAAGCTACTGATAAATGATTAGAAGATCTTGACTAGATTGTGAAATTTTTTGTTGTTGGATGTTTGTTTGGGTAAATGATTATGATGAAGGAGATGGGTTTTTTTAGACCTAGGATAGTATCTCTATGGTCCAAAAATATTATATGAGACAAATGATGTAATATTATTTTTGAAGAAAATCTTATTGGTGGATGAAAATTGTAACTTAGCTAGGATTTTATATAGGTCTTCTATTTCATATTAGTTTGATCAAAAGGTCCTAAATATAATTTTTGGAGTATTCTTGAATCTCAAAAAGTGGTCAAAATAAAAAATATGTTTCTACAATATGTAGTAGTATGTCTCAAAAGCATAAAATAGAAAATCTAGGGTTTCTACGAATAAAGTCTACTAGATGTTCTAGGTTGAATTATTTCTATGATGTGAGTTTGGATGAAGTCTTTGTTGGATCTTAGGTGGTTCAAGAACTATTCTACATTGTGTTCAAGTGGATTTTTTTGTTTGAAAGTTTCAGATCTTTTTAAGGAAGTGTGTACTTAATTTTTAGATGTATTAGGATTAATTTGGGTCCTAATTAAGGATTTATATGGGTCACCTTCATTCCTATCCACTGCAAGAATGTTTAGGTGCTGACCTAATTTTAAATTTTAAATGTAACAAATAGTTTTCAACCTTGGAAAAGGTTTTCAAGTTTGAGATTGATATAAATAAGAGTAATGTTTTTGTAAAATTCAAGAAAGAGGAAAGATGGATGTGAGATCAATGTGAGTGATGTACATGATGGGAATTAAAAAAGTATAGATTTGAATTTGAATAGAGCATTGCGAAATTCAAAGTATTGGATTCCTGAAGGCAGTGAGTTGAAGGTGTACAAAATATTTCTTGTAAGGCCATAAAATTTTTGGAGCATTTGTGGTGGATTCCTTATTGCATTGAGAATTTGTTCTCTGTGTAACATTTCTCTTCTATATTCTTGTGTTTATTTTTGTGTTAGTGAGCCTTGGTTGTGAGCCCTTGTACCAGTTTTGTAATTACTTATATTGTGAGCTAATCCCCACCATGTTTTTTCCCTGATTAGGTTTTCCACGTAAATCTAGTGCTCTCTTGTGTATGGTGTTTCTATTTTAGTTTTTGTTATATGAATTTCATGATTAATCACTTTAACAGAATAAGGGTTTAATGAATGCATGTCGATATGATTGTTGTTGAGGGTTTTGATGTTTTAATTTGCTACAACTAATTCACCACCACTATTAGTTTTCTTGTTCATTCAATATAATAATGACACATCCTATGAATAAGACACCAATTACAAATCTATAAGGGACACAAATAAAACTCATGATGAATGAAGAAAGGTCATTATTAGAAAATCTAACAAAAAAATTTTGGATATATCATTTAATGATAATTATATAGAATAATTAGTAACTAGAAGTGTATTAAAAGTAAGGATTAAAGATGGGGTAACAAGTAAAGATAATTCTATAAAGTTAACACCTCATAACAAAGTGACACCATCCAATAACCAAGTGGTACTGAAAAATAAATGGAAACCTTCAAGAATGAAGACAATATTTGAACAAACACAACCCCTAGACTAGGAGTCACCTCTAATGCTAATAAAATCAATGGGAATTTCAAAAGAAGAATTAGAACAACATTTAATACAACAAAACACAAAATAATAAAATAACATAGATACATCGAGAGGACAGAAAATTGATATAGGATACACAAATAGTGATTCAAAAGAAGAATAAATCTTGAATATTGCCATGAAATTACCTATTTAAATGGGTGGGATACAAAAAAGGATGAAGTAGACGAGATATCAAAGGGAGAAAAAGAGGTCATGAAACCTCTTAAGAGGAGGAAAAGAGGAAAATAGACTCTCATAGCTCCTCCATAACTTCAAAGCAACCATAAGATCCCATTGAAATATTGGTGCATTACAACTCCATTTTAATCAATGGGATGCTACAATAGTTACTCCAAATGTATAAGGATATGAACAAGGAAAAAAAGACAACTGTTCAATTCTTGGTCAAGTATGTGAATCACTCCAACAAAGACCTCGATGATACAATGAAATAAATTTTGGAAGATATTGTGGCAGCCATAAGGAAAAAATGGGATGAACTTGCAAGAGAAGAAGAGATAAGAAACAAATAAGTTTCAAAATTCAACTCAAATATTACTAAGGAGTAGAACCAAGCACTATAATAGGTGTAAGATAAACAAAACCACACCAAAAATGAGGCCAAACAACTCAAAATATTGTTAGATAAATATGAGAAGGCTTCAAGACAAAGAGTCAGTAAAGAGAAGTCAACCATTTACTTCTTGAATACAAAAGAGAGCAATGAACAAGCCATAGCCCACATTTTGGAGTTTAGTATAGGAAAGATTCCATGTCCATGTTTAGGTATCCCATTGGACAAATGACTAAGAAACACAAAGTTATGGGGTCCTTTAAATGAAAAGTTTGAAAAAATATTGTATTCTTGGAAAGGGAAATGGTTGTCTTGGGCCGACCGATAAGTATTGTTGAAACTGTTCTTTCAGCACTACCCATCTATCTACCCTCTTGTCTAGCCTTACCCTATGGGGTAAATCAGAGTTTGGCTAGGTGTATGAGGGATTTCCACTGTCAAGGGTTGCAAGACAAGAAGAATTTTGTTATGATATCCTAGAAAAAGATGTCATAAGTATGAATGTGTTTGGTGGTGTCATTGATGTTGTCATTGATGTCAACACAGTTCTGGTTGTTGTAGAGAAATCAATCAAGTGATTGTAGGTGGTAAATGTATAATTGAGATATTGTAGAGATGTTGAGAGTACATGGATCTATCTTTATGGTGTTTTAGGTGTGCTGATATCAAGTGCTTTTGAGAAAATCAATAAACAATGAAGACAAAGTTGTGTGTGTGTTCTGAATGTGCTCCGATAATGTGCTCTACATTTCTTCTATGTTGATCCTATGCTTGTTTGGATCTATAGTACTTTTTATGGGCTTCATTGGATAATATATCCTAAGTTATAGTTTTTGGGTTGATGAACAGTGAAAGTTGTGTTCACTGGTGTGTGAACCGGTTTGGTAGAACTGTTTGTCTATGGACTAGGATAAATTTTTCTGCTTTGTAGTCCCCTGGTGGTTTGTCTCAGATCTTGTGGATCTAGAAGGTTGATAATGATGTTATCTATTTTCTGGAAAACATTCTCATGGTTTGGTTCTCCAAAAGACTTGAGAAACTGCATATGGACCTTTGGTACATACCCTGAAAAACACTTTTTCAATTATGAATTTGAATTTTTTATGCTTAAATTTCATTTAAAAATTAGGTATTTGACACATTTTAGTGCATTAGGTTAGATTTTTAGTGCATACAAAACCCACTTTAGCACATATGATTCTTGTAGTAGTGCATCCAGTTAGGTTAGGAGCCAAAAATAGGTTAGTGCATATGAAACTCGCTTCAATGCATTAGAGTGTTAGATTAGTGCATAGGGTTTTTACTAAATCAATAGGATAGAATCGCGCATAGGGTAGATCATGTAGCGCATATGTGAAATGATGCATTGGGACACTATTCCGATGCATGCGATCTATTTTCCAGCACATCCATGAAATGGTGCATTAGGAATCTGTTCCAAAGCATCCGCTAGATTTTCTAGTGCATCTGATAGATCAACGCATATAAACTTTGTTTTAGTGCATTCAACCAAAACTGTTGATTTTGATAGATTCCTCCTAGGTTTTGATGATTGATGATCACGTCATTTGATGATAGGTTGATGATTGTCCTCATGATAGGCAAGGAACAATGATAGAATAGATAGATAGATTGATTGATTGATGATCATCCTCATGATATGCGAGGAACAATGATAGGTTCATTGATGTTGAGAAATCTCATGACAAATGAGAGTTGAGTAATAGGCTAGGTGCTCCTTGAGATTTGATAAAAATCTCATGTGAGCTGATTTGATTGACTGATATGCTGATTAACTGGATAATTTGATTGATTTGCTGACTTGATGCTTTAATTTGATTCTAGGAGGGCGACTTAGGGAACCTATAGGTTCAAGAGCATTTTCCAAGGATATGGGACATGATCTCATAATTGACCCCAACAGATCTTGCCATTATTGACTAGTATAGTTTAAATTCCTTGATTGATATGCCCCAGTATCGAATTAACCAGGGTCTATTGATGAAACTTGCAGAGCGGTGGCATAGTGATCACAACACTTTCCATTTACCGACTGGAGAGATGACAATGATCCTTGAGGATGTTTATTGCATTTTGAGGATACCGGTTGTGGGGGAGTTAGTGGTTTATGATCATGAGGAGCAGTGGGTACAAACGCCATTCACCAACTTTTTCAGGATGATCAGTTCATTAGATATGAGATTCTATGGTGGGAGTTGATTGCTTCTAGACGGTCCTTACCATGTGTACTTGCAAGATTTATTGGAGGATTTCTCTACCTTGACCATAGTTCAAAGGGCTTTTCAGTGGGTTGGGGACAAATTTTGGATAGCATGATCACCCATGGTACAAGGTATGCTTGGGGTATGTTCATGTTGGCATATTTATATCATGATCTGTACTAGGTGGTTTATCTTTGGGCGAGCAGTCTCATAATAGGTTGTACCTTATTACAGCTCTGGGCCTGGGAGCACATAGCCATTACATGACTATTGGGAGTTAGGGCTTGACCAATAGGATGACCATATGTTTTTGGATATATAGGGCCAGTTGTCCAGCATAAGCTCGGAAAGTTGGAGTATTGGAGGAGAGTCTTGGATGAATTGGACACAGTGATATGGCGACCCTATCTTGATTGTGAGGCATGGCTGGAGGATGATTTGGAGTTTCCCTATGCATTTTGTAGCTGGTATTTGATTGGAAGGATGCCATACATTCTTGAGTGGTTTATTTTTGGTAGTGTATAGAAAGTATAGCCATATTCAAGGTATGCCTTAGGGGGTAGCGCACTATGCACAACACAAATAAGAAATTCCAGAGTGGGGGCCAACCCTTGACTATGATGCAACCTGCATGGAGTACTACGACTTACAACCGACTTTATAGCAGTACCATTCTAAGATAGTGGATGCACAGATGATGATAGATTATGCTGAGTATTTTCATAGGAACTCATTTTCATGCATATCTAGTCTGGATTAGCCTGCACCCATTTTGGAGGTTGGGATGAGAGTAGGGCCAACCATGCAACTGAGAGGCGATGGAGGCGAGGAGGAGGTAGAGGAGGAGGTGGGTGATGACGAGGGTGATGATGGAGGAGATGGGGGTGGAGACGGTAGAGGGTGATAGAGGGATGCATCATATTTTGGGGTCATCCCCAAGAGGAGGAGGTTAGCACCCGGTGGACAAAGAGTAGTGATTCTAAGGATGCCCTCTCAGAGGCAGTAGACTCAAATAGATGGATTACAGGCTTAGGTGCAGAAACTCCAGTGCTAGATTCAGACATTATAGACACAACTTACCCAAGCATAGGCCCAAATACAAGCACAAGCTCCAACACACTTATAGTTACAAGGGTAGATAGTGTAGTTGTAGGCCCAGGTAGTCACTCTTACTGCAGAGAGAGATGCCACCAGGAGATAGGGGAGCAGGTTGTGGCAGTGGTCGATATGATACAAACAACAACTCAGGGGACTGGTACATCTGACCTTTTCAGAGAGTTCAGAGAGTCTGCCAAGGAGGTGGAGTATTACAGAGGCAAGTACCATGAGGTCCTACTGCCATAGAAGAGAATCAACTATGCTTGATCTAGATTTGGTCATTCCTAGTCTCGTACCACTAGCAGAGGGGTTACACAACCACTTCGAGGGGGACCACCAGGTGGACCTCCACCAGGGCCATTAGGGGCAAGACCATCAGGGGTAGGCGGTGTTGGTCAGAGGCCTGCAACTTTAGGCGAAAACACTATAGGATCACATGGTCATGCTTGATTTATACTTTGATTCAGAGACTTGGATTTTGGCCCATTTTTGATGTACCATTTCTCAATTCATTGATATCATTGTATACTTGACATGTTATTATTGTGAGGTTATATGATATGTAACAACGTTCTATTTGATCTATGTGTTGATGCTTTTACTATGGATGGATGCATTTAATTTATGTTTTATGTGATTATGCCATGTTCTATATGATTATGTTATGGATGCATGTATGGATGCCTTAATGATATTTTGATGCTATGATTTTGTATGTTTACGAATGGTGGATTTATGAGATGAATGATATGGATATGCTAATGATATGATCTGCATTGTATTTTTGCAATTTTTCACATGTATATATCAATGTATGGATGAATGGGTGCATAAATGGTTTTATTATGGAATGGAAATGTATGGATAATTTTTGAATATGATACATGCAAATGTATGGATTTATGATAATGCTCTTGTTTTGGATTTTTCATGAGGCGAATAAATGACCTAGATGTATGGATGCTTATGTAATTGAATTATGATCATGAATGATGCTTATGTATGGATGGATGAAGAATGAAAATGCAAGTATGATTTTATATCATGCCACAATGTGATACTAATTGTGTTCTTATGTGTAATGAATGTTATGAAATGCACTTTTCTGTATTTTTTTGGAATTTTCTATGCAAATATGTGAAATGGATTATGATCATGAATGCAAATGGATTATGAATGGACTTATGATGTTATTATTAATGATGAATGTATATATGGATGGATTATGGATGAATGCATTTATTATGACCTTGATGTATGATATGGGTTATGAATGATGATGGTATTTTGAAAATGCTTTATTTTTGAAATTTTTCATGATACAAATATTATAATGAATGCATGAATGATTTTTGATAGTGGATGTATGATAGTGATTTCTAATGATATGGGATAGTAATGTCAATGAAAATGAATGATTATTTTGTTATGTCAAGTATACTCAATCCTATTGTGAGAAATGACATCATGTTGAGAGTTACCATCTTGGAAAATCTATAATGCAAATGCAGAACTAAATGAATGCAAACCTATCTATGAAATGTTTCCATTTAATTCATATTTCTTATTATCATCATTGAGTGTTTTATTATGTTGAAAGTTAGTACAAACATTGATGGTATAATTAGACCATGATGAATTGAGTACAACTTCCATACCAATTTCTTTGAGATTTGATAATGCAAGATAACACAAGCATCTAGGTATAATTAGCCCAAGATGACCTGAGTATCCCTTGTGTAAACAACCAAGAGTGAATCATGTTCCTTTGTAAATTCAGAATGTCATCAATGGTACTTTGTAGAGCATGTCCCGCGACAATTTGCATAGTAGTAATGATAAAAAATAGACAAAGAAAAATATAATTCTTGATCATAGCCCCTCTAGTTTGTAACATCATTGAGGTACTCTCGAGAAATGATAACAACAATCAAGATGCATCAATTGAAAATTTGTGACCAAGTGATCCAACCATGATTCAAAACATAGTTCTTCAGTGCGAGTTTGATTTGATTTGCATTGTTGATTGGAATCATTGATGTTTGATGTTCAAATTTTGATGGTAGTTGTGATTGTTGCTTTTGCCAAGGTTGCATTTGCTATTTGTTTGCCTATTGATTTAAGTTCAACAATGATTTTCCCCCAATGAGATCAAGATTTTGCCCTGAGTGAGAACAAAGCAAATTTTATTATGGATATGTACAATGATAACCAAGCCAAGGTGGGACATGATCACAACAACCAGATATGGACATGAAACTTGTTGCAAGATAGGTGTGAATGTGCAGTGATAGCAAAAGTGGACGATCGACACACGCTTGAATAGAAAAGAAGCTGACTTATCACAAATGGCGTCTGTTTACTAGGTTTTCACCACTCTTTTTTATTGCACTTTTTTAGATTTTATGTTTTTTTGCTATTACCAAGACACCTATGTGCCAGGTTTTCATCAAAGCAACCATTTTTTCTAGGACTTTTTCTGCTTTTTAGGATTTTTTCAGGACTTTTTCTACTTTTTAGGATTTTTTCTGCTTTTTAGTATTTTTTCAGGACTTTTTCTACTTTTTAGGATTTTTTCAAGACTTTTTGACATGCTCTGAATGCATCATGTATAGAATTTATTCAGATGAAGGTTGTTCATTGGTTCTTCAAACATACCCCCTTCTACTGCAGATAGCTAATATGCCCTTGATCCAAAGACTGAAACAACAACAAAAGGACCTAACCAATTGGGCTCAAATTTTCCTTTGTTTTCTTGGTCCTATTGATTACAAGGATTCTCTTTCAATACTAGATCACCTACTTGAAATGTACTAGGTTTGAATTTGTGGGTATAGCTTGTGTACATTCTCTACTAATATACTTTCAGGTGATCTACTGCCAGCTATCGATGTTCATCCAACAATTCTAGCTCCTGCAGCCTAGACACACGATAATCTTCATCTGAAATGAGACCTTTCAAGGAAACCCAGAGTGATGATATCTCAACCTCAATGGGAAATACTACTTCAGATCCATAAATAAGTGCATATGGTGTGACTCTCATGGGTGTTCAGATGCTTGTATGATAGGCCCATAAAGCAGGGTTCAGTTGAAAATGTTAGTCACGTCCAACATTGTTGATGGTTTTCTTTAATATGTTTAGGATAGTTTTGTTTGAGGCCTCTACTTGGCCATTCCCTTGAGGGTAATATGGTGTAGAAAATAGATGGTAGATATGAAACTTTTCATAGAGTTCTAGCACATCCTAATTTTTAAAAGATCTTCCATTGTCAATGACAATGGATCGAAGGATACCATATCTACAAATGATTTTGTTCAGGATGAATGATGAGATCTATTTGCCTGTGATGGTTATTAGAGGCATAACTTTGACCCACTTCATGAAGTATTATGTGGTTGTGATGATGAACTTGTGTCCATTGGATGAAGATGGGTGAATTTTTCCCACAAGATCCAACCCCCACTAACAAAATGGCCATGTTGATGCAAAGGGCTACAATTCTTGTGCTGGTGCATGGATGAGATTACTGTGAATATGGAATTTCTGGCATGTCTTGACAAATTGGAAGGCTTGTCTCTCCATATTCAGCCAGTAATATCCCAAATGAAGGAGTTTATTGGTGAGGGTTAGACCACTTGAATGAGTTCTACAAATGCCCTCATGGAATTCTCGTAAAGTTGTTTCAGACTTGCCGCTTTCTAGACATCGCAAAAGAGTTCCATCAAGACCTCGATGGTAAAGTACATCTTCTATAAGGGTATGCTGAGAAGATTGGTGGATGAAGTTTCATTTTTGGTTGTGGGAAAGACCGGGAGGAAGGGTATTATCTTGTAAGTAAGTGTAGAGCTTCCCATAGATGGAGGTATTAGCATCATCTAGATGGAAAACGAGTTAGGACTCAGAGTCATCTTAAGTAGGGGTAAAGAGTTTCTCCACCATGAACTCATAGTGGCCAAATTTTTCTAGAATCTACAACAGAGAAGCAATGGTAGTCATAGCATCGACAACTTTGTTGTCACTCCTTGGGATCTGACCAAATTTGATGTCAACAAAATAATTCTTGAAGTCATCAATCATTCTCTTGTAGGGGTCATCTTTGATTTGATAATCATTGTTGACCTGATTGATGACTAGTTAAGAATCCCCATAAACTTGCAGCTCTATAATTTTCCATTTCACAACTATCTTGATTCTGATAAGTGCTTCATATTTGGCTGTGTTGTTGGTGCAAGGAAACATCAAGTGATAGGACTTTGGAATGGTGTTCCCTAGGGGAGTAATGAATACAATTTCCACTCCTGATCCATGTTGAGTAAAGGAACCATCAAAATATAACACCCACTTCTTTTTTGTTATCGTTAGGACATTTGCATCTGGAAACTCAACATGTAGGGATGGTCATCATGAATTGGTGCCTTAGCTAGCTGATCAATAATGGATTTCCCTTTGATAGCTTTCAGGTCGACATATTGGATGTCAAATTCACTGAGTACCATTACCCACTTGGCCAATCTTCTTATCATATTTTCTTTGTTTAGGAGATACTTCAACGGATCTATCTTGGCTATGAGCTTGACTGTATGAGAACATATAGTGTTACAATTGTTGAGTAGTGAATAATATAGCTATACAAGCTTTCCAATGGATGTATAATTGATCTCATAACCATTTAATGTTATACTGATGTAATAAATTGCTCTCTCCTTCCCTGTTGGATCTTCCTGTGCCAACAAGGCTCCCAATGATTGGTCAGTAGTGGCGATGTACAATAAAAGAGGCTTTCCTTCTGCTGGAGGTGCAAGAACAGGTGGATTCATCAGGTATTGTTTTAGTTGGTTGAAAGATGCTTCACACTTCTCATCCCATAAAAAAGAAACATTCTTGTGCAAAAAAGGGGTGAAAGTATATGTCTTGTCAGCTAGTTGTGATATGAATCTTTCGATTGATTGAAATCTGCCTTGGAGGGACCTTAACTGACTATTTTTTTTGAAGGAGGTATATCCATTATAGCTTTCACCTTTGTAGGGTCTATCTCAATACCTTTCTCTGACACTATATACCTTAGTAGCTTTTCTTAAGTTACCCCAAATACACATTTCTTTGGATTGAGGTGAACATTGAACTTTTCCAAGTGAGTGAATAGTTTGTCTAATATCTCCAGATGTCCTTCTCTAGTGTAGGATTTTGCCAACAAATCATCCACAGTCTTCCATGAAGGTATGCATCATGTCATGGAAGATGGTTGCCATAACTCTCTAGTATGCGGCCCCTGCATTTTTCAACCCGAAGGGCATGGCATTCCAATAGAAAATTCCCCATGGGTAGGTGAAATTTGTCTTATCTTGATCTTCATGATCTATCTTGATTTGGTTATAGCCAAAAAAGCCATCCATTAGTGATAACATGCCATGACCCACTGTCAAGTCTACAATGATGCCAATGTTTGGTAAGGGGAAATCATCTTTTGGGAAAGCCTTGTTGAGGTCTCTAAAGTTAGTGCAAATTTGTATGTTGTCATCAGGCTTTAAAATATGCACAATGTTGGATACCCACTTTGCAGAATCAATGGGCCTAATGAATCCAACATCTAATAACTTCTTTAGTTCTTCCTTCACCAATAGGGCAATGTGCAGATGCATTTTTCTCAAATTTTATTTGACTGGTTTGATTCCTGAGGGAAAGGATAAATGGTGAATGATGAGGCCGGGATCTATCCCTAGCATTTCTACATAAGAGTAGGAAAATTTGACTTATCGCTCTTCAAAGAATCTGATAAAGCTAGGCTTTTCCAGCTCTGTCAATGATTCTGCCAGATGAAGAGTCTTTACTATTTTTGTATTTTTGACATTAATGGACTGTGTTGGCTCGGTCAAGACTTTTGATCTTTCTTGGAAGTGCTCTAAGAGAGTGTCAAATTTCCCATCCTTTGGCGCCTCATAGAGGTTTTCACCGTCAGATGCGCTCTTTATTTTTACTCTTTCTTGATCTGATACTGCCGAGGGATGGTTTTCACCATCAAATCTTTCTTTTATTTCATTTATTTTGCAGCTGAGAAATTTTTCACTCCCTTGTTGTGAAGCTTCGCTATGATGTTCAATGGTGGAAACTATTTCAAGATTAGCAACACAGAGGAAGTTGATAATGGCCTCATCATTTGAAAAGGTGGGGATATTGACAGGTTCGGTTTGGTCCCAATCTATAAGTTCAGGATGCACCAAAGGTAGGGTGTCATCGGATGGGTTCACATTAGATGCCATAAGTGTCCTAATGGAAATTTTATTGTCAAATAATACTATGGCCAGGTCGAGGTCTATGATGTTGCTCTCTTCTGAGTGGTTTGTCTCACTAGAAGTTTGATCATCTTCACCTAAACCATCAATATTTTACGATCCTAATTCAAGTGGTCTTAACCTTGAGCCTTGTCCCTCCTCGAGTGTGGGAGTATACTTGTGTATCACATCAATATCTTTATCATGACATGATTCTTCTAACAATGAATCCATCTCATATTCATTGGAATCCATTTCATAGTGATCACTTGCTTGGAGCTATAGGGTCCATTCAACAACCTTTTTCTTTTGGTCCTCCTTTGTTTCTTCATCCTTTAGATGTTCTTTGTATCCCAACCCTGTTTTTGTCTTTTGGATTTGTTATGATGGGTTGGATAGGTTCTATGATACCCTCTTTTATTTTCTTGATAGGTCCTTGTCCATCATATCCCATCTTCTCCAGGATTGAAAATCCTTTTCCATACTAAGTGGTTTAAACATTAGCCATTACTGCTTGAGAATCAGTTTCATCCTTGTAGAGCCAATTCAAAATATCTTTGTCATAAAAATCTTCTGCTTGGGTGCTTGCTTTTATGAATCAACCATAAAAAAGTGTGACCGGTTGTGAGGATGGTTGGGACGAGGTTGATGGTTGACCATAGGATTTTGGCCACATTAACTGTGAGAGGAAAAGGGATTGTTCATTGGAATATTCACCCACACCTTTGTATTTGACTTCAACTTTCTTCTCAAATTGATTGGCTAGGGTATTAAGCTGGGCTTCAGAATTGGTAGATGCAGATGGGCTAGGTTTTTCCTTTTTCTCAAGCTATTTGGATGAGGAACTTGATTGGCTTGCTTCATTAGAGGATGTGGCTAACAACTTAGACAAAGGATTGGATTGACTGGAATTATTGGGGGTATTAGGGGTGGAACTCAGAGCTTCTCGGTTATGAGGCACAAATACATATTGGACCACCTTCAGGGTATTGCACTATTGGGGACTATTGGAATCAATAGGAATAGTAATTTCTCGTCCATTGCAAGGAAATTTCAGGCACTGATGATATCTTGAGGGTACAACCTACATTTCATGTATCCAAGGGTGACCCAAGAGTATATTATATGTCAAATCCTTATCCAAAACTTGACAAACTACCTCTTTTTGAATCGGTCCCTCTTGAATGGGTAATACAATCAATCCTTTTGAAGCTCTTTCTTCATCATCATATGCTTTGATTGTGATCTTATTTCTTGCATCTATTGCATTTTTAGAGAAACCCAGTGCATGGACAAGATTTAAGGTGCATATATTAAGTCTGTCTCCTCCGTCCATAAGGACACACTTGACACAAATTTTATGGATTAAGACTTCAATATGGAGTGCTGCATTATGAGGATGGGTGAGCGATATATCATCATTTTATGAAAAATGATAAGAAATGAGGTGCAACTAGATGTCCCACCATGGCTTGGAAAGCATAGACTTCCAAATTATCTGGCACTATTATATCAACTAGGGATTTTTCCAAGATTTCCTTGTGAGCGGAAGAGATTTTAAAGAGCTCCAATATTGATATTTGCACGGGAATTTTTTGGAGTTGATCGATAATGTTCTATTGATGAGATGTAATAGTAGGTGCTTTGGAAGCACCACCCATTAGAACATATTTGGTTTGATCCCTTGTAGTCACATTTACAAGAACACTGTCTTGTTTTCCATTGATTTTGATGACATTAACTTGATTATCTGTTACAACCACATCTTGATGGATATTGAGAACTTGATCAGAAAGGATGTTGATGTTGTCGATTGGATGATTGGTTGCGATAGGATCTGGTGTATTATCGCTTTCAATGTCATATGTGTGATGTTCAATGGTCGAAATATGATAAATGGTGGTGTCATGAACATAGTTCACATTTTTTCCTTTGCTGTTATTGTTAGAAGATTCTTCTTTGTCATAATTTGGCAAAGGGTTTTTGAATACCCCATGATCAGTGTTTTTTTGGGGCTCTTCTATTCTTTTTTTGGGGCTCTCCTATTCTTATGATCTTATTATCAATCAAATCTTGTATCTTATGTTTCAATTGCGTACAATTTTGGTTAGATGACCTTTGCATCGATGAAATTCACAATAATGAGCTTCATTCCACCTTGAGGATTTTACTTTGGGTTCAAAACCTTGGGTGTCAGGTAGAGTGATAAGATTTTCCACAATAAGCTCCCTCAATGCAGATTCATATGATTGACCCAAAGGTGTAAAATTTTGACAGTTATTTGATGTTTGTTAGGGTAGAGTCTTGGATGATGTGTTACTTTAATTTTTTTGAGTATTTCCCTAGTTGGTATTTTTGTTGTTGCTTTGGTTGGCATTTTGATTGGTCTTTTGATTTGTATTCGAGGGGCTTCCTGACAAATTGAAGACTGGTTTAGCATTGTGCATTTCAACAGATGTATCATTGTCATTATTTTTGTACTTTTTCCAAAAAATTGGTTTATCATTGTTGGAGGAATTAGATGAATTGCTTTCATTATAGATTTTCAATATTCCTTGTTTGACCAAAGCATCCTCAATCTTGATCCCATTTTCAATCAATTTATCAAAACTTGGAGGACATTGTAAGTCAAGTCTGTAGCTCATGTCAGCATTCAAGTTATCAATGAACACCTATATCTTCTCTTTTTCCGGTATGGGTGATGGATACCTTGTGAATAATATTCTCCATCTTTGTAAGAATATGAGGAATGATTCTCCTTTCTTTTGTTTCACAGTACAAAGATTTTTCATCGTGATCTCATGTTGGATATTATATTAATATTGGGTAATGAACTTGTTTACCAATACCTCAAAAGATTTGATCCCTGGAGGCAATTTTGAGAACCATTGCATGCATTTCCCTTCCAAACTATGTGGGAATAATCTCATCAAATATGTATCCTCATGGGAAAATTCAAGACTCATCATTCAGAATTCCCTTATGCGATCTATTGGATCGGATTTCCCATTGTACTTGTCATATTTGGGAAATTCACAATGTTTGGGAAATTGTATCATGTTGATGTTTTGATCGAATGGGTAAGGACATATATCTTGTATGGAGTATCTCTTAGTAGTCCTAGTTTGCATGTTGTACATTTTTTGTTGAAGAGTTTGGATTTGTTGTTTCAAAATGTCCATGGGATCATTGGTTTTTATTTCATTGCTTGATTCAATTTGTGTCTTGGTTTCCATTTTCTTAGGAGTTCTTTTCAATTTTGTAACATCAAAATCATCGGGTAACTTGACTCCTTTGTTTGCTAACATCAAGAGGTATCTTTCCCCATCCTTTTCGAAGACCTTTTCTAAGAATTTGTGGAAATTTGGATCTTGTTGGGCTTTTTGGACATCTTCTTCATTTACCTCATTAGTTTTAGATGAACATATATTATGAAAGGGGTTTTCTTCTTGTTTAGCCATGGTATCTTGGTTTTCAATTTATTTTTCTTTAAGTTTCAACTTTTGGGATCTTGTTTGGATGGGCATACAAGTGATGATGATTTTCTAAATATTTGACCAAAGTTTAGAAGTGCCAAAGGGATTGGTTGAAATTTGATTAAGCAAGCTTTATTTCGGGATAAAGGATGAAAAATCCTAATGGAGGATGATAAATCTTGATAGTGAAATGTGGCTGCTAAATCAGAAATTGATGTGATGAAAAGGGCATTTTTGGATATTTGATCAAAATTTAGATTAGGGAATTTGACTTGAAAATTTTGGTTTCAACAAGATTGAGCTCTATTGTATAAATTGATTTGGACAATTGGAATATTGGATTGTCGATTGAGGAATGAAGGAATGACGAATGGGCTAAGTATGATTATGCCTTTGTGAAAGAGCGCTTCATTGATAATAAGCTTGTGAAGATCAAGGCTCTAAAGAAAAATCATAAATGTATCCTCTATCAAAGTCGTGATATCTATGGATGAAATTTCAATAATCAAGTAAGTCCTTCTTACTTTGGTACAAGAAGCGTCTTCTTTTCAAAAGTTTCTTATATCCAAGTTGATTTTTTGGTTTCTTGATTCTTTTGGTAAGGGATTTCTTGACGAATTTTGTTGATTTCCAATCCCTCAACATAAAATTTTGGATAGGGAACAAATGTTGTTAGATAGGGAATATTCAAATAAAGAGTTAATTGTCAGAAAGGAGGTCAAATTTTAGTTTATGTTTGCAGATTTACCAGATGCGCTAAAACAATGCCCTGATGCACTAAAACTTAGATGCACTATGGAAAGGTTCAGATGCGCTGTAGAAAGGTCTAGATGTGCTAGAATAGAGTATAGATGCACTATGGGAAGGTCTGGATGCGTCACATGATTCAATGAATGTGTTGAAAGAGCATATGATGAGATATGAGTGGAATGTGCTAGAGCAGTAAATGAATGCGTTGGGGGCAATCAATGGATGCATTGAAATATGGCAGGGCTACGCTGGGACAATCACCAAATGTGCTAAACTAGAAAATATTTTCTGGTTTTTGACAATGAATTTGAATTGTTTGGTTGAATTGTCTTCTAAATCAATGGTTGGATATTTCAAAGTGTAGTGTTTGCTTGAATCTTGATTTAAAATGTATAGGTGAAGACACATCAAATAAGCACAATACTAGGTTGTGTAAGGAAATATTCTTTTGGGTTCCATGTGGATTTTACTCCAGCCACACTTATTCTTAGTGAGTGATTTAAAATCCTAGCCACACAGGCTCCCCCTTACAGTGCACTCACTTCTCAAGCCAACCAAGCTTCAAACTCCCATGAATCTCCTATGGCAAGTTTTTCACCTCTACTAAAAACTGTGAGAATGTGGATGTCTTGGCAACAACCATTGCTACACGAAAGAATAGAAAAGGTATTTTTGGAAAACTACAACAAAGGGTTTTAGTGTGGGAATTCCATTCATGGGGGATCATCCATGCGACATGAGACCATTACTTCCCTTCTTGTCAAAAAAAACCTCGTGATACTCGAACTTTCGTCGAGTACCTACATTTATATCCCGGGTGGAAGTCACTTGGATTTAGCGTGTTCCTGGTTGGGTCGTTCCCTGCTTTCGAGGTGGGGAGGCAGGCCCTCTAAGGTTCAAAAATGAAAATAAAATAAACTAATCTAGCTTTATAATCAACCAGTTAAGGGGAGATCATACTCACCTACCATTCCAAGCACAATAGACATGGTGTAAATTATTCCTTCTAATTAAGTTGGATTCCTATCTTACCCAAAAAGAAATGCACTAAAAAATCCTTGCAACCAAATATTAGTATTTTCAGCTTTTAATTCTTTGATAGTATTCTTTTAATTGTTTTTGTAAAGTCTCTGACTATGTACAAGATTCCTGCAAATAAGCAAAACATAGATTAGTTTCAAGAATCTGGAAAATTTACAATAAAAACCAAATGCACCATTACAAAGACCGAATGCACTAAAACTCAGAGTGAATGCACTAAACTATTGAATACGCTGAAAGAGTGACTGAATGCACTAAATGAAAAACTAAATGCGCTGAACTGGAAAATGACAAAATAAAATTTAAAACTCCTTGATGCGTCGAAAGAGCAATCGTATGCACTAAGACAACAACTAGATGCATTGAAACAAAATCCAAATGTGTTGGAAAATCCACCAGATACACTAAAATAGAAACTCAATACATCAAAAAAAAGATAGATGCACTGGAGAAAAAATTGTATGCATCATTTCAATTTTTTTGATAGAACCTACAAAGAGAAACTTGAAAAAAATAGATTAAACTATGGGGCTCAGCCCACAGTGGGCACCAATTTATGCGTGTGAAATTTACATGTGTCAATGAGTAGTGATAATCATAATCAAACAACACATAAGTAATGAAATGTATTACATCTAATGAAGGAAAAGTAATAAAAATAACTATTACAATATTGCATTCAAACTCATCTCATTGTCCTCTATTCTCGGTGATTCCTCAACTCATTCTCTCAAAATATTTTGTTGCACATGAATGTATGGAATGGCAACCTAAGAAATGAGCAGCTATAATGTGATGCAAATTATAATGCCTACATGCTTATATTTTTGTGTTTTTGAAAGTAAATTAATGAATGATCTATGATGGGAGATTGTTGATAAAATGATGCTAAACTAATGATACAAAGCTAAAGATAATGATGTATGAAATATGCAAGAAACTAAATGCTAGAATTGAAATTCCATGATTAAAACAAACTAAAAACACTAAAATACAACTACAATGTTCTTCAATTGCTTTCAAACTACAATGAGATTTCTACAACATAAACTTGTCAAATTCTACTTGTTGAAAAGTTGTAGCAATGTGTTATATTTATAGAATTTTCCAAGCTGGGAATGATGTGGCAGCGATGAATGATTGAGCACGAAGAGGTTAGAGAGAATCATGGAGGTGGTTCCCTTCAAGAAAACAATTTTCCAAGTGTTGAAGAGAATCAAAGGAAAGAAGAAGCCATGTGTTCAGGAGGTTTCAAATTGGTTACAAGTTTGTTGATAGAAAATCCACATTTTTCAATTTATAAAATTTAATTTCATGTGACACATGGTGAGGTGGTAGGTGAGGTGGAAGGTAGTTAGAAAAATATGTAGAAATGTGCTAAATTGAATTAAAAATTCAATTTAAATGAAGATGGGAAATTAGCAAAATGAAAAATTAATTAAATTTGTGCATTTAACCACTTTAAGATGAAAATGAATTTAGAGGCCAAATTTTATTTAAAAATTCAAACTTAAGTGAAAGAGGGAAAACTAACTAAATGACAAATTTGTTTATTTGTGCATTTAATTAATTTGAGAGGAAGTGATTTTAGATAAGAAGAATATTTAGAAATGAACTATATAAATAAATTTTCAAAATTTATAAGTAGAGGATTTAAGATTTTCATTAATTAAATAACAAGTATTTAATTAATTTGTGCTTAGACCATTTTTAAGTGCATACAAAAAATGTTGATATTAAGCTTAATTTGTCAAATTTAGTGCATTGTTTGAATTCAAAATTACATCTAAAACACATCACTTTGATGTTTTTACATAGCATAATCATAAAATTATCTTGTTTTAAATCTGAAAATTTCTTTTACATACTTGCATTGTACTTTACACTCTAGGGTATTTGATAGAATTTTATCTATTATCCATTTTGGGTGCACCTTGGCTTTGTGAAACTTGTATGAGCTTCATAACTTGGTGTCATATTTCCAATAGTATCATGAGATGTATTTTGACACTCATGCCATCCTGTGATACATCACTCATTGCGGATATTGTGTTTTCTAGCTTTTTCACTCATAGTGTTGACACTAGTCAACCCACTATGGATTATACCCTTAACACTTCAATTCCCATGAATTCCCTACCCACAACTAATGTAACTTGTGTTGATACAATGATTTCTAATTTCCCTCATGAGAAACTTAGTTGAATGGATGAAGAACTTGCCAAATTGCAAGACTTTGTGAGTTCTAATATATTGCTAGTAATGTGGTTCTTATGATAGATTACATGAGGAGAATGATTGAAAATGAACAAGGAATAAATATTATTCATAGTTTAGCCCACATTATTGATAAACATGTCCCTATCATGACTAGTGCTCAAGCTTTGGGGTATACTCAAAATCAAGGTAGAATTCCAATTCCTCCTTCCACAACCATAACCTCTATTTTGACATACACAAATCCAACTATTATAACAACTACACAACCTACTAGCACTGCCAATACTTCCTTAGGAATTTCCACTAGGAATCCCTTTAGCTTCATGCATTCCAATCTCATATCTCCTAATCCATCCCCCCTCCCAAACTTACAAGTCACTTTCCCTCCAAATACATATACACCTCCATCTCAAAACACTAACAATGATCCCGTCCTTAACACACTCTTGCAAAATGTTTCATCCCTTCAAAAACAAACTCCCACATTAAGTCAAAATTAAAATGGCAAACCATCACATTATGTTAAAAAAACCCCATTATCCTTGGATATTTTGAGAACAAAAATTTCATAGGGTATAGATATTCGTAGATTTGATAAATATGGTATGAAAGAAGATCCTGTTAGCCATGTTTCCACATATAGAACCCTATGTAGTGACTTTATTTTTGAGGATAAAATCTTGGCTAAACTATTCCCTAGATCCATGAAGGATATTGCTTTGGAATGGTTTTTCTCCTTGCCGAATAATTGAATACATTGATTCAATGAACTTATTGATGTCTTCTACAATCTCTTCCAAATACATATGGGTCCTAAGGTGACCTCAACCGATTTACTGACATGTAAACAAAAGGATGATGAAAAGGTCACTGATTTCATAGCACGATACTAGATGCTTTAATCACAAATAAAGATTAAGATTCTTGATGTTGACCTTCAAATAATTTTTATTACCAATTTGTAAAATAAAATCTAGGCTAAACTTGAGATGTTGAAATTTCCCTCCTTCACACAATTTTTTACCGCCCTTTGTGATTACCAAAATTTGGTTAGTAGTCGTGAAGTGAAAACCCCCTCTAGCTATCCTGAAAAATTATGAATGCACACCTCATAGCAATTATCAACCATTCAAGAAAAAAAAAAGTCTTTTTACAACTTAATCCCCCTCAACCAACTCGACATGTTGATAACCAAGTGGCTACTATAAAGGCGAAAAATCCATACACTTTTGGAGATAGAAATAGAAAATTTACCCCTCTCCCTGATACCATTCATAATATCATGTTGCAACTCTTAAACTAGAAACTAATTTCCTTACCTCTAGTTAGATCTCATGATCCTACTCAACCTTTACCTCCTAACTATAGATAAAATTCCTATTTCCATTTTCACCGATAAAATGGACATGATACGATACATTGAAAGCATCTTAAACATATTGTGCAAGACCTAAATGATTCTAATAATATTGAAATTGGTGGTGTTAATGATCAAGGAAATAAGTCTATAATCCTCCTAATCAAAACTTGAAAATATTTATTAATCTTATGCCAAACCATAACATTTCCTTTTTTAAAGCTAGTGAAACAAAGAATGATGTGATGAATGTTGAAACGAGTGATGAAATAATGAAAAACATGGAAAATATGATTGGAATCATTGAATTTCAACCTTGTAAGGGCCTAACCAAAATGTCGCTTGACATTGATTTCTCACAACATGACATAATCAAACATACACCCAATGGCCCTCTTTAAATAGCTAGAAGAATCAATGGCAATCCTACTAATGGGATATTAATTGATCTCATTTGTGTAGAGAGTGTGATCACTGAAGAATTATTATTTGTGGATGAGATTTATTAAGATAATTATGAAAAACTAAAAACATGGATTAAAATACATAATGGTTTTCCTTGCCCTACGATAGGTTTGATAAATCTTCCTCTAAAAGTTGGACCAAAAATATTAAATGTCTCATTCTTCATCATCCCATCCTTGGATAAATTTCATGTGAAGTTAGGCTATCCATGACTTCACTCCATGAATTTCATCCCATCGATAGTGAATAAATGTTTAAAGTTTCCATTTGGCAATGAGATCTTTACTGTGCACCATAGTGGCTTTAATCCTATGTCTTCTCATGGGAATTTCTCATTGGATTTCTTTTGGTCCAAACCTATGGAATCTATTAGGCCTTGTGAGGACTTATTTTTCCAATCCTATCAAAATTTTAAGGCAAAGCACATATCAAAATTATCCCTTAGCAATATGCCTCATCCCATGATTGAGCCTCTTATCTTTGATGAGACTATGATTGAACCAAAATCCCTTCCAAGTAACCAAGACTAAACCATAGAAAATTCTCCACCCATTTCCTATATGATACCACAAGATAATCAAAAAAGTTTATAAAGCTAAAGAGAAAGTGGTTGACCAACCTCCCATGGTTCCTCCCATTCCTCCCTTAAGGGAAGAAAATAAACCTATGGTTGATAAACCTGCTCCTACACAATCAAAACTTGAAAATCAAACAAAAAGAAAATGAAATGCTAGAGAATGTAGGTGTAGGCATCGTGGAATTGCTCATTTATTACAAGAAAAAGAAGAAAATAAAAAAATAAAAAATTACAATACAAACTTACCTCAATCAATGCATGATGATTCTCCACCTTTTCAAAACAAAAATATCCTATATCTCAAACACAACAAGAAAAAGAATCTTCTATGGATATTATCATTAGACCTTCTATTGTGACTAACTTAGATGATGATAATGAAATTGCTAAAATCAATGAGGAAGTGCATATAGAGTAAAAAAAAAAATTCTCCTCTTACATGAGCTTAAATGATAATAATTGTGATTTTCCTCTTACAAAGAGTGATTCACCACATGCTGAACTTGGTGCTTATCCTAGTTTGGCACTTGATGTTGTCCCTTTGGGTAATTGTTCTCCTTTTTCATATGATGAACAAGATCAAGATGTGAATGACTTGCTATAGGTTGACTCACATCTGCCTTACTATTCTTGTCTTTGTTTTCTTTTTAATGTTCTTTATGTGATTGCGTGTGCGTAATGTGATCCTCATATTATTTTGTTTGATGTGTCTTCATGTTCATTCCTCTATTTGTATCTATATTCTTCCATATGTCATAACCCTTTATCTTTTCTTTTGTCTTGTGTTTTCCTTTTGGGGATGATGCAAGGAATCAAGAGATTTAGGTCTCTTCCATGTTGAACCAAAAGATTTTATTTCTTTTCACTCTCTATGTGTCATTCTTTCTATTCCATGAGTTATTTGAGGAATGATGACATTTCCAAGCTCTATAATATAATTGTAGCAAAGACATATGCTAACCTTGAATCTCTAGATCCCTTATGTGTGATTTTGGGATTTCATTTTGTGAGCGACCCCTTTCTTTTTCATGATGTAGCTTCATATGGAAACATATTCTTGACATAGGATTTACAAATGAGCTCTCATGTATTCTTTATAATCTATAATTTTCTAATTTCAAGTAATTTCTCATAGCATAGTATTAGCAATTCTTTAAAGTGGGGGGAATAAATTAGCATTATCATTCTTGAGATCTTGGATTATATTCTTGAAATGGCAAAAAATAGGACCCACCCAAATGCAAGAGCGAGAGGATGGATCATTGATTTTTCAAAGATCAAATCACTTCAAATTAGGCAAAATATGATGCTAATAACAACTAGAAATGGAACCTAACTGTTATATCAACTATGGGGGATGTTTTTAGAACATAATAAGTTGTGTACTTGGCTAGAGAGTTGTCGTTTTTGAGCTATGGAGGACTTGTTCACCTTCAGTGGTGAATAGGTCATTTTAGAGTTTCAGAAAACTAATTTGAAGATCCTATACCTTAATGTCTGCACTCTTGAAATCCCTGTTATCAAGTTCTGGAAGGCATTATTCAATTCTATAGAGCTCTTTCTATGATCTTGCACTTTGAATTCCAACTTTATAAACTCTACAAATTTGACAACTTTGCTCCAAACATTACCCAAATTGATCTTCAATCTATAAATCTGCAACAAAACACTCAAGGGAAAGAAACAATTGTTGGTTTGTTAGTGAATGGGGGTTTACCTCAATCAAACCCCTTGTGGGTAGTTAAACCAATTGATGAAATGAAGAAATAAAACATGGAATGTGAAATATGCAAATGATGTTACCTTGGATTATGTCTTGTGAAGCAAATCTACATACTATCATGTAGTGGCCTTGAAGAATGTAAATATTTGATGTAATATGATGCTTTGTAGATGGATCCTCAATGCAACATTAACTTCTTAGGTCAACACACATGATGCATCAAACCCTTAACATGGTGATATGATCTTGAATTGCTGTAATAAAGACTTGAAATCTTCCTTGAAATGTCTTATGAATGCTCTTCAAATGATCTAATGATTTATCACTTGAATTCTTGGATGTTTCATAAAATTTCTAGATCACTTAGATTGAATTTCTAGGTGAAACAATGTGAATTAACCCCTTATTTTTATACTAAATTGGGAGATTAAACCCGAAATTCAAAGAAATAATGCTGACACCAAATTTGTAAATAATTAAATTCCTACCATAATGGAATTAAAAAAATAGGGTCTCATTAAGGGAGGACCCATTCACCACCAAAGGTGAATGGGTCATCTCTAAGTTTTCAGGACCAAACTTTAGGGAGCTGAGATAAGGCCAAAACCCCATTCTAGATCAATTGAGAAAGGGGGGTCCTATTAAGGGAGGACTTGTTCGCCATTAAGGGCGAATGGGTCATGGATCAACTTACCAGGACTAGATTTTTCCCAATGAAATAATTTGATATTTAATTTATGATTGTCAAGAAAGATCCTCGAGAGGTATCCACATTAAGGCCTAAATTTGAATTAAAATGGGGTTAATAACTCCAATTAACCACAATGAATTAAGACCACCTATCTAAGTGTGAAATTACCTTAAAAAAATTTACAACACCTAAACAAGGTATACATTATGTCCATTTTTATTGAAAAGGGGCCCATAAGGCTTAATTAAGCAAATAAGTCCTAGAAAAGTGTGAAAGTGTGTTACAACACTTTACAACACCTTTGGAAAGGACCAATTAAGGCATTTTTTAGTTAAATAAAGGTCCTATAATTGTGTGAATTTTTATAACACATTACAACACCACTCCAAGACACCATTAGTTCAACTTTAATGTCAATTATCCAAACAAGCAAGAAAAAGGCTACTTTTTCTGTTACTACATTTTTTCCCCACTTAGTTTAGAGGATGACCCCATGCCAAAATCACACTAAAGTAGACATTAAAGACACTTAAGTATGAAGCAATAACATAGATACATGATCATACTCTATTGAAGGCCAAAAATAAATAAATAAAGGATCAAGCAAAACCAATTCAATGAGATGTGAGGTGGTGGTTGCTTGTCCATAACACATGATGCTCACTCTAGGGTAGTGGAACCTCAGTCTTTCCACTAGGTGAGTTATCCCAACGATGTGGAAAATGAGAGAATCAAATTAGCCTCTCATATCATACTGAAGTTATCCTCTTGACAACTTCGATAAGGCACCACAATGAAAATGCTTTTGAATGTCATGTAAAAATTTTGTTTAAAGGGGATTTTTCTTTGTTTGTGTAATAATCTTCCTCTTAGGGAGCATTGTGCCTAATATATCCAAGAGAGGTCAAGTCAAAAGTGTCATATCACTACCCATGGGATGCCTCATTCACATCAGGCCATGTCAGTGCATCGTACACTCTTGGACAACATCAAACCCAATGACACCGCCAAGAAGAGGACACATCAAAAGAAGAAAGAAAAATTATGCCATGAAATTTGGAAAATGATGTCATCGTTGAATTCCCCCACTTTAAAGTAGTTGCTACACCATCACTATGAGAAATTTCTTTAAAGTAGCCAATTTTTTTAGCCTAAGACATGAGATCTTTCCTTATAAAACTCTATGCCAAGTCATATGTTTCCGAAGAAAATTGCATCATGAAGTAGGAAGGTAGGGATGCACCCACAAACACATAAGGGATCTATGGATTTGGGGTCATTATGTCTATGCTACAATGTGTTCATAGAGCATGGAATTGCCATCATTCCCCAAATACTCATAGAACTTGGAAGAATGACACAAATAGAGTGGAAACAAAGAAAAAAATCCTTTCAGGTCAACATGGAAGAAACATGAATGTTTCGATGCCTTGTGTCATCCCCAAAAGGAAAACACAAGACAAATGCAAAAGATAAAAGAAAATATTTTGCATAAACATGGAAGAGACATGAATGTCTTGACACCTTGCATCATCCCTAGAAGGAAAACACAAGACAAATGCAAAAGGTAAAAGAACAAATTTTGGGTCAACATGGAAGAGACATGAATGTCCCAATGCCTTGCATCATCCCCACAAGACAAATGAAAATGATAATTACAACATAGATAAAAATGAAGATACAAATAGAAGAATGCACAAAAGAGAGAGGAAAATCAAGTGAAACATCATGAGGAATCACATTACGTACATGCAATCACAAATAAAAATGAAAAAGAAAAATACTAGTAAGGCACATGCTAGTCAACCTAAAGGAGGTCATCTACCTCCCAATCTTCGTCGATATAAATAGAATGCAGGAAACTAGCCAAAGGGATAAAAATAAGTGCCAAACTAGGACACACAACAAGTTCAACACTATTACTAGGAGATTTTTCATCTAAGCTCATAGAAGAAGAAAACAATGCATTCAACTTTTCATGCACTTGTTCATCACTTTTTGCAATGTTAATGTCATCATCTAAGTTAATTACAGTAGGAGGTTGAATAAAAATGTCCATACAATGTTCTTGTTTATGTTGCAGGGAGGGTTGAGAGTCATCATGCATTGCTTTAGGTAGGTTTGGATTTTGATTTCTATGTTATTGTTGTTTTCTTGAGTTTACAATCTATGAGAAATACCATGATGTCTATGTCTACGCTCTCTAAAACTCTGATTTCTTTTCAGTTTATTGTCAATTTGTTTTTGTGTAAGAGTGGGTTTGTCAACAATAGGTTTCTTCTCTTCCTTGGGAGGACTAGAAGAAACAACAATAGGTTTCTCAACCACTTTCTCTTTGACTTTGTAAACTTGATTGAAACTAGGAGGGACAATGAGATTGTTCGTGTTATCTCATGGTCTCTTGTATGAAATTGCAAGAGGTTTTTCTATAAATTATTCTTGTATGTTTGGAAGTGGTTTTGGTTTAATCATTGTCTCATCAAGGATGGTTGGTTTGGCCATAGGTTAAGAAATTTTTTCAAGGGATAGTTGTGCTATTTTCTTTGCCTTGAATTTTTTATATGATTTGAAAAAGAAATCTTTAGGAGGCTTGATAGGTTCCATAGGCTTAGACCAAAAGTAATATAGTGAAAAATTCCCTTTTTCCAAGGCATGATGGAATCCTCTATGATGCATAGTGAATATGTCATTTCCAAATGAAAACTTTAGACATTCATGTAAAATTGAAGGGATGAAATTCATGGAGTGAAGCCATGGATAGCCTAGCTTCACAGAAAATTGGTCCGATTGTGGGATGATGGAGAATGCGAGTGTTAATGTTTTTGGTCCCACTTTTAGAGGGAGATCTATCAAGCCTATTGTAGGATAAGAAAATATATTATGTGTCTTGATCCATGCTTTCAGGTTATCATATGTATCTTCATATAGCTCATACACATATAAGATTTTTTCTGTGATCATATTCTCTCCACATACGAGATCAATCAATATCCTATTAGTGGGATTATTATTGATTTGGCCAGGTATGTAAAGAGGACCATCAGGTTCATGTTTAGGTATGTCATTTTGTGAGAAAGAAATGTCAAGAGGTTGTTTAGTCAAGCCCTTATGAGGTATAGATTTGATAAATGCTACCAAATCATTCATGGGATGTTGTTCAATGGTATTTGTATTGTCATCATTCGTGTCAACATCATCACATTAGTCTTTATTTCACTATATTTGACAAATGTAATATGGTGTTTAGGCATGGGATTTGTAAATATTTGCAAATTTTGATTAGAAGGGCCTATAGAATTATTGCCTTGATCATTCACATGTTCGATTAGTAAATGATTAGAATCAATAAGGTCATGTACAAGATTTTAAGACACTTACAATATTCTATACTATGTTCATTTGTTTGATGGTAATGACAATAAGAATTTTTTCGAAAGCCTTTGGGAAATGGTGTAGTAGTATCACATTCTCTAATAGGAGGTAAGGTAAGCATGTTTTTTTCAATAAGCTTCAACATGATAAATTGTGAAGGGTATTGGGTAAATGAGTGAATTCTCTCCCCCTATCCCCGAAAGGAGTTGTCATTTTTATATAAACTACTTGATTGTTGTTTTGTTTACTTGTCTAAGGAGGATTTAATTGTAAAAATACCTTAGTTTGTTTCTTGAATGGTTGATAGTTGTTTTGAGTTGTGGATTCAGTCTTTTTAGGATGAGTAGGGGGATTTTTCACATCACAGACACTAGTCGAGTTTTGATGGTCATGAAGTGTTGTAAATAATTGTGTGAAGGATTAAAACCTTAACATTTCAAGTTTTCTTTGGAGTTTATCTTGGAAATTGGCAATGAACATTCTTTGAAGGTCAGCATCAGGAATATTAATGTTCACTTGTGAATAAAGTGTTTGATATCTTCCTATGAAATTAGTCACTTTCTCATCTTCTTTTTATTTGCATGTCATTAAATCAGAAAGGGTCATCTTGGGACCCATGTGAATATGGAATTGCTTATAAAAGGCATCAATTAGTTCATTGAATGAACCAACTGAATTTTTTGGTAAAGAGGAAAACCATTGTAGAGCATTGTCCTTCAAGGATCTAGGGAATAACTTAGCCAATAGTTTATCCTCAAAGATGAAATCACTACACAAGGTTGTGAAGGTGGAAAAATGGCTTACAAGATCTCCTTTCCCACCATATTTATCAAATCGAGGGACCTCTATTCCTTGTGGAATTTGTGCTCTTAATATGCCAATGGAAAATAGGGTGGACTTGATGTATTGTAAAGGTTGACCATTATTGTTTTGTTGTAATGTTGCCACTTGTTGTTGAATGGATTCCATGTTTTACAAAAGTGAATTAATGAGAGGGTCATTTTGGTTGTAAGGTTGAGGAGAATAAGGTGGTGTAGTGTATGTATGCAGAGGGTTAGTGAATTGTAGGTTGGCGGAGTTGGATTGTTTTAGAATTATTGTATTTGAATTCACCAACATGGGAGGAATTCATGTGGGATTACCTATGGAAGTGTATACGGTGATGGTAGGTATGAATGTTGTGCTTGGTTGAATGGTTGTTGTGAGTTGAAAGGTTGTTTTTGGTTGAAATGTTGTTGTAGGTTGGAATTTTGTTGTGGGTTGGAATGTTGTTGCAGGTTGGAATTTTGTTGTGGGTTGTGTACTAGGGATAGACATTGCTATTGTGGAGGACAAGTTTGAAATTCCACCTTGACTTTGAGTAGACCCCAAAGCTTGAGTGGAAGTGGTAATGGTAGGGATGGTGTTGGTAATGTTAAGGACATTGGTTGTAAGAGGTGAAGTCATGGGTAATGAGGTATGAAAACTATGAGACATGGAGGGTTGATTCTCAACACTATCAGAAAGAGAGTTAGAGCACCCAAGATCCACAACAAGTGAGAGATCATTAGATGAAGTGAGTCTCAAACTACATATTATGATAATATTATGAATAGGAAACCAAGTTGTAAAGATCATATAATTTTTACAACCCTAGTGTGCAAACCCTAGAATGGCAATGCAATATCCTAGAATGAAATGCAATTTTCAAAATCTAAGCAATGCAATTTACTAATTAAAAAATGAAATAAGCTAAAAATGAAATGCTTTGATGCAATTTTGAACTTTGAACATTGAACTAAAATGAAGAAATTTAAGCTAAATGCAAAGAATTTGATGAAATAAAAAATCCAAAAATTTAAACAAGATAATTGCACCAAACCAAAGAAAAAAACTAAGATTTTAATGTCCTAAAATTGTAGATTTGTAGCTAACTAGGAATCATTCACCAGTAAGGGTGAATGGGTCTTGGTTAGGTCTTTCTGAGATTTTTCTATGGAATTCAGAGTAAATTTTAATGTCTCTTTAGATGCCAAAAGGTATAGATCAGATCTGATCAAGGACTTATTCTCTAATAAAGGTGAATGGAACCTGGTTAGGTCTTTTAAAACTAGTTTTTAATGATTTGCAAGTTCTTAGATTTATCTTTTAGTTCCAGGTTGTAGACAATGAAATGCAGTTTCAGATTTTCAAGAAATTCAATACAAAAATTCAATAGAAAGATGAAATGAAAGATGTAGTTTGAAATGCAATTTATTTTATTTTCAAATTCAATTGAATGATATCTAAATGAGATGAAAAATTATGGATTTTTTTTTGTAATTTTCAGATTTAAGAAGTGCAAAATAATGCAAATCTAAACCCTATTTGATATGGGAGATTTTAATGCAAAAGAAGAAACCCTAATTCAATGCAAATCTAAATGCAATGAATGTAATATTTTAACTTAATATGCAATGAGAGACCCCAAAAATCATAATATTGCAAAGTTGAATGATTCGGGGTTCATGAAAAATGGAATGGTGAAAAATAGGGTCCACCAAATTGTATGAACAAGATGACCAGCCACTTGTTTTTCAAAGACCAAATCACATCAAATAATGCAAAATATGATGCTAATAACAACTAGAAATGCAAATTAAGTGTTATAGAAACTATGGGGGATGTTTGTAGAGCATAAGAAGTTGTGTACCTAGCCGAAGAGTTGTTGTTTTTGAGCTATGAAGGACTCATTCGCCTTCAGTGGTGAATGGGTCCTTTTAGGGTTTTGGAAAAATGATTTCAGAATCCTATACCTTGATTTCTACACTCTTAAAATCCCTATTATCAATTTTTGTAAGGCAATATTCAATTCTGTAGAGCTCTTTCCATGAGCTTGCACATTGAATGACAACTTTAGCAACTTTGCTCCAAAACTTGCTCAACTTGATCTTCAATCTATAAATCTACAACAACACATTCAAGCGAAAGAAAAACTTGTTTATTTTTTAGTGATTGGGGGTTTGCATCAGTCAAACCCCTTGTAGGTAATTATACCAAGTGATGAAATGAAGAAATAAAGCATGAAATGTGAAATATGCAAATGATGTCACCTTGGATTATGTCTTGTGAAGAAGATCTACATACTATCATGTAGTGGCCATGAAAAATGTAGATCTTGGATGTATGATGATTCTTTGTAGATGGATCCTCAATGCAATATTAACTTCTTAGCTCAACACACATGGATTCATCAAACCCTTAACATGATGATATGATCTTGAATTGTTGCAATAAAGACTTGAAATCTACCTTGAAATGTCTTATGAATGCTCTTGAATTGTTGCAATAAAGACTTGAAATCTACCTTGAAATGCCTTATGAATGCTCTTGAAATTCTCTAATGCTTGATCAATTGAATGCTTCAATGCTTCGTAAACTTGTTGGATGACTTAGATTGAATTGCTAGGTGAAACAATGTGAATTAACCCCTTATTTATACTAAATTAGGAGATTAACCCCAAAAGTCAAAGAATTAAGGCAGACACTAAATCTAGGAAAAAAAATTCCCTCCAAAATGAAGCTCAAAAATTAGGGTCTCATTAAGGGAGGACCCATTCACCACCAAAGGTGAATGGGTCTTGGCTAAGTTTCTAGGACCAAGCTTTGGGGAGCTGAAAGAAGGCCAAAAACCCATTTCAGATCAACTAAGAAAGGGGATCCTTTTAAGGGAGGACCCATTCACCCTAGGGAGGACCCATTCACCATTAAGGGTGAATGGGTCCTGGATCAACTTACCAGGACTAAATTTTTCCCAATGAAATAATTTGATATTTAATTTATGATTGTCGGGAAAGATCCTTGGGAGGTGTCTAAATTAAGGCCTAAATTTGAATTAAAAGGGGGTTAATAACTCCAATTAACCACAATGAATTAAGACCACCTAGATAAGTGTGAAAGTACCTTAAAACACTTTACAACACCTAAGCAAGGTATGTATTATTTATATTTTTATTGAAAAGGGGCCCATAAGGCTTAATTAAGTAAATAGGTCCGAGAAAAGTGTGAAAGTGTGTTACAACACTTTACAACACCTTTGCAAAGGACCAATTAAGGCATGTTTTAGTTAAATAAAGGTCCTAGAATAGTGTGAATGTGTACACCACATTACAACACCACTCGAAGACACCATTAGTTCATCTTTAATATCAATTATCTAAACAAGCAAGAAAAGGCTATTTTTTCCTTTACTACAATTCTTATATTTCATTGAGTGATTTTCTTACTTCTTGCAATGTATCTTCTTCTTGGTGGTGTCACTGGGTTTGATGTTCTCCAAGAGTGTGACCTTTCTTGGCATACAACTTTCCTCTTAGTGGTGATGCTATGCATTGCATTCCCTAAGTTGTGAATCTTTTATCCTAGAATTGTCCTCTCTTGGAGACATTAGGCATAATGTTCCCTAAGAGGAGACCTTACATGAACTAAGAAAAATCCCTTTTGAACATGTCTTATCCTATTTGAATTTTTTTCATAAGTTTTTAGAATAACACAACTTTCTAACCTTGTGAAGCTTGAAGTTACAAATCTTTTTCATGGCCACCAAGCAAAATGAACTTTGCTTTTCTATGGAGCCTTGTTTATTCATAAGTGTTTAGCATAACACAACTTGTTAAGCCTTATCAACCTAGAATTTCATATTTTGTGGTGCCTTATTAAAGTTATCCAAGGTATAACTTTGGTGTGGTATGGGAGCTGAATGAGATTCTCTCATTTCCCACCCTTGGGGGCTCACATAGTGGACAATAGATTTTGCTAGCCTGTGTGAGCATGCATTGTTTGTTTGCATAGTGGATAGTGAATTCCACTTGTAAACATTTTTTGAAAAATAGTTGAAGTATGATCTGCATCATGTTGGAAAGTCAAGGCTTGATCCACCCCTTTCTTTCTCTCTTTTTCTTTCTTTTAGTCTTTGGCATTATATGATTGAGTATCTTGTCATTGTTGCATACATGTATATATTTAACATAGGCATGTGTCTCTTTGTGCCTTTGTTGGTGTGTCATCAAAAAGTGTATACCTTGGCACTTTTTCACTCATTTTGGCCTTTTCCACCGAATTTTGGCCTTGATTACATTGATTCAACCTTGTAAGCATGCAATTCATCAATGACATAGCAATGTTTTACTAAGGTGTTGTGAAGTGTTGTAATGCATTTCCTCACTTTTCTAAGACCCTTTCAACATAATTCACCTAAATAATACATTCTTACACCTTCCTAAGCCTTAAGGCAGAGTGTTGTGTTGCATTTTCACACTTATCTAGGCTCATCACCCTTAAATCAACCCTTTTTATATGTTAATTTCCCCTTTTAATGCATCATTAGTCTTGACCTAAGTGTGTTTTGGGAGGCAAAACTGATTAACTTTATTAAACATAAATTAATTCCCGACCACCACCAAAATTTTCCTAGGTGGACTAGGTCGCCACTTTGGGTGACCTAGTCCCTTTAGGCATAAAATTTAAATTTTAAATAAAATTTAATGGGAATCTTGCCTCCTAAACCCTAGGGCCGGCCTATTAGGTAGGGCCGGCCTATTAGGTTGCATTTCAGGAAAATTAGGGTTTCAAATGTACAAATAAGGGTTTTTACCTCCATTTTGCCTCTCTCCTAGCTCATTTTTACTCTCTTGCTCTCAATCTTCAAGAATTCAAGCAACCAAGACTTTACAAGCAAGCATACAAGCATTAGGGTTTTTAGGTTATCTCCATTGGAGCTGCTCATGCATGTTGCAGACCATCAACAAAGGTTTGGTAAGAATTTCTATTGTGTTATCATTCAATCTTACATTCCTTTGCAAACCCCTATTTCCTAACCCCAACAATTTCTGGTCTTTGCATGTGTTTGCAGGTCTTTTGATGCAAGTTAGGTGAAGTACAAAGTGTTGCAAGAAGTACCAAAATTATCCTCAAGTCAAATCCAAGCCTCAAACCCTAGGAAGGACATAAAGGACAACCTACAGGTCACTTTCGAGGGTTCCTATCATAGATTGTTGCAAAAAAGGGAAACATTAACCGGGACCCACAAAATCAAAGCCTAATTCCTTAGAAAGCTACAAGAGGACTAGGTCGCCCCTATTAGCGACCTCATTCCTATGCTAGGCCTGGAAAAGGGTTTCTATATTTTTGGGCACCCATTTCCCCGAAACCTATTTTGGCATAATTTCTAGGTTGGAGGACTAGGTCGCCCCAGTTGACATAAGTGTCCATTTGCTCAGTTCAGGCATTTTCCAAGAGATCTTGAGAGCATTCAACTGCAAAATCACTTTTCTAGGTACACATCTTCTGTCCTCCTCTGTCATTTTCCAGATTACTCTCATTTAGGGCATATAGTTTAGTTAGTTTGCATTAGCTTAGTTTTATTTCATTTACATTTGTATACATTTAGAATAGCTTCATTTTACTTTTAGTTCTAGCCACACATCACACACACTTAGCGCAAACCAATCATCAAATCCTTCCCCCTTTTGAATGAACCTACCCATTACACATATCAAGAAAGAGGAAAGAGTGTTATTCTTAACCAAGTGCCCTTAGGGTGAAAAACCCTAGGAGCGTAGTAAGGGAATCCTCTTTCCCTTGTTAGATACATATGTGTTTTTGGTGGTTCATTTTGGTGAACCTGACATGAACCATTAGCTAGCTTTCTAAGTTTTGTATTTAATCTTAGAGATAGCTTTCATTACATTGAAATCTTGTATTATTTGCATCCTAGGGTTAGTGAACAAAGTGCATCTAGTGAAAATTCATGATAAATCTACAGTTTGCATTGCAACTTTAATAAGAAAGCAATTTTTTTTGCATTTTCAGTTTCTATTTGCACTTAAACATCAAAAAAACCACAAACATTAGCCAAAAGTATAGAAATATTTCTACAACAACACTCTTGGGACTAAGTTGCCACATTAGGCGACCTAGTCCTTTTGCATAGTTTGCATCCCTCTTTTTGTCATTTTCAACACCTTGTCTGTATTTTTGGTTTCTGTAACTGTTCCCCTATGGTCCTTTCCAGGTCCGCTATTTTGATCCATTTACTATCATTAATTCAACATCATTATGGATATGTCCTTCAAGAAGTTATGTACCTCCCTCAAATCCCTAATGGACATGTCAAGATGGACCTTTGCCACTGATCCTAATGACCTTGAACCCACTCTTGCTCAACCAACTCCCAATGAATGTCCTCCTACGAAATTAGACATCATTGGGGATGATGATGCTAGCATGTATAGGTTCCTTAATGATTTCCTTGACAACCTTGAAGCCAATGCTTCTTTTTACGTCCCTCTATGAACCAACCTGTGATACCTAACATATCACCTCTTGACTCATTTGCTTATCTTCATTCAGAAATTCACAATGGAGCTCAGCTACCTACCTAAGGTGAGCCTAGTCCCTCTCAATCACTCCCTCCTTAACCCTTTTACCATAACCTGATCAGTCACCCTCCCATTAATTTGTAACAAACTTATGGTAAAGGGTTCACCATTTTAAGCAAACAAGGTGGTGATCTTACAAATGAACATGAGATTCACAAATATTATGACCAATTGCAACCTGATGAACACCATACGATCATCGGTTATCATGATCCCCCTCATCCTCAAGTGCACCCTCGAGAGTGCCTTAAGCTCCATAATGATGGCACGATAATCTTTGATAAACCTCTCGACTTGGATATGTTATCCTTCCTAAGGAAAGGCCACCATCTCCTCCTACCAAAAATGCTAAACCTCTGATCATTTCAAGACCTCCTACTCCCATCCCATCCTTTGAGGTTGGTGAGTCTAGCATCACAAGAGGCCATATAAATGGCAAAAACTTAAGTTTCCTCTCCATCCACCACCTGAATGTGAGAGACAATTATACACCCTCTTAAACAAAGACCATAACCTTACCTCATCGTAATAAGCTGGTCATCCACCCTAGAGATTCCAGTGCACCACATTGTGCTTATCATCGTGTTCTCGACCATCGAAGTGATGAATGTCACTATTTGTGAGAGATATTGAATAAGTATCACTTCATCGGTTTTGAGTGCTACCCTATCGACCCATAGTAAACTCTCGTATACCCATTCATGTAATAGTTGCAAAACATGTTCTTCTCACTATTACATTACCCCTCTCATCACCTATCTTGGCTCCCTCCAGCCTTGCACTCAGTGGGGGAAAGAGGTTGTTAGCCTTGTTCTAGTAATGCAATTGTCTTTGTCCCTTGGCTTCATTGACCACCTCCCACTTTTCCCCACCGAGATGGGGAGGTGGATGCCTTGCTTCATAGTTGACTTACACTTTCCTTACTAGCTTGTGTTTGTTCACATTTTGTGTATTCCTTGTTTTGTTGACATTTTCTTACTCTTTGTGACATTCTTCTATATGTCGTGCATGCCTTTTTCTCTTTTCTCTTTTCACCTTTCACTTTTTCCTTTCATTTGGGGATAATGCAAGGCATTGAGACCATAATGTCTCCTTCATGTTGACCCAAATGAACCCCTTCTCTTTTCCCTTTTTTTTTTTCCTTTTTTCCTTTCATTTGGGGATGATGCAAGGAATTGAGACCATAATTTCTCCTTCATGTTGACCCAAATGAGCCTCTCTTTCTTTTTTTTTCCTTTTTTCCTTTTATTTGGGGATGATGCAAGGCATCGAGACCGCAATGTTTCCTTCATGTTGACCCAAATGAATTTCTTCTCTTTTATCTTTTTCCTTTCATTTGAGGATGACACAAGGAATTGAGACCACAATGTCTCCTTCATGTTGACTCAAAAACCAAGGCTCATTTTCTTTTTCTTTCTATGGTCCTTTTTGGGGATGATGCAAAGCGTCGAGACATCCTATGTCTCCTCCATGTTGACCCAAAATGACTCTTCATTTTGATTTTTCTTTTGCTCTCTATGTGTCCTTCTAGTTCTATGTGTTTGGGGAGATGATGATAGTTCTGCGCTCTCTAAACCAAACATTTCAGCAACAAACATATTGACCTCAAATCCATAGATCCCTTATATGTTTGGTGTTTTCCATTTTGGAGGCATATTTCCCCTTCTCTTTTGCTTTCTTCTTTTCTACATGATGTAGCCTTTCTTGGATACCCATCGCTTGACATTGGGTTCTCCAGGTAGGCTCTCATGACCCTTTTTCATTTTTCCTTTCTCTACTTTAAAGAAATTTCTCACAAAACGGTGTGTAGCAATCCCTTTAAAGTGGGGGCATACATTAGCACTATTTTATTTTATTTTTTTCATTTCCTTTTCCTTTGCCCGTGCTTCCTAGTGTAGCCTTGTTACTTCACATGATGCTTTTCTCACTTTGTGGATGACATTTGGTATGATTTCCTTCATAGGTGTGACTTATCTCAACATATTATATTCCTCTTAGTGGCTTGATGCGATGCACTGCATCCCCTAAGTTGTGAATCTTCTCTCCTTTGATTGGTCCTCTTTTGGAGACATTACACATAATGTTCGCCTAAGTTAAAGACCTCATATGAACTAGACAAGACTCCTTCGAGCACTTTCATTTGTGCACTTTTCATTTTTTGCATTTTGCATGTTGCACCTTTTCCATCTATGCATACATGGCCACCTTGCATAATACAACTTGGATGACTATAGTGCCAACTTGCACTTATTCATGGGTTCTAAGCATCCAAGGGTTTTCTTGTCTCATGAAACACACCCCTATCTTTTGTGGTGCCTTATCAAAGTTATTAGGAGGTATAACTTTGGTATGGTTGAGTGGGAAGCCCAACTAGCGGCACGAATTTCCCCATAGCCACCTTCTTGTGTGTGAGTGTATACCAACCATGTGTATGTACTTCACTACCTTTTGGCATTCTCACCTGGTGAACAACCAGAAATCTCATCGGCCCAGAGTGATTACATCCTTTCCTTTCAGACAAATAGCCTAGATCTGATCCACAACTAGATGGACAAATGGTTGAAGCTTGATCTGACCTTTTTCACATCATTCCTTGTGTGATCTACTATACTTATGTTTAGTTTTCCATGGGACCTTGATCCTAGGGGCTTGATCATCCCTCTTGATCATAGTCATCTCACCTTACTAGCATGAGTGCATTAGATCCCACTCGACACACATGATTCAACTACTTTAGTGTGAGTTTGAAGAATGTTCATACTCTCACTAAAGTGGGGGCTAAATGTGTCAAAAAAAAGTGTATACCTTGGCACTTTTTCACTCATTTTGGCCTTTTCCACCGGATTTTGGCCTTGATTACCTTGATTCATCCTTGTAATCTTGCAATTCATCAATGACATAACAGTGTTTTACTAAGGTGTTATGAAGTGTTGTAATGAATTTCCTCACTTTTCTAAGACCCTTTCAACATAATTCACCTAAATAATACATTCTTACACCTTCCTAAACCTTAAGAAAGAGTGTTGTAAAGTGTTGTGTTGCATTTTCACACTTATCTAGGCTCATCACCCTTAAATCAACCCTTTTATATGCTAATTTTCCCTTTTAATGCATCATTAGTCCCGAACTAAGTATGTTTTGGGAGGCAAAACTGATTAACTTTATTAAACATAAATTAATTCCCGACCACCACCAAAATTTTCCTAGGTGGACTAGGTTGCCACTTTGGGCGACCTAGTCCCTTTAGGCATAAAAGTCAAATTTTAAATAAAATTTAACGGGAATCTTGCCTCCTAAACCCTAGGGTCGGCCTATTAGGTTGCATTTTGGGAAAATCAGGGTTTCACATGTACAAATAAGGGTTTTTACCTCTATTTTTCCTCTCTCCTAGCTCATTTTTACTCTCTTTCTCTTAATCTTCAAGCATTCAAGTAACCAAAACTTCACAAGCAAGCATACAAGCATTAGGGTTTTTAGGTTATCTCCATTGGAGCTGCTCATGCATGTTGTAGACCATCAACAAAGGTTTGGTAAGAATTTATATTGTGTTATCTTTCAATCTTACATTCCTTTGATTTCATCTCATTTGGGTTTAATCACCTACAAAGGGGTTTGAATTAGACAAACCCCTATATCCTAACCCCAACAATTTCTGGTCTTTGCATGTGTTTGCAGGTCTTTTGATGCAGGTTAGGTGAAGTAAAAAGTGTTGCAAGAAGTACCAACATTCTCCTCAAGTCAAATACAAGCCACAAATCCTAGTAAGGACAAAAAGGACAACCTACAGGTCACTTTTGGGGTTTCCTATCATAGATTGCTGCAGAAAAGGGAAACATCAACTGAGACCCATAAAATCAAAGCCCGATTCCTTAGAAACCTACAAGAGGACTAGGTCGCCCCTATTGGCGACCTTGTCCCTGTGCTAGTCCTGGAAAAGGGTTTCTGTATTTTTGGGCACCCATTTCCCCAAAACCTATTTTGGCAAAAATTTTAGGTTGGAGGACTAGGTCACCCTAGTTGGCGTAAGTGTCCTTTTTCTTAGTTCAGGCATTTTCTAGGAGATTCTAAGAGAATTTGACTACAACATCACTTTTCTAGGTACACATCTTCTGTCCTCCTCTATCATTTTCTAGATTACTCTCATTGAGGGCATATAGTTTAGTTAGTTTGCATTAGCTTAGTTTTATTTCATTGCATTTGTATACATTTAAACTAGCTTCATTTTACTTTCATTTCTAGCCACACATCACACACACTTAGCTCAAACCAATCATCAAATCCCTCCCCCTTTTGAATGAACCTACCCATTACACATATCAACAAAGAGGAAAGAGTGTTATTCTTAACCAAGTTCCCTTAGGGTGAAAAACCCTAGGAGCCTAGTAAGGGAATCCTCTTTCCCTTGTTAGATACATATGTGTTTTTGGCAGTTCAGTTGGTTTTGCCATGAGATCTTCGATCTTGGGGGCTTGATCATCGTCCTTGATCGTTGTTGTCTTATCATTCTAACAATTGTACAACTAGACATTCTCTTGATTTTCTACTTTAGTGTGATTTTGATACAAGGCCATCCTCTCACTAAAGTGTGGGCTAAATGTAGTGTAGAAAAATGTATCTCCTTACATTTTCACACTTGTTTGGGCTCTCTTAATTTAAATTAGACTTAATAATGCCTTAATTTAGTGTTGTTAAATGCACCCTTTATATTTTCACAATTATTTGGTCCCTCTTAATTAAATTGTTCTTAATTATACCTTAATAATCCCTTTTATTTATTTACAATCCTAATAAATTATATTTCCCAAAGGGGAAACCCAACAATAGTTAATACCTAAACATAATACTTTACATTGAGCAATGTGTGTTCCAGGAATAGGGACATGAGAACCATTTACCCATTGGAAAATGGGTCTTCCCTAGACCTTTGGACCTAAATTTAAATTATGTTTTTGACAGTATTTTAAAATTTTCAAATCTATATTTTAATGTCAGTTTGTGGTATTTGAATTTTAGGAAATTAAGGATACATACCTATAAATACAAGGTTATTTCACTAAGTTTCACCTAGAGTTTTTATGCAAGCATTCATATAGTAAAGTTGATGATCAGAGGCATTCAAGAGTATATATAATAGAGATATATTGCAGCATTCAAGATCTATTCATCATGTCAAAGTCTTCTTGCATCATGCATGTTTTTGGAGCTAACATTGTGATGTAGGTTCAAGATCAAATTCAAGCATTCAAAAAATTATTCAAGTGTCAATATCCACATCCAATTCAATCATTTAATGCAAATTGTAGACCTCCTAAGATCTCCATTATCAAGGTTTTATTCAATGGTTTGTTGAGTGGTAAAATAGATTTGTTCATTCTTCATTCCATATTTCATTTCAAGGTTTGATTACCAAAATAGGGTTTGACCAAGGAAAACTGACACTCACCTAAAAATAAATATTTTCTCTTTTGTGCGTGTGATTGCAGATTTAGGTTGAAGAAGCATTGAAGACCTTTTGAAGTAAAAGATTGAAAAGTTGTCAAAGTTGTCAAATCGCAAAATCTCACCTATAGATCTAGTTTCTTATTTCTCGACATTGTAACCTAGATAAATCAAAAGCTATAGATCTATGTCAGAGGCTCCTGAAAGTTATAGAAAAATCCTAAGAAAAGACCCATTCACCCATGGGAGAATGGGTCTTAGTTAGCCTTCAGAAACTACCTCTTGGTGATTGGTAAACACATCTCTGCCCATCTCAGATCTGCAATTGGTTTTCTAGTTTTTCTAATATTGAAATTAATCTTGGTGTTTCAAGTGTTAGATTGCATTTTGGAGCTGATTTTTTATTTTTAGTTTTTCTCCCCAAAGTGTTGTTTGACCTTGATCCCCATCCTTCAAGCATAAGAAAATAAAAATATTCTCTCATTGACTTGATTCACCTAAGGATTGTTTGTCAATTGTTTGCAGGGATCTCATTTCCTAATGAAATAAGGAAAATAAGTCTCTCATTGTTCATAAATCCACATATTTAACCCACACACATAGAAACACCTATTTTTTGTTGTTTCAACTACTTAACAATTGTATTGCATTTATAGTTTAAATTATAATTTCTTGCATAATTTTTCAAGCTTTCATTTATTTCCACTACACATTTTTTTTCTAAATAGTAGATATCATGTATCTTTTAATAAATTAATATAGAAATACACTTTTCAAAAAATAAATATTATCTTTTCAAAATCTATTGTACAAAGAGATTACACTCTCATTACAACTCTGACTTAGTGATAATTTCTAAACAATTATATTAAAATGAGGTAGTTTCATTGGTCAAACATAGAAAATAATCTTCCAAAATGCTGAAGTCACCATATGAATTTCCCATAGAAGGATAAATACTATAGATACTCTTCTCCATTAACAAAACGTGTAGCAGATAATAGACCTCGTTTCCTTTGTATTTATTTTAAACTAGAATGGCCAAACACTCGGTCGCCATTATTTTAGTTAACGTTCGTGTTGATACTTGTATTAGACTATCGTCTCTTTGGTAAATTTTTATTTATTTATTTTCGTAGTTTTTAAGGTTATTGTGAATGTGTATTGGGAGAATTTTGATGACTGTACTACATGTACTACATGTACAGACTCTCATACTATTGATGCGGGGAAGATGACCTTAATAGAGAAATATAATAACTTAAAGGTTTTAAATTTCTAAATGAGTGTAGATTTTGTAACCCATTATTTTTATAGCATGACCATTATTTCATTTGAACCATGAGATAAAATCTTGCACAATGGATGGATGTGGAGAAAAAGTCATGATACTTATTTAGGGTATACATAGTTCCCTATTCAATCTTCTTCAATATTTGTCAATATGCAATACATGAATCCATAATGATATCAACGTAGTCATATTGTAGACATGATAGGACATGAGTATCATCTTTTTCACCATACTTAGATCACCATTCTTCCTTATAATACCCTATAGGCATGCCTCAACTCATATCAACTTATGCAAAAACTAACTCTGAAGTGTGTACATTCTTCAAAAACACATCTAACATCAATGGCAACCCAAATAGGGTTGACATCAATGACAACACTTATGGCGAATAAAAACAATGGTTGATGATTTCCAAGGTAATAAGGTTGAATGGATTATACTAGTATTGACAAGAAAGACATGTCAAGAACATAAACAACTTTATATCTATTCAAGTAGGAGTGTCACACTAGTGTAAGCCCACATGAAAAGATACACCTTGAGATTACTACAAGCAACATTTATCTTCTCTAGAGTTGATGGCTAGGAGTCTAGTGGTTCAAGGGCTCATCATTTTCCATACCTTGGAGGTTCTCACATCTTTAGCCCAAGGTATTTACACCTTACTCAAGAAGGTATATGGTGAGTAACTGTAGGCATGAAACTATACCTTTTATCATGCTAGATTGACATTTTATGGTCTTAGGCTTGCTAAAAAAAGCTTCATAGTGGTATATATAAATCAAGGGCCCAATTATGAATGCTTGAGACTAGGAGGGTATCTCCAATCTTCTTCACCTATATGTGTCTCAATGGACAAAGGGTCTTCAAGCTTGGTCAGACATGATGATAGCTCACTCTTGAGGTACAACTTTCACTCTCCCCTTTTATATAACTTGTTATAAAATGTGATTGAGGTTTACCTTAGGGTGATGAAATTCTTAAGAAGGCCCCCTAATAATAAACATTGATATTAGAGGTTTTGATCCCTAGGCTCCCATGAAGTGCAAGGGGAGATCATATGCAAGTAGCATAACCTTGGGTGAATAATAAAGAAAATAAGTAAATTAGAAGGCAATTTTGAACTCCAAGCTTGCACATAGTGCAAGGAGAGAGCATACACACCTAAAATCTTACACAAACATAAAAAACATGTTCATGTTCAAAATCCAAAGTAAATGTGCAACTAAGCTAATAAAAGAAGTCACTTTTCCCTAGACCAAATTATATCAATAACTTGTGAAATTCAAACTTTTCTCCCAACGATTGGTAATCTACACCCCTTGATTAATTTAGAAAATTGTGATAATATTAGGAAAGAAATAAAATCCAATTGAAATAATTAAAAAAACAATAGTAAGTATTAAATGCATTAAAATAACAATAAAAAGCATAAATTTAATTATGAAAAATGTTGATTTACTTGTCAAAAGCATCATTGTATTCTTTAGAAGCATCATTCTAGTACAACTATAAAATGCTCCACTCTATGTATCAAAAGAGTCGATCCATTTGCAAAAGTGCATTTCTAATATTTTGTACTTGCAATCACATAGTCTACCAAATAGAATGTAAGAAAACCCTACAAAATAATAATAATTAGTCTTAGAAAATAAAGCAAGGGTTAATTGAATACAATAGATTGCTAATGAACAAAAAATGATAATTAATAAAAAATAAAATATGAAATATCATTAGCATTGGTAGAATCATCCAAACATAGTTATTTGTGTTATTTTATGTATCAAATGCATTGAATCCCTAATCAAAAGTGCCTAATCCCATATCAAATGAACCAAATCTTGTATCAAAAATTCCAAAATGTATATTGAAAGCATAAACCTATAAATCAAAAGTGCTACTCTACAAATCAAAAGAACCACTCTAGATCAAAGCATTGATTTATATTTGTAATAAAAAAAATCATAAAAAATCAATAAAAAATGATAAATTTTAGGGACGTGGGTTCTACCTAGAAATACTAGAATGTGAGAATATTAAATTACTAAAACTAAAAATGATAATTGAAATAAATCCCAAATTAGTAATCGAATAACTACCTCAATGAAGTGTGTGTACACAAAAAAAAACAATCAAAATAATTCAATTTTACCTCCACAAGTGCCTAATTTTACACCATTGTACTTGATTATTGCAAATAAATTTATATGTGGATTTCTCTTAAACTTAGCATAACCTTGATTCACAAAGTGATTAAAAAATGATATGAAAATAGTGCAAATACTCTAATAAATTATGGATGTATTTGAATGGTTGAATGAGAGGTGATTTATAGGTTTCATAAATACTTGATCAATAGCATAGGGTGATTTAGAATATCTATGGACAAGATTAATTGATACAACTTCATGAATGTTCACGTAAAATGTGTCAAGATGATGGGTTAGATTAGTGAGTTAACTAGTTGCATGGCTAAGTTGACTAGTTGCATGGATTGATGAAATGAAACTGAGATGTAGTAACTAGAAGTTTATTTTCTTATTTTACTCACTTGGAAGATATGACTATAATTAATTAATTAAATAAATTTAATTTCATGTGCATGAGAGGAAGATATATTTAGGAAATAAATAAAATATTAATTTTATATTTTTTTAGATGAAATAAAGATAGAAAACATAATTAAATTAATTAAATTATTTATTTAATTATGGAGAAAATATTAGCTAATTAAATTAATTGTAGTGGATAAGAGGAATAAATGCATGAATTAATTAAATAATTAAAATTTAATTAATGTGGATGGAGAAAATTGAGAAAATAATTAAATAATTACAAATTATTTATTTCAAGAGGATAGAAAAAATTTAGACTTTAATTAAACAATTTATAATTTTTTTAATTAATGTAGATGGAAGGAAAATGATATTTTAATTAAATAATTTAAAATTATTTAATTAATATTGATGGATAGATTAATAAGAAATGATGATGCAAAATGATGATTTACATGAAATATGTTAATTCATTTTTAGGTGTCTACAAGATGTTTAGTGGAAGATTCTATCTCTATCTTTTGTAATCTTGGAGAGGACCTCATTAAGATACACTCATGTCATTAAAGAAGATCCTTGAAGTCTCCATGGGATGAAGTCCCCTACTTCATTATGGGGTACATCACAATAGAGAAAAGGTTCAAATCTATGTATGATCTTTAATTTTTTATTGAACCATTTTAGACATAGGAATCTAGTAACTATTTTTACTCTTCCTTTATTTCTTCCCTGAAAAATTCCATTAAGTATTGTAAGTGTGTCCCTAGTATAGTCCTCCTTCATTATGAGATTATTCTCCTTATTATTAACTACATGAGAACCTGCAACCCTACTCCAAGCTAGATTTCCATAAATAAGGATAATAATTTTTAAAAAGTAATAAATTAAACATACTCTCTTCCACCAATAATAATAAAAAATCCTTGTTTGGTAATTGAAAAATATGAAGACAATTTTGTTGAGTTTGACATGAGGATTTCATTTCTAGAGGAAGTAGTCTTGAGGCTCAAGACAACAATGGGAATATTGGTTTTGGTAGAGATGATAGGTGTCAATGTGTTAACAAGAAGAGAGTTAAACTTAGTAATAATAATGTCAAAATTCCCAAGATTAGGATTCATAACTTGAGAGAGAAAAAGGATAGAAAGAGGATTATGTTAAAGGGAAAACTCATTGTGTTGGTTTCTCTTGATTAGCAAAAAAAGAAAGATGATTATGAGTAAGAGATTCCTAATATATGGAGCGATTGAGGGTTAAATATAAAGGTAAGACTAAAGTATTTCTAGATCCTTAAGTAGAGAACCCTTTCTATTCATTCTAGATAATTATCATAGATTTTCTAAGGCACTGTCTCTCTTGATTTTAAAATTCTATTTTTGATAGGATATTTTTGTAATTCTTAATACAATTTGAAATCTAGTGGATACCCAATACACCCATACTATGTGGTTCTTTATGGAAATTAATTGACTTAATATGAAGCTTTCTTAATGGAGAAAAATATCAAAGGTAAAACATAGCTATGGAGGGAGGAGGGTCACACTAAGATATTTTGGAATTGGGAGGCCTTACATTATATAAACTAGATGGGAAATGATCATATAGAGATAAGAGAAAAAATCATTACTATGGTTGAAGAATTTTAGTTAAGGATGAAGGAATGTAACAATAGGTAACTGATATCACTAGAAATACAATTGAATGGTATTAAGGAGAATCGAAATAAATTTATCAAATTTAATAATTTTTTATATAGATGATTTCCATGGGGATGAAAATACTTACTAAAATACTCAAAATAGTGCTAAAGGCTTAGAAGTTCCTAAAGAGTAAGGAAAACTTTTGAAAGTTGAACTCAATGTTAGAACTAGAAGTTGCAAGAAGAAAATTGATGTGAAAGAAATTAAATAATTTTATGAATTCCTATAGCTAAATGAAATATTTTATCAATAGGAGAATGAGGGCACAAAAATATTGAAAAAGTTGTTAGGTATGAGCTTTTTTATTTCTTGTTAGTTGTATGGTTTATCTTGTAGCATGGCTACATTTCCTTATTATTTTAGTAATTTTTTCTTATATAATTGCTAGTTAGAAAGGGTTTCAAGGAACCTTAAAACCCTATTTTACCCTTTCTAATAAAAAATAATCATGGTTTTTTTCCATTAACAAGGAAATTAGTTGTAATTAGGCAATACTAATAGTTAGCTTACATATAATAATAACTGTGTACCTTTGCTATGATGGTTTGAGAGTTAAAAAATAGTAAACTAGTTTGAATGTGAGGATATGTAGAGACATTGGTGGCACCCACTATCACATATAATGACCAATTGAGACTTGGTGTCAAACAAGAAGCATTCATTTTTAGTGCTCAAAATTCTTTATGTCAAATTTACTCTCTATTTTAAAATTACATACACTAAAAAGATAAAAAAATATAATTTAATAATAAATTTGTAATCCTTAACATACATATATCACTATCTAAAATATTTATTAATTTTTTTTGATAAAATATTTTATTCTCATAAAAAAATAAAAAAGTGTATAATAAAATATTTACAACATATCTATGCCACACCAAACATGGATATGATCTACTCACCTTCCCTACTCTATGTCTCCAATGATATAATCTTAAAATTTCCTTCAATCATTGAACAATGACACTCCTTTTATTAATGTCTAATTTAATATAAACTCAATCCAACCAATATTTACACATGTTGAATAAAATAATGGTTCAACCAATATATCCATTCACCTTTAATAGTTTTAGACACTTACCAAAGTTCTAATTGAAAAAAATCCTAAAATAAAATATATATGAATGTTTAAATTATTGACATTATTTAGAATATGCTAAAACTAAAAGAAAATATTGATACAAAATTATTCTCGTATAAATAAGTTTAAGTTAGCAATGACTTATGAAAAAAAAATTAACACTTGTTTATACATGTAATAAATTGCAAGCATATTTTCTAGTACCACCCATTTACGCATGATGTTTGGATCTAGATTCATGACTTTTGTAAGCTTTTTCAATTTAAGCTTTCTCTTAGCACATGATTCTATTGCACATGATTGATGATAAAATTCAAGTAAAATTACACAAATTTGACATAATTTTATAGAGGAAATTATATTCAATAAATTTAAAGATAGAAATGTTGCTTTCTTTTGTCAAGCTTGTTTGGATTCTCATTTCTCCATGTATTCCTTAGACATGATATGTTAGAATATTTCTCTATAGATTTAAGTGCAAGTTAACAGGGTTGCATTAGAGGTTGCTCATTTACAAACTCTTCAAGAGAATTGGGCAAATGTGTCATGTATGGTTACATGTGGTCCACCCTCTCCTTCCAGCCAAGATGCTACTCCTTCCTAAAGATACAAATGTGGTGATAGTCATAGTGTCAATTTCAAATATAGCTCTACTCATCATAAAGGACATGGTTGGTCCCCACAAACATGTGATCGATGTATAGCTTTTTAGCATTGTGACAACAATACTTCTAGATGGTTAAATAGTGGCAAGTATTCTCCACTAATTCTAATTGTTTCTCTTGTCTATCATATTCTCATTGATCAATAAAAAGACAAAACAAAAGACAATGATAATACCATCACAAGCTAAGATCCCCTCATCAATTGTCAAGACCTTCCCTATGATTTACATAATCCATCAAATAAAAATACATACCCTTATCTCATTAAAATTAAATTAACTACTTAACAATTTTACTGCATTTTATAGTTTAAATTATAATTTCTGGCATAACTTTTCAAGCTTTGATTTCATTCCACCTCACATTTTTTTTAAATAGTAGATATCTTATATCTTTTTATAAATTAATGCAGAAATGCACTTTTGAAAAAAATAAATATTATTTTTTCGAACTCTATGGTACAAATAGAGTCCTCTCTCGTTACAACTCTGACTTAGCGCTCTTGATAATTTTTAAACAAGTATGTTAAAATGAGGAGGTTTCACTGGTCAAACACGGCAAATAATCTTCCAAATGATTTCTAAACAAGTATATTAAAATGAGGAGGTTTCACTGGTCAAACACGGCAAATAATCTTCCAAATGATTTCTAAACAAGTATATTAAAATGAGGAGGTTTCACTGGTGAAACACGGCAAATAATCTTCCAAATGAACTTCCCGCAGAGGGATAAATGTTATATATACTTTTCTCCCTCCCCAGAATGTGTAACATATAACAGACCTCATTTCCTCTGTATTTCTTTCAGACAGGAATGGCCAAACACTCGGCCGTCATCGTTTTAGTAACGTTCGTGTTGATACTCCTATCAGACTGCCGTCTCCTTGGTAAATTTTCTTTTGTTTGTTTCCGTAGTTTTTTAAGGTCATTGTGAAGGTGTATTCAGAGCATTTTGACGACTGTATTGCATGTGCAGATTCTCATACTATCGATGTGGGGAAGATGAGCTTAACAGAGAAACGGAATAACTTAAAGGTTTGAAATTTCTAAATGAGCATTGATTTCCACAACCCAGTGTTTTCATTTCATATTTCATATTTCAGAATATAAGAGAAAGAAGCTTTTTTTCATTATGGTGTATTTGTGCTGAAATAGGTGCAAAACAGAGGCGCGGAAGAAAAAGAAGCTTCACATCTCAGGCGAGAATTGGAAGGCCAAGCTCACGGCATGCAGGGCGGAACAGGCGGTGATCCACTTGTCGAAGCAGAAAAGCGGTCGAGTGCAAATTTCACGGTAGTAGCAGGCCCTGGAGTCCAAGTAAAGACGCCCAGCGGTGGATAGCACACAGCCGCGTGACTTATGGATAGCGCTACGTCGTGTCATTGGAGGAATATGCCGAATTTACGTATGTTATTAGTCCCTGCTTTTGTTAGGGATACCGTTATCAAGCAACGGTCACAGTTTACTAAAATTTTGCTTCCTAAAATTTTAATTATATTTTACAGCTAAAATGACTAAATACGGCCATACAGCCATCAAATTTAAGTCCTTTTATCAAGTACCTTCTCCAATGTTTATTTATTATTTTCATTTTAAAATTTGTTTCATGCTACAGGACTTTCCAATTTTAATCCGTTAAGAAAGGGAAATAGCAAGAAAAGTAAAAAAATTAATTGGAGCGGAGAATATAACGCAAAAATAAAAATTTAAATGGTTTTCAGAAGGTCTTGCTGTCATTACTACCATCTCTCTTGGGAAGAAGTGCATTTGATTAAAGTATGGGAAAATTATAATTTTTACAAATTTAATTAAAAAAAAAAATTTAATCAGTTTTCGACAGATTGTGTGAATTGTAAATAATTTTTTTATTTTATAATGTTACATTATAAGCTGATTTTTACTTTTAAGAGTAATGACAATGCAACTTTTTTAATTAGTTGGAATTTTGATGAGTGGATTTATAAAATTTTAATTTATGAAAATCAAATAGATTATTTTAGTCAACAATAAATTATGGAAAGCAAAAAAAATAAAATTCATTGTAATTTTCTCCTAGTAATTTGTTGTTTAACTATATAAATATTTAAGAATTAAAATCATTAAGAATTACTTAATAGAGCTCACATGCTTCAACATCTACTAGAGTTACTCCTATATGTGTATTTGTCACTTGTGGCCAAGTTCGATTGAAGAAACATATCAAGGATCATGTATGGACCATCTTTTGCTCTACAAGAGTGATTACTCTTCCTATCTATTGGCGTTTATGTAATACTTGAAGCTTCAGGTCAAGACAATAAGACAAAAATGTTGTAAACATTGTTGACAAGGCATATGGGATTTTTTATTTGAGAACTTGGGGTCAACATTACAAGTTTGATATTTATTGTTGTAAATCATTGTTCACAAGACATGTAAATTTTTATTCATCATGAATATTGAGGAGTCTTGTATTTTGTATGTGTGAAATAAGTTTAGGCTTCTTTTGACTACTATTGTTCGCTTTATGTTCACTCTAAGCCAATTTGATTTAGATATTTGAGAAAAGGTGTTCACTAAAGGAACTCTAATCATACAACTTAGCATGGAAAAATCTGTGGACCTATATTCATTACAATTTACTAATTTGTTATAGTATGATTATTCTAATATTGTTGGACTCTTTAGTAGGAAAATGATTGTATAGAAGTTCTCCATTCTTGACTTGTTGTTCATGGCATCACATTAACAAATAAATAAATTATATAAGTCAAATCAAGTTTCATATATGACTAGTTACAATTTCTAAACATAATTTGTGATTTTTAAAACACACCATACATCCCATTTAAGAAAACTAATATCCTTTTCTATAGTATTAATAGATAAACCATGAAAATTGGAGATTTTAGATAGAGCATCAAATATTTTAATGGAATATAAATTATCTAGGTAGGGGTCTCATGAAAACAATTTAAACTTAGTAGCCAACAAAATCCATCATAATTAATAATAATATCATTAAATTAATAAAATTTATCCTTCCAAACTTTAAACAAGCTAATTTTGTTATATTTTTTATGGTGAGAAATGATGGGCGAGCGGGAGTTTGGGTGGGAGAAGTAAAATTTTGAATTTTTGAACAATGGAGCAGGTTGTGGAGGAGCATGCTTTGAAGATTCATAGGTGGAATCGGTGCAAGATTCGAGTGGTAAGCAAGCTAAGGATGACTCTGAAGAGACTGGCCCCGAAAGAAACATTCAGGTGGACCCGGGGGGGGAATGTTGTCCCGATTGATATTCCTATTGAATGTACTAAAGGACACGAGGTTGAAAAAACCAAAAACGTGGCAGGGGCTGCTAGTGGGGATGGCGCTAAATGAAAACTGTGGTCGTCTAGTTGTTTAGAGTCAAACCAAATGGTAAATCAGTTTTCCCCCAGTTTGCAACATTTTTGATCTGGCTAAGGATAAGTTTTCCATTTCTATCCCTGATCTGGTCATTGATCATAATATCTCTCTAATGGATAGAGTGTTGGTTGGAAAATTTATGGGCCCTAGACCAAATATTGAAATTGTCAGGGTTTTGTTAAAAAGAACTCAAGAACTAATGGCCAAGTTCTTGTTTCTGCTCTTCCTAAGGGTTGTTTTTCTTTTGAGTTCTCCTGTACGGAGGAAATTTTGGTTGTGAGGAGTGGTGGCCCTTGGGTCATTGGAAAGTCCTCCTTAGCTCTCAAGAAATGGAACACAAACTTGGACCTTTAAGACTCGATTTTTGAAAATGTCTCAGTATGGGCGAGACTCCCTGGAATTCCATTGGAATATTGGAATGAGGATGTCTTTAGTGGCTTGGCTAACTCTTTTGGTGAGCTCTTATCAATAGACCCGATCAAAATGGCTAGGAGAAGGCTTGTTTTTTCTAGAATCTATGTGGGTGTGTCCCAAAATGCTGACCTCCCATCATCCATTGAAATACAATCGAAGTTGGGCACTTGGGTTCAAGCTATTGAGTTTGAAATGATTCATTTTGTGTGCTTTAAATGCAGAAAATCCGAGCACTGGGCAAAGAAATGCCCACTTAATGCCGATAATACAGAGGAGAAGCCCCAGCCTAAACCAATGCCAGTTTGGAAAAAGAAATCTGAAGGGGATGGAAAAGAGAAAAAAGAAAAACATGTTGGAGAGAAAGACAGTAAGATGTCTGAGGATCTTGTTAAAGCCCCCAAATGTAAAGATGATGTTGGGATTCAGGTTGTTTTGGAGTGCCAAGAACCTTTAAATAAACTATTAGAGATTGTAACTAGAGGGAATGAAAACAACGAGGTTGTCTTGTAGGTTGGAGAGTGCGACCTGGAGATTCAGGAGCCCCTTGACAATAGGCCAGAGAATGAAACATGTGGGAATGAGGATGAAGAGATTGGCCTGCATGATATTCCTTCCTAGGGTTTTAATGCATTGAATAAGGAAGGTATTCTAACGCTTGAGATAGGGACTCAGAATCCAGAATTAGTTGATTCTTTGGAAATAGTTAAGGATTCCTTTGTGGAATTGAGCCAAACTCTAGAGAAATCAAGTGTGAACTTAACCCAAAATACAAATGGTTTGATGGATACCTTTCCACTGGATCAAAAAGGGATTTCTGATGAGGATTGGAGGTTAGGAAAAGAGGAAGAAAGTCAAGAGGAAACTGATGGAGAAGATGTCAACTCCTATACCATGAAGAAGAAAAAGAAAAACCAACAGCAGAGTACACCGAAAGGAGTCACTACCAGAACTAGAGCTAAGGAAAATTGTGGAGCCACAAAGGGTAGTCAAGGAAGAAGATCTTCTCAATGGCATATGGAGCATGGAAGCTTTCAGGACATAGCAGATGGTGTTCAGAAAACCATTCCCAAAATTTGAAAATTCTCCCTTGGTAAGAAATGAAGATTATGTCATGGAATATTAGGGGGCTGAATAGCCTTGATAAGTAGGATGTGTTGCATAATTTTGTAAGGGATCACAAACCTGATTTTTTTACTTATCCATGAATCTAAAATGCCTAAAGAGAAAGTGGAAAAGGTTAAAATGTTTAAGTTTTGTGGGGTTCAGGGAAATAGTACGGAAGGCGCCTCAGGGGGAATTTTCACCTTTTAGAATTTGAATTTTATCAAAGGTGATCTGCTGTTTGAAAGCTCTAATCATGTGGCCACCGGATTTACTCATATTAGAGATAATTTTAGTTGGATCATTTCTAACATCTATGCCCCTAATGGGAAAAGGGCCAAAAATATCTTTTGGCAAGAGTTAGCGACTTTTCGCAAGAAATTCATTAATGAAACTTGAGTTGTTATGGGAGACTACAATACCCCTCTTCAGGAAAATGAGAAGTTTGGGGGTTCCCAGGTGAATATGGAAAGCAAAATGGACCTTATGGAATTCATTAATTATCAAGCGCTGATTGATCTGGAGCTGCAAGGGTCTTCCTTTACCTGGTTTAATCAAAGAGTGGGTAAGGAGTTGATTGAAGTCAGATTAGATAGGACTTTAATTTTTGATCAATGGTTTTTAAATTACTTTTACTCTTTAAAATCCCTCTCTAGGGTGGGCTCTGATCACTATTCTATCAGTTTTGTGGTGGACCCTATTTTGGCTAAGAGGAATTTCCCCTTTAGATTTGAAGGCATGTGGTTGTCCCACCATCAAATCTGTGAGGAGATGATAAAATGGTGGGGTATCTTTGTTTTTGGGACTGCTATGTTTAGGATTGCCAAAAAAATAAGAGAAGTTAAAAATAAGCTTAGAATATGGAACAAAGAATCCTTTGGTAACATCTTTAGAAAAAAGGTTGAGTTACAGATTGATCTGAATGACATTCAAGATAAAATCCAATTGGAGGGTTGTAATGTTGAGAACGGGAGGAAAGAAAATGAGCTATTTGTGGAGATGCATGATATAATAGCCAAAGAGGAGTATTTTTGGAGACAAAGATCTAGGGTGTTGTGGCTCTCAGCTCGAGATAAAAATACTAGATATTTCCACATTTTTGCTTTGAAACACAAGGCTACTAATAGGATTACTCACATTGAGTACAATGGAGACTGTTTTGAGAAGGATGAGGATATAAGAAGACGAGTTGTCCTTTCCTTTAGTAATCTCCTTTCGGCTAATGATGGAGTTAATCAAGACATGCAAGATCATCTTTCTGAGGCCATCCTTGATCTTGTTAAGGATGAAGATAACAAAATGTTAGCTGCTATTCCGTCTAGAGAAGAAATTAAGAGAGTTGTTTTATCCTTTGATGGAAATAAGGCCCCTGGACCTGGCGGTTTCCCTATGTTCTTCTTTCAGTGGTTTTGGGAGATTGTCGAAGAGGATGTGGTGAATGTTGTTAAAGAATTCTTTGGATCAAGGAGCATCCTTAAGGAGCTTAATGCTACCTTGTTGGTCCTTATCCCTATGCGTCTAGGTGTTGCGGCTTTGAAACCTTCAAGCCTATAAGCCTTTGTAATTCCTTCTACAAAATTATCTCTAAAGTCCTGACCTCCAGGCTTTTGATTGTGCCGCCTTCCCCAATTTCACCCCAGTAGAATGGCTTTGTTCCTAGAAGGAAGATTCTGGATTCTATTATAACAGTCCATGAAAATGTTCATTCTCTCTCAGAGTCTAAGACTGAAGGTTTCCTCCTTAATTTAGACATCTCTAAAGCGTATGATCATGTTGATTGAGAATTTTTACTCAGAATCATGAGGGTGTTTGGTTTCAGAAATAAAGTCCTCTAGCTGGTTAGCCAACTCATTTCAACTGCTTCTATTTCAATATTAGTTAATGGATCTCCTTTACATTTCTTTAATAATTCTAGAGGGCTAAGGTAGGGAGATCCCATTTCTCCTATTCTATTTACCATTATGGTGGAATGCCTTGGGAGGAACTTGAAAAAATGATTGATCAAGGATCCCTAGTGGGTCTGAGGTCTTCTTCCAGTAATTTGGTTTGCTCCCACCAACAATTTGTGGATGATACCATCTTGATGGGGAGGTCTACTTTGGCCGAAGCTAGGAATATTTAAAAAATTCTGGATGATTATGAGGGAGCATCTAGTTAGAAGGTTAATATACAAAAAATCTCTTTATTATTCTTCAATACTCCTCAGCCAAGGCAAAATAAGATTGCTGGAATTTTTGGTTGCAGAGTGGACTCTTTACCGTCTATCTATCTTGGGTTGCCTTTGGGCCTGAAGCCTTCAGAATATTTTTGGAATTCTTTGGTTGATAGATTCAACACAAAGCTTGTGGGGTGGAAAGGAGCTCTTCTCAGTCAAGCTAGTAAGATTCAACTTCTCAAAGCCACTCTTCAGAACCTTCTGATCTATGCTTTAAGTATTTTTAAGATCCCTTCTAAATATGTAGAGGCTATTGAAAAAATTCAAAAATGATTTCTCTGGTCTGGTGTCGAAGAAAGGAAAAGAATGCCCCTTATTGATTGGGATTCTGCTTGTAGACCAAAAACGTTAGGAGGATTGGGTCTTAGAAAGATCATGATGATGAATAGAGCTCTCCTAGAAAATATAATATGGAGAATTTTCTCATCAAATGGAGAATGGAACATCTTAAAGAGAAAATATCTTTCTAATATTGTCTCTCTCAAAACTTTTCTCGAGTCTCCTTGCCTGCCCCGTGGTTCGGCTCTCTGGAATGATATGATTAGAGGGAGGAACATTTTTTAATGGGGTATGGGATGGAGCATTAGAAATGGGAATCTGGCTAGGTTTTGGGAAGACAGATGGGTTATGAAGGAGCCCTTAATCTCTTTTGACAGTTTCAAAGGGTGGGTTGATACCTGCAAGGCTACTTATGGGATCTTTGTTAAAGACTACTAGAGAAATGCGGAATGGGTGAATCTGAGCCAGGTGAGTTTGGACCTTGCTCCACTCCAATCCTCTCTGATGGCGGTTAGAATGGGTTCGAACCAGCAGAAGGATCTTTTGGTTTGGATGACCAATCCTTTGGGCAACTACTCGGTTTCCTCGGGTGTCTCTTTGCTATCCTTTTCTCCTACCCCTCCTCCCTTCTAGGCTAAAGCTTGGATTAATCACCTGACCCCCAAGGTCAATATTTTATTTTGGATTCTCCTCCAGAATAAGGTGCTCACGGTGGATAACCTTTGTAAGAAGGGTTTTTAGATCCCCAATCGTTGCTACCTTTGTAAGGGAGAAGTGAAAAATGCTAACCATTTGTTCCTACATTGTTTGTATGTGAATTATATTTGGGGTAGGTTTTATTCTCTCTAGAACCTTTCATGGGTGTCTCCTAGGTCTATCAAAGACCAATTTATTCAGCGGACGACTCCCTCCTTGAATCCTTATCTACAAATTATGGTCCCTCACTTTCCCTTATATAGTCTGGGGAGTGTGGAAGGAGCGAAACAATAGAATCTTCAGGGACAAGGAAATTCTAGAGAATATTGTGTTTGAGAAAATTTACAAGCTAATTGTGGAGAACTTCAACAATTTCCCTTTTCAAGAGAACAATTTGGAGTCTGTGGTTTGCTCGAATTATGACCTCAACATGGCTAAAGATTGGGAAATCAAAAGAGATGTTTAATTTTGATGGAGTGGTGAAAGGAAATCCAAGGAAGGTAGGGAGTGGGGGTGTGATAATGGCATGTTTATTGTTGCGGTGGCTATTTATTTGGCAATACAAACAAATCATTTAGCCGAAGCCATTGGAGCTTTCCAGGTCATTGACATGGCAAGTAGAATGAACTTTAAAAATATATGGATTGAGGGCGACTCTAAAATTATCATTGATTGTCTCCTTGGCAAGTCCCTCCCTTCATGGACCATTAAATATTGGATAGATGAAGCTAGGGATACTTTATCTAGATTTGACAAAGTGAAAATATCCCATGTCTAAAGGGAAGCTAATAGTGTGGCTGACTATTTTGCTAATGAGGGGATTAAACATAATGGGCAAGTGATGTGGCAGAATTGTAATGAGTTGGGTGTTGACGTCAGATATTTAATCAACTATTAGATCACCCATGGGAGAGACGTCACATTTAATGATGATTAAAAAGAAGGATGCCAAGTACCAAAACATCATTCGATACTCTAGCAAAGCCGTAATAATTTTGATTGATGGTAAGGGATGGCACATTTTGTGGGTGCTTTGGGTATGCTGCAGACTCTCTGGTCTATTATTTCATGGAGTGAGCTACCGGAACAAGATAATTGCTACCATGGGAGGAAAAAAAAAAAGGGCGGAGCCGATGGGCTACATGAAGAACAAGAAAAAATCGAAGGTCTAGAAGAGAATTGAGTAGGGAGGGCTTCAGCCTTTCATTGATAAGCTCCATGGTCCTAACCCGAAGGTCTTTGAGTATTTTGGAAAACACTAGAATAATGGTGATATAATTCTCTCAGGGAGGAAGGCTAAGGTGAATGAAGCTCTTATTGGGGAAATCACAGGTCTTTATACAAATGGTGTGAAGTTCTATCGTGACAGGAAGTTCTCGAACAAAGCTGTAATTAGTTTCCCTAAGTCTAAGGAGGAAAGAAAGGAGTTGGTCAAAGTCTACAATAGTTACTTCAATGCCGAGAAGATCAAGAATATTTGGAGGGAGGTGCTCATGATTCTCATGGAGTACATCACGCTGGATGATAGATTTACCAGAGTCTACGGTTACCATTTCATCCTCTTCAATCATTTTCGACATAAGGTAAGGGTCTATTTTCCTCATTACCTGCTCTGTTCCATGAATAATAGTATTGAGGAACATATAAAAAACCCTAAGAAGAATCTGGTCCTGCATGTTGGCCTTATGCGGCTTATCCATGAGCACTTTAAAAATATGTTGGCCTTTTCTAACCCTCTTTTGGCCTCGGCCTTGGAAGGTTATGATATCGAGTCTAGTTTTTCAGAGGGCAAAGATGAATTAGACCCTGAGTGGCCTGAGGAAGATACTCCCCCTCCCAGTAAGAAAAATAAGAATACCCCTCTTGCTAAACCCTTGAACAAAAAATGTAGCCCTGCAAATACTCCTTTTGGTACTTCTTAGGTTAAGAATGTCAAGTCGAAGGAGCCCCCTGTTAATAAGTTGGTTTCTTATTCGGGGGATTCTCCGGATGAGAACTCTGCCCCCAAATCTAATGAGGAATCATTTTCCTCTTTTCCTACCATTGATAGAGAGAAAAGACCCAAATCCCCTGGTGACCTCAACCCTGATACTTCAAGCCGGATAGGGAATTTCTGGAAGATATTCTGGCAATGGCCAAAAATGGTCCAGTTGACTATTTCAAAATTTTGAAATGGGTTTTCCATGAGATAAAGTACATCAATTTAAAAAATAGGGCACTCACTAGCAAGTTGGAGGTGTTGGAAGCTAAAGTGGATTCTCAGAACTCTACTGAGGTCTTATGGACTATGGAAGAGAAGATGGCAATGGATGATTGCTTTCAAAGAACAATTGAACTCACAAACAATCAGAAGAACGACAACGAGAACAAGGTCAACTACCTAGAAAAGGAAATTGGTAAGATTAGGGATACTATGAAAACCAACATTGAGCATAACCAGAGAGTTGTAAAACATAATGCCACTATCCTGAATGCTATGGTGGAGAAAATGGAAAACACCCAACAAGGGTCGCTAATTGTGGATCTAGAAGTTGATAAGAATAAAAGTAAGCATGAGGATTCTGGCCCTTTGAAGAGAACAAGAGACAACTTGAAGAGAAGAGTGGATTCTTCGCCTCTGGAGAGTCAGGACCTGAAGAAGGTGACATAGGAAATGTGCAACCTAGAAGTTGAGGTTACTGAGACTTTAAAGTCTCTTGGTTAGTTTTGGTTGTGTTTTTTGTTGTTGGCTTCTTGTTGAATTTTTGCTAGCTCTTGGTTGGTGGCTACAATCCTTTTTTTCTTTATGTTGTTTAGAAATCTTCCTATCTTTGGGTACTCTGATGGTTTATTTTAATATGGCTTGTAAACTCTGTGGTTTTGGGTCCCTGTAAAACCCATTTTTTCCTCTATCAAAAACTTAAAACAAGCTAAAAACTAGCCTAAACTTATTACACATATGGAAAATGCAAGTAAAATCCTTAGTATTCATGATGAAAAAAAATAACACATGCCTTGTCAACAATGATTTACAATAGTAAATATCAACACAACAATGTTATCTTGGGGCCTCACTCAATGTTGGGACTTTTTCCAACTTTGAGGTTTCACCCACACTCTAGTCTTGCAACAAAAAAAACACTCATTGTTAATGGAGAGGGAACCCAAAGTGAGTGGAAGTTGACTGATGAGGTGGAGATGCATGGATAATTAATAAAATAATTTTAAATAAATACATTGTTTTTCCATATCCAAAAGGGAAAATAAATGAAATAACAATTTTATTTATTTATAGAGAAAGATAATGTGGGAATATTAATTAATTTAATTAAATAATTATAAATAATTGTTCAATTGTTATGATTTTTGAAAATGATAAATTGTAGAAATTAATTAAATAATTATAGACTATTTAATCAATTTATAGGAGGAGAATATTTATTAAATTAATAGAGGAAAATGATGAAGTAGGTGATTTAATAAAATATTTTTTTAAAATTATTTAATGAAATTAGAATTACAGGGAAATTTTAAATTTTAAATAATTAATATTTAATTAAAAATTATTTAATTATCAAAGATGAAGGGGAAAAAATTCTAATTTAGTTTAAATAATTAAATTATTTAATTAATACTAGAAGATGAATTAACAAGACATGATGATGAAAAAATGATGTTTTACAAGAAATGAGTTAGTCAAATTTAGGTGTCTACATTTCCCCCCTCTTTGAGAAAATGCATTTTTACAATGTTGTTTTAAAGATAGTGTGAATTTTTTTGTGGTGACATCCCCTAATTAGCCTGAGTGAATGAAGAAACAGAGGTAGGATGCCCCGTTCAGAAGTTAAAAAAATAAAATTGGTCAAACTTGTGAAGAGGTGTGATCAAGTTGGTAGGTATAGAGAAAATGAAAAAATATTAAAATAAATGTTAAGGGGATGTAGTGAAGGACATATGATAAATGAGGGGAAAGAGGGTGAAGGGGTAGGTAGAAAAAAATTAGGGCTAGGTGGCTATAAATAGTATGTTGAGAGGTCAATTCTCCTCATTTATAATCTTAGCTTTTGAGATTTTAGAGATCTAAATGTAACATGCACATTGTTCTACATAGTAAAATTTCCTATGTTTTACCCACAAGTGAAGAGTTTATGCATCTAACCTTTAAGAGCAATAAAAAAATTATTTTCCTTTGAATAATAAATGCACTTTTGAAACATATTTCAAACTTTCCCCTTGCATACAAAATAATTCCTTTCATTAATTCAAATAATGATGATACATAATTTCTATATGAAATTTCATATTTAAAATTCCTATAAAAATGGATACAAGATACATACATAACTTAAACAAGATTACATAATATATAAAGTACAAATGGTCCAATAAGTACCCCTCAAATATTGGTTGTCAACTGATGAGGAGAAACATCACTCAAGCGCTTTTCCACCAACCATGGATTTACTGCAGTCCCCCACACATCTACCTAGCTAGTAAGATGGCCCTACCCTTTGACGAAAAGATTGGTTTGGTAACCTTGTAGCAATAGCCTATTCTAAGCTTGGTGTTGTGTCCTATACATTTCTAGAATTGACATACAGTGGCTACCCCCTACATGTATTTACATCCCGGCCTAGTATGTAATCACAGACCATAGTGAAACTAACATTGTAAACAATGGCCTCTTTACACTACTTTGGTCAAAGTATTCATCACCTAGAACATTGAGTGGATGTCTCTTAATCACACACCTTCCTAGCTCAATTTAGATTAATGACCATTCATAATATATACCTAGGTTACCCCATTTCCCATGGATAAGATAAATCCCAAGATTAACCCACATAGCATCTCATAAAAAAATGACTTTACTACCAAGGTGATTCTAGCAACTTCTTACTCTTTGCTACATACGTTTAGTTTAGACATCCTACATATAGCGATGACAACTATGTATCATATAAATATGTTGCACTCATATAAACTCCCATATAAAGGGTACATACAAACATAACTATTAAGATATGTTCTACAACATAATGCACAACCAAGAAACATGCAATCACAAACAAACACCATAACATATTCAAAGGCATTCTTTTCCAACATAGTAATAAAACTAATTTGACCTTTCCAACATAATGAAAAAGGTATAGAAACTAGCATGCCTATATAATGCTCCAATTTATTAAACTCCTTCCTAGTTTGAATCCTCAAGCTTTCTTGATGCCTCATTCAAGATCCACTTGATTACCCTCTTCTCACTTTTCACTAACTCTCACAACAATCACAAATACAAAATAGAAAAATAACTCTCAACTCACTAACTCAAAAATCACAACAAAATAACATCAAGATAATCAAAATGATAAGTGCAGCAATTGGTAGAATGAGCACCTCTATTTATACTAAATTGTGAGCAATCTAAGGCTACGAACAAGATAATATTTTTTCCACCTTTCTATCCTCATGCAATGAATCATTAGTCTAACTCATAGGTTTGAAACACATGACAGTCCTCTATATTTTAATGGTTGATTCAACCTATTATAAAGGAAATAAAGACTCATTTACTGAGTCAAATGAAAAAAAAATCTCATAAACAAGTTTCCTATTTTGAATTTCTTCACATATTGATGTCATGTTTCCATTTGACTAACTCTTACAAACTAATAATAAGCTTATGTGAATTTAGAAAACTTCTTAAGAATTGCATACTCTACAGATTGGTGCCACCTACTCAAGTTGGCAGCACATATTCTAGCATTGGCTTGGCTTCTTCAAATGGCTTACAAAATATTTTAGCTTCCCTTTAAATGCTTTACACAACAACATTATCATAAATGCTTTTGTTTTGGTTGACTTAGTCATTTAAGTCAACTTATGCACTAGAAGAGATATAACCAAAGGTTGACCCAAACATGATATATGTGCTTCACTTTAGTAGCATTGTTTACTGAGCTTAGCAATCATTACATATGTTTCCAATATATATATTTGAAATGGGTGAAAAATAGGTTGGTTATCAAAATAGGGGTATGGTGGACCTATTTCTTATTATTTCATTAGGAAATGAGATCCAAAAAAAGAATTGACTTACAACCCTTATGTGAGTCAACTCAATGAGTGGATCTTCAAATTTCCTTATGACTGAAGGATAACGAGTCAAGTTCACTAGGAAATTTTGGGAGAAAAACTAAAAATAGAAAACTAACCCACTTATGCCAAATTAAACTTGAAACAACAATATTAAACTCAAAATTAACAAAACCATAAATTAAATTGTAGATTTGAGAAGAGAAAAAATGTGTTTACTAGTCACCAAAAGTGAGTTTTTGAAGGCTAACTGGGACTCATTCTCCTAGGGGCGAATGGGTTCACTATCAAGATTTTTTTATAACTTTCGGGGGCCTCTGATCCAGATCTGAATCTTCCAATTTGTCCAAGTGGCAGTGTTGAAATGTCAAAAATAATTTCTCTAGATGAGTTTCCATGAGATGACAACAATTATGACAACTTTTGCATCTTTTTCAACTTCTTCAAATTTGATCTTCAAGAGGTCTTCAATCTTTCTTCCACCTAGATCCAGGGTGTTAGCTCTCAAAAACGCAGGCCAGATGCCTCAAGAGGATGCCAATCTCTTGGTACTCTTTAGGGTAACAGACAAGGTTAAAGAAACTCAACCTTCTACTCTTTAGGTGTTGCTGGACCTAGGTGGGTATACCTATTTGAATCAGGTAGACTTAACTTTTAAATCTTCTCCATAATGCCCCAAATTTTCCACAATGGCAAGTTTGAAATGAACAAAATGAGACAAAATTGGTAATAATTGAAAACCAATATCCAAGAAACTAAAACCTAATAAAAGAAGAAATGTGAAATGAAACTAAAACGAAATGAAAGACTAGTGCCTTATAGGGTTTACGAAGTCAAGAAAATCTAAAATAAGTCCATTTGTTCTGGCAAACATTCAAATTGCTTAGCCTTTTATCTAGTTTATAACTTGTATAAACGTTCAATATTTATGACTACTGAGTTCTTCTTAATAATCCTAATTTATATTCCCTAATTATTATGATCAATTCAAAGGATTTAATCTTTATTGGAAAGAAACAATTAATTGATCATACAAGTACAACAAATGTGCATCGATGAACAATGTAAAAACTCGTTTACATTAATTTAAATAACCAGGAAACACCATTGAGGAGACAACTTCAATAATACTCTTCAATAAATACCATAAACAACTGATACTAGAAAATGTCACGCCATCATATTAAATTTTCATCTTGATATCTCCATGATTTACATATGCTACCAGTCTCATCTTCTTTCAAAAAAATTATATCTTAATGTATATGCCCTATCTTCTATCTCATTCTACCCTTTTACATTGCCTTCCAAATGGACATTTATACATTGGGAATATGAAAGGACGCGTCCCTTCGGAAATAGGAGAAAACAAGAATATAAAACAAAGACACATAATGATTAAGCTCTAGTTAACCATAAGTGAGTCGCGGCAAGGTAATCTAAATAATCCTGGCAGTTAAAAGTATCCGCATCCTCAACGACATTCTGGATCGCGGTTTCCATCTTGATCATTTCTTCAATCTGCTCGCTCACTTCTTCTAATGTTGTATCCTCTGCAGTTGATGTCTTCATAATTTCTTTCAACACCGTATCACATTCGTTCCTCCACCTAGTGGCAGCTTCAACCAATCCCTTTTTATCCCCGAGCAATTCCTCATAGAATTTTTGATGGCGACTGATAATATTGTTTACGGATTCAAGTGCAGTACTGCCAGCCTCTTCTCGTGTGGTCAATTCATGAAATTTATCCATAATCCGCTCATTCATCCTCTCATGCTCCTTCACCGCATCCAGAGTAGAAGAATACTTTCCCCATAATTGATTTAACCAGGATGTTAAAATGACCTGTCTTTTCTTAACAATGGCTATAATGGCATCATACTTTCCTTGACTATAAGCACTTGTCCCGACCCAATGATCTTTTGTCTGAGAGCTTTCTCCTTGAGTGAGCATTTTGGCTGGAACTATTGGAACACCAACCAAGTCTTTCAACTTATCATTCTCTCTTAGCAGTCTCTCATTATTTGCCTTATACATTTCTCTTTCCCTTATCAATGCTTGAATCTGTGCTTTATTCAGTTTGGCAATATCAATTCCAATCTCTGCAGTAACCATAGGATCAGCCTCTCCAAATTTTAAGGTCATGACATGACCAAATGCCTTTTCTGTGTCAATCACTATTGATTTCCTGTGGGGTGGCTATAAAGCCCATATCATTAATGATCCTTCATCAGTGTTGAATTTAGAACCTGCATATACCTCTGTCACCTTATCCTTATCCAATTTATGTGCAGTATTACTATCTTTTAAGAAACTATCAAACACTAATGCAAAATTTAAATCAAGTCCAGGAAAGATCATTACGCCAGCATTCTCCAACATTTTTCTCCCCTTTTTAGGAGTCATATTCATCATTTCATCATCCACACATCTCTTTAATTGATCCAAAAGTTGCTCTTCATTCACAGAAGTGATGGCATCGACTCCTCTTATTTCCTTTCCCTTTTGTTTGTACAAAAATACTTTAAACCCTGGAGAATTTATAAATTCATTATCTGAGACAAACGACCTGTATTCCATATGTCTTGCATCAACATCACCACTTTCAAGGCTCTGTTCCCTAATTGGGCAAACATACTTCTGAGTCCTCAGCCTAGATACTTTCTTTGTTATGCTCTGTGGCACTTTATTTGTTGGAGTTTCCTCACTCCCAGAAGACAAGTTTCCTATATCCTGCAACCCCTGATTATAACTTTCAACCACTGCCTCTGCTTCTTCTTCATCCAGATTTCTGATCATGTCATCAAAAGGATAAGATACATGCTGATACCTTCCAAAATTAATCCTTTCCTTGGCTGAATTGATATACCCTTCAGGATCAAAATTTTTCCTGGGTGGCCCCCTTTTCATACCATAGTGCAACAATCTATCAAGAATTGAGTTATATCCTTCTTTAGCTAACAAGGTGAAATCACCAAAACATAATGTACTAGGCATAAAAGCCTGTTTCCCATAAGAACTGAAAAGTATCACATTGCTGAAATCTAATTGTCTAACAATTTCCAAATAAGCAATTCTATTTGGAACTGTCCTTGGCAAAATAAAAGGGGCATCCTCAAACCCATACACCCTGATCATTATGGCTCCTTCCAAACAGTACCAGTCACCCCAGTTATGATCAATTGGCCCATTGAAATCCTTTTGCCAAAGAAACCTCTTAATCTCAGCAGTTAATGAATAATTACAAGGATACCTATACAATTTGTACAAGGTTTTCACAAAATACTCTTCAAAATGAATGAAACTAGACCCAACAAACCTGCTATCCCAAATGGCAGTCCACAATTGAATAGGCAATGCTTCACCCTCTTTACCAACTTGAGAAATTCTCATCTTTGAAGGCCACACTCCCAACTCTTGTCCATAATACAACACCAAGTGCATCAACAATGAATAATGTCTTAAATGAACAATAGAAGCTCCACTCTTTATGGCCACCAACCCTGAATCAAGCTCCCTGGCAATATATGAAGCAAAATCAAATGGCCTAGAGTTGTGATATTGAATATCCACTGTGATAATCATTAGTACAATCGACATGAGCTCCGAGGAATCCATCCCCAACACTTGACATACTAAAAAGTATGTGTACTTCATATAAGGCTTAAACAGATCTACATGATAAGGAGGCCCCTCAGATTCTTGCAAAGGTTCTGACTTGTTACCCTTTTTAATCCTATGGATAGGCAACCTCCAACCCTTATATATTGTATCCATTCTTGAAAACTCTTTCTCCAACTCCTCACAACTGATTTCCTCATTACAAAACCCTTCCAATTTGAAAACCTTGCCTATTGCTTCCTTGGACACATATATCTATGGCTTTCCAGATGGGTCACATACTTGTGCTTTGGATCATAGTTATCAGCAAGCAGTTTTATCAATTCTGCATTTACAAATGCATTAGGGCACACCAGTTTCCCTACATTTAATTTCCATGGGTTGCAGACTGGTTCAAAACGGTTTCTTCTATGATAATGGAAATTAAAAAGCTCATAACCCCTTATTCCAGTCCAGACATCACTTATGAACTTACACTTGTCATCTAATTTATCAATCTCTGCCCTAAGTTGTGCAGACCTCCTTGCTTTTGGGCTCGAGCTAGGTAGCTGATCAATAAGATCTTGATTTAATCTCCTCTCAGTACCCTCTTGCTCTGTATCAACTTTTTGCTTCTTTCCCTTTGACGAACTAGTCACAACAAGCTTTCTACCCCTACCCTTTCCAGAACTAGAGGACTCCATTCTCAAACTTTATATAATCGAAATGAAAAATCCAAAGAGTAATCACTTACAGTTTTCTGCTCGAGCTTTTCAGACTGAAAATCGTCCCAGTTCTTTGTTCAGCACGCCAATTCTCCTGCAATCAACTCGGAACTGAAGAATTGATTCAATCTCTACTATTATATTCCATCGTGCCATTAATGAAGCACGAATGAACACCAATTTGAAACTGGCACTGTCACATCAAATGTCTTTTCGGTAAGAGATTTTCAAATCTGGGGTGAAATCCATTTTCAACGTCTATTACATCTTTCGCCAAGACAAAAATGTAGTCTTATCAACACCTGGAATCCAAAAATAATGAAATTTGCTCATGTTTTACATGTCGCTGTAACATTCTGAGTCGGGGAGACGTTACATAGACCTCACTATCTCACATCGATATGCATTCCCTTCAAACTATAGTCGCCAAGAGAATTTTACCCTTTGGCTGAAGAATTATCACTTCGACATATCCTCTGAATTGTCTCGCCGAAAAATCTACAAATGAAAATACACTTTCGGCAAGACAATGAATCTTCGAGAAGACTCATACCGATACCAAATGTCCTACCGAAAACATCTCTACAGATTACTCCCACTTGGTGAGACTCTCCCCGAATTTCTTGTCGGTATAACACTCGGACCTCGGCAAAGCTCACGCCGAAAGATTCCTCTCCTGGCGACACATATCTCCATCGGCATATCTTCTGAATCGGCAAGACCTCGACACCTTTTGCAACAGCCCCTTGAATCCCCCTGTTTTAAGTTCGGCAAGACAAGATTGACCTCGCCAAGACCTTCCCCGAAGACACAAGTCTTACAGAAAACTTTGCTTACGAGTCAATCGGCAAGACACAATGATGTCGCTATGACTTCATGCCGATACCCATTAGTTTGGCCGAAATGACCCTACCACATTACTAATCGGCAAGACCGACAGAGTTCGCTGTGACATTATGACGATGCCCCAACATATGCCGATATGAATCTTCAGAGTCACTGAAACAAAAGGAAAAGTCCTACCAACTATCTGCAACCAATACATATTAGAGAAAATATATCTCAAGGAGACTTTTACCATGTTTTGCTGATATGGTTTAATCTAGAATGAGAAAAGGTAACTGGATTAAAGCTGGGTCATATGACGTAGAATACGCAAGACAATGCAAAGAGGGGATTTTATGCTTAATGTAAAGACTCAATGATGGAATATTCATGAATGCAATAGATTGTAAAAATTCAAAATTTTACAGTTTTAACACAAGGAAACACAACATAAGAGGGAAAAATTGTTTGTTTTTGGTGAATAGGGGTTTGCATTGGTCAAACCCTATTTTGGAAATCAAACCTTGAAATGAATGAAATCATGAAAGACGAAATGAAGAATAACAAAGCAATGTTACCACTCAACAAACCCTTAAATAAACCTTAGAATGAAGTTCTACAACTTGCATGAAATGGATTCGATGGATGTGGATCTTGACACATGAATCTTACTTGAAATAGCGTTTTGAATGCTTGATTTGGTCATGAAACCTACATCACAATGTTAGCTTCAAAAACATGCATGATGCAAGATGACTTTGATATGACAATTGGATCTTGAATACTGCAATAAAACTTTGATAAATATTCTCTTGAAGTGCTCTCGATCATCAAAATTTCTCTAAGAATTCTCTCATCAAAATTGCTAGGTGAAACATAGTGAAATAACCATGCATTTATAGATATGTATCCTTAATTTCTTGAAATTCAAATATTAGAAGCCAACATTGAATTATAGATTCATTCAAGCAAATTTTTAGAGTTCTTAAATTATTGTATGGTATTTTAAAAGCATTTCATTCTCCATGTGCTCTAATATTTTTTTAATATTTTCCCTAGAACCAATAAGGGGTTGTTGGCCCTTTACTTTGTTAGTGGTTATCACTTATAGACCCTTTCTTCAATATATATATATATATACATACATACATACATACATACATACATACATATATGGCAAGATTGTGTCAATAAGGATAAATTTTTATGAGGATTCACCATGAAAATTAATTTCCATAGCTAGTTTTTGCTAAGAATGTCAAGATTGTTTCTAAATTTTGAGTTATGTGTACAAATTCACTAATAAATCAATAATAATAAAATATAATTTTTAGAAAAAGAAAAGATTTGCCAAAATTTAGAAAAATTTAAGGGCCTTTTCTTAAAGTTATGAATGATGCTAAAGGATCAAATAGAAGATGTTTAGAATATAGTTAAAGAAGAGATACCTTTCAAATAGTTTTCTAATCCAACAAAAAAACTACTTTAGTCTACTTCTTATCCTTCTATATAATGGTGAAGTCTCCTAGAAGATTGAAATTAAAAATGGTTTCTCTTTGGGGGGCACCAATATTCCAAACAAAAAAATCAATAGAACAAAACAAAAATGAAATATCACCATGACCAAGCTCAAGTTTTGATGTGTAATTATACAAATCTCTTTTAGGTGTTAAGGAGCATGTCTCCAAAATTTTCATGTAATTATTACATGAAAAAATCTAGATAGAGATCCCTAATTAAATATTTTTGTAGTTAATATCCCCACAATTACTTCATAGGAATACAATAAACACTATATTTTAAGTCAATTACTATATAAGAACTCATAGAAATTATATTTAGGATGAATAGAGGCAAAACTTTGAGGAATAATGGTTTTAATGCTATTTTTTACTTTTTTAAGAGATTATCAAAGATGACCTATTGGAAATGGTAGTTCAAGACTTAAGGCATCACCTCAAATTATATAAGAAGATTAATTCCTCTTGATCAACCTTATTTGTAATGAAACTCAAGCTATAAATATAGAAAGATATTCCCACACAAATTTTTCAAATATGTAGATCTATTTATTTTTTGGTATGCCTTGGTCTATCTTATCATCATTCTACTCCTATATTTTTTTTACATAATTATTATAAAAGGAATAAGGAATATTAATAGAACCTCATTATTATAATAAAAAAACAAATAGAAATTAACACTATGTCAAAAATGTTTAATATTATTGAAGGTTTTATTTTATTTAGGGAAAAACTCATATATAATAAATGCTCACTATATCCAAAAAAATATTTATGTTTCACATGTAGAATTTATAACTTAACATCATTGATAATTATTTGGGAAACACAAAAATGATTGTACTATTCAAGTAATTATTAGTCATACAGACTAAATTTGTGAGTATGTATTAGTTGGATGGAATATCGTAGGATCTCTAATTTTTTTAGAAATATGAATTGGCCTTTTATCTATCTACAACTAAGATTTGGAGGTGTGACTCATCATGAAACTTGCCACGTCAACATGTCTAGTGAGAAGTGTCCAAATTTTAATTTAAGTTCAACTGAAACTTAATCATGGTATGAACCTAGTAATTGAACAAAAAATATCATTTTTTGTTAGTAGAATATCATATTTTTATTTAAAATATATCTTATATACAAAATAAACTCACCAAATATCTATTGGTAACCAGAAATCTTTGTTATCTCTAATATTTATATCCAACAAAAATAAACCAATTGTTGAACACTAAAACTTTTTGACATTCCTTCATATTTCATGAAAAAATACAAGGTATTTATTGTGTTCACCTTTTACATGTGTGATAAGAAAAACTATTAATATGAAATACTCTAATGAATAGATATTGCTACCCCAATAGTTGCATACATAAAAGTAATATTTTTCACTTTGACAACAATACTTGTTAAAATGAGCATCTTATTTTATAAATGATGCACATATAATGAATAATTATGATATTTTATTTGAAACAAAAAATTATCCATCATTTGTTAATGACTCTATTTATGGATTTTATGTAACATTCATAGATTCTAGTGCATTCAAGCATGGGTCCATCTCATCTTGATTAACATTTGATTAATTATTTATCTATTTATGAACTAATTATTTACATATAAAAATGTTACAAGATTGTATTTTTTTATTTTATTGCGATAGATATCCCTACGACCCAACCCAATGCCCAAAAAGATGAACTTACAAATGCTATAACATCAATTACACCTCCACAATTACTAACCCCTCTCCCCTATTAAAGACTAAGAGACTAAGTGTTCACATACCGTATGCTATTTTCAACAAAGATGAGACATTAATATCTGTCAGTAGATTTGACACTATGGCCAAATGGCTTTCCAATTCATTGACTTTCCTCTGTTTTTCTGGACCATTTTCTAAATGGGACAAAATAGTTTTTCATATCAGAAAGGCAAATAAGACCAAACATTAAATTTGAACGCTCATAAAGTATTCAATGACCTTATCTACTAGCATATATATATTTAATAATATATATAAAATACGTTGAGAGATATCCTTCTCGAGGCGCCTATTCAATTTTTATGTGAAAATTTGATTAAAAAATAGGAACTTTGAGAAGGATATCTCTCAGTGTATTTTATATATATTATTAAATATATATATGCTAGTTTTATCCTTCTCGAGGTGCCTATTCAATTTTTATGTGAAAATTTGATTAAAAAATAGGCACATTGAGAAGGATATCTCTCAGCGTATTTTATATATATTCTTAAATATATATACTAGTTTTATAATAAATAGTCTCAAATCTTTGTGATTTATTTTTTATTGCTTTTTGTGATCAAATCTAGTTGATTGTGATTTTTTTTATTTCAACAAATCTCTTTGATTTGATATTTTTTATTTCATCTAGTCTCTTTGTTTTGATTTTTTTGTTTATGAAATCTCTTTGATTTTGATTTTTTTGTTTCATTAAATATTTTTGTTTTGATTTTTCTATTTCATGAAATCTAGTTGATTTTGCTTTTTTTGTTTCATTAAATCTCTTTGATTTTGATTTTTTTGTTTTAACAAATCTCTTTGATTTTTTGATTTTTTTGTTTCATAAGTTCTCTTTGCTTTTGATTATTTTATCAATTCAAATGTCTTTCATTTTGATTTTTTTATTTGATCAAATCTCTTTGATTTTGTATTGAAAATCTTGATATATAATTGATTTTTTTTTTTTAATCAAATCTCTTTGGTTTTGATTTTTTTATATGATCAAATCAATTGAAAAATATAATTGTCTTTTGTTTTTGTGACTAAAAATTACTTCCTATTTTTCTTAAGAGTGGCTGCATAAAATATTTAAAAAGCCTCTCATTTTGTATATGTGTTATTTCTAGCATTTACATTTGAATTTTTTTTCTCTTTCAAAAGAGAAAATATATTTGGAATGAAATAAAACAAACATATGATATTTCATTCTTGTTTGATAAATGTTGAACAATAATTTAAAATTATGACTTGTTTGATAAATGTTGAACAATCATTTAAAATTGTCACCATCATCTCATAAGGGAATAGGGTTATCATTATAAATTAGGTTTGGATTAGATTCTAATTATTGATATATCCCAAACTATTTCATATTGTGAAATTAAATTAAATTCTAATTTTAAAATATCATAAAATATTTTACATACAAAAGCTCTCGATTTGTATATTAATAATGATTTCAATTGAAAAATATAATTTAAATGAGTCTATTAGATGACCTTCTTTGGAAATTGGGTTTTTCAATGATCAAACCAAACCAAAAAAAATGATTGTATGAAAGGCTTATCTTCATTACAAATTGAGTATTTTTATTACCATATCAAACAAGACAACAAAGCCGATAGAGATGAGTCATGTCTCATCCCAAAATAATTCCTTATGAATTCAGACATCACCACTTTTCCACTGGCTCTCTTCATCTTTGTATCTACATCAGCAAAAGTTGTGATGCCACAAACATGGAGTGTCCATGAAATAGATGTTACCTAGTTTTACCATCTCCAACACAAAAAGATTTCTAGTTCAAAAAAAAAAGATTTCTTTGCATATCAATTCAACGTGTAGAATTTATCTACGCGTTAAAACTTCCAAACCCATAAGACTATCCACATATTCAAAAGGTTGGAATTTTTTATTCCACTTCAAACCCTTGAACACCCAAAAACTAATTCTGATTACATTTCAATCCTTCGAATTAAAAAAAAAATTACAATCTTAAAATTTGAATTTATTTCAAAACACTTTTATTTCAGGGGTTAACCTTGAATTTACCCAAAACAAAATAATTTTAAATTCGTTCAAACCAACCCATAAATTAATTTGTGATTAAAGCCAATAACAATGTCAAAAAATGTTATGCATGTAAAGAAAAACTAGAATGAACTCGTGAAAAAAGAACACGGTAGGAGAACACGATAGATCTCATTTATTTCAAAACCATATTCATGTAAAAAGATGCATTTAGTTAAAATAGATTCAGTCACTCACCTCTTATGTGAAGTAATTTATGTGCATCACTGCAAACTCCATGAAGAGCCTTAATGAAGAATCGAAGGACTGCAATTTAAATACAATCTGCCATGGAAATCCTAAACCTTAAGAGCATTATTTCTCAAGTAATTGAGACATAAAAACCTGATCATATCAAAACAAAAAATGCTTCTAGATAGTTTTCAAACAAAATGAAAACAATAAGGAACATGTAGCTGTAAATTAAATTATGGGATTTTAACATGTCAACTCTTCTGGTCGCCCCAATTCATTTCATCGACCCTACAACTTAAAAGTTCATCTCAAGAAATGAAAACATCAAATGAGGCATTGCATTTTACATAGGAAAATTAAATATGGTATTTAAAAAAAAAAGAAATTTAAATATGGAGACTTCATAGGAATATAGATTTATTCCATCAAATACTTACCATGACACAACCAAAACCATAAACAAGAGAAAATCAAAACTAAAAGACGAACCTTAAAAAGTATCAAATCATGAAGAAAATGCAGTTGAGGCTCTCACCAAAGAGCTCGATCAACTCATTTCTCTCGGGCTTGGAAACCTTGACCTCCTCCTGCGTGTCCTTATCACCCTTCACCACATGAATTGATCTGAGTAGAGGAGCAATTGCAATCCTAAATATATCGTGTGTATGTAATGGCTAAGATGAGCAGGTGGAGAGGTGGCAGATTAGAGAAGGTAATTCGGGTATGCATGCATGTAATGGCTAAGATGAGCAGGTGAAGTGAATATTTTTTAACTTCATTGTCAAAGAGATTTACTAATTAATATAGGAAAACATATAATTTTTTGAATACTAGCAATTGGTAGTCAATTATTTTAAAAAGACAAAAGTGTTAACTAAGATTTGTATTTCACTGTAGATTGCCTCTTGGCGAAACAATTAGAATTGTAGAATGCAATTCCTTCCATTCCATTGGTTTCAATCAATGTTTTCCTAGATAGGACAAATAGCTTTTCATCTCATGTATTTCTATCCGTTGGTGGAGACATCCGATTTGGTATGTCAATGTTAGGTCAAGGGTTATATAGGTATAAATGTTGATTATTATTTTGTTAAAGATATGTTTGAAGGATTAAGTTATTAAAATATTTGGATTATTTCCAATCAGTTTTAGATACGTGTTAAATGATAATTCAATAATCTCATATTTCGCTTGACTTTATATAATGTCAATTCATTATAAGTTTAATGTTATATCAATATTTATAGTTAGTGCACTCACAAAAGTTATTGACTATCTTTTTCATTAAGACATGTTTGAAGCATGAGGTCATTGGAGCACTTAGAATTTTTCAATCACTTCTAGTTATTTGTTTTTTATTAAATAAGCATCATTTACAGGGTGTTGTACCCTTTACACTAAAATCCCTCAGGGCCAAAAAGAAGCTAGTTCAAACTAGAAATGCTCTAGGAAAAGAGGACAGGCCACACACAGAAACAACTGACAGACAGTTGTTGAACCACAAATGAGGACTAGACAACCCTAGAACCTGAGGGCACTAATATGACTCCCTTAACCCTAGGCCACGAAGTTGCGACAGATCTTGGGAGTCCAATAATAATTTGTTAAATACTAATTCAATTTTAAATTTTATATGTCTTCATTTATTATGAAACAATAATAATTTTAATGATATCAAAGGGTTTCATTTATGTCAAATCAAATATTTTCACCTCTAAACTTGACAAATATTTTTATCTTAGGGTGATTTAAAATATAAATTTTTGAGTTGTTAACATTATGTGCATTGAACTCCCAACCTTCTAAATAAGGTTGGTGGGGTTATTGATTTTTCTTTTTGTATTAATATTAGCATATCAAACTATTACATATTTATGCCATAACAGTGTTCAAAACATTGTGTCTTGATTACATTTGCATATCATAGTTCATGATAGAGTGTTTAGCATCTACTACAACTAGACATATACAAAATTAGTGAGTTTGGGAAAATACAACATATCACTGATATAGTTCAGGCTATACAAAAAAATATACATGTATAGGATCAATATATCTTTGGACTAGATACAAATTTTTACATGTCATCAACATATAACATATTAAAATATAACTAGTCTGAGAAAAACTATTGGAGATTAGTCATTGTAGCTATTATTGTTTCCTTCAGTATCACCCCCAATGGGCAACCTCCTAGGTGGTTGATCATTGGATCTGAGCTCCTTTGTAGCTAAGATGGAAACCTCATTACCATGGATCTCTACCTAATAAGGTTCCTTGGGCGTTTATGCACCCCAATTGTTGCATTGTTGAATACTCTTTGGAATTCATTCAAAGCCCTAAGAAAAGATTCACCCTCCTCATGATTGCAATGCCTAGCATGCCCACACTTCACCTCCTCCCTATTGACCATCAAAGTGCCTCGCCTAGTTAACCTCATGAAATTGGTCATGAAAATATCTATGTGGATTGAAACCTAGAGAACAATATTAAAAAATATGAGGGTTTTGGAAAACTCAGTAAGTGCCCTCTTAAGGCCCTTGAACTTATCCTAATTTATGGCCTTCCATATGTGCTAAAAGATCTCAGTAGTTAAAAAATACCAAAACATTTTATATTCATTTTAATTTCCTTATCATTAATCAAGACATCTTGTCAAATAATTTGATCATTATTATCCCAAATCAACAAGTTATTGTAGAAAAATTTCCAAATTTCTTTTGCACAAAAACAATCAAAGAAAATATGTTTAATAGTCTTAGTAATTCTACAGATATTACAAGTATCCACTTCATGATAATTGGTTTTATATGGAACCTTTTGTAAAATGATGAGCCACCTAAAGTAAGTCATTTTAGGCTCCTTTATGTTATGCCAAACTGAATTAAACACATTACACCAACTTTTATCAGAAAATAAAATATTCCAATAGTTATTGAGATAATCAGTAACAAAATTATCACTAATTAAAGTCTTGTATATTGCTTTTTCTTTGATATCACAAGGGGTAATTTGATCCTTCCACTTGAGATCACTTGAAAAATCTAAGCTATCACCATTATCCTTGGGGAATATTGCATCTTTGCAAGCTTCCAGAAGCATGGTGAAAGTTCTATGGTTGGAATCAAGAAGATTGAACTCTACAACCATATTGTCCCATTATCTAAGATTTCTTAAAGCTATGAATACCTTTTTAGGACCACTTCCTTATAAAGTAGCCTTGCAACAGTGCAAGGGGCTTAGAGTTGTGTTCCAAATTCCACCAAATGGAGCTAAAAATCTAACACAAGTGGTGTTATTATTTATAGAGACCTTACTCTCAACTTAAAATGTACATTATGCTTAATCATTTCCAAATCCTTCCAAAGGATCTTAAAAATTGCGAAATCGACCGGGGAAATGAGATGCTTATTATGGAGAATATCACTTATTGACAACTTTTCCAAGTCTTGGCTTGCTTGGGGGTTGCTAAAAATATATTTCTAACAAGAACCTTCCAAGGTTCACTGGGCCCACTAGGGCTTTAGTTATCTATTTTTCTTCTAGGGAAATTAGACGAATCCTTAAATCCTTTAGATACACCCCCCGAGATTTTTCAAGGCAACACCATTCCCATTTTCAAACATGCTTTATTATTTTTACCTTTCCCATCCAACTACAAGAAATTATTGATCCTTTTTTTAATGTCATTCACTTGATAACTCCTAGAGAGCCACACAAAATAAAAGTAGATTCTATAAGAAGGGATGATCTTATGGCAGGCTTGGACCCTACCTGCCAAGGATGAGCGTTGTCTATTCCACTTGTTAAATTTTCCATCAATTTTTGATCTTATCCAAATCCACTTTTTCTTGAGGTTTAGGTTCACAACAAAAGGAATCCCTAAGTATCATACTTTCTTAGATGGGCCTCTCCACTAGAATTCATATTTCTTGACCCAATCAGGTGGGGACTCTTTCCACCCCAAGAGGATGGATTTAGCCATTGATATTATAGCTCTAGATGCCTTACAAAAAAAATGTTTTTCCACTAGTTAATCCATGTTTTTTTCCTCTAGAATCAAAAAATATAATGCCATTAGCAAATTGAATATTTAAATACATCATTCTAATCCAGGAGTTTTATAGAGTCAACTCTAGGTGACATGGTGTTCTCCCTTAGAAGATAATGCAAGGCATCAAATGAAATTATAAATAGGGATGGTGCTAATGGGAAACCTTACCTGATGGATCTTTCCAAGTTAAACTCCTCTGAAATTGATCCATTCAGGTCAACTTGTGCCACAACATCTTCTACCAATGTATCCACAATTTTACAAAATAACTTATGAAACCCAAAGGCTTCAAGATTTATCCTTAAGAAACCTCATTCAACCTTTTCATAGGATTTTTCAAAGTCAAGAAGGAGCATAACAACCTCTTGTTTAGAGTATCTTTCCCACTCCAAGGCCTTCCAATTTGTAATCAAGTTTTCCAAGATATATCTTCCTTTTATGAATTTGATCTGGGTGCTATTAATAAATTTGGGTGGTTGGCGAAAATATTATAGGAGACATCCAACAATGTAATTGGTCTTTAGTTTCTTATCGATGGATAGGTACAAAAAGATGGGGGGTCAAATTATGGATTTTTAAAAAAAAGTTCTAATAGCTCATAATGCAAGCACATTATAACACGAGTGTGTTATGGCTTGGTGTGCTAAGCCTAAGGCTTAGCCATGCTGAGCCTATTTTGCACTTGCATTATAACACGAGCACAGAATAACGTGCTCACATTATGAGCCATTAAAACAAAAACAAAAAAATCAATCTCATTTGTTTTGTGATTGTTTTTTCTGCCGCCCATGGCTAAAAGCCCTTCTTTTGTGTGCTCGTGTTCTAGGAGGAGGGAATCTTGTATTTTTTTCATCAATTTTTTCATATTTCATCACCAGGATGTTGCCACATTGATGGGGAGGTTGAAGAGATAAGGATTGTTTGTTTTTGTTGTGAATTTTTTTATTTTAGGTTGTTTTTAATATTCATTTGTTGACTTTGTAGGAGATGATAATGAACTTGGAAACCATCTTCAAAACCCTCTTGAAAATACTCAACAACTAGAGCAACAACAACATAAACAAAATCCTCAAGTTCAACAACCATAACAACAATCTCCACCACCAATCCCTCAACATCCTCCTGGCACTCAGCAAAATTTAGTGGGTGAAATTGAAAACAATAAAAAATAAATTGAGGATTTAATCACGAGGTTGAACGATCCAGCAGGTTAAACCATGGAAAGAAACAAACTTGCAAATTCACTTAAAGAAATATCAAAACATGTAGATGCAACCAACAAACAATTAAGTGGTTGGCAAGATAGGAGGCAAATGAATAGGAATTTTTATTGGGATAAATTATCATATAAAGATGTAAAAGATCTAAGAATTACAAAATTAGATTTGTGCTCATTATTCGCTGACCCACGCTCAAATCAAAATCTAAAACTTCCTATCTATTGGTGCCACCACCAACATATTAAGAAATTCTATAGGGATAGGTGGTACATGGTTTTTGATTACACACCATGCAACAATTGTGTAGTCCCACAATATTTCCTAAGGAAACTATACTGTGAGTTCATCCTGAATAAAATCCCAAATTATTTTAATATGAGGGACTTCCAAGGAAGAGGTGGGGGGTCAACTTAAGATAGACCTAGTGCACAACAGGATCCTAGGCGGCAAGCAAGACAACCTCTCACTAGGCCGCCTCATGAGCACATCGTTATCCCTTTCATCATGAAGGAGAGTGTAGAGGTAAACACTTTACAGGCCATTAGCTCTTTGAACCAAAGTTTCATCCAACATGCCATCCCTATACTACAACACTATCCAGGGGAGTCTTCGAGTGGTGGGATTCGATCCCATTTTTGTCAGGCTTGTGGGGAAACTTGTTCATATGACCCCATCAACACCTAGGAGGCTGATACACAAGATACGTCTGTAGCTATGGAGATGGCGAGGGAAACTAAAATTTTGAATGAGGCTTTTGGCATCGATGCTCAGGTAAATGTTAGCATGTTCATTGAATTTAATTTATTAAATTTAAATTTTAAAATGCAAGATTAAATAATTTAATTTTATGATTTTAATAAAATTTTAGGGTCATGGTGTTGATACTGGGTACACTATCCCTACACCTGCTTATTACTCCATTGCATAGATACCATTGAGGTATGTAACTAGTAAATAATTATAAATTTATTACATGTTAATAGCATTGTTATATGAATGGTATTCTAATATCTGATTTTGGATGCTGAATAGGCTAATATTTGAGGTTTCGTGGGAACACCTCCTAGTGCCAGTGGATTTAGACAAACCTACACACAAGTAATAGAATAAAAAGTTTAACTAATGAATTTTACTTAATAGATTTGTGTAGTTTATATTCATATCATTGATTAAATTGCATTGAACATCTTTCAAACTCAAATCATTACTTCACATTCCATAAAAAATAACTAGATGTTGATAGATGAAATTTTTTCAACTACAATATAGTTGTTTAGAAAGTCAACATAAGAAATGAACCACCAAAAATATATACTAACAAGGGAAAGAGGATTCCCCAAATAGGCTCCTAGGGTTTTTCACCTAGGAGCACTTAGTGTAGGAATAGCTCTCTTTCACCTTAGTGATATGCTTTTGGGTAAGGTTCTTTCAAATGGTAGGGGTTGAAGTATAAGTTGTGATATGTGTATAAAGTGTGGCTAGGTTTTGTAATAGAGTGAAACTAACTAACTATGAAACATGAACTAAATATAAATCTAAACTACAAGCAATGTAAAGTAAATGACCTAAATCCTTACAAAACAGAAAGGAAACTAGAAATAATAAAAAATGTGTACCTGGGTATTGGAAGTTGCAGATGAGGAGTCTTGAAATGTTATGGAATCTGTCAAAAATATTCACATGGACACTTACGCCAAGTGGGGCAACCTAATCCTCTTCCCTAGAAAGTTTGTCGAAATAGGTTTCTTTGAAAAGGGTGTCCAAATCAACAAAAATCCCTAAAAGGTAGCCTCAAAGAGACTAGGTCGCCATTGTTGATGACCTAGTCTACTTTTGAGTTTCTAATAATTTGGAAGTGTAGATTGGAGCTTTTGTTTGCACTCTGGTTCTTGATAGGTGGCTGGTTCGAGTTCTGCAAAGAACGGGTTGAAAGAGATCTCCAAGCATTAACTAGGGCTTTGTTGACATGAGTGATCTTGATGGGTTGAGGACACCTTTCTAGCACCTTTCTTCTTGAAAAAATTGCATACAAAAACCTGCAAATCAAACATGCAAAGAGGAGACAAAGGGTTAGGGTTAGAGATTAGGGGTTTGTCTTAGTCAAAACCCTTTGATCATAATCAAATCCAGATGAGAAACAAGGAAAGAAAAGGATGATTGAATGACAAAGAAAATACAAACACTTACCAAATCCTTTGTTGAAGATGTCTGCAACATGTAAGAATCAACTCCAATGGAGATTGCTTGAGATGCCTTGTGCTTGAATGACTTCTTGGGAAGTTTGAGTGCAAGAGTGATTGTCAAGATTGAGTGAGGGTGAAAATGAGCTTAGGAGAGGAAGAAGAGAAAAATGAGGATGAAAACCCTTATTTGTACATGCTAAACCCTAATTTTCCTGAAAATGACACATGATAGGCCAAACTTAGGGTTTAGGAGGCAAGATTCCCATTGGATTTTATTTTAATTTTGATTTTTTTTCCAAAAGGGACTAGGTCGCCCAAGGTGCTGACCTAGTCCACTTGGGAAATTTCAAGTGGTGGTCGGGAATTAATTTGTTCTTAATTAAGTTTATCAGATTTGCCTCCAAAACACACTTAAGTTAGGACTAAAAGTACATTAGGGGGATAAATTAGCATATAAAAAGGGTTACTTTAGGGGTGATAAGCCTAGATAAGTGTGAAAATGCATTACAACACTTCACAACACTTTTTCATAAGGCTTAAGAAGATGTAAGAAGGTGTTGTTTAGGTGAATTAAGTTGAAAGGGTCTTAGAAAAGTGAGGAATTGTGTCACAACACTTCACAACACCTTAGTAAAATTTCATTAGGTTATTGTTGAATTGCAAGCTTACAAGACTGAATCAAGGGAAAACAAGCCAAAATCTAGTGGAAAGGCCAAAATGAGTGAAAAAGTGCCAAGGTCTACATTTTTTGGCAACACATTTAGCCACCACTTTAGTGAGAGTATGAGCTTACTTCAAACACACACTAAAGTATCTAAATCATGTGTGTCGAGTGAGATCTAATGTAATCATGCTAGTAATGTGAGATGACTAAGATCAAGAGGGATGATCAAGCCCCCAGGATCAATATCTCATGGAAAACTAAACATAAGTGAAAAATATCACACAAGGAATGATGTGAAACAGTGGAGAGAGAGAGAAAAGGTTGGATCAAGCTTCGACCATTTGTCTAGCTAGTTGTGGATCATATCCAAGTTGTTTGTCTGAAAGAAAAGGGGTGTACTCACTCTAGGCATATGATAATTTTGGTTGTTCACCGGGTGAGAATGCCAAAAGGTGGTGAGACACATACACATGGTTGGTATGCACTCACACACAAAAAGGTGGCTATGGGGAAAGTCGTGCTGCTATTTGGGCTTCCTGCTCAACCATACCAAATTTATACCTCATAATAACTTTGATAAGGTGCCACAAAAGACAAGGGTGTCGTTCATGAGTCAAGAAAAGCCTTGGATGCTTAAAACTCATGATCAATGGCAAGATGGCACCACAAGCATACAAGTTGTGTTATACAAGGTGGCCATGTATGCAAGGTGCAAAATGCAAAAAGGAAAAATGAAAAAGGGATGTTCAAAGAAGTCTTGTTTAGTTCATGTGAGGTCTTTGACTTAGGGAACATTGTGTGTAATGTCTCCAAGAGAGGACCCATCAAAGAATAAGGAATTCACAACTTAGGGAATACATTGTGTCGCATTAGGCCACTAAGAGGAATGTAATATGCTAGGATAGGTCACTTTCATGAAGTACATTACACCCCATGTCATCCAAAAAGTGAGAGACTCATTGTATGAAGTGAAAAGGTTGCACTAGGAACCAAAGGCAAAAAGAAATAGTGCTAGTGGATACCCCCACTTTAAAAGAATTTCTACACACCGTTTTGTTAGAAATTTCTTTAAAGTAGAGAAAGGAAAAAGGAAAAAAAGAAAGGAAAGGGACATGAGAACCTACTTAGAAATACCTTTGCCGAATGATATGTTTCCAAGTGAGGCTATGTCATGGAAAGGATACTATGTTACATGTGAGTTAACCTTAAGACATGTCGTCCACATCTCAAGCTTGTTCTTTGTATGTTCATGAGATGCTAATGTCTAGTCAAAACATGTAACAACAAGTGACATACGAGGACAAGGATAACGAACCCCTTGCCCCCACTTAGTACAAGGAAAAGGTGAGCCAAAAGGATGAAGGTATGGATTAGGTAGAGGAATTAGGTGCCCCCATAGAAGGGAGAGCACCAAGTTTCGTGAGATGGTTGAAGTTTATTCTTTGAAGAAAAAGGAGAGGAGGGAGATAACCCTAAATATTTCTTGAAAGAGGATGTTATGTTAGGTTGCATCATGTGTTCATTGCATCCATGTGGATGATGGAGATGGTGGCCAATACCATAACAGTCTTCCAAGTTAGATGAAGAGGTTGGGTTGTTTGGAGAAGGATTGGTTGTTGTATAAGAACACAAATCCTTGTGAGTGATATGTGTTGCTTCTTCATGAGGGATGGAATTTATATAGCCCCCATCACCGTCATGGGATAATGTTGTTTATGTAGAGCCAAGTTGAGCATAAAGAACATAGGGTGGTTTTGGTGTAGGTCGTGAGGTTTCACACCCTCCTTTACTAGGAGGTGTAAGACCCCAAGCGTCATTAGAACTTGTATTTGAAAAAGAATTGTTTGTATATGACACTTTGGACCAAGAGGGTGAAATTTCAGAGTTTGTATTGGAAGGAGGTGTAGAATCTAATGACCCCCAATGATCACGAAATATTTTTGTTGTAGGTGAAGGATTAGCATCAACTTGTATAAGTTGTGATCTAGGAATGAAAGGAGTATGGGAGTTGGAAAGGTTGTGATGAGTTGATTCATAGCTTCGTGCATCTACATCTACTATGTATATCTTGTTATTGTATTCAAATTTCAATGTGCGGTGAAGGGTAGATGGGACTCCTTTCATAGTATGAATCCAGGGTCTCCCTAGGATAAGATGGTATAGAAAGGCTCCTTGCATGATATGGATAGGAGTAGGCAACACTACAGGTCTGACCTTAATAGGTAATGTGATCATCCCTAGTGGTTGCCTATGAACATTATCAAAGCCATGAATATGAACATCATTAGGCTGAATGATATTTTTTTCCATGCCAAGTTTGTTGAGGAGGTCCATTCTACAAAGATTAATTTCTGATCCATTGTCTATGAGAGCGTGTCTGACTAGAGTCTCATTAATGATCACCTTTATCATCAGGGGATCATTCGTGTTCTAAATATCAAGTGAGGGCAATTCATGTTTAGACAATGTGATTTCAGATTGGGTTACTTGCATGGGACAAGAGGAGGGTTTGAGACTGTTCAATTTTATGTAAGATTCAATCTCCTCCTTCTATGTTTGTGTCATTTCGTAAAATAGAAATCTAACCATAGGTGAAAGTTAAATAAGCTCCCATACAAATATATCAGCAGGAGCCTTTTTAAGGTTCTCGACACAAGGGACTCTAAGGTGAGAAAATGGGAATGCCGTAGGAGTGGTGTGTGATCCCCTAGGTGTTTGAGTCACTAAGTTACAACTTAGTGCCACGAAACATTGTTATGAGTAGATTGCATCATGGATTTCAAGACAACTCTGAGTTTTTTTATGCGATTCACTAGTGGGAAGAGACTTAAGAGGCTCACTAATTAAAGGAGATCCCACTTATGTGCTCATAACCTCAGGTATCTTATCTTGATTTGCATGATATGTTTTTGAAGGGGATTCTAATGTCACTTGATTATCTTCACCTAGGGAAGGTTTAGTGTTTGAAGGATAGGTGTCAAGGTTCACACATTCTTGCACCATGATAATCTCCCTAGGAGGAGAGTTTTCAGGAGAAACAGAAACCAAATATTTTTCACATTCAAAGGTTGGTTCTTCTAAAGGGACTCCATCACAAGTAGGAGAATGACTAATGGTGCAATTATTGTGTTTAATAAGGGGTTCCCTAGGATAAGGGAGACAACTAAGATCGATTGTATCTTCTATCAACAAAGTATCATCTTTACACCTAGGAGAGATAATAGGAGAAGGATAAATGTTATTTTCATGATTCCTTATGGTAGTGTTGTCTTTCTTGTTAAGAGAGTTAAGAGGAGAGAAACAATGGGGATTCTAAGAACTCTCATTAATTGGTTCTTCTAACACCAAAATTTCTACGTCACCAAGAGGAGAGAGATTAGGGGAAAAAATAATATGATTGTTCGGAATGTCCAAGGTTGGATTATCTATTAGTAAAATGCTCTCATAGGGAGGGGGTAGGGAAGGTTTCTTAGCATATCTAGATATATAAGACACTAACATTGTTTGAAAAAAAATAAAAAGGATTTGTAACCAGGCCGTGCAGTGTTTCAACAATGTGAACAATGTATATGCAAAAATATAGAACATGTATATCCAATGTATGCTAAGTTTTAAGAATGTAAACAATGTATATGAAAGAATGAAGAGCACTTCTAGCAAACTTATGCATATTTTTATGAATGTAAAAAGTGTATAAGAAAAATTAAAAATTAATTTAATGAATGTTATGCACATTTTTAGAAATGTAATCGTTTTGTAGAACTAATTATGAAGGTATAGAAAAAATGACTACCCTAAATTGATGATTTTGAGAGAGAAGCAGAAAACCTATATTCTCAAAAAGGTCTAGACTTATAGTATATGGTACTAGGAGGTCTAGGAAGCATAGAAATAAGGTTTATGAATCTGTTATAGAGAGTTAAAAATTTGAACTGGGACTAGATCACCCAAAATGGCGAACTAGTCCCAATAGGGAATTTTTTCATGTTTTCTAAGTGTTTTAAGTGGTTTTTGATGTGTTTCAGGTTATATGATGCAATCCTAAGATAAAAATGCAGAGGTTTAGATATTTTTAATGAAATTATATATGCAAAAATGAAAGTTCACATGAACTTTCACTAATGCATTATTTTGTGAACCCTAGGATGAAAACAATGCAAATACCTAATGCAATGCAATATTTTTCCTAAGATGAAATGAAAAATTAGTAAGTTAAAAAGTGTTGGACTGTTGGTTTCACCAAAATGAACTATTTGAAAAATACCTCAAAGAAATGTAGTCTTATGGTGATGGAATGCCATGACACATTTGTTTGTAATGGCATTCCATCACCATGAGACCCCATTTCTTTGAGGAATTTTTTCAAATATTTCACTACCTTCTCTATGCTACCACAATTATTGTACATGTCTACAAAATAATTTTATCAAATGGTTCACCACCTTGCTACTATGGGTAAAAGCCTAAAAACAGGTGCTTTCAAACAAACTATGGATAGGAGAAATAGTATGCATGATAGTTAGAAATATATAGTTTAATAAGTACTCAAAATTTTGTTAATTATCTCATACATTATAAGTTATGACATGGATCGCTATTGTAGTTTTTGTGATTGAATAATTTGTTGTTTTATTTTCAGATGTTGGAAGCAGATCCACCTTCAAATTTTCATAGGGAAATGGAGCTCAATTTTTCATCTCCTATACACTCCTTGATGGCTCTCATAGAGGAGGTATGAGGTAGATTACTAAATTTCACTTTACATTCATTGTTATAGTTGTTAATTAGTAAAAAGAAAACCATTATTGATTCATAGCTTAATTTCTCTTTGGATGGTTTCTGTAGGGCTTCAACACACCATAACATGGGCATGCAAATGTTTCCCTCGAGGAGAGAGATCGTCTACTGGTAGTAAGTAATTATTTTAAATATATCATTTTTTATAATGCGATTTCTATATATTAATGTCTTTACTTCTTATTGTAATAGATAAAGCTTGACCAAGAACTAAAACCTAGGAGGAGCACCAAGATAACTCCTCCACCTTAGAATAAATGAGTGAAAAACCTATCACCATCCGACCAAAAAGAAAAGAGAAAGAATTTATTTTGAGAGGGTGTAGAGCAATGACTTTTGATTCTAGATCCCTTTGTTGTATGCCTATATGGCAATTTTGTACACATTTTGTATTGGATATATTTGACATTGTATGCCTATATGGAATTCTCGTAATCCTATATGGCTATTTTGTGTACATTTTATATTTATATCGACATATATTGATGTATGACTACATGGCTATTTGGTTAATACAAATATTTTTTATCGATGGTGTCCATATTTGCATTATAAATCCATAGTTCAATAGATATGAGTTATGTGCATTCAAGTGTATACTTTACAACTTATGTGTATACTTTGTGACTTGCATGTATTCCAATGTATACTTTGTGACTTACATGTTTCCATGTGTATACCTTGTATTCATGCTTATACTTTGTATTAATCTGCATATACTATGTATTCGTGTGTATACAAGTCTTATGTGTTTTTGAGTACTTTTGCTTCCCTTATTCACATGTATGCTTGACTTATTCACGTGTATACTTATTAATTAGTTAGCCCTAGAATTTATCATTGTTGTCCTTCATGATTTGACTTGAATATTTATTGATTGATGCTAAATGAATTTATTAGTTGATGCTAAACAACTTCAATATTTCTAGGAATACTAATAGAGTTACAAATTAAAAAATTGCACAAATTGAAAAGAAAAGATTAACTATAAATAAATGCACTAATTATTAACTTGATAATTGATTAAGAAAGAGTATAATATATATCAAGAAATGAGCCTTCTAGAATGGAAACTTCCAACTAGAAAATAGGCAAAAAATTCCCAATACTTTGAAATAAATAATCCACCCAAAATTGCAATGGGAGAGAAGGCTTATTTAAGATCCTTGAGCAATGTATTTCTTAATGCTCCCTTGTTCTTACATATCTGAATTCAATTTAATCCAAAGAGTTCCATCAAATGCTTTATAGAAAAGAAAAAATCATATTTTCAATTGGTATTCCATGAGACGTTTCATAAACAGATTCTAGTATATTTAATATTTTGATTGGAATAACTCAATTAAGCAAAGGATACATAATCTTCACAACACTTACAAGACATAATATTCATAGTATATGATGAGTAGTTAACTTCTTGACACATTATCATACAAACATTTATCTTGAATAGTATTTAAAAACTTTCACAACATAATCCTCATAGTACATAATGAATTTTTATGTTCTTGATCCATCACCATATAAACACATTGAAAGATGTATATGTCAACTTTTAGCAATATTATTTATTATATAGGAAATGGACTTGGTAGAAAGCTTTATAATTTATAATACAAATAAGAAATTGACTCAAGGGTGAAAAATTTATTGATCACACCAAATAATAAATGTATGTGAGAGAATCACTTGTTTCTCTTAGACTCTAATTTTCAAGCATAGAGAATCATTTCAAATGAAAATGAAAAAATGCTTCAAAACCAAAGTTTTTAATTGAGGAAAAATAAAATGTTTCCAAGTTCCACCATTGTACACATTTACAATTGGTTGTATATTGTTTTAAGGGAAAGGAGGATAATTGAAAAATTTATTGTGCTTGCTAGACTTGAGGATGATCATGTTCTTTTTTTGTGGAAAACTTGGACTTCTCAACGATCGTGTGAATGTTTCTCTTTTCGATCCCATCATAAGGGATCGATCCGATTGAATGTAGCTCAAAGAGATTCAAAATGTGTGGGTATGAAAGAGGACCATTCCTAGTGTAAATTTACCTACCAAGACACGTTGAGATAATTCATTTTATCACACGAGTTGTAGAATGAAAGTTGCACCACTTTGCAACTTTACACTACTTGCATTTGACACTTTTTCCATCAAGTGAAAACTGGACACCATGAGAAGACGAATCCAAGATAACAAAAAGTAAGATAGTTTATTGTAGAGGAGCCCAACATGATCTTGTAGTCTTAGACAAAGAGTTCATAGGCATCAATATTTCTGAGTAATAGCCTGCCAAAGATTGCAACCATTTTGCACTTTGGGCCGTTAAGGGATCAAGTCGGTTGAATGTGGCTCAGAATGATTCAATATGTTTGGGTGTGAAAGGGGACTATTCCTAGCATAAATGTACCCATCTTAATGCATTGGAATAGTTTTTTTGGTCACATGAGCTATAGAATGAAAGCTACACCACTCTGCAAACTTTACACTACTTGCATTTGACACTTTTTTCATCAAGTGAAAACTGGACACTATTAGAAAATGACTCCAAGATAAAAAAATTGAGATCAAATTTATTGTAGAGGGGCCCAATGTGATCTTGTAGGCTTAGACAAAGAGTTTGTAAGAATCATGGTTTTTGAGTAATAACTCATCAAACATTACTACCATTTTGCACTTTGGACCCTTAAGGGATCGAGTCGGTTGAACATAGCTCGAAGTGATTCAACATGTTTGGGTGTGAAAGAGGACCATTCCTAGTGTAAAATTACCCATCTGGAAGTGTTGAAATAGTTGGTTTGGTCACACGAGTTGCAAAATGAAAGATGTTCCACTTTGCAACTTTACACTACTTGCATTTGACACTTTTTCCATCAAGTGAAAACTAGACACCACGAGAAAATGACTCTAAGATAACAAAAACTGAGAAAGTTTATTATAGAGGGGCCCAATGCAATCTCGTAGTCTCAGACAAATATTTTGTAAGCATCATGGTTTCTGAGTAATCTCATCAAAGATTGCTTCCCTTTTTCACTTTGGAACCTTAAGGGATTGAGTCGATTGAACGTAGGTCAGAGCGATTTGTCGTGTTTAGGTGTGAAGGAGTACCATTGCTAGCATACATGTACCCATCTAGATACGTTGGAACAATTTTTTTGGTCACATGAGTTACAAAAAAAAAGTTGCACCACCTTGCAACTTTACATTGCTTGCATTTGACACTTTTTCCATCAAGTGAAAACTAGACACCATGGGGAAACGACTCCAAGATAACAAAAAACCAAGAGAGGTTATTGTAGAGGGGCCTAACATGATCTTGTAGACTTAGATGGAGAGTTCGTAAGGATCATGGTTTTTGAGTAATAGCCCATCCAAGATTGCTACCCTTTTTAACTTTGGACCCTTAATGGATCGAGTTGGTTGAACATAGCTTAGAGCGATTCAACATGTTTAAGTGTGAAGGAGGACCATTCCTAGCATAAAAATACCCATCTGGATGTGTTGGAATAGTTCATTTGGTCACACAAGTTGTAAAATGAAAGTTGCACCACTTTGCAACTTTACAGTGCTTGCATTTGACACTTTTTCCATCAAGTGAAAACTAGACACCATGAGAAAATGACTCTGATATTACACAAACTGAGAGAGGTTATTATAGAGGGGGCCCAAAATGATCTCATAGTCTCAGACAAAGAGTTCGTAAGCATCATGGTTTCTGAATAATAGCCCGTCAAAGATTGCTACCCTTTTGCACTTTGGACCCCTAAGGGATCGAGCCGGTTAAACATAGCTCAAAGTGATTCAGTGTGTTTGGGTGAAAAATAGGACCATGCCTAGTGTAAATTTACCCATTTGGATGTGTTGGAATAGTTCATTTGGTCACACGAGTTGCAGAAAAAAAGTTGCACCACCTTACAACTTTACACTGCTTGCATTTGATACGTTTTCCATCAAGTGAAAACTGGACACCACGATAAAACAACTCTGAGATAGCAAAAACTAAGATAGGTTATTGTAGAGGGCCCAACGTAATCCTATAGGCTCAAATGAAGAGTTTTCAAGTTTCATAGTGTTTGAGTAATAGCCCATCAAATATTGTTGCCCTTTTGCACTTTGGACCCTTAACGGATCGAGTCGGTTAAACATAGCTCGAAGTGATTCGACATGTTAGGGTGCAAAAGAGGACCATACCTAGTGTAAAACCACCCTTTCGAACACATTGGAATAGTACATTTGGTCACACAAGTTGCAAAATGAAAGTTGCACCACTTTGTAACTTTACATTGCTTGCAATTGACAGTTTTTCCATCAAGTCAAAACTGGACACCACAGAAAAATGACTCTGAGATAAGAAAAATTGAGTGGTTATTGTAGAGGTGCCCTACATGATTTTTATTCCTTGGGAAAAGTTCCCTTAATTGACATGGTATTCAAGTAACAAGCCGTCAAATATTTCTTCGCTTTTTCGATTTGGCCTATTAAGGGATTAAGTTGCATGAATTACAAATGTTTGAGGGCAGCAATAAATTCCAAAATGTGAGTAAATATCATTAAAAGTGTTTATTTAAATAGACTATATGCTATATTGATATTGATATATAATCATTAGGTTGTTTTGTTTTAATAAATGAAGTTTTTATAATAAGTTAGTTGATTGGTGCTAGTTATAATAGGGAGAGAATAAAAGAAGAAAAAAATAATGATTAGTAACCATCAATGGTTATTACACTCTATATTAATAATATGATGTTTACAATAAAATAAGATTTATTTGGCTGTCCTAATTCTTTTGTTTGTGCTACAATTTTCTAATATTCTTCATACACCATTTTGAAATCCAAGTGCTTGTACTTGTAGGAACAATTCCTTAGGTTTTTTTTTTTCACTATTCTCTTACAATGTCACTTATACATTCAATATTCTCTTATAATTTCTACATCATAGGTGCTCATGATGAGATTAGCTTCAAATAAATAACTTGATATTCCCTAGCTAAGTTTCACAGCCTCTTTTATAATGGCTTCAAATCAAAATTGAGATTTGTCAAGATCATCAAAATAAGGATGTTGCATTGATTTTTTTGCTGAGATTCTCTTGGATGGCTCATAAATCAGCATTTTATACAAGGATACACCAATCAATTTTTAGTATTTTACTTACAAATAGGCAAAGTAAAAGAAGAAAAAGAATCCAAAAGTAAAATAAAATGAAAATAGATGGAAGGCACTTATAGACAAAAAATCCACACCATTTGGTTCCAACTCGGGAATAGCAAGGCATAAATCTTGATGCTTCCATTGAGGATAGGCATGTCAATCTCTCAAATTATTCACTCTTGGCCATACATCTTCATTGGGAGTTCCAAGATACCTATTGCATGCAACACCTCTCATGAATATAATAAATTGAAATTCGAGATGCTCTTATAACTTGAAATTCCCTCACCAATAGGTTATCATGATGAGGTTAACTTCAAATGAATAACTTGAAATTCCCCCACCAAGCTTCACACGCACTTTTATAATGGCTTAAAATCATAATTGAGATTTGTCAATATCATCAAAATAAGGATGTTGCATTTCTTTTTTGGCTGAAATTCTCTTGGATGGCTCATAAATCAACATTTTCTCCAAGGGGACACCAATCAATTTCTAGTAGGTTACTTACAAATAGGAAAAGTAAAAGAAGAAAAAGAAAGAGCATCCAAAATGGAAATGAAATGAAAATAGATGGAAGGCACTTACAAATTAATCCAATCAACCATCTGGGTCTGCTCTACTCTTTATTTTGTCAAGTATTTCCTCATGGTTAGACTCACGGACCTTCCACAAGGTCTTGTTCAAAGGTATACCCCCATATTTGGTCAAACAAACATTGGATGCCACAACAAGGTTCGAGTAATGAAGAATCTTTTGATGTGTGTCAAAGTCTTGAAACAACCAATATTTTACACTATTATGTGGGTACCTTCTCAGCCATGTTCCAGTAACAACAACTGAGCCTATAGGGTATTTGATGTTTTCTCCATCTATAACTGGGGCCTCCAATTTTATTTTTTGGCCGCAACACAAAAAAACAAGTAATAGTTTGTTCCCTCTTCATTGTCATCATCTAAAATAACTACATAAACATGCCCTACATTGATATATGTAGCAAATCTCTTGAAATTAGTCAACATTACAAATACACTACAAAGTAAGATAATAGGAATTTCAAAAACTATGCAAGTAGATATATTACTTGGTTGAACTAGATCTGATATGTAGTCAAATTCGACCGATGAATCCATCTATGTTAGTTCCAATGCCATTGGAGGGTGATACATGTGAAGTGGGCTAAGATAACTTAACAACCATTTCTCAACCCACTCCTTTGACTCACAATCATCCCAAGCTTGTATTGTACCTAAAGAACAAAAGCATGCCATCTTTTGTGTATTGATACTTCATGTACCTACACTTGAGCTAAGGAAAAAGTGTAGCTCACTTGATCCTATCAGTGTACAACAATCCTCATTTGGTGCAATGTTAGTATCATCCATCAACCAAAAAATCTATGAACTAAAGATGTACCTTCATTACTTGGACCCATCGAAGTATTACACCACTTGATGATTGATTTTGCATCTTTCCGCTTTGCATTGTCTTTATACTTTAACTCTTCTCATGCAAGTGTTCTTTTCACACATGCTCCCCCTTTCCATACCCGACCTCACAAAATTTCCACATATTTTGAACACCTGTAATGACATGCATCCTACTCAACCAATAGAACATGCGTGAGTTCTTGAACTATGCTACATAGTTATCCGACCATATTATATGTTGATTTTATGCTATACCCCTCTAAGCCAAATCACTGTAGAACATCTAGAAGGAACCTTTCATGAACGCTAGAGAATGTGTGCAATCATCACTAGTATAAAAGTGATAGCCCTCAATACCTTGCTTTGGTCCTCTATGCTATCAACTGCATGAATGAATGTTATGTGCACAAATATCGAAACTTGTGTGGAGTTGTAATATTGTGACTACACCTCATGCTGTGGTTTTAGAGTGTAGTTCTCTATAAAGTCAACCACTAAAAATATTCTACCAACTAGAAATGTGTCCTTGTATAAATTAAATTATGTGTCCAACCATCGGGCTCTATAGGTATGTCTTGCATACTCATACACTATATTGTCACAAAACATAGACATAAAATGACACACTGAAATATTTTGAATAACCAAATCACACCTTTTTTCTTGATTGCCATATTTTGTAATGTATGCCACTATTTTATACTTCTCAAACTCTACTAGCTGCTTTCCCACCTCATCTATGCTTTCCATATGTTGACATAATGGCATACATTGCAAGCCACTGCAACATTGACATGAACCATCCAAGGATTTTTTCATGCAAGATATTAGGCCATCCTCTATTTCACATAAAAAAATTATAAGAACTCTCTTGAATATGTTGGTGGGGCTTGTATGCCACAATCCTGCAAAACATTGTTAGTATGCAAATCTAAACATATAGAGCGATAAACATCATAATGATTAGAAAATTCAATATATAGTCTACACCAACAAGTAGTGAGTGTGTGATTTGTCTTGACATAAAAAAGTTTAATAATTTTAAAATATCTTTAACAAATATGAATTTGAGGATAATCCTATTGAAATTTATGAAAAAATTGGGTTTGAGTCATATCCAAAAAATGCTTTGGATGTGGATCATAGTTTTGACTACCGATTCGCCTTCTTACCACATCCCTTTGATTTAGAGATGACCTTGTGTTATTCTTCCAATAGTATTCAATTATTGTTCTCAACACTTCAAAAATTCATTTATCTTTACATGGGGGTCTCCCTGAGAATTCCCATAATTCATTTGAATTGGTGCCCTCAATTCTTTGCCACCTTTGAATGGCTCTTGATAAAAAATTTCTATTAATTCTCAATTTGTCACTTTTCTTTCTAATGAGATAAGATCTCCTTGTTTGACTACTTACCAAATTCAATGACATTACTATCCTTTGAGTGTGAGGTCTTACCCACACTCTCATAAGCATCCATTAGATTCTTCACAATAGTGTTTTCACCTGAAGCATTAAATGTTATCAACCTAAGAATCTTCATGATGTTTCTATACTTTATACCTAGCATCATTTCAACAAATAGTTGACATCTTGCGGTCTCATTTAACCTTTCAAACAATAATTTCCAAATCTTATCAGCATATCTTCTACAAGTGCGTGTTGGAATCTTACCTTCCATGTGTTGCAAAATATCCTCATCAATATTAATCAAATACTTTTGCCTTCTACTCTAAATTTAAGGTCATGTTCTCCTAGGTACATACATCTCAACATTAGGAATTTCATCAATATTTAAGTGAGGTGGGCTACATTGCATACCTTTGATTGATATACCTTGAGGTTCACATGGGGATGATGGCATACCTTCTTCATCAAATCCGAGTGATGATGTAATCTCAACTTGAGATGCGATGGATGGTGTCCCTTCATATTCACTTCTAGTAGATTGTGTCCCTCCATATTCACTTTTGGTAGATGGTGTCCACCCATATTCACTTGTGGTAGATGGTATCCCTCGATATTGACTTGTGGTAGATGGTGTCCCTCCATATTCACTTGTGGTAGATGGTGTCCCTCCATATTCACTTGTTGTTAATGGTGTCCCTTTGTATTCACTTGTGGTATAGGGTGTGTCTCTAACTACAATATTTGAATATGTCTTACCATGATGCTTTCACATTTATGCCCTTTGTGCCACTAATGCCTTTTTCTCTTTGTGATGGTTGAGGTTCCTCTTCAATTGGATTTTTTTCATCAATCGTATCCAATTTCTTCATCTCATGATATGTCCTCATCTGTTCTCTATATTTTACTTTATTGGTTTCATACTCTTCATCTGTTGGTTTATTCCTTGTTCATTTCCTCAGCATGGCAGATAATTTTACCTGTAGCATGGTAATGATACAAATATTAGTTCCTAAAAAATGAATCCATACAAATAAATGAAATATATTTCATTAAAGGCTTCATACAAAATACTTACAATCATCATGTAGAAGAGTATTTCTAGCATAGACAAAGGTCACATGAATTTTTCTGATGGAATTCCTTAAACAAATTTGGTAGTGTGGCATGCCATGATTGCAAGATACACTCAAAATTGAAGCATGGACAAGGCATGTGAATTGTTCGAAAATAATGTTTTCATAGACATGTATGCAAAATGTGGTAGCTTTGACAAGCTAGTGAGCTCACTAGCTTTCCAATTTGGTAGGGTTGACAAGGTAGGGGCAGTGTATGCCTCATAAAAATGGGGCTTCATGGTGATGTAACCCCATTTTTATGGCATATGCTGCCTATACATCATCATTGAAGCCCCATTTTTATGAGGCATCTACTACCCCTACCTTGTCAACCCTACTACATTGGCAAGCTAGTGAGATCACTAGCTAGCCAATGTGGTAGGGTTAACAAGGTAGGGGAAAAATATGCCTCATAGAAATGGAGTCATATGCTGCCCCTACCTCTTCAACCCTACCACATTGGCAAGCTAGTGAGATCAGTAGCTTGCCAATGTGGTAGGGTTAACAAGGTAGAGGAATAATATTCCTCATAAAAATGGAGTCATCTGCTGCCCCTACCTCTTCAACCCTACTGCATTGGCAAGCTAGAAGAGCATTGACAAGCTAGCAAGCTCACTAGCTTGCCAATGCAGTAGGGTTGACAAGGTAGGGGCAACATATGCCTCATAGAAATTGGGTCTCATAGTGATGTACATCACCATGAGAACCCATTTATATGAGGCATACGCTACCCCTACCTTGTCAACCCTCTCACATTAGCAAGCTAGTGAAGCATTGGCAAGCAAGTGAGATCACTAGCTTGCCAATGTGATAGGGTTGACAAGGTAGGGGCAGTGTATGCCTAATAGAAATGGGGTCTCACAGTGATATAGGTTTCCCCTACATTGTCAACCCTACCACATTTCCAAGCTAGTGGATCATTGGCAAACTAGTGAGCTCACTAGCTTGCTAATGCAGTAGGGTTGACAAGGTAGGGGTAGTGTATGCCTCATAGAAATGAGGTCTCATGGCGATATACATGTGTAACCCTCATAGAAATGGGGTCTCATGGTGATATCCATTTATATCACCATGAGATCCCATTTATATGAGGTATACACTACCCCTACCTTGTCAACCCTACCGTATTGGGAGGCTAGTGGAGCATTGGTAAGCTAGTGAGCTTACTAGCTTGCCAATATGGTAGGGTTGACGACATAGAGGCAGCATATGCCTCATAGAAATGGGGACTCACGGTGATAGAAATGGGGACTCACGGTGATATACATCACTGTGAGACCCCATTTCTATGAGGCATATGTTGCCCCTACCTTGTCAGTTGTATATCACCATGAGTCCCCATTTCTATGATGCATACATTGCTCATACCTTGTCAACCCTACCACTTTGGCAAGGTAGTGGAGCATTGGAAAGCTAGAAGCTAGTGAGCTCACTAGCTTTCCAATGCGGTATGGTTGACAAGGTAGGGGCAGCACATGTCTCATAGAAATGGGGTCTCATGGTGATTTATATCACTATGAGACCCCATTTCTATGAGACATACACTACCCCTACCTTCTCAACCCTACTGCATTGGCAAGCTAGTGGAGCATTGGCAAGCTAGTGAGCTCACTAGATTTCCAATGTGGTAGGGTTGACAAGGTAGGGGAAGAATATGCCTCATAGAAATGGGGTCTTACAATGATGTATATCACCATGAGACCCCACTTCTATGAGGTATTCACTACCCCTACCTTATCAACCCTACAACATTGGAAATCTAGTGAGCTCACTAGTGAGGCAGAGACCCCATTTCTATGAGGCATACATTTCCCCTACCTTGTCAACCATACCACATTGGCAATCTAGTGGAGCATTGGCAAGATAGATGCTACTGAGCTCACTAGCTTGCCAATGTGGTAGGGTTGACAAGATAGGGGTAGTGTATGCCTCATAAAAATGGGGTTGTGAGACCCCATTTATATGAGGCATATGCTGCCCCTACCTTCTCAACCCCACTACATTGGTAAGCTAGTGAGATCACTAGCTTGCCAATGTGGTAGGGTTGACAAGGTAGGGGCAGTATATGCCTCATAGACATGCAGACTCATGGTAATATAATCACTATGAGTCCCCATTTCTATGAGGCATATATTGTCCCTACCTATTCAACCCAACCACATTGGCAAGCTAATGGAGCATTAGAAAGCTAGTGAGCTCACTAGCTTGCCAACATGGTAGGGTTGACAAGGTAGGGGTATCATATGTCTCATAGAAATAGGGTCTCACGGTGATATAATTACTAGCTTCTAGCTTGCCAATGCTCCACTAGCTTGACAATGCGGTAGGGTTGACAAGGTAGGGGTAGCGCATGCCTCATAGAAATGGGGACTCATGGTGATATATGGTTCACAAGGTAGGGGTAGTGTATTCCTCATATAAATGGGGACTCATGGTGATATACATCACCATGAGTCCCCATTTATATATCACCATGAGTCCCCATTTATATGAGGAATACACTACCCCTATATTTTCAACCCTACTGCATTGGCAAGCTAGTGAGCTCACTAGCTTGCCAATGCTCCACTAGCTTGCAAATTCTCCACTAGCTTTCCAATGTGGTAGGGTTGACAAGGTAGGGCCAGCGTATGCCTCATAGAAATAGGGACTCATGGTGATATATGGTTCACAAGGTAGGGGTAGTGTATGCCCCATAGAAGTGGGGTCTCATGGTGATGTATATCACCGTGAGTCCCCATTTATATGAGGAATACGCTGCCCCTACATTGTCAACCCTACTGCATTGGCAAGCTAGTGAGCTCACTAGCTTGCCAATGTGGTAGGGTTGACAAGGTAGGGACAACATATGTCTCATTGAAATGGGGTCTCATATAGTGAGACCCAATTTATATGAGGCATATGTTGTCCCTACCTTGTCAACCCTACCGCATTGGCAAGCTAGTGGAGCATTGGCAAGCTAGAAGTTAGTGAGATCCACTAGCTTACCAATTCGATAGGGTTGACAAGGTAGGGGTAGTGTATGGCTCATAGAAATGGGGTCTCACGGTGATGTACATCACTGTGAGACCCCATTTCTTTGAGCCATATGCTTCCCCTACATGTATGGCTCATAGAAATGGGGTCTCACGGTGATATACATCACAATGAGACCCCATTTCTATGAGCCATATGCTGCCCCTACCTTGTCAACCCTTCTGCATTGGAAAGCTAGAAGCGAGTGAGCTCACTAGCTTGCCAATGTGGTAGGGTTGACAAGGTAGGGGCAGCATATGTATCATAGAAATGGGGTCTCACAGCGATGTATCCCCATTTAAATGAGGCATACAATTCCCCTACCTTGTCAAACCTATCAAATTGTCTTGTGGCATGTCATGATTACAAGATAGGCCACACCTTTCCCGATATTGCTAATCTAACCTTGAATAAAGAGTATTGAAACCATGGAGAGAAGGGTTAGAATCCCTTGTAGGTAGAATAATGAAGGAAACATTTAAAATATATCACAACATAAGTGATTAGGTAAGTTTAGTAATGAGGTAAATTTAGAAATAAAGATAAAAACCAAAATAGATTCAAAGATCTATCAATGTGGGAGGAGTATATTCAAATTTTGTAGAGACATGCATGGAAAATTCGGTAGCATAGACAATGCAATCCGCTGGTTGATAATATGCACATCACCATGAGACCCCATTTCTTTGAGGGATTTATTCAAATAGTTGATTTCCTTGTCTATGTTGTTTGATAAAATTATTTGGTAGACATGTATGGAAAATTTGGTAGCATAGACAAGGCAATCAATTTCTTGGTATAGATTTTAGAAAAAATACCTCGATGAGATATGTCCTCGTGGACTAGAATGATTGTAGGATATGCATAGAATAGATTTATTGAAAAATCTTTAGAAAATTTCAAGCATATGAAAATTGTAGGTGTAAAACCAAATTCAACTACATTTTACAACATCCCCCATGCCTATACCAAAATGAAAGCTTTGGAGAGTGGTATGCACATCCATTGTAGAGGATTGAGAAATGATGTATTATTTTACTTATAAATTTTTTCATATATATATATATACAAAATGTAGAATAATACACAAGGTAATTTAATTGTTAACAAAATTCCTCAAAGAGATGTGGTTTAAAAATATAATTGGCAAGTGTAAAGAATTATGCAATTTAAAATGTGCATTTACAAGGTAAGCTTATAATGACGAATAAACAATGATCAACATGAAATATGTTAAATAAAAAAAATTAAAGCAAGCCAAAATAGAATGAAATAAAATGTGTAAAGACTTCACATACCTAATAAACTAGATTTTCAAATGGATGAGCTCTAACCAATTATGTAGCCTTTGCTTCTTCTCTCTTCAAACTCCTCAACAATTTGACTTTTGAAAAGCTTGTTCCCCTCCAAACTTCAATTGTATATCACTCTTGAATATAATTCATACTTGAATTCATATTATATTCCTTTCAACATGAAAACTTTTCTATTTCATTCAAAGGTGGTGGAAAGATCATGAAAAAGGTGGTGGAATGTGAAAAACATGCATGCACACTTCAGACAATCATCAAAAAGATTTTTTTTGTCCGAACACACACAAAACCAAGAGAATATACAGAATGTGGGCCTTGACATCATGGGTATATTAGGTTTTTAACCATTTTTAGAGCAAGTTAAAATGCACTCATGTTACAACGTGAGAATGTTATTTCTTGTTAAAATAATGACCATATCTTTACTACAAAACGTGCTCATGTTATGAGAAAGTTAACTTTATATAAGTTTATTTTCTCTCACTTTCTCTCTATCCTCTAACCTCTACCCTTAAACCCTTAAACCCTCTACCCTCTACCCTCTATCTCTCTCCCCCTCCCTCCCCCTCTCTCTCTCTCTCAAGTCTCTCCCTACTACCCCTTCTCCCTCTCTCAGGTCTATCTCTCTCACTCACTCACTCCTATCTCTCTCCCCTCTACCCTTAACCCTTAAATCCTATATCCTCTATCTCTCTCCCAATCCCTCCCTCTCTCTCTCAATACTCTCCCTCCCACCCTCTCCCCTTAACCCTTAAATCATCTATCCTCTATCTCTCTCCCAATCCATCCCCCTCTCTCTCTCTCTCAATACTCTCCCTCCCACCCCCTCTCCCTCTCTCAAATCTCCATCTCTCACTCACTCACTCCTTCTATCTCTCTCCTCTCTACCCTTAAACCCTTAAGACTGTACCCTCTATCCCACTCACAATATCTCTCTCTACCATCTATCCCACTCAACCCTATACCCTCAATCCTCAGCCCCTAAAATCTAAACCCTTAAACCCTCTACCCTCTACCCTCTACTATCTACCTTAAACCCTTAAACCCTAATCCCTCAACACCTAAACCCTATACCCTAACCACTATATGCTAAACCCTTAACCATCAACTCATAAATATTAAACCCTAAACCCTAAACCCTCAAACCTCAACCCTTAAACCCTAATCCCTCAACCCCTAAACCCTAAACCCTATACCCTCAACCCTAAACCCTAAACCCTCAACCCTCAACCCATAAACCTTTAACCTTAAACCCTCAACCCTTAAACCTTGATCACTCAACCCCTATATCCTCTACCATATATAATATACCCTTAACCCTCAACCCTCAACCCTTATACCCTCTACCCTATACATTGGACCCTCAAACTTGATCCTTCAACCACGTACCGTCAAACCTATACCCTAAACCCTAAACCCTCTACCCTCAACCCTAAACCCTCAACTCTAAACTCTTAAACCCTAAACCATTAAACCTTCTACCCTCTACCCTCAACCATCATCCCTCAACCATATACCCTCAACCCAATACCCTAAACCATGAAACCTATAGTTCATCAACCTTATACCCTCAATTCTCAACCCTCTATCCTAAACATTGGATCCTCAACCCTCATATATCTCTATCTTCCCTCCTCTTCTCTCCTCTCTATCTCACTTATCCCTCCATCTCTCCCTCCCTCCATCCCTCCCTATCTACCCTAATCCCTCAACCATATACCCTCAACACTTAAACCCTTGAATACTCAACCCTAAATCCTAAACCCTCAATCCTCAATCCTCAGCCCTTAAACCCTCTACCCTCTACCCTCAACCAAATACCATCCACTCTCAACCCTAATCCCTCAACCCTTAAATCCTTAAACCCAAGTAAAATCTCTACCTTAATCACTCAACCCTCAACCCTTAATCCCGCTACCCTTAAACCCTCTAACCTCTACCCTCTACCCTATACATTAAACTCTCAAACCTCAAACCTTAATCCCTTAATCATCATCCCTCAAACCATAAACCCTCAACCCCAAGACCCTCTACCCTATACATTGGACCCTCAACCCTAGACCCTCACCCCAATACCCTAAACCATCAACCATATAGGCCCTCAACCCTCATATATCTTTGTCCCTCCATCCTCTTCTCTCCTCTCTATGTCACTTATCCCTCCATCTCTCCATCCTTCCATCCCTCCCTCTCTACCCTAATCCCTCAACCCTAAACCTTCATCCCTTAAACCCTTAAAAACTCAAACCTAAAATATAAACCCTCAACCCTCAACCCTTAAATCCTCTAACCTCAAACCAATAACCTATACCCTCAACCCTAATCTGTCAACCCTAATTCCTAAACCCTAACCCCTCAACCCTTAAATCCTTAAACCCAAGAAAAATATCTACCCTAATCCCTAAACCCTCAACCCTTAATCCCTAGACCCTTAAACCCTCAACCCTCAAACCTCAACCCTCAACCCTCAAACCTTAAACCCTAATCCCTCAACCCCTATACCCTCTACC